>OX596382.1:103465713-104693142 GCA_951394425.1 Tipula unca | reverse complement strand
AAATTTCAAAATTAAGAAAATCTGGCACTACAATCGCCTAATTTCTGAAAATCGAGGGTCGCTTTAATTCTTAAAATTCTAAATTCTTAATTTTACATTAATAGTTTTAAATTTAAAGTTTTAATAATTGTTTGTCAAAACTTTAAATAAATTATTTAAAATTATAAAATTTGAAATTAACTTAAGTGAAAAACATATTAAGAATGATCTGAGTACAGTTTGCACAATAAAGAAAATTTGAACGTACAATTGAAATAGTTTAGACATTACCAATTTAAAATTACGAGTTATGAAATTTAAATTTAAATGTAAAAATATTTTAAAAAATTATAACAGTAGATTTGCTATTTTAAATTTAAAAATTTAGAACATTTAGAAATAGTGAAAGTTAATCTAGCCTAAAAATTGAAAACATAAATTTTTACATTAACATTTTTAAACTTATAGCAATAAAATCGTAGGATATAAAATTAAACTGTTTAGACTTTTTGAAATTTATAATACGAATTGAACAGAAATTGCAAATCATAATGCCTGGAATTTTATGTTCAGCGTTATTCTAAAATTGTAAACGATTTTAAGAATTTTAATTCTGAATTTTAATATTTTTGAAATATTGATTTATAATGATTCTACAACTTTATTAATTTAGGAATTACAATTTTTTCATGAATCTCCAAATTCAAATTTAAATGTTATTCTAAAATAGTGATTTTAAAATTATACAATAAATTTTAAATTTCAATGATTTAATTTTAAATTTTTAAAATTAATAACTTTAAATTGTAAATGTAACAGATAGAAATTAAATAATTGCTGAAAGTTAAGCTTAATTAATAAAAGTAAAATTTTGAATACTAAACTATTTAGAATGGTCTGAATCCGACACTTTCTGAATTATAAATATTTGTTCTTTCATTCAATTTAAATAATTTAAAATTACAAATCTTATGAAATTAAAATTTAATTTTAATTTTTAAATACCAAAAATGATAGTGTTTTTATTAAAATTGCAGTTTTAATTCTGAAAGAATTTTGAAATTATCCAAATTTTTTAAAATCGAATAATTGCAAAATCGTGTTGGTTTAATTCTAAAACAAGCAAAAATTAAAATATGAATTTTAAATATTTAAATTCGAAATGCTAAATTTATACAATATTATAGAATAGTAATAATTTTATCTCAAAATTTAAAATTAAAATTCCGGAAATTCTAATTATAATTCTGGAATATCAGAAATTTTAAAACTAAATGAAATTTAGAATAAGTCAATATAAAAACGCGGAATTTACCTTTAAATTTAAAGAAGTTATTTTTCTGAAAATTAAAATATTAATGCTGAATTTTGAAATTTTGCAAGGATCTAAATTTTTTAATTAGTATTTAGAACATTATAAGGTAGAATATTTACTTTTGAGCTTTTGATATTTCACATTTAAGGATTTAATATTTACATTTTTTGGCATATCAGAATGTTAAAATACAATAAAAAGTTAAATTCTGGAGCATGTCAATTTTTTCTGCATCATTTTTCTCTCATTTATATTCAAATTTTTATTGTTTATTAAACTTCTTTAATTAACATTCTGCCAAATCTCATAATCGGAAATTAAAGAACTAAAAATGTCCAAACTAGAAATTTCAGAATTACGAAAATTTATTAGAAATTTTTAAAACCATAAAATTTTCCACTAAAATGTTTAAATTTATAGCAGTAAAATCGTAGGATTTAAAATTAAAAGTTGCTTTTGAATTAAAAAACTAAGAACATGTATAAATAATTTTAATAGTTTAGACTTTTAGAAATTTATATTACGAACGCATAGAGTTTTGTATTTCGTACTGTGGTTTAAAAATTTAAAATTCTTCGATTTTACAAAAATTAAATTTTTCCATTTAATGAATTATAATTTTACAATTTTAAATTTAGATCAATGTGATACATTTTCAAAATCCAAACTAGATTTAAATTATTGAGTAAAAATTTAAAGTTTAAAATTATTTGTCAAATATTATTGTAGATTAAATTGCAAAATTGAAAATTAAAACTTAAGTAAATGAATAGAATGATCTCAATCTGAAAATTGGAGCAATAGAAATATGATTTGTAATGTATTGTTTAGTGTATTTATTTAATTCGAAACTTTCATTAATTGTTCAACATTTATATTTTAAATAGATGAATGTCAAGTCTGAAACATAAAAATATATTTTTCAATTTTAAGTAAAATTACTTTTAATATTTGTATTAATTTATATATTGTAAAATCCCACAATTTAAAATGGCCTGAATCTGGAGTTTTCAGAATTATGTAAATTTAATTATAAAAGCAATTATAATAAGTAAGAATAACTATAAATTCTACAATATCAAAAAACTTAAAAAAATTAAGAATTATAATTTAAAAATTTAAATTTTTGGAATTAAAATGTAGGTACTCAGAATGATCTGGATCTGGTATTTTTACAATTATGAAAATTTGATCATTCAATTTTAATTATTTTAAATTACGAATCTTATGAATTATATTTTAGTTTTAATCCTAAAATAAAAGAAATGTACGTGTATATATTTATTAGAATTCTGAGATTTTGCCGATTTTTCCATTTTACGATTAAAAATTTAGAGTAAAAAATTATTATAAATAATTATAAAACCACCAAAACTTTTTAAAATGTTAGATCTAAATATTTAAATTAGTTATCCATAGAATGTTCAATTTCACTATATCGGATCGTAATAATTAAATCCCAGAATTTACAATTTTGGCAGGATCTAAATTTATTAAACATTAATTCTGAACTTTCGAGATCTTAAATTTTCGGATTTAACATTTAAACATTTTGGCATATCAGAATGTCAAAATTTAAAAACGTAAAACTCTGAACCCAGACCATTTTTTAGGCATGTTACGAGTTGGGATTTTAAGAATTAATTCAACCGATTTTTTTAGCCAATCATTTGGCCTTGAAATACTACTAATTTGTTAAATAAGATTTTGGTACATATTTATGACTCTGCAGAATTTCTCTCCCATTTGGCTTCAATGATCAGAACAAAATGATTATATTTTATTGTTTTATCTAATGAAATTTCTTTCCAATTTTATTCAAACTGTCAAACCATATATCCACTCGAAATATAATTTTAGGCAACAAGAATCAAACTATTTCGTACCCCATGTCCTTATAAATATCGAACGAACAATTCATTATTGTTTGGACGACCCATTATGATATGTATAGATATGTATAGCAAACACTTAACGATATCTCTGCATCTTATGTTCAATGTCTATATACATACGTATGGACGGTATACACAATTTCATGGTCTATGAAGAATAGAAATCGAAATAATAATCCATCCAATATTATTATTTTATTTCATTTTTTTTTTATTGTATTTCTTTCCTAAAAGTGACATCTGTCATTTGCACTCTTTTCTTCACAAAACGGAACCGACTATATCAATTTTTGATTTACCATCATTTAGATGGTGTAAAAGAGATTTCAAATCTAATTTTTATTTTTTTGCTCGAATTAAACGAAAAGTTTTGTTATGGAAATTTCAATAACGCACATTTATAATGCGTATGCGGTAGTGAAAAAGTACTTTTGACGGAGCCGACTACAATTTGACTTTTAAGAAGAAAAAAAACTTTTCCGATTTAATCAGTATACAGTCGACGAAATTTTTATGTTGCCACAAAAACGGAAAGTAATAATAAGAAAGAGTAGAAGAAACGGGATCTGTTTGTACTATTTATACTTATATGTATACTTTATGTTGTTATTTACCCTAACCTGGAACATATCACCAACATCATCGTATATACGTATGTACATATACCCTAAAACCGGAGACTTCTATTATATTTCTTATACTTGTATCACAACATCAAGAAAATGTACATAAAGCATCATAATGATGAAAAATTCTGTTGTTGTGTTGTTCGTTCGTTGAAATTGTCTAAAAAATGAAAATAACACGACATAATATAAAGAAGAAAAATTGGGGAACGATGTGTTAGTTTTTATACCCGTGGTGGTACATACAATCAACCAACAACAACAATATGCTCAGAAAAGTAAAGTTCTTTTACAAACCAACTAATTCACTTTGGCAAACGAATAAAATTCGTATATTCGTAAAATATTGTGTATTATGTATATATGATGGTCAAGCTGAGTTTTTGTGTAATATATGTATATATGTATGTTATAAATATTTACGGCATATATTTAAAATGAAAATGTTGTTTTATGCTTTTATGATTGACAAATTTTATTGCTTAAAGTTTTATGTATGACATATAGTCTCTTAAATGTGGATTTATACGATATACGTATATGTCGGTATAAAACATATATATGTACATATATGGATTTAATGAGAAAACTATTCTTTCGTTTAGTCTGACGTCGTGATGATTACAATATATATACGTAATATTATTTAGGCGTAGATTTGTGTGACAAACATATATTTTATGTGGTTTACACGTGAATGCCATTTAATTAGAAACGTGTGAAATTCGAACGACATTGAAATGATGATGACATTTAATTTGTGATGTTTATTATACCGTTAAATGTGCTACTATATACTTTCCTGTTTTGCTGCGTGACCGTTCAGATTTAGTAACTATTTCATTTTTACTTACTAGCATCTTGCCAGTAAAAGCTTATAAATTAACAATAATTATTCGTTGGACATTGGACTCCCAAAATTGTATCAAGCAAATTTGAGATTTTAATAATTTCTGACAGAGTTTGGATGGACCACTGTTATGAGTGTTATTTGATTATGTGATTTTCTGAGCTTTCACTACGTAGCTATTCAATAAGAAGAGTTTTAACAAAACTACTACCGAGGCAGCAATATACTTTTTACCATTTCTATGAAATTTTAGAGTTTTCAATTGGGTAAGGTAGAATTAGACCTTATGGTTTGGCCTAAACCATAGAGTCCTTCGCCTATAATAAAATTCATGTTGGGTGAATTTGGAATGTAATGTGGGGCAGCCACAAACGGTTGGCCATAAAGCCCTTCACTAAAAGAAATATTGCTGCGAATACAATACAGCAAAATCCGGATGTACTGAACATTAATGAAACGGTAAACAAAGAATGGCTATCAAATCTAAATGTCACGTACATTAAAACATTATGCACAATCTGAAGAACCGCATCAAGTACAATAGTCAGTAATACATAGCTTGATATGTTTGAGATATATGAACCAACAGTATGTGTTCGATCGTATTAATACAAATTCGTAGAAGTACAAATTTTTGTTTTAACATAAACCAATTCTAATTTCAAAATTGGTAATTGGTTAATTTTTAAATTTATAATTTTAAATATCTCAAACTCTTTAACATCACTTGTAAATTGTATATATTCCTGTAACTTTCCGAACACCAAAAAATGGTCGCTGGTCGGGGTTCTAGCATACCTTTAATTTCTACATAAGACATTTAAATGGGTCACGTGATTGAGAGAGAGAAAAAAAAGAAAATGAGATTGTCAGCTCACTTCGGTGTTCGATGGTTAAGCTTTTAAACTTGGCAATCGTTTTTTGCTATATCTAACATTACGTTTTCTCTTGTATTCACTTTTTTATTTAATTTAATTTTTGATTGGGATGTGCCCAGATATTTTCGAACGCAAACCAGTATGTTTTATAAAATTTAAATTATTGAAGATGTTCCAACCAAACAACACACCACTTTTGCAGTTACATTCGTTATTAAATCAGTACCAGATTTTGAGCCAATTTTAGCCAAATTAGTAATGACTGTATTAGGAGTAGGGCTATGCTCAGACAGGTTAACACCATGTATTTGTACATTTGTATATGTCACAAGTTTTATAAAAATTAAAGTTCAGCATTTCAAACGATGAAAAATTATCAAATTCAATAAAACGGTTGAAATTTTAGAATTATCCATCTGAAATTATGTACGAAAATATCCTAAGAAAGGTTAGAAATTCCACTTTGTTTTTTATTTGAAAAGTCGGTTTAAAATTGACATTTTAGTATGTTCAATAAATTTGATTAAAGAAATTGAAGGCCAACCTTCAGAGAGTTGTTTGTATGTAAATTTGCCAAACCTTGCAGAATTTGAATTTATTTTTAAATTTTGGCTGCCGTTTTAGAATTAGGTATTTAAGCAATCTGCATATTTGACTAATCTGGTGCTTTGACAGTTTCTACAACAAAAGCAGATGTTAGAGATCATTAATTCAAAATATCCAACTTCGACTTCACAACTCTGGTTATGGCCACCGTTTCAAGATGAAAACAGATGATAAACTTGAGAGGAGATTCAACAGTCGGATAAAATCATAACTGCTTTTCGTGTTTTGAGTTGAGACGATGAACAAAATCAATTCATGGGTAACCCACAACATTTGAAATACTGAAACGAACCAAAATCAGCATTATCCGGAAAATGAAGAAGAACGTAAACTATTTTACAGATAACCACATTCAGAAAACAGAAACCAATAGGTTTGAAAATATATGGAAGAATGATTTATAAGTTGATAATCTGCAAGAAAGTACAGATTTCATTAAAAATGCTTTTCAATTTAAAGGAAGCATTGTCAAAATACTTGCTTGTATTTATGAAAGTGAAAATCAAATTCCAAGGAATTTTCTAAATAAAGTATTATGGAACTCGTCACTTCTGCAACAACTCAACGGGCCATGGCTTCCATTGTCTTAAACATCCAATCTAAAGCATTGCTGATCTGAAAACTGAATTGGTGTACCTAAAAGAAAAAGAAAATTCCGGATAAATCTAGTTACTCTGAGTAGTAAATGTTCTAAAAACTCTTAAAACCAAAATACGTCGGTGCCTCACTCATCAATTCGTAACACTGCATCCAGAAGACCTGAACATTTTATCCTTGAAATCATTGGAAACAGGAAGGCGTTTAAAAATCTTTCCACGGATCAAATTGGGTTCGAAGGTGTGAATATTACACAAATCTTATATAATTAAATTCGAGACCGATCTGACCGCAAACATCAACAGTTGCTAAAGCAATAAATACGAACTTCGTCTATGCAAGCAATTCTAACTGGCCCAACATTTTATTGATTGTGCCTAAACGCCAAGTAGAAGCTAAATTCAATTTAGATAATGTTAACGAGGAAGAAGTAACGCAAGTCATTCGGAATTTGAAGCTAGCTGCAGCCACGGGACGGAAAGAGATATCAACTAAGTTCCTTCAATATTTTCAAGAAAAATTGAAGAGAGTATCTTAACACATTTAATAAACAAATCACTACTTGAAGGCAATTTTCCCGAAAAACTATAGTATGAATGACAAAAAGTAGATTGTAGCTTGTCTTTTTTAGGTCCAGCTACGGAATGCGTTTGATTCGGTGGACTATTATATATTGCTCGTCAAACTTCAAGCCCTGCTGTTTAATTCAGTCAACAATTTAAAGGAACAATTCAATTATATGCTGCCGATGCAGTTTTCAAACATAAAACCTCCAATATACGTGATCTCGATATTGATATGCAGGCAGATTCGAATTTACTAATCTTTTGGCTCAATAAAAACAAACTCCAATTAAATGCAACAAATACCAAGCATATGGTCTTTACAAATAAACACAGCCGTAATAAAACAAGTCAGTTCTTCTAAATATCTGGGCTATTCCTAGATCATAAACTAAAGTGAAATAACCATATTGAGTTGGTGAAGCCGAAAATTTGGCTGGATTCCTTCGGGACGAACTTGAGTTAAAAAAAGCACTTAAACACATTTACCATCACCACCGAGGCATTCAACGACTGAACTTTTCCGAACAGTATCACAACTTAAATTCTCAAGGATATTTGATTTCGAGGCTATTATCACAATTTTTAAAATTCGAAAAGGTGCTATGCAATAATATTTGTAAAGTCCAATATCAAATAATTTAAGCAAAACAAAAACAAAGTATTTTAATAGATTTGTAATCAGTTATCGTCATTTTCGATCAAGCTTTGTTATCAATGCAGTTTTTTTTAAAATCAATAATGTAAAACTTTTGTTATATGCCTTCTCTATAGTACTTCTGAAAAGTTCAAAAAACTGGTACAATTAACACATCACTTTTTTGTGGTATTAGTAAAGTTAGTCCTTAAAATATAACTATACATCGGCTGCAGCCTTTCTATAATATACTAATTGGTAAAATATTTGTTAAAGAGAGTCAATTATACGCACGGCCGATCCAACAAGACGTCCGAGCAATGGCTATGAAACGTTCCGCGAAGATGGCAATTTTTTATCTTTCCAGTTTCAGACGTTCACTGGCGTGGGGAGGCTTTACTTAATTTCCTATGAAACTTGAAGATAACCCAGGATTTCAAAAAATACCTCCCTAAGACAAGCGTAAAAAATCCGTCGCAGACCTTTTTATTAAGTAAAATTTAAATTGTTATACATAAAGATTATTCGGGAAATTTCTCACCGGAATATATTATTTTGGGACTCTATAGAGCCAAACATGAAAAAATTCTGCTGCGTCGAAATACCGCAATATGTGGGAAACAGACTGGGATGAAATATTGCTGGAATTCGACGAAGCAAAATTTTATCATTTTTGAATTAGGGGTAGCCTATATTATAGAGTCCCAAATAATTAAAAGGGGTAGGGTTTTATGAATATTGTGTATTGATAACTTTAACAAGTTTAGTTTGAAGTTATTTTAAATTTTCAAGTGTAGTGTTATGGACCTTAGTACAGTTAACTACTCTGAAAATGTCTCCTTCAAGAATGAATCTTGTATTCAAAATCGTAATCTTTCATTGGAAGAGTAACTTTTAATCTTCCCTTGATCAAGGAAGTCAAATTTAAGGTAGTCCCACGTTTATCGCACCGTTGTTTACCAGTCATATAGAATCGTTTGCGCGTAATGAGCTCTAAAAGTAAATTTATTTTTTGAACTGTTCTACGAAATGCACAAGATAGCACTATAACAATGGCAAATACCACAATGGGGGACTTTTCTAGGTAGCTTTTAATTTTGTTTGGGTCGGACATTATAAATTGAAATTTTGACATATTTTAAAAATACGAAACCTAAATAGAATCATAATTTATTTCATTGATACTGCTGTTATCTATGAGTGACTGACTAAATTAATCAATGAGAAAATGAGAAGGAGTAAAATCTGAATAATTTCGTATATAATTCCGAATAAAGTTATTAAGAACTAACTAAGCAAACTAACTAACCCTCCAACAAAAATTAAAACATTTTATTTAAAATTCAATGAATAAAATATATTTATATTTAAAAATTCACCCTTACTTATCTACGTATATACGTATATATACCAACCACCACATCTTTAAATATTTTTTGTATCATTTGTGGGCCACGAAGACAAAAATAATAAAAAATTAATTATGAGGTAAATTTAGACATTTAAAACTACTGTTACGATGCCATCAATCCTCCCGCACCTCCCATAATAGCATATATGTATATATAGAAAACACAATATGCCATGTAAGTTAGGTACATATAATATACAACAACAAAATATTTATGTATAATAAAAATTTATTAATAAAAGCAGAGCGGAATGTTAAATATTAAAAAATGTTAAAAAGGTAACCAGTAGACGACATTTAATATTGTTTTTATTCTTATTATTACTAAAAAAAAAATTGTTTTTTGTTCTTAAGATTAAAAAATTCCAAAGTTTATTTTTTTTATACATATTTTCATGAAACATTTGTTGTTGTATATAAAATTGTGTGTGTGCGCGGCATTGTTACGAACGTCTTGGGCGCTCAATATATAGGTATATATACCGACATATACAACACGAAATATAATATTTAAAATTAACGCTAAAAATTTATTTTTTTAAAACATTTAATAATTATTATTTATATAAGGGTGTAAAATGACGACAAAGTATTGTATATTATAATTATTTTTATCATTATTATAATAATTTTTATTTAATTTTTTTATTTTTAGTATCATTTTTGGTGACAAGGTAGATTTTAGGGAAAAATATTTTTTGTGTAAAAAGGTAAATTTTTATGTTATTTTTGCTTGAATTATATAATACAATTTTATTTTAATAAATATTTTGAAATATTAATATTTTATATGTAATTATTTTTGGAAAAAAATGAAAAAAAAAAAAAAATATTAATAATTATAAAATATAATTTTATGCTTTATTGGAAAAAAATAATTTGTTGTTTAATTTAATTTTTATTTTTTATTACGGACGACTGTATGCGGATTGGAGAGGACATATAATTTTGAATTAGATTATATGATGTTTAATTTAAATATACATTATATATACGTACATAAAATTGTGTAGCCTAGAAAATTTATTACGACGTAAAATTTATTTTTAAATTGCTTAGTAATCAGTATATAGTCCTTGTCTACATAATATTATATACATAGCGTTAATAAGCCTTTCATGGGTTCTGTAATAAAATTAAAATTAATTTTACTGACGATTTGCAAGTGGCCCCTAAAGTGTCTTTAAATTTTTATGTCGCTTTTATTTTATGTTAGGCGTGTGCGCATATTGATTCCGCCGTATCTTTTCAATATTATTTAGAATATGACCAACATTACACTTCAATTTGCTAAATAATTTTAAAAATTAATTAATGATGCAATTTTAGAATTGTTTTAAAAGTAAACTTGCCAATAACCAAGCCAACGTTTTTTATAGGTCTAAATTCGAAACTTTTTCATAATTTTCAATTATTTCATTAATTTTTTAATTTCAAACTCGAACAACACCCTAGTTTCTAAAATTGGATTTCTGGAATTTTTTGGAAATTAATGGTTGGAACGTTCTTACTTCTAAAAAATTCTATCGGGTATAACAATTTTTGAAAACTACAGCCAAAAATTGTGAAAGCCATAATCGATCAAATTACAGATACAAAGCACTCAATTTGATATCGTAGAAATGGACGTCACAACGAAATCGGCGCAAAATTAATATTCATCAATGTTAAGTTCTGAAGTTTAGGGTAGACCATAGTTTTCACGAAATCACTTTCCTAATACAGCAAAGTGAAGTTTACACGGTTATCAGAAGAATATCATAAATGTTAATCATCAAATCATTTGTTTTTACCAAGAACTTACCACTATACGTTACATTTTTAATTCAGCAATTTTCTCGAATTTATGTAAGATAAATATACATGACTCGATCATAATTCCATACTGCCCGAAAAACCAATCGAATTACCACACTTCAAAATTGTCCAAAACTGTCAAAATTCTCATTATCTTGTGAAACTATAAGTTTTACGCCTAAACAATTAGCCAGAAAGTTAGTTCAAAAAGTCAAAAAAAGATTCTATAGAATTGGTTTGCCGATAGCTATCAATAAAGACGCTGGTTTTAGATAAATTTTTAAATATTTACATGAGATTTTGGAAAATCAAAGATTCCTAGGCTCATCACATGCAACTTGGGCTAATAACTCAAAACCAGCTGTATTCAGTCATTACAACCTAGATGCTGAGTTTAAACAAATTTGAATGTTTCACGAACATATCGATTTTAGAATATTGTATTTTCTCAGGTTGGCTGTATGAAACCAGGACTTCAAAGAATTTTTTTTAAACAAGCACATAAAACAGTGCAATTCATCTCATTTAGTGAAAATATGTGTCAGCAGATTTCTCTATTCTTCCATTCATTTGAGTATTTTTCTATTTTTCTTTACATTTAATTTTACTGAAAAGTGAATCTTTGAGACTAAATATTTTGTTCAAAACTCAAAATTATCAAATTGCAAAATATTTTAATTTTATTCTAGAATTCAAATTTTAAAATTCAAAATTTAACTCTTTTGGAATAACATTTAAATTTTTCTTTTAACACAAAGAATTATCGAATTTTAAAATATTTTTTTTTAATTCTAGAATTCTGATTTTTAAACTAAATTTAACTAATTTGTAAAAACATATAATTTTACCGAAATTTAAAATTTTGCAACTAAACTTTATTATTTAAACTCAAAAAATTATCGAATTTTAAAATAATTTAAGTAAATTTAACTAGAGTCATCATTTTTAAATTAAATTTATCTAAAATGAAATCTAATTTAAATTAAATAGAATTATTTAATCTAATTTTAATATTTAATTTTTAAACTCATTTTATCTAATTTAAAATAACATTTAATTTTACGGAAATTTAAATTTTTGTAAATAAATTTGCTGTTAAAAACTAAAAATTATCAAATTTTGAAAAATTTAAAATTTTAAAAATATTTAAAAATTTGATAATTCTGATTTTTTTTGGTTTTTGGTTTTCAATCGAAATTTGAATATCTATAAACAAATCAAAAAAGAAATTGAAATTCGATTATTCTGAATTTTATACGAATATTTTTATTTCAGAATTCTAGTAAATGTAACTTATGAAGCATAGAAAATTAAAAATTTGAGAAATTTTTCAATGGGTCACAGTTGAGTATCACCTCTAAAATATATTTTAAAAATAATCAAATCTGTATAAATAAAATCAAAACTTCAATATTGTATGTGCCAAGAGTATTTCATATTGCATCCATAAAACATATAAGCTATACATAAAAATACTTTTCAGAACTTATAGCTAATAAATTATGGTTAAACAAAAAATAAAATGTAGCTGGTCCATAATATTATTACAACAATAATAATATTATTATTTATCTTAACTTTAGTAACAAACACAATCCATTGGGACTGCAAAGTTCGGATACATTGAATTAAAGATAATAATTTTTTTTTCTATTTTACTAATTTCAGAATTCTCGGTGAGATTTGAACATATTTAGATATTTGTATAGATAGTCAATAAATTGTATTTAACCATTTTTTATCCACTTAATTATAAAATATATTATAATTAATAATATTATAAATAAATATTTGTTGTTTATTAAAAGCTCTTGATATAACAAAGCGATAAGCTATCTATTTATAAATTTTTATATATATATATATATATATATATATATATATATATATATATATATATATATATACATATATATAAAATAAATATATTTATTTTAATTTTGATGTTGAACCACTGAACATATTAAAATATGGTTTTATTATTAATTGGATTAAATTGGAAAAAAAAAATAACAGAATTATTAAATATTTCTAATAATATAAATCATATACAAAATTTTGTTTTGTTTAAGTTTCAAATTATTTTTAATAAAATGGTGTGGTTAGTGAGTGGTTTTCGTACATAATCAATTTTGGATTTACGTCATTAAATAATGTATTAATTTATTCCTATAAATGGGGTATGCAAAAAAGTGGAACTTTTCAATAAAACCTGCACTATTTTTGACTTCCTGACACTTTTCCTGTGTGCTATGTATATTTTGAAAACTTTTGTGCACTTTTATGGATTTCACGAAGGTTAACACTTTTCTTCACCTGTTGCATTTTATCATAGGTTTTTTTATATTATATCATATAACCCCAAAAAATTATTAATATAGTTTCAAAAATTGCGATTCCCATAGTTTTCTTAATTTGATGTAAATTATAAAGTTTTGTGTCATTTTTTAGAACACTAAATTTCGAACACAGCATCCAAATCAAAAATAATTTGAATAAGGCAGGATCAAAATCTTCATTTGAGAAGATAGGCTCGTTAACCATCTTTATGTGACAAGTACATAAGATTTATTTATTCGTGGATCTAGAAGGAACCTTTGACACTCTATGTTCCTCACTAACTATAACTAAATAGAGCGCAAGATTTGAAATGTAATCTTTATACAGATTTAAAGATTTAACCCACGCTGACGATATAGGGAAGAGGTGGCTCTATGAAATATGGAGTCTATTCTTTAGCACACGAATGGTACCGGTTTTCAGGGAATTGACAGGATTAGAGGAAGTAAAATATTAAGTAGATTACTGGGTAATATTTTCTGTCAATGTCAACAACTAAGGCAACGTCAACAAACTAGGATATTTTAGCGGTTTGAATTTGAATGAACCTCAAAGTTATAAAAGCTATTCAGCTAAACCTTATATACGAAGAAACTATGAATAAAACTAATTTATTATCAATTACAAATACAGCATCATTTGTGTGGATGATGAAAATCATCGGCACATCCCTCTTAGACAACTGTTGAATATATGGAAAAGGCCAAAAGTATCTTTACATATTCAAAATGAAACCGATAATAAATCGGAGACATTTGAAGCCAGCGGAGGTTGGTTTGCTAAGTTGAAGAAATGGACGATCAGCAAAAAAAATTTAAATCAATTCTGAAATCCGTTGTCACACGAAGTGGCTGCCCTCCTGAGCTGGCTGACAACGTAGATGAAAAAGATCAGTTTAGGAAAAGGATGCAACGGTGAATTTTTATTTCCTGCGATGAATAACACATGCCTGGATGCAAAGCAGAAATGGACAGATTGACTTTGCTGCGTTAGAATACAATGCTAAAGGTCATTTTTTAATTAAAGCATTGCTAGTTTATCGTTTTAAAATACCACGGGCAATGTGAATGGTTTGTTTCATTTGTTGTCCCTCAATGAAGCGGTTTTGCAAGCAGAAGAATATGGGACCGAGGGCATTGAATCCGGTTGGTTTAGACTATTTAGAGACCTGTGTCCTACAAAGCAGTTCTACTTTGTCTTCCTCGTAACACCACTTCAGTTCTACAGCCAATGGGCCAAGGTGTTATTTTAAAACCCACTAGCTCCGTTGTGCGTTTCAGACCTTTCTAGATAATATGAAACGCTTAATTCTTCAGATCAACAATCAATAAAAAAAAATATGGAAAGATTATAACATCGGTAAAGCTATAGACATTATCGATGAAACCAGAATTGTGACCTCATAATATTTAAACGAAGTATTGTGTATTGGAAATAAATATAATGTCCCAATTACGTCTGTAATACCGCTGAAACGACCCCTTATTGCGATCCAGAGATTTAATAATTTTAGCAAATAACTATATACCAGCTCAATGCTACTCAACAGAATGCGATGACCGATGGGACGTGTCACAATCGTCGCTTAACTATAAATTGTAGCATCACCAAACTTAGATTTCTCATTAACACTGGTGCAGACGTTTCCGTCGTACCCCAGGTCCCTTCAGAAACCTTATAAATTATTAGAAGAGGCGCTTTGTGGCAGTTTACGATCTTCGGTATTACTTGAATGTTAATTTAATCTATTATACAGACTGATAGAGATGTATTTATATATACCAAACGATTATATTGAAGGTCGTTGACCTGCCGGTATGATCTACCGGTAAAACATTGTTGTGCACCGAATAATGACAGTAGGTCATTTACCATTTTCTCAGATTAGATGGTTAGATACTGAAAAACATAAAATCGTAAGAAACGAGTTTGAACATATGATGCGCAGCTCGGATTATGCAGGTCAAGTTCCACCACTGTTTCACCTTTCCATTTAGTACAAAAGCGTGATAACAACGACAGTCAACCGTGTGGGTATTACCGTCGATTAAACGCGATTACAGTACGAGACAGGTATCCTTCCCTTCACATTCATTACGTTTCTCTTAACCTC
Organism: Tipula unca; assembly: GCA_951394425.1. Taxonomy (NCBI): domain Eukaryota; kingdom Metazoa; phylum Arthropoda; class Insecta; order Diptera; family Tipulidae; genus Tipula; species Tipula unca. The sequence continues at coordinate 104,677,535 of OX596382.1, read as the reverse complement.
CATTCAGCTTACAACCGATTAAAGGTACGTAAAGGTGAAAGAAAAGTAGTGGCAAATATATTGTCACAGCCGGAAGCATTATATACGTATCTACTATTTGTCATATAACACTATAGACTGCGCCAAATAAGTCACTTTACAAGAAATTAAAAACGTAAACGGGAACAAGTTCCTGACTTTACGTCAAACCTCTCCGTTTGGTGTGAAACATCAACAATAGCAACAAGCGTCTTTATATTCCTAAGGAAATGAAATGAACTATATTTTTGAGAAGCTTTACGTTAATTGCATCAAAATATTTCTGGCTAAGCATGAACGTGGATACGGGATGGGGTATTAGTCCTAAATATATGTCCCTGTCAGAAGTCGAAGGTCAACCGGCATACCCGTTTGAAACTTTTTCATTTTAATATTCCTGCAGGCAGGTTTGAATACACCCATAGAGATCTCATCGGACTATTACCACCACTAGTCAATTCGAAAGTTCCAATTTCAAAGAATACAAAAGACATATTATCACCCGCAGCCAAATGGCATGGTATAGAGAAACTAAATTGAATACCCTTAACGGAAGTAATGTGATCAAAGACTTTCACAATTAAAATGTTATAAAAAAATGTTCATATTGTAAAATGATGAAAATGTTAAAAAATAATAATTAGGGCGTTGTTTTTGTTCCATATTTACAAATTTTGTAGAATATGTTTTTTATTTCGTTTTGTCTTAAATTTAGTAGGTTCGATTGAGTTGTTATTTTAGTTGGATTATTGTTGATTGAAAATTTAATTATGAAAAAAAAAACGCGCTAGTTTTCATTTTGCTTTATTTTTAATGAAATTGAATTTAAGTACAAAATACATGCTTAGATCGATAGAACAGTACTTAAATACTGTTATAACTTTAATTCCAGATATGAAGTCTACTTAAGTTGATTTGAAGCAACAATCTAGGGAAATATTCTAAATATTTGTTCTTGTGAAATGTATGCAATATACTGTCTGAATATATGCATATTGGTGATAAAAAAATAACAAAGTTGTGCTTTTATGTTGAATTTTGCTTTGTGTTTCCATATATATAGTCAAAACTGCAAAGCAATATTTTTTTTTGGGAATAATATTTTTTTGTTTTTGTATTTTCATCGTTCAAATCAAATTATGAATCTTTTAGCTTGTGTGTAAAGCGAACTACTCGTATATTACATTATATACGTTTTGTGCATGTTCACTCAATTTTCTTTATTCCTCGCTGCCACTAGTCTATGTACATATTAGAGATGAAACAAAGAACAAACAAAAACTGGTAGAAAATCAACGAATATCAAAATCAAATACATACAATTTATGTAACATATTGTACGTATATGTATGTATGCATATAACACACAGAAAATATGTCACACAAGAATTTTCCTTTTATGACGTGTCAATCAACTTCAGTTCATAAAATTCGTAATTTTTTTTTTTTTTTTCCAAATTTTATTATTTTTTAATAACAAAGTATCTCCTATATGTATGTATGTACATATACCATGCATGTGTATATATTGTCTACATATAAACTTTTAAGCCATTCATTTCAATAAAAATTTAATTTTTTTTTGACTAAATTAAAAAATAACATACCGCACCATCATCCAATATATGTATGTATGTTTATGCAAAAACCAAACCGAATATAATGTAAAAACAAAGCATACAGCACGAAAAGTCAAAACACCACCCAAACCACCCTTTAATTTTATATTTGGTGTGTGTGTGTATTTTAAAATACATAACACCATCAGTTTTACACTAAACTTATTTTTATAAATAAAATAAAAAATAAAATTAAAGTTAATTTTTGTATGTATATAGAAACGATATATAGAATTGTTATATGTTTGTTGCTGTGGCATACAAAAAACAACATATTACATATATTTATACATAAAACATAATATAGCTACATATAAAATGACTTTTTTTTGTGTGTACGCATACACATACACAGGAATTCTTTTATTTATGTATCTAGTGGTATAGTATAGTTAAAAGCTCATACACACATACAACCAAATATTTTATTTATATATTATGTCAAATTTTCACGGTTGACACTTTTTTAAAGAAAACATACAAAACTAAAATATATAGGAAAAATTAAATAAATAAATAAAAAGGGGATAGCTATCATGTACATATACCTAGGCTCATATAAAATATGCGATATGGTTCAGGGAGACAATACACAGCTTCAATTTTCAGTATATATAGGTATATGTACGTACATGTATGTACAGTAATTGTTCAGCATTCAATCAAAAAACGAAAGAAACAGAAAAATTTCCTAACGGAATTTTCTCAATATTTTTTCTTTCGTACTGTTGTTGTTGTTTTTGGAATAATTTTTTTTAATTTATTTTTATTTTTTTTACGTCTAAAGTACACAACATATACATATATACATAATATTGTTTCACATGGAGTTGACGTATATACAGAACATTATAATCTTAAAGATTTTCCCCGATTTATATAGGGAACGTACATGTATGTGAAAGACGAATATAATCTTAAATGATATTCAATTTAGGATGGTATCAATTATTCAGTTGATTGTTGTCATTTATGTACGTGGATAAATTGGATAAAATATGTCTATAGAGTTCAGTTAAAACTCACGGCTGAGTTTACCTAATTTAATGATTTGATTCAGAATTTCAAAACTCCAATACTAAACGTATAATCGAAATGGCAAGTGATATGCGGGAATGTCTATGTCGTCTGCACAAAAAAAACTTTCGAATAAGCAATCTTCAAATTTCTGGAAAATTGAAATGAAATGCGGAATAAATAATTCGATTTAATTTAAATTTTATTTTTAGTTTACAATTTTAACTTAGTACCAGAACACTTTCGACGTTCACGTACGCGCAAATAAAACAAAATATAAATAAAACAAATGAAGCTCGAAAATTTGAACTGAAAAATTGGGTGTAGGAACTATTTTGTTCTAGCTTTCTCATCTTAATATTAAGTCATCTTTGCTATAATGAAAGCAGAACCGCGGCGACATGGTGGAGTGTGAACGCGAGCTCTACCAGAATTCTTCACTGATGAAGATGAATTACGAGACGAAACAGACTGGGTCCTTAAAAAGAAGCGACCTTCTAAAAAAAAAAAGCTGAATCTTCCCCAGAAATTGCATGTTTAAAATCAAACGATATGATTGAAATTCAACAAGAGGCTGATAAAGGTAGATAAAGCTCCGCCTCAAATCAATATAATGGGAATAACTGAATATTCAGTATCTTATGAAATCAATTACTGATAAAGAATACAGAATCGTGTCTCTGAACAATAATATATGGAAAATCAACAAAACAGACGTTGACACATATAGAGCATTACGAAGTAAGCTACGAAACTTACAGAAGTAGGGAAAGAATGGTACACTTATGAAGACAAAAATGACCGACCGATAAAAGTGATGGCTAGAGGTTTTCATTCTACCTGTAAAATAGAGGATGTAATAGACGAACAGAAATTAAAACAGAATTAAAACAGGAAACTGATCAAGGGAGCAAAATTAACAGGAGAGGACTCCCATTATTCATGCTTACTTTAATAATAAAGAAAAAGTAAAAAATATCTTTACCATTAAAACTATTCTCAATATGAGTGTTAGAATTGAAGCATTAAGAAAGACCACTGGTTTAATACCCCAATGTAGAAAATGCCAAGGCTTTAACCATACCCAGACATATTGTAACAGAGAGCCTAGATGTGTAAAATGCTCCCGAAGACATTTAGCACATGTCTGCCAACTGGGGAAAACTACCACCCTTTATTGTGTAAACTGCAAAGGAGATCATCCCGCGCAAACTATAGAGGAATACAAAAACTCAGTTTAAGCAAAACCGTGAAATACCATTCGACAGAATACCACCGAAAAACTCAGCGAAAATTTCTGGAAAATTGAAATGAAATGCGGAATAAATAAAATTTTAGTTTACAATTTTAGCTTAGCACAAGAACACTTTCGACGTTCACGTACGCGCAAATAAAACAAAATATAAATAAAACAAATGAAGCTCGAAAATTTGAACTGATTCAATTTTATTAGGTTGGATCGTTTCCCGGGTTTACAAAAATTATAATCTACCACTAGCTGGTATATAGAAAATAATTCTTTATAAACGTAAAACTGGGTGTATGAACTGTGCATAGCTATTTAAAATATGTTACTATGCGTAGGTATTTAAAAAGTATTTTGTAATAAACGACAAATATAATAGTTAGATGGCGCTGTTTACATAGTGAATATTGCCAATGTTTAAGATTTGGACTCTATTTTCCACGAAAAATGTATATGCATATGCTCCCAAAAACAAGTTTGAATCCGAATTGAATTTAAAATTTTGAAATCTTGACTAAACGTGTTACCACCTTTTGGAAGAGAATTTGACTCAAGTTTTGATAGTACGCTAGGTAAATGGTTATATTCCTATAATTCACTAAGCCCAAAAACTACTCTTTGTCTCCAGGAATATATTTATCGGAAAGCTTATATTGCGATTTCGAATTAAATTACTAACGAGCCATTAATACCTCTAGCCAGGATTATAGGACTATGGTTATGATAATACGCTATAGATAAATGACTATATATTCCTAATGACTATATATTCCTAATCCTATAATTAATTGGAACGGTGTGGAGTCTGAAACTTCAGTCACGGCGTATTTCACGATAGAGCATCAACGCGGTGAATTAAATATGTAATCTCTGAAGCCCTTATCAAGAGCCTTTTGTGATTCGGATGAGGAGTCCCAACATTGGTAGCGATAAATAATACAGAGTTAACAAAAAATTCGATTTGGAGCTTTGGATATTGAAACCGCCAAGGAGAATCGCAAATTTTGAGAAAAGACCCTTTCAAAAAAAGTATATATCGATCTGTTAGGGCAATACCTTCAAAAATTGGAATACTGCAGTAGAATTGGTAGTATTGGATAGCCTCACTATGTTCGTGTTATTAAAACCGTAAAATCACATTCCTGAAAACATATTCTATCTACGTGTATTCTATACACAATATATTCTATACATTCGGGCTTCCCGAAGTGTTTAACTCGAATAATGGGCCTCAGTTCATTGGGGAAAATTTTCAAAACATAGTGTCTGCATTTAATATAGGACATGTGCGTATCGCATACTACTTACCACAATCAGATGCATCGGAACATGTAAATTGCTCGCTCGGGGCAGCTATATAAGGTGAGATTATATACTCGAGGACATAGCTGGACCCTTGCGCAGCTCAGTTTATTAGTCGGCACACCGAATTATTCACGCCGACGAGTATAAACTGTTGCATGAAATTCGATATCTAGAATAGAGGCATGTAACATGTTTGATAGAATCCGGTTGAGGTATGTCACATGTTTGATAGAATGCAAGTGATGCACGAAGAAATCATAAACACAGAAAAATGTATCAGCGCATATAAAAGATATGCGTATCACTACAATCTAACGATTCCTTGTTAGTAAATTTTTTACTTCTATTCAAAATTTGGAAAAGCTGGATTGGAAAAGTTAACTATGAGGTTAAACTGAGGAAGGAAAGCTGATTGGTCTATACCACGCGAAGGATATAAAGAAATGATGTAATTGAACTCAATCCGAGGGATGTACATTTACGCGAGGCTATATATAGTAACCAAACACATATCGGTTTTTCAGCTTTGTTTGAATATAGAGATGTGTATATCAAGCCAATTCAAACCAAGCTGTGTTGTAACGGTATGTATTAAGAATAAAATAATAAGCAAAGTAAAACGCCAGCAATGATTCTTTGTAATAATTTGCCGTAGCTTCGTATTGTCTTACCAATCATGCCTTTAAAAGTTGATTAAATTATCTACATTATGAAGAACATTGAATGATCGTTTGGAATGAACACAATAAAAAAGGGGAAAATGAATTTGATTTGAATAGCGATCCGATTTGTAAAGTTACTTGTAAAGATATTTTGCAAGCATATATTTGAAATTTATTTAGCCGCGGATGATATACCTATACCGTACGCTTGTGAGTGTTTCAACAACAGTTCGAGTCGGGTACCAAATCGCGTAAAGATCACGTACGTGAGTGAAACCATTTTGGTGAATAAACCGAAATCAAAATTTCATCCGTCAACGACACGGATATCCAAGTAATTATATTTTTAACAGAGCCGTAATGTCTCTAAGTCAGTGCGGCTCTGTTAAAACATATAAGTCGTGCATGCAAGCGGTGATTAAATAAACAAGATACTTGGTTGAAATAAATTGTAATAATTTAGTGGTGTGTAGAGTTCTTCCTCTTTGGTTGAATGAGTTATCATCTAAGTTTGTCAGTTTGTTAGGCCATAATAAAAAAATTAAAAAATAAGCTCCGTTTTAGCACGTGGGGCCATTATCTCTGAACACTCAGGATGAAATAATATGCAAACATGTCCACAACCAAACGTTACAAAAATGGCATAAATGGAAGCCGCAGGCATATAATTTAGAACGTATAATTTAGGTATGCTACCAGACCATAACGACCGCAAGAACGACGATTTTCGTTTCGAACCCGGTCACACATAAAAAGTCAACAAGCCAAGTACAAGCGGCAACAGATAGACTCATTTTTCGGATGTATTTTTTTATCATCACCGTTACGGTACTACCGCCCGCAAGTATAGGAAACTGTGCAATTTCGGTTGGTATATATCCCCTATATATGGATATAGATCAAAAAAACTAATTGTGCCATAACAATACCGACCGAAAATACAAGCCGTCTACACTTAAACGGTTAATACAACAACATAATTTATCTTATAACCTGATTAACGAAAATACTCAGTATTTGATCGAGTAATACCCAAGATTACCGGACAATCAAACATTTCAGATACTTTGTTTAAGGTCGGGATTTCACAATTTATACCGACCACAAACCTCTGACTAGAGCGGCTCAGTCTAAAACTGAACGTAGTCCAAGTCACGGATATTCAGCATGTGAATGGTAGAGATAATGCGACTACGTTAGATACGATTTACCACACGACCGACAACAAAATAATCATAGTCGAGACACAGCTCGAAATACAATCAATGCATCTCAGCGTAAAAACCCAGACTTCGAACTACAGAATTTACTTTCACATTGTGAGACTTTATGTTCAGGTTTTACACGTCGATTATCAACCGATCGCAAGGAACGCAGAGCTTATCATCCCCAAACCAATCGCATGGTCGAACGCTTCCGTCGGCAGTTCAAAACTTCCGTTATGGCCAGAGGTAATATATACAATTCATCGGAGCTCGGAAGCATTAATAGTTTTACTTGGAATCTAAACAACAATGGAAGAAACTGTGAAGTGGTCAGCACCTGAACTGGTTTACGTTCAAACCATCAAGGTGAGTCCTTGGTCAAAAATCCTCTTTCACCCACAAAAAGGTTTTTAATATAGGGTATACATTTATTTATCATTGACAAAAGTCAAACCTCATCCCTACAGTTCACTCCGACATTAATATTCATTTAGTGACAACGTCATAAAGCTTTCGATTCGATCCAAAACACATAATTGATGCTCTCGATTTTTTAATAATTTAAATATTTTAGATTCGGTTTACGATTAGCTTTTAGCTTTGTGTTGCTTTCATACAATTCAGTAAATATTTTATTTTTTCTAGTACACCAAAAGCGTTTAGGTCACAAAATATTTGATTTATCCCAATTTTCCAAATGCTGAGTTTTCGGAACCGAATTTTCCAAGTCTAAATTTTTTAAAACCAAAATTATAAAAAATCAGTTCCGCTTATTTGCAATTCTGAATTTAAAGTCAATAACATATTATGGATATTTTAGTCGAATGTCGTGTGTACAATGGACTGAACGTATATATGGCGAAAAAAGATGGTGGAGTTATATCTGCCAAAGTTAGTATTGGAGAAACCCCCTGAAGTTAGTCCAGGATTTTATACAAAATACCTCTGGCAATACAGCATAAAAAAATCAATGACAGACTTTAAAAAAATATTTAGCTTATACAGTTGATTCATCCTAGGATTTTATACAGTTTAATCATTTCAGATTTTTTGTAATATACAAAGAATAAGTAAGTATAGAAAAATTTATCCCAGTTATATGTATATAAAAAGAACTATTCTGGTCAAAGATTTGCCCGGCCTGAAAATTTCTAATCGAGATGGGATGAGATATTGCGGGGTAAATATCCCGAATATCCCGAATAATTTGGGCAGAATAATTTTTTTAAGTCTAGTATTGAATATTGCGAGTCCCCAATAATATCCCGATGATTTCAAGGCCGAGCAAAACATTGGGGCCAGAATATTTTTTTTTACATACATATAACTATTTAAATTCTTCTTGATAATAAAAGCCTAGGATGAGTTTTTGAATACAGTTGTTTTGAGATGAGCAGACTGTATAAAATCTTGGGACGAACCAACTGTATAAATTAAATAGTTTTTAAAAGTCTATGATGGATTTTTTACCCTTGAATTGCCAGAAATATTTTTGGAGAGATAGATATTAGGCTTGATAGTAATGTCATTTGCTAACAAATAATACCAGAAATAGTTTTTGAAACATCATAACAAAAATTTAGGAAAAAACATCACACAAAACTAAAGGAGTGGCGCTGTGATCAGGTAAATGCTAAATTCGAAAACTTATTTTCGATTTCGAGTTTTATTTTAAATTGTTAATTAACCCATTTGCGGCCAATTTAGTTTGGTTGATTAAAATAACAGTGACCCGTGCTCCCAATTCAGCCCAATTATAAACATCTGAAGCCCTATTTACAACCAGACAAAACGTGGGTTGTTTAATAAGGTATTTTAAGGTTAGGTCGTCGAAACCGAATGAGTTATACCAGTAAATTTAATATTAGACCTAACAATTGTATGGTTGGAAGAAATATCAAACAATATTAGTACAGGAACTTCTCAATGTTCCACACCATCCGACCTACCTCAAACTCATATCCGTCAAACGGCCAGAGTTTGAAGAAATTTTGAAATCGACAGTAAGGGGTGGACAAGTTTTACATTACTACGCAACCTACGATCGCCTTAACAACGTACTTTTACCGATATGAAACGATGGGCCGAGCGTATAGAACAGTTGTTCCCAAATGAAAAATCGGTATTATTTTTAAACTATTAAATCACAAAATGAGAAATAAATTGTATAATTTACATTGCAGACCATATATTTCGTGCCTCGAAAACCAGGTCAAAGAAATCCTTCAGGAAAATTAGTCTCGCGGTGGAGCAATACGTCCCATAATAAACCTGCTTCTAGAGAAATTATTTCTTCGGATAACAACTCAGATATTTATTGGATGTAGACATTTCTGACCAAGGTAAGCTTTTATTGGTGTAAAATATTTATGTTATTACTTATAACAAAAAAACCAAATTTAAAAATATTCATAAATTATTTTCCGAACTTACAGAATTGAAATGTTGGTTACAGAACCACATTAGCACATGGGATCATAGTTTATTATTAGAATGGCCATTGTATAAAAATCCTGACGACGATCAATGACATTGATTTCGATACAATGCATCCAGAGAAGCAGTTTAATTTATTAAACGACTTTGAAGTCTCTCGAAATGCTGCAAATCTTAAAAAAAGGTGACCTACAAAAAAGTAAAAAACATAACTACTGCTACTACTAGACAATAATACCCACTATAATATTGGTTTTATTATTATTCGACTAATTCAACCATTAAACGGGCAACAAGATTTTATGATTCAAGTGAGTAATCTGAGTGAATTTCAGTTAACCAAGGAAAATTTGGCAAAAAATGCCGAAGGTAATAATTGCGTACAACCAAAATTAATAGCAATCGGGCCGCAATTGGAAAAACTGGACCATTTTTATGTGTATTGCGAGGGGATACAGTACAAATCTACAACGTTCGTTAAAGAAGTAGATACCATAGTTAAATTGTGCTATCTCCTTAAAGCTGGTTATTCAAAAAGAGGTAAATTAGTGTGGCTCTTTCTTGAAGAATATTTGTTCCAATTAAAATCGGAAGAATACCCTTCAGTTACAAATTTAATTAATAGAATAACTCAAGCAAAAAACTAATAACTTTTCAGTGCAATTCTTATGCAAAAATAACTTTATTAATTCAAATTTATTTATAAAACACATAAAAACATTTCATAGAACACCAAATATATATAAATTCGTATGTCATCAAGTTGATTGTTCTCAAAATTTTCAAAATATTCATGCATTTCAGAAGCACTTAAAAAAACACGAAAATGTTCACAAGTCCCATCTTTTGAATACCCACTTCAATTCGCCATCAACCAAGGAATTATTTATTAATAGTACAACGGATCGCGTGACTGAAGATCAGTCAAGTTCAAGTCGATGTAAAACATAGTCAACCCGACAATTTTAAAGTTTCTGTTTCACAATTTTTTTAAAAACTACATCAGAAATCAGAATTTGGGCAGAAAAGGTTGGAATATATAGTCCTCCGATACCATTTGTTATTAATTACAGTCTTGCAGAAGTAATTGCCCAATTCACCACAACACTATTACCATGTAAAGCAGAAGGTTGCCTATTAGATATAAAATTTCCAATAAAAAAATATTTTGAAACACCTGGTATGCTGAAAAAAACCATTGACAATTATAACCAACTATTATTAAAAACTACTTTAGAAAATCTGGTAAATGGGTCAATTTGGCAAGAATTTCACAATTTTAAAATCACAGAAATTTTCAAATCTATCTGGGTGTCTGTAAATACGATTTGTCTGTCATTTTTGATTATTTTATTTACATGAAAAAGTTTTCTCTTTAGAACAATTCAATTACATAAAACAAACATTTGATTATGGTTATTCAGAAATAGGGAATATAAGTCCACCAATTGAAAAGAAACATATCCGAAGTTCACTCTTTAAAATGAATGCGCGACAAATGAGAACAGTTATTCATTTTATGCCTGTATTGATAGGTGGCCTTGTACGTTATGATAACCAAGTTTACAAATTTTTAATAACTTTAGTTAAGTTAATCCACATTTTACTTTTACCTAGGTTTAATGAGCAAACATTAAATTTGCTTCAATGTATAATTCAAAGTCATAATGAACCGTATCTGGAGCTTCAAAGCCAAAATTTCATAATATGGTGCATTATCCGACCATCATGAGAAATTTAGGACCTATCAAGTTTTTATCATGTTTCCGATTTGTGGCAGAACCGATTCAAACCGAAATATTTTCGTTCTATCCCAAGTTCATCGCATGATACAACACTCATTTCATATAAAAATATGAAAAGCACGCAGATAAATATGTTCACAAAGCCAACGCTGTCGATATATAGATGATACAACCACACATCTGTTAGTGCTCGTAAATTATCTTGTCTCCTAAACATAAAAAATAAAATAAAAACACACAAACGTTTGTTATCGAAACATTTAAATAAAATAACAAAACCAATTTGAAACTACCAGCACAGCAAAAAATATAAAAAAAAAAAAAATAACAAAAACAAAATCTAACGAAAAGTATTTTTATTTATTTAAAGTACAGTGTTAAGTTTTCAAGCTGTTTCGGAGTAGCAGCAGCAGCAGCAGTGGCAGCAATATATAAATATAAAACACTTATTTATGATATATACTAAAATGAGTATTGTGGTAATTGTAAATAATAATATAAAAATACAACAAAAATATAAAATTTAAATATACAAAAATAAAAATCGATTCGAAAAGTTTTATATTCATTGCACAGATGTACTGACTATATATGTATGTATATGTATATGTATATAGAAAAACATAAATACATAAAATAACCCTCTTTTGTAATTAATCAAATTAGGAAAAAAAAGAAGCTTACCAAACAAGCACAAAAATAAAAAGCTTTAAAAATTGGGAAGAAATTTTTGGTTCTTTTGTTTTTTTTTTTCTTCGAACAATAATAATGTACGTATAAAATACTGGAACTTTTCGTTTTTTTTTGTCTTGCTCTTTGAATAAGCCACATTCAAATTTGTGCTTAAATATTTTATATAAATTTTAACCAAACAAAGAATATAAAATACAAAAAAAAAGAAGGAAAATTATTGAATAAAGACAAAACTTTTCTTCAAAATTAAAATTTTTGTTTTGTTGTTTTCCAAAATACATCTATAGGAAAAACCATCTGGCGCGTAAATTTATTATTTTTTATAGATAACACAAGAAACCAAAAGGAAAATATGAATAACATATACCTACATACATACATATACATACATACACGAGTGTATCGTATATATTCAAAATGAAATGTTCGACTGGTGGTATAATAATATACACATACATATATAAAAACCATGGGAAAATTGGTAAAATGTACTTAAAATAAGGTGAAGTGAAGAAAAAAATGTTTTTTGTTTTTATTTTTTAAGTGAAAAGTTCGAAAAATTTGTTTAAGGTTATAGCGGATTTGTTGCCGCGTCTCTAATGAAAAGAGATTTTTCATGTCACGGTTTTTTTCTTGCGTGTTTCATTATTTCGTTTTTTTTTTTTTTGTAATCTATTGCATGTAAACAAATTACAAAATGTTTAAACACAAAGTAAACAAACTATATAGTCGAGATTTCGATTGAAAAATTGTAATATTGATTTTTTTAATTAATTATTTATGTATTACCAGAGCCAGCATACTGGCTGAGATCTTACTCCATGAACAATATCGGGGATCTTCATCAGATCTCCGATCGTCATCTGCATGATTCTTCTCTCAACTTTCACATCCAAACATAACAACGGACCTGCTCAACGGTTTGTATAAAACTACAGATTCACGGCACTTAACAGGGCATTAGATTTTAGCAATGACCTTAGAGAATACAAAGCATGACAGCCGGGTGCCTGACGCACTTTAATATCCTCACCCACACTGTTATCGCGAGTGATAAGAGAGATCAAATCTTTGAACCTGTTAACTCCCTCAAATATTAAACAAAAATTGTATGCCATTGTCTATAAACAGAGATCATGCGTATTTCGTTTTGGACTCATTGATCTGGAGTAAACAGAAGCTGTAAACTCTACAAGCGGATCAAGTATTTCCTTCACTCCGTTGCTATTCAGTCCAATCATGCATATGTCATCTGCATATGCAAGCAGCTAATTGGACGGGCCATATAAGATGTTGCGACGATTTCTTTCAGTTTAACGAAAGATGTACTCCAACATGAGATTGAAGACATTGGGGACAGAGCATCCCCCACCCCTACACCCGAGTTAACTGCAAAAATTCTTGATAGCCTGTTCTCAACTTTAACACTGCAAATTATAGAGAGTGTCCATTTTACCTAAAACAATCAATCCAAGGCAGCAAGCAGAGCAACGAATGCTTAATCTTCATTCTTCCACTGCACCAAAAGTGCGACCAGAAGTTTCATATCATAACGCACAAAAGATCCAACCAAAAGCAACTGTTAACCGTAGTGTACATTAAGATGTTTCATATGCAAGTATCCTTAAGGATACCACTTCTAAAGTACAAGCAAGCGATGAAGGAAACATCACAGCAGCTTTAAGCAAGTTAACTAACATGAAACAAAGCTTCATGGCGATGTTAGAAAGAACCATGAATCTAATGATGCAGAATATGAACACGTTGATGCAGATAGTCGTAAAAAATCAAAAATGACTGTCCTTAAAATAGCCATATGGAATGCAAACGGCCTAGCACAACATAAGGCAGAGTTTCAAGCAATCCTCACTGAGCACAATATTGACATAATGTTAATATCTGAAACACACTTCACCAAACATAACTATTTCAAAATTAATGGTTACTCTATGATTAATGGTTAATTATGATACAAATACCCAGATGGGAAAGCACATGAAGGCATAGCTGTACTGATAGAAACAAGATTAGGACACTATGAATTTATGAAATATGGGAAGGAACATATTCAATGAACGAGCATCTGTCTGCAGGAGTGGTCTGGAAACTGTGGGGGGGGGGGGTGATTTCAACGACAGACACACTCAATTGGGTTCCAAATTAACATCGCCGAAAGGCAAACAACTTTATGAAGCTATAGAAGAACAGTCCCTGGATTACTTATCTGCCGGTCACCCAACGTACTGGCCCACGGATAAAAAGAAAGTTCCTGATTTGATTGACTTTTGTGTAACTAAACGCATTCCACGCTCCACGCACATATGCTTAGGCCTCCGATTGCCATGATCTGTCTTCTGATCACTCACCTGTAATTCTAAGAGTGAGCACCGGCGTCCTAAGAATAGAAACGCCACCGAAAAGACAGATTATTCTTTGTGGAAGGCAACAAAAAAGTTAAAAGGCCTACAAACTCAAATCACCCGATTAGACTACCAACTGGAAATCTGGCGAAATTAAGCGATGAAGAAAAAGCCAATGCTTTTGCTGCTCATAACAACAGTATTCGCAGCACACGAAGAAACTAATAACTTCGTGCTACCCGACCAAATGGATGATGGTTTGTCCTTCTAACCCATAACATATAATTGGAAGAAAGTTAAGAATAAAATTGAAAATTGTATAAGTCCAAAAAAGGCACCAGAGCATGATCTTAAAACTGGAAAATGATAAGGGAATTACCAGATAAATGCATAAAACTAATAACATTCATATTCAACGCAATCATGCGGACTGGTTATATTCCTCAAAAATGGAAGATATCTTTGATCACAATGATACATAAAACTTGAAAAAATGAAACACAGATTTCATAATATCGTCCAATAAGCATGCTGCCTACAATCTCAAAGTTATTTGAAGAAATGCTACTAACGAAACTGAAACCAGTATTAGAAGAACGGCATATTATTCCAGACCATAAATTTGGGTTCCGAAACCAACATGGTACCAAACAACAAGTAGAATACAGAATTGTAAATGCAATCAAAAACACCTTTGAGTAAAAGAAATATTGTTCTGCTGCCTTCTTGGACATTGCACAAGCCTTTGATGAAGTTTGGCATGATGGGCTAATATACAAAATTAAAGGACTTCTACCGATGGAATTCCACTCAGTTCTGGGAAACTATCTCCTTCAAAGGCAGTGCATGGTTTATCAAAATAATGCAACTATGTACTTGTTTAAATGATATCAACGCAGGTGTTCCACAAGGAAGCGTTCTAGGTCCAATATTATACCTGCTGTACACTGCTGACTTATCAGTAACCAACAAGGTAGTCATATCAACCTTTGCCGATGATACGGCCGTCCTGGTGTCACACAGTAATTCCGAAACTGCCGCAAAGAAATTAGAAAATCATCTAAAAAAAATCGAGAATCTGGCTTAAGACATGGCGCATAAAAGTGAACGAAAAGAAATCCACTCACGTCACATTCACGCCTAACAAAGTTAGTTTAATTAAACGATATAAATATTCCTCAACAAACTAAGGTCCAATACTTAGCATGCACCTGGATAGAAGGCTAACGTGGAGAAATCATATCGTTGCAAAGCGCACACAAATAAAAATAGACATATGGTATTCAGTTATGGGGATCAACCAGCGCGTCAAACAGAGAGCTCCTGCAATGAACCCAAGTGAAAATACTTCGTAGTATTACCAATGCTCCGTGGTACATTCGAAATAGTAATATACACGATGATCTTGGAATTAAAACTATCAACGAAACCATTAGAGAGTTCAGTTTGAAATGTTATTCAAAACTAGAGACACATCCCAATGAATTGGCCAGGGATATATTAAAACAGCCGCGATTTAGGCGACTTAGAAGAGCAGATCCACTTGGACTGATGAACCTTTAAATATATTAAATGTTTAGATGTAATCTAAATTAATTAAATAGTGAACACTAATAACAAGTATTAACATTGGTTAAGACTTAAAATATGTAATAATTTTACCTTAAGATTTGAATACTTCTTGTTAGTTTCTTTTGCAGAAAGATTCAAGAATAAAGCCATTGGCAGCATTTAAAAAAACAAAACAAATAAAAAACTTTAACACAGCATTGATTGGGAATCCAGGAACACGTGATGTACAGGGATGGAAGTCTAATATAGGACAAAAACTTATATGCTGTGCACTTCAAGCGGTCTCCCTTCTTTAAGATAGGGCACATCGCGGCCGCTTTCGATTCGGTTCGCTATACTAATCGAATAAGGTCAAAAAATCAGTTCCACAAAGTATCCCCTCCGAAATAATTATATAGGGATACATATACATAATACAAATAAAATTCAATTTTTCTAAATTCTTTATAATATTCAATTATTCATAATTTGGCTCCTGGTAGGTACCTGTAAAAGTCATGGAAATGTGTGTCTAGCAATGGCAATAAGTGTAAGCGGTTCATATTTTTTTCGTAATAAATTGGTAAAATTCTCATATAATGTTTCACTCGAGAGTTAGTTAGTCCCATTAAATCAACCGATAATACTAGAAATAAGAGCACGCGGGTAAGCCTCAGGTTTTGAAACTAAATTTAATTTCTTTGAATTCAAACAAATCCGCATTTTACCAATTGATTTTGAAACAGGGACTAGAGGATTACTCCATGGACTGATTGGATTATCAATCACTCCTAATCATAGGATACGATCAATTTCTTTGTCAACTTTTTCTTGTATGTAGATGATTCAACATAGAACTTCTACTAATCCTACCAATATCGGAAATCGGAAACCTAGACAAACCAGATGTTAATTAAACTTCGGAAATTTTACTGGTGATTTAATGCCGCACATGGCATTCTACCACCGGTTTTATGCTAAACATCTTCCAAAAGCCTATGTCTAGAATTAACGCATTTGCCACAGATGGAAGAATCCATATGTTTTAGTACAAAAGTAGATTTCCCATTTTAACAGAATGGAAATTCATATAACCATGAATGGGGTGATTTTATCCATCAATGGTTGGAACGAAATTTTTTTTGGGTAAACCATCAAATCCAGTGATCTTATAGTGCTCTCAGAAAAAATTCCAAAAATGGTGCAACTGGCATCAGAATCCAGGAAACTCTAAATTCTGAAGCTTTTTGCAATACCACCAGGTTACGAATAATACATTTTAACTTTTCTCTCTCAGAGATTGGTTTCAGAAAATTCGGAAATTGTAACTTCATTTCTGATAAATGAATATTAAAGTTCATCCCCTGTTTCTGAAAACATCGATTTTCACAGTGAGCTTATTTATAAACTGTCATTTTTTGTAAAACCTCATTTAAAAACATAATACAGTAAGACGACAGACAATGTAATTTTTTTATTTCCGCCAAACAAAAAAATTCAGATGGATTCATTATTAAAACGTACATTTTTCAAAAGCTTTCATATTTGTACAGATACTGTTACTGCTCCGTACGCACCAAATAAAACGTTGAAGCTGGCAACACCTCCGAAGCGAACCCAATATCATCAAATTCATGAAATTGTGCTACGTTGGCTTTTTCAATAACTTTATCTAACAAGTTTGGAAAATGATTGAGAACAGCTTAAAACCTATGAGAATGTCCTCTTTGCCACTAAAAATTTTAATAATTTTTCAAGAGAATAGAACCACAATAAAATTTTAGAAATGAAAAGATTGAATAACTCCTATAAGAACCGATCAAATTAAATGGGCAGTACATCTACCAAAAAAATGTGGTAAAATCAAAGATCTAAACTATAGTTGGACCTACCGAGCAAATAGCGCAGTGGTTAAAGCTACGACGTTTGAATGAAGTACCGGGTTCGATCCCAACAGAGGCGGGATGCAAAAGGGATTTTTCATCTCCCGATTACGATCGGTGATTAAATTGGAAACATCTATGACCCTCTGTTGGAATGTAGAACTCATGGGCCTAATCATCATCCATGTCACACTAAAATCCTATTAATACCATTTCAGAAGCGTGTCTAATTCAAAAAGGAATTTTGTAAATTTTGGAACTCCAATTTATCAATTAATTTAATTTAAATGTTGAAAGATAGCTACACACGAAAATAAACATTCCAACATTAAAATTTTATTATATTACAACATCAGCTTTTCTGCATAATCCTTCGTTTTATAAACAGTTTAGAAAATCAAATTTCACAGTAACTTTAGTGAAAGCTTTTACGGTATAGGTGAAATTATTCAATTTACTGCAAGTAAACCGGCGTTGTCTTTTTCAAATCTTTCCCAATTTTAGGGTCTTTTTGCCGATAATTTCAATAAACCCAGCAATACGAATGCAACTCTTTTGTTGTAGTCGGCCAATGCCCAATATTCTTTAAATAAATGTGGCTATTGGTGCTCGTTAATTATGGTTTGACATTTATTTCGGCAAGCTAATTGGAACAGCTGACACTTGTTGTTCCTGTTATATTTTTGGAGTTTTTGTTGTTCGTTTTTTTCTTGGTTGGAACGTTTTCGACATAACTTATATTTCGTTCTAATCGACATGTTAACAGGATTGAACTATTAAATAAATTTCAAAAATAATATTTTTTGGATTCGAAATATAACGAAATATGCCCTTTTCCACAAAGAATTCGATTTTGAAGAAAAGATTTAAAAATGATTCACTGCATCATATGCTTTTGTAAATAGAGGTAAAACTTTTAGACTGCCATTTAAATGATGATGAACAGGAATTAGAAAAGAAATGAGCGATTTTTCAGTCGATAAATTTTTTCTAAAACCAAACTGTTTTTTGTCATAGGGCGATAATTGTTGATAAGTTCAAAATAAATTCATGAATATGGGTTATATTCAAAATAACCCGCTGCACTAATGAATTCGGGATCCGATCCACTCCACAAGAACTACAGTTTTTCAATTCACGCGCTGCTGGCACAATTTTCGATTCGCGAATTGGAAAAAATGTATTTTTCAGCGCCAATCCAACAGGAACTTGTTTACTATCAGTTGCCTAATTTCAGCACTATATTGAAAAAAGCCCAGCCAGTTGGGCTTTCCAACTAAATACTTTTGATACGAAACATGTCATTAAACGAATGAATTGCCCAGCTTTGCATCATAAATATTTGTAGTTATGTTTTATTTTGATATTGGGATTTACAAGGAAGTATAGCTGAGACTGGAAATGGGTTGAACGCATGAAAAATACTGGCTGTTTTGCAGTTGTAATAGAAATTTATTCAGTTCAGTTATACTAATTGACTTTAGTTTGATAATAAAAAAATCATTTGAAATGTGTTGTAGTTAATATCTTAAATCGGTGAATTGGTTCGATAGAAAATATGTCATCTGACGGGCTTGAAGTGAAAATTGTTTTAATTGTGTTCAAAACACAATCAGAAATATCATCGTTTCATTGGTAAACCCATAATTGTAAACTAGAAGCATTTAGCTACTGGCTTGGTTTATCTTGATCAGCTTCAAGTAAAAGTGTTTTAGTGTTGTGCGATTCCATACTGTTCCTCAAGTTTTTCCATACTCGATTTTGTAACAAGCCAATTTCATTTTTTGAAACGCAGTCCATTTGGTTTCCATATTTATTAATTGCCGCATTAATGTGAAAGATATTGTCACGCTTAACGCCTAAATTATTATTTTATTTTTTTATGTAATTTATTCAATTTTTAATGAGAGAAATTTTAGAAATTGTGGGCACTAAGCTACGACGATATGATGAAGAATTTCGAAAAATGTTCAGCTGGTGTGCCAGTTTTAGCTGGTTAGACACATGATGCTGATAAGGATGATAAAAATGTTTTAATGTACATTGACTGCTTCAATGGTAGGATTATGCAGATCCTGATTATTGATGTATAGTCCATTCCTGAAGTCCAATTTTGAAAGATTACGCAGAGAGAAATCGAAACAAATAAAAAACGACAAGATGGTCGCAGCAGTAAAGCCTTGGTCACTGGGACTATGGCTAAACGTGATTCTACAGCACTCTTCGAAAATAATCATCTCAAAATCTGAAAATAATCAATCGAATGAACAATTATTAACACCTGTAAGAACTGAACAGGTGCTAGTAACTAAAGAAACTCCAAAAATTCGTAAAATGAAACGAAATTTGGGAAAAGGATATACAACTCTTGCTGGTAAACAAATTAAGGCTAGAGAAGTTCAGTTGCTCCATCCATGTATAAGAAATTGCCGAAATAAAGTATCACCTGAAATACAAGAGGCGATTTTTACCCAATACTGGAGCCTGGGTAATTTGAACCTTCGAGTGGCTTTTGTTGCAGGATTAATAGATATCCAAGATAAGCAAACTACATCTAATATCAAAAGTTCCACTGCACCACGAAAACGACAATTTTCCTACTGTTATTTCTTAAACGTTAAAGGATTACGTACACAGGTTTGTCAAAAATGCTTCAAAGCGTTTTTAGGTGAAACGGATCGGTTCCTTAAAACAGTAATTGCAAAGAAAATTGAGTCTCCTGGAACCACCACTGCTCAGGATTTAAGGGGAACGGGTCCATCTAAAAAGAAAATCTCCGTAGAAAAATTTGAAGAAGTGGTAGGCCATATTAAGAGTTTCTCGGCCTATGAAAGTCATTATAGTCGGAGACGCACCTCAAAAATGTACCTAAACTCGGAATTAAGCTTGTCAAAAATGTACAGGTTGTACTTGAAGGCAAATGCAAAGCCTGTTTCATTATCGAAGTATTCGGTGATCTTCAGAACACTTAGGTTGAAATTTAAGAAGTCTTAGATTGATACTTGTACAAAATGCGATGTATTTGGTATAAAAATTAAGGCATCCAAAGGTACAGAGTTGGAGATACTATCAAAAGAGCAGAAACATCACCATGCAATGGCAGAACGAGCATACAACAGTAAAAAAAATGATTTTGCTTCGATCTCAGCAACTTCATAGGTCTTTGCATTTGATCTTCAGCAATGCTTACCTACACCTTATGTATGGTCATCAATATGCTATTATAAACGACAGCTTTATACATTTAATTTAACAATCCATGATTGCGGTTCAGGTAAACTTGAATTCTTAATTATTAATTAACATATTATCTTCAGGTAGTCCTTATTGTTACATGTGGCATGAGGCTATTGCAAATCGAGGTGGTAATGAAATTGCTTCTTGTCTCTACGAACATCTAAAGGCATTACCTGCAACTGTTAAGAACCTAACTTTTTACAGTGACTCATGTACGGGGCCAAAGAACTCATATGTAGCGCTGATGTTTGCTATATTTTGTGCATCGGAAACAAACGAAATAAATACGATTGACCATAAATTTTTGGGACCGGGACATACGCACATGGAGTGCAATAGTGATCACTTTTTAATTGAGCGAAAAAAAAAAACGAACAAGCGTACCGATCCATCACCCGCGGGACTGGTACCAGTTTGTTAGAAGTGCTGGCGAGAGAAAAACTTTTCAGGTACATGAAAAGGAACAGAGTTCATTCAAAAACTACGGTCTCACATCAAAAACGAAATGTACTTTTCGGAAAGATAACGAACGAGGATGGCGAACGAGTAATCTGGCAGGATATAAAATGGTTGCGTTATACGAAAACGTTTGGTAAAATTTATTATAAAAATTGTCACGAAGTTGACGAACCATTTAAAGTTATGAATATTCGCAAGAGAGGTTTTAACCAACTGACATATACAGATATTCCACACTGCTATGAAGGGCCAATAAAAATAAACGAGGCGAAGAAAAAAGACTTATTGAGTATGGTACATTTGATTGATACAAATTTTCATGCTTTTTATATGGAACTATGTGGTGAAGACATGCCCGACTTCCATCCTGATTTAACAGCGGATGACAATGAAGAGTCTACCTAAGAAGTATACTGTATGAATGTACCTTTTTATAATTTTGATAACTTTTTATTATATTTTATATGAATTATTTTCTAAGATCGTATCAATTTGATTTTTAATTAACTTGGACATTACAGCTGAATTTTTTGTACGATTTATTTTGTATTTTATTAAAAAAATTGAACTTTGGAATTCTTATATGTTTTTGTCTTAACCATTAAGAAAAATCATAATTTATCCAATCTATCTATATTACTATTATGCAAGTTATTCAATTAAAAATAAATTCAACTTTATTCCCAATTTTCTTATTTTGAGTTTAAAATGTTTAAATTGTTGTATTGAAAATTCGCTGTTTTGCACATAAGCCACTATGATTTGTTGCCACAGAGGTAGCTGAAGAATTACAATATATCAGAAACCGCGCTAGAAATTCTGATGTAAACCGTAGAAACCCTGCTAGTGAAGCCCCGACCAATAGACAGACAAATCGTGAATAATATATAAACTACGAGAAAAAGAATTATATGCACCTAGGTTAGTCAAGGTCAAGGAGGCAAAAGTCAAAAATAACAAAGATGGCCAAATTTTGAGAGAGGTCATGCCTAGATGCTCTAAATAAAAAACTTGATGAGCAGGCTGATATCAATAAACTCTTAGTGAACATATGAAATTCTTGTTATCGTCGTAAACCAACGCGACTAGAAAATAAAAATAAATTTACAAACGCCCAGAATAGTAATTTGGAATGCGAATGGGGTGATCCAACACATCCCCGAGCTGGAAATATTTCTATTTAAACAAAAAATTGATATATGTCTAATCTCTGAAACTCATTTCACTAACTGCTCATATGCCTGAATACGGACAAAGAACAAAGAAATAAATATATCAGCAATATGCTGTCCACCACGACATAACTTTTTAACACCAGGGGTCCAGAGTTACTAAAAGGGAGAGAGTTGTTTGAAGCAGGAAATAAATTAAAATGTGACTTTCAATCTTTTGGCTTACCAACTTAGCGGCCAACAGACCTAAACAAAACACCGGGCCTTATAGACTTTTATGTAACAAAAGGTATACCAGATAACTACATTCGTTTGTTAAAAAAAGAAGTGCTTACTTCGGGCCACTCTCCTGTTATTATGGTGGTCAATGAAACAATAATTAAAAAAGAAGTTACAGCGAGACTGTCTAAATGTTAGAGAACTATTAGAACAAAACATCAATCTTCAAGTATACCAATTAAGGAACATCAAATGTACAAGTCGAAGAAGAAGAAGAAAGGCTAATAGAACACATACAACAAGCTGCGCTTCAAAGCACATCTTTCAAATATGCAAATAACATCAACTGTAAAAACTATCCACTGGTAGTAAGAGAGTTTGTGGCAAAGAAACGTAAAGCTTGAAAGTTTTGGCAAATAAATCGAACCAAGGAAAATGAAACCGTCCTTAATAACCTATGTAACAAGTGAAATGAGGATGTAAGCTGGGCTTGAAGCGGTAAACAAAAAGCTGACTTGTTTGCGAGACACCTAGAACAAACATTTCAACCATTACCCCGACAAACTGCGGATGAAAATGATTACCTACTGAAACGATCTGATGAGCTTGAAATGCAAAGTGTATTTCTACAGGAGCTAAAAGAGGAAATTCGAAATTTAAACATGAAAGAATCTCCTGGGTACAACCTCATAACTGAACAAATCATTAAAGAATTTCCAAATAAAGCGATACGTAAACGTCTCCATATAATCAATGCTGTGTTTATTTAGACTAAGACACGTTCCTCCAAGGCAATGGAAGGTGGCAGAGCTAACAAACAATGAAGCGATAAAAAGTCCTTCAGATCGATATCCATACTCCCAACTATATCCAAGATTTTTGAAAAATTAGAATGAAACCCACAATGGTGGACAGAAATCTCATTCCAGTTTGGATTCAGAGAAAACCACTCAACTATAGAACAAGTCCATAGAACCACAAATATTATAGAACGTACACTAGAAACTAAAAAAATATGTTCAAGCGCTTTCCTGGATGTAGCGCAAGCATTTGACCGAGTTTGGCACAAAGGATTGGAGTTCAAGCTCAAGCGAGACCTTCCCTAACAATATTATGAAACTATCAAACTATCACTGACAGATACTTCCGTGTAAAATATGAAAACGAATACTCAGACCTAAAGATAATTTCAGCTGGAAGGATAGCGCATTTGATCCTGTCTTGTACCTCCTGTATACTCGCGATATACCACGTATGTAGAAGAAGCTACTAACAAATTGCAAAATTTGACAAATTCAGTCAACAATGGGATGAAAAAATGAAGAATAAAATTGAACGAAGCTAAATCTGTGCATGTGAACTTGCGGGGAAATATTTAGGTATGACGCTGGATGCCCAGTTGAAGTGCGGAAAGAACATGTCTAAAAGAAAAAGGAAGAGCTGAAGTACCGGAAGATGTATTAACTTTTAGGTAGAAATGAAGACCTCCACCCTGTAGATTTAAAGATGGAATATATCTATGAAATTATTACGTATTATGCGAGACAGACCGTTAGCAGTAAGACTTCTCCAAAATAAATTACCGTTATCGGAAATATTTATATAAATCCCAACAGATGTATTATGATTATGATAGGCCTGTTACTAGAGATGACTGACTTATTTGCATAAACAAATTACGAAATATTTAAACACAAATTAAACAAACAGGTACTTGTATTAAACTATGTATATAGTTGAGCATTCGATTGAAAAACATTTATTTAATTAATTATTTATGTATATAAGTACGCATGTCTATAAAATAATAATCAGTTTTAAAGGCCATTACTGGCCCCTTTCTGAGTCAACAATCTGGCTTAGTCAACAAATAATATAAGTATCCCCTCCGAAATTCAAGAGCTCCGAATTAATGCAGTCCACTCCAGGTGAGCGGTTTCATTTCAATCTCTGCATGGCTTTAGTGAAATCCTCATGGGATGGCTCCTCAGTGCCAATCTCCGCACTTTGTATTAGAGGTGGCTCAACAACAGTCTGTAAAGCATGATTGACATCGTGTATTCACGCATGTCTATAGTTTGTTTTAATAAGCATAAAGCATTATTTTAATGTGTGTCATTTATGGCTTTAAGTATAGTTCATTAAATAATGTACGAGTATGTATCCAATATTTAATACGAGTACGTGACAAAACAATCATTTAGGTCATACATACATTGTATATATGAAACCATGTATATACAAATACTATATAGGAAGGATATTGTGAAATGCGGTTTCACAGACACACAATTCATAATACATATTTTATTATAATATTGTCTGCGGTTAATACGATTTTTTTTGCTTCAATCAATATCCCAAAAGTTAAATTGTATCACCTAGCCTAAATACTCTATAATGTTTAACAAAAATTATAACACCTCATACTGTGTTCGAAGTCCTGTGTCGTTCGATCCATGTAGCACAAAAACACTCACACAAATTATTATGAGTGTTTAACAAAAATCTCATATAGAGATATACATATAATAACACAATACACCCAGACACAACATAAACCATATAGACATTAATTAAAATGTCAAATGCCATCATAGGCATATACAATATACACAGAGCAAAATAAATTTATTTATATTTTGAATTGAAAAATTTACAAAAAAAAAAAAAAATTATAAAATCTAATATTCTGAAATAATATCATAGAATTATATATATGTAATATGTTGTTATCCATCTAAAACATAATATCAATTTTATGTATTGTATATATAGTTTTGAGTAACCATAACTTTTTGGAAAAATCTGTTTATTTATTTATTATAATTTATATAAATAAATAATAGTACATCAAAGTGGTTTAGTTTGGATAATAATTTAAATATATTTTTTAATTATTAAAAATATTTATATGTACGGAATGTTGAGTACAAATAAATAACCAAACCCTTCCAATTCTAACCTCACAAAATTTTTTAAAAAAATTCGTAAAATAAATTATTTTAGGCAAATTCTGTCGCGCCGCTTACTGGTAAACTTAAACTCGCTGCGAGACATATTTCCCTGTGTTTTACTATGGGAATGCTTGGCCAGGTCGACCAAAAATTTGGTATCGAAATTTGTTGATACTAAATATTAGTCGTTTGCCAAGCACTCACATAGTAAAACACACAAAACATATACACCCAAGACGCTATAGAACATATGCTGCAAGGATAGAACAATTTATGTTGTGCCCAATGAAGCAATTGACGGTGTATCTCAATGAATATATAACTTCTTTAACTGCGATGTCAAATTAGTTCCAAATTGAGACACTCACAATTGTTTTCGTTTAACTAAACCATAGTCATAAATAAATCAAATTTGTCCTCGACAGTTAAATGTATACACGTTGTGTTCTGTTAATATTCAATAATACATAATCACAGGACTGTTAGTTTATCAGAATTATTTATTTTCGAAATTCAATTGATTGAAATATGTTTAGCAACTCAACTAGGTGGTAGACAATTCCTTAGAATTCTATTTCAATACAAAACGTTATAATGTTTTTATTAGATAGCGGATCAGCCATTACTTAAGTGAAATTTGAATGTATTGGCGAACTCCTTGGTTACCATCAGAAACTTTACACACTTTAGGAATATGTGTTGCTACTTTTAATTTTTCCGAACCAAATACAATTTACCAAACACTTTACGATTTTAATAATGGTACATTAGAAATGATCACTGTCAATCATTCCATCTCTCTAAACAAATTTTGCTTAACCAGAAAATACAACTAATCGATGGAGCACAGCCCGTTTATATACTAAGCGTTTTCGTATTCCTCATTCTCTCAAATCTGAAATCTCTATTCAAATTTCTAGAATGCTAGAACATGAAATCATAGTTCCCAGTACCAGTCCGTGGAGCCCGTCTATTCTTTTAGTTTCAAAAAAAATAATAAAGATTTTCGAACGCCCTCTGAAAATAATCAATAAAAATGGAGGTTGGTAGTAGAGTTTCGTGAACTAGACGAGCTACAAACAGGAGACACAGGAGAAAACTGCATTTACTTCAGAGATTTTATCTGATTTTAATGGGATCGAATGCTGTGTTTATTTAGATGGCATAGTCATTTACGGCCCTGATTTCATAGATAAGCGCCTTTCGATTGTTGTGTGGTGCTTCAGATTTCAGATACTATAACCTAAAGCTTAATCCATTAAAATGTAATTTCTTGATAAATTATATTTATATGCCACATAATTCCACCGAATGGAATTAAACCTGATAAAAAAAATTTAATTGCCATTGAACTTTATCCCCAACTGTATACTCAGAAATACATAAAACCTTTTTGGGAATTAATAGGGTATTATAGGTTATTTATAAAAGATTTTGAAGAAATAGCCCAGACGCTTGCTTCACTCTTAAAACCAAATTTCAAATTTTACCGGCCATCTTTCTACGAAGAATCATTTATACGTTTAAAACATATCATGTCAATCAATTGTTGAAAGCAATTTGCATAGTATCATTATTATTATTATTAAAATTGGCTGGAACCCACGAGGATTCCGCACTCAATGCCACAAAGGCCGATGGTGCAAAACCAGGATTCTATCCCAATTCGGAAAGTTCCACTACTGCCTTCGCAAACTACTGAACAAGTTTAGACCAAGGCAGAGAGGACAACTGATCTGAATTGAAAGACCTAAAGTTGAATACCTGCACTCGTATAGAACTGAACGTAGGACCACTGCTCACGAAGTGAAGGGAGTCATCATCTTCCTCAAGGCAGTCCCGGACAATAACATCATGAGCTAAACACATACGATGTAGATGATCTTTAAAACGGCTAGGTCCCGTAAGAATCGCTACCAAGATTCTTAGCTGATTCTTTTTTAAAGATAAACCATACTTCGTTGACCTCAAATTGGGCCTCTTGATGAAGTGCTTCGCCTTACTACAACTAAAAGTCGCAATCCATTGAGACCTTAGGTCTTTCAAAGCGTAATCCTTTATAACTTTCTTTCCGTAGTTAAACGATACAGGAGCCGCTGGTTCAGGACCAATTAAAGTTAATTAAGAGGCTACTTTGGCTAAACAAACCGCAATCTCATTGCCTACGATATCACAATGAGCCGGTACCCACATGACCGTAACTTTATTGTTAAAACAAAGAAGGTTCATGAATTGTTTGCATTCCTTGAGTTTAGCAACAGTCAAGGGATTTCTTAAATAGTTAAGTACAGCTTTAATCTCTGTTCACAGTAGAATACTTCTGTTTTAAACAGCAAAATTCAAAACCTCAATAACACTACAGAAAAACAGTATACAATGAGAACCAATACTACCGAACAGTATCAGATCTGTCCAAGGACAGTAGATTCCAAAGCTTGCACAGGGGTAAGAACGAGAGCCATCAAAATAAAAGACTATAGACTCATCTAATTTGTTAAGAAAAACCTGCGAAGTCCACAAATCTCTCGAGGGACAAGCCACCGGGATAAGATTTGAGAAATGGAATTCGGGTAATAGTCTGTCATTAACCATATCGATTTCTGGAAAACATGAAGAATAATTTTTAAAAATTTCTCGATGTCCCACGATAGACCCGAAAACATTCCATGCCCTAATGCACCTCAGACGCAAAGCTGCAGAACAGGCTGCTCCTCAAATAAATGTGAGTAACTGAGGCAAGGAAAGAATGGATTCCATAGCAAGAAGTGGAGTCGAGGACATAGCCCCAGTTATGGCTCTGCAAGCAATTATGTAGGCCATTAAGCTTGGCCACAGAAACCTTCTGGTCAACCACTGGCCACCACACAATAGAGGTGTACGACAGTAGCGGTAGGACCAGTGATTTATAAATGAAAGAAAGCATCCTGGGGCTTAAGCTCCAGGATTTCCTTCCACATTGCCAAAAAATGGCAGTTGCTTTTTGAAGCTTGTAGTCCAGGTGATTCTTCCAGGAAAGTTTACTATCATTCTCCCATTAAAAGGAGGGAACAGATAATTCAAGAGTATTCCTCTTCCTTGTAAAGATAATTAAATCAGTTTTAGAAAGGTTGACGTGAAGACCCTTCTCAACACACCATGCCTCCACAATAGTTAAAGCATGTTGAGTTAGGTTGGATAAGACACTGAGATGTTTGCCTGAGATTGTCAGAACAAGATCATCAGCGTAGCTCTGTGCAATGTAGCCTAATTGCTGCAGTTTTACAAGTAACTGGTCAATGACCAAAAGCCACAGCAGGAGGTTAGAGCACATCTCCCTGAGGACAGCCTTTGGTAACCTTAACAGGCAGTAGTGATCGTAGCAAACCAAATGCCATCGAAAGCTCCCGCAATATCCAGGAAAGTACCCACAAAAAACTCTTTATTATTAAGGGATTTTTCAATCCTGGTTACAAGTTCATTTAGTTCGGTTTCACAGGACTTATCGATTCTATAAGCATGTTGCATGTTGCAATCTATCTGTTGCTTAGATTTTTTTGCTTTGTTCTTCAGTTTCCTAGTAGATTTCCTTAATTTCCAGAAAGGTTTGTTCCGAATCTTTTGATTAGTGATAAGAGGACATGACTTTTCAAAGGCTATCGTAATTGGCAATGCAATTGACGTGTCTTGATCTTTAATGTCCTTCCTCGACCGAATATGCCTCGGTGGCGCAAGTAAAGAGCCTAGCTCAAGAAGAGTCATACGGCAAATAAACTGAGGCGATGACCAGTTTAGTGTAGGAATTAGCGGATACCAGAGTAATGAGAACAGCCGTAACATCGTGAATAAGAGCTGCATTGATATTATTGCCAATAAAATTGCACGCTCGAGTTTTATTGACAGAATTTTTACAGAAGATTCTGCCATTAAATAAGTTCAATCCAGAGACAGCATTATCGAGAAGATATGGTTCCTGGATTAGATAACTATTCCCTTAAACCTGTTCTTACTATTTGCTCTAAGTGCAGTGCGATCCCAACAATACGATAACATAAAATTTGAAGGTAATAACTCGCAGTCAATCTAAGTAAATCTTTAAAGAGGTTGAACGTAACTCTGATGATTCAATCTCCAGAGCGCAAACTACAAATATTAATTTGTGTAACGATTCGGAAATATCTCTGATATTGTGAAAACAGTATTAAATGACATAAATCCGGAAATTATTAAGCCAAACGCGTAACGTAATAATTTCACTTTACTCCATCTGGGTGGTAATCCTACAGAGCATATCGTCCTTTAAGATCGTACTATCAGTTTCCGAATATGTATAAAATATTTCTGGATATTGTAGGTATGACATTACAAGACGATTCTATAAAGTTTTCATTAAATTTGCCATTTATTTGCCAAGTTTACAAAAAAGAATTGAGGAAGGCAAAAAGGAGGTCATGGAGACTCTTCTGTGATAAAATGGAGGGAGTCTCCGAAACCTCTCGTCTTAGCAAGATACTGTCTACTAATCCTACCAGTCCCAGTTATTTAATTAAACAGGATGGATCTTGGACTGCTTCTAGTGAGGAGTCTTTGAAACTTCTCATCGAAACAAACTTTCCAGGAAGCTTAGACTACTCGACAGAGACTAGTACTCTTCTGGAAGCACATTCACTGCGCATAGAAGATATCGAAACCAAAGAACGGATTCTATGGGCACTTGAAAGTTTTAAACCTTATAAATCCGCACGTCCATTATTCTCCCCTAGCTGGAGGTAATCTTCCAACTGGTGTGTATTCTGCGGGGCTGGGCAGAGGTCAGAGTGATCTTTATTCCGAAAGCGGGTAAATGCTCACATAGCTACACAAATGACTTAAGTCCCATAACTCTATCGTTCTTTCTACTGAAAACCTTGGAAAGTCTGATGGATATTTATATACGTTCAAAAATAAAGCCTAGTCTCAGCATGCTTACTGTTAAGGGAAATCTGTGGACACAACTCTGCACGCCCTGGTAAGTACAATTGAGAAATCGATATTCTCGCAAGAGTTTTGTATGGTGGCATTCCTTGATATTGAGGGCGCCTTTAACAATATTAAGACGGAGGCAATTCTGGAGGGATTGTTGTTCCTAGGAGTGGATTACCCTGTAAGTGGGCTAATTAATCACATGCTGCGATGCAGAATGGTTAACTCGGAGCTGGATGACGTAGCGATAGCTGTCTCTGGTAAATATCTAAGCACGGTGTAGAAGGTAATCTAAAATGTCCTCCTAATCATTACAAGGTGGGCCATCAGAGGTGGACTGGCAATTAGCTCGTCCAAAACTGAACTGTACTTTTGTATGGGGTGAGTGTGTGTTGGCCAGCTTTTGATAAAGTGTCGTACAAAAAGGGGATCGAGAAAGTGCAAAGAACGGCCTGCATGCTGATAAGCGGGGCGCTGACTGCTGAGGACAACACCAACACGTGCTTTGGAGGTTATGCTACACCTTCCCCCGTCGATATTTATGGTAAGCAGATGGCGACGATTACGGCCACCCGACTATCAACCATATCTCAGTGGAACTGTCTTCAGACCGGACACTCGACGATAATTAGATCGCTAAGGAAGGAACTGGCGAATCTATACTACGTTACACTAACTTTGTGTTGCGAGAAAAGTTTCCGAAGTTCCTGCCCCTCAAGGGTATCTTGGGGAGAGCGGGTTGGTTGCGGAAATAGAAGCACTGCAGTTCTTTACGGATGGCTCCAAGCTAAACGGTAAAGTAGGAGATGGAGTCTTCTGTGATAAACTAGAAGTAAATATATCAGTTCGTCTCCCTGATCACTGCAGCATGTACCAGGCAGAGGTAATAGCGATTGAGGAGGTCCTGAATTGATGGAGGCATAATGTGGTATCCTCGTCTGATATCGCAATTTATGTGGACAGTCAGGCGGCAATGAAATCGCTGGACTCGGTTTCTCTGACGTCTAGGGTGGCGTTGGGTTGCCACTGGTCTCTGAATGTGATGAGTGAGCATTTCAACATCTAGATAGTCTGGGTCCCCGGCCACTCGGGCAGCAGCAGGCCGGAACAGCTGATGCGGCATGGTACAACTCTCCAACTGCTACCGGAAAGGGTAAAATTGGGGAGGCCCATCAAGTCACTCAAGACTGTGCTGAAAAAGGAGGCAGTAGTCTCAGCGAATGAAAGGTAGACGAACACCCTCTCATGTAGTGTAGCAAGGCAAGTATGGCCAAAGCTGGACTTGACACGCTCAAAGACGCTCTATAGATCTCCCTACGAAGACGTGAACTAAAAACGATCTTGGGGATTCTCACAGGACACGGCCTACTTGGAGAACATGCGAGGAGGCTAGATCTAGAAGCTAATGACTTTTGCAGAAGTTGTATGGACGAGGAGGAGGAAGAGACGGTAGTCCACCTCCTATGCTCATGTCTGGCTTTGGCACACAAAAGACATGAATATTTGGGTAAATTCGCAATGGACTGCCTCTCTGATCTCGAAAACTGTAAGGTGCGAGACTTAGGGAAGTAGATCCTGTGGCATCACAACGGACCGTCGCCGGTCTAAGTGTGCTGTAGCAGCCACTCAACCTAACCTAACCTAACCTATACCTATGAAAGTGCCTGTTTCAGAAATGGAGCTTTTTGAAGTTTTGAAGAAACAAAAACATACGTTTAGATATGATCACACATTAAGCAAGACACTTGCAAACGAATAGGATATATTCCTGAGACTACACTGAATATGAAAGCCCATAATATTCCAACGGTGTCTACATTACAGGGAAATGTTGCAACGCCACAACCACTTTATTGTTTTAACTGCGTAAGGAGAAAGATCATACTTGGTTTAGATGCGAATTACCGTCCAGAATATTTATTTAAGAAAGTGGGAATTTTTCCATTCACTTAATTCATGAGCCGTGTTTCACGTTGAGGATGACATCCTTCCATGCTGGAAATTAACCGTTCGTGAAAAATTACGAAATTTTTTAATAAATACTGCCCACCCACCCCTACATCTGCTCATTTAGGGAACAATCCAAATTTGTTTTGACGCTAGCGGTTAATTTTTGGAAGCTACTTTTATTATTGATAACGTCCGTCTTGTCCCCATTAAAATCAGCTCATTAATTTCATCAGTAAATCTACAGATTACAGAGTTTACACTTTGATACACCAGGTAAGAGCAAACATAAGCCGTATAAAACTAATCGTATGAACTTTAAAGTCTATTGTAGTGAATTTCGAGCTTTCCACTTTGCAATCCTGGAACAATATTATTTTATAATACAAATTGTAACTCGAAAGGAGAATACAAACAAAACAAAAAAAATAATAAGAAGAATTAGAAAATGTTTTTTTACTAAGCGGAAAATTCGTCCCAAAGGATAGAAAAACATTAAGAAATAAAAAGCATAAAAAAAAATCTGTAACATGGCATTAAAAATATATGTTTTATGTTATTATTATTTTTACTTTATTTTTTATTTCTAAAAAAGTAGAAAAAATAAGACAGAGCTGCAAAAAAAAAACGTTTTATGTTTCCAATATTTTTATTTTATTTATTTTTTTATTTATGTAAAATTTACATAAAATAAAAGTTCTTTGCATTTTTTAAACGCTAAAAATTATAAATGTTATTTTTTGTGTGCTATGTGCTGTGTATGTATTTCCTTCTGCTGCTGCTGCATTGTTATTCAATATTTATGAGAGTCAAAATGGAAGAATATTCATATATACATATATATATATATATATACAAAGATGAAGAAATAAGCAAAGTAAATATTAAAATAGAATAAAAATACTTTTAAAAGGACATTTAAAAATTCATATTTTATTTATTTATTTTAATAATTTTTTTTATATTCGGAAAACATAAAATTTAGACAAAATATTTTGAGCTTTCACATAAATGTATACGAATTTTATAAAATACAGAAAAGCTCAATTTTTAGTGCGGCCCATCCATACAGTTTATTAATAATAATACCGCCTTGAGCTTTCAATGAACTATTAATTTTTTTTTTTTTCGGTACATGTATCTGATATTATTTTGGTAGTTTGTATATTTTCAATCATTTGCTCTCCTCGGTATAACGTACCCAAATCAATCAACAGCATTTTTTTGTTCACGTTTCAGAATTCATAGAAAAAGTTTTATAAAAAAAAAAGAAACATTTTTTTTTTATTTTAAAATTTGAAATGCAAAAGAATTTATTTTTTTTTGTGTAATTTGTATATTTCAAACGAAACCATTTAAATTTATTTTTCGAAACTAAACTTTTTTTTTTCATTTAATTTTATTTATTTCGTTTCTAAGAAGCCAAATCAATGTAAATTAAAATTTATGAATTAATTAATTTTTTTTTTTGTTTTTTGGTGTTTGAAGCCATATTTATTTTTATGTAC
Source organism: Tipula unca (assembly GCA_951394425.1). Taxonomy (NCBI): domain Eukaryota; kingdom Metazoa; phylum Arthropoda; class Insecta; order Diptera; family Tipulidae; genus Tipula; species Tipula unca. The sequence goes on along the minus strand of OX596382.1, from coordinate 104,643,358 downwards.
ATATTTTAATTAAAGTTAGGTAGTTCGTGTGTACGCGTGTATGTACATATATATTATATAGAAAAACTGATTTATTAAATACCAAAAAAACAGACGAGTAGACCGTTGTATTTATATCTACATATATATCAGTTTACATAAAACCAAAAATCTAAAATCAACAATCCGAAAAACTAAAGATAAATACAGTGCTTTCAACAACAACAACAAACCCCTCATATATATGTAGATGGAAAAAGTGAATTTTTTTGTGACAAAATTCGAAAATGAGAATATATTTCCTTGAAAACGGTCTTCAAATCTACACACACACACACACACAAATACAAACTAAATAAATAATATTGAAATATCACTTTGGTGAAAATAACATCAAAATAAAAATTGCTGTATGTGGTACCGTAGATAGCTGATATATAAATCAAATATTTGTTTTTAATTTTATTCTCAAATATATTCTAACCTCTTGTTATGTTAACCTTAACTAACAGATATATAAAGCTATGATGGTATCCATCTCTATAGAGATCATAATATACATAATAAAATGAAAATTTTAAGAAAAATATTTGTATGCATATATAAACTATATATACACACAAGTTTGCAATTCAAATTAAAAACTTAACTTAAAAATTCAAAATCACTTGCATATGAAAATATATGTGTGTGTGTATGTACTATACTTTATACTTACGAAAAAATAAAAACTACTTTGTGGAAAAATGTGATGGCAAAATGTTGAAGAGCTTATTCCTTTTTATTTGATTTTATAATGTGAAGTAAAAAGTAAAACTTTGGCAATTTATCGATATTAAAATTTTTCTACTTTGTGGTCATATAAAGTATGTACATATATGTTAATTTGGTAGACTAAATTTGACAATATTGGGTAAATAACGTACAGGTTTAATTTATAACTAATTGAACTATACCATCATCTATGTATTTAATCTTGTTACAATTAACGATAAATCTGAAATTTGTATGAAAATATAACTTTTCAATAAATTCAAAATTCGATAAACTCAATCATTGGGCAAATAGGGCTGTCTTTTAAAATAGCACGTTGGTCTCTGAGAGCCTTTAAATGGACCAAATTCCTTATATTTTAATTTTTAACAGTCTTAAAGATCCATCAGTATTTTTCTATGACGCCTGTATCTGGAAAAGCACCATTTTTTTTATTTTATTGAAGTGGCCCCTTTACGCACACTTAGGCCAGCCTTTGTGATACCACATTTTAATTACACACACACATTCATTCAATTCATTCGCCCTCATTCACACAATTACAGTGTACCACCTGCGTCTTGCATAGCTCCATGTCACCCTGTATATTGACCTGGAAGGTGGGTTGGCCCATGAGTTCTAAATTCCAACTGTGGTAGATGTTCAGTTAAATTAATCATCTCCACGTAATCGGCATGAGATGAAAAATCCCTTTTCACAAATTCCACCTTTGTTGGGATACGAACCCGGTACCTCTCGATCTATACTAAATGTTAATTTTACCACTGACGGCTTTCGCAAATTTTGCCAAATGAAAAGCTTTTAACAATTTATAAAACATTGATATTCATAAAATCAAAGTATTGAGTTGTAAAATATTATAAAATCTTTTAGTTTTTCGGCCCTGTGGTCTAATTCTGTAAAAACAAGATAATGTGAAAAAACAAAACATTGAAAAAGTTTACACAAAAAAAATTTACACAGTTTCTATCTTATTTAGGTTAAATGGTATTCTATAAAACAAAGTAGTCAGCGTGTAAATTTTTTCTTGCTGAATAATTTTATCGTGTCTAAAACCACTTTGACGTTTTGTTAGTGTTTCATTTCATAATATAATATAAAGAGTAACAAGGACAAACATTGTTTTTTTGTTCGGCACTAGCCCGCCTTCTTCGTGAAATTTTAGTTTTATATTTTAAATTTTTATCCGTGAAAACGAACTACTCAAGATAAATTGTATATATAGTTTATTGACGTTTAATATCTTACCCATTTTTTAATTTATCTTGGTGTAAAGTTATAGAATACCATTTTGGTATGAAAACGTGTAAAGTACTCGTTTTCGCGTTTTCACGTTATCTTATTCGTTATAGAATTAGGCTACTGGACTGAAAACTTTCAGATTATTTGTGATATTATTTTGTAATAGCAGCTAAAAAGCTAAACTAGTAAATCTAGCTGAAATGTTTACAGTTTTACTTAAAGGCAACGTATTTATAGTGGTTATAATTTTTTAAATAAAATATCTGTGAGAGCTGTTATATCAATTGGCTACAGCAAAAAGTTAAAATGAAAATTTTATTATTAAAAATTAAGTTAAAAAAATTAAAATTTTGGTAACAAAAGCTTCAAGCGATTTAGAAACTTTAAAATATTTTATTTTCAAATAAAAAATTTATTTCTAAAACTTTGGTAAATTTTAGAAATTTACAATCTTTAAGCTTTTAGATAAATCTGATTAATTTGTGATAGTTTTTATTAGGAAGCATCTACATTTAATTCTGGTTACAAGTTTAATAAACTTCTTTTTGAAGCTATGATTATAATTTTTGAAATTGAGCCTGAAAACTCCTAATCATTTAATATAGTTTATCAAAAACCACTTTTCTCTTATTAAAAGCCTTCTGATATAAGCGAAATAAATACAAAAGATGAATAAATAAAATATTTTTTCACTCAACTAGAATTATTATTACGCTGCTTTTACAGAAGTTAATATTAAAAGCTTATATGTATAGTTTGTGAATAAAGAGATTCAAGTTGTTACGGAAATTAGAATGTTCTACTAAAATGAATGCAACTTTCGAAAATAAAGTTATCTAAAAGATTAAGGAAATAAAAATTAGGTTTAAAAGCTCCAGCTAAATGTTATTAATATTTTGTGTTAGAATCTGATTAAATTTACCCAAAATTACTAAGCAGAATTAATTTTATTTGTTATGGTTATTACGACCTTAAGAAGTTAAATCTTTCAATATAAGAAAGCGTTATTACACCTGTATCTTAAAAAGCACCTACACCAAAACCTAATATTACTACTAACGTCTTTCAGAAATAATAGGGTTTGAGCTTTGCAAATATAGATATATCATAGTGCCGACTTTAAAGCTAAAATCAAAGCTTTCAGCTGTAAAATGTGATAGTTTAGTTTTGCGACCCGGTTCTAGGCTGAAAACTCTCGGAATATTTGTATTATTATTTTCTAGTAGCAGCTAAATAAAAAATAAAATATCGGTTTCAAAATAAAATATCGGTGACAGTTGTCAACCGTTGTGTACAGTTAAAAGCTCAATTAAAATTTTCTTAAACATTTACAATTTCTGTCAATAATACTGTTTGATTACAGTACAAGTTTTTAAGATAATGCTTTTTGATACATATAAAAGCTCAATTAATAATATAAATTTTAGATGCAATTTATTTAAAAAATAAAATATTATCAAAAATGACTTTTATAGAAATAGAAGCATTTAAAATTTGGAAACTTTTGAAACTTTGGAAATGTTTCGGAATTTAAAATATTATAGCTCTCAGATAAATTTTATTAATAAAAATCACATAAATTTAATTCTGGTTGAGTGTTTAATAAATTGTTTTTAAAGTATAATTGGACACAATAATTAGGAGCTTTCACTTTTTAAAATAATTAGATTATTCTACTGAAATGAATGCAAGTTTGGAAAATAAAGTCATTTAAAAGATTCACGAAAGTAAAATTAGGAGAGCTTTTACTCTCAAATAAATCTTATTAATATTTTGTGTTAGAATCGGACTAAATATTTCAAAAATTTATTAACCGAATTAAATTTTTTTAATTATGATGGTTATTACTAACTTAAAAAATTAAACCTTTCAATATAGCTTAAAGCTCCATTGATATTAAAAATAACACTTTTGTCTCTAAGTGTAGTTAAAGAGCAACTGGCAACGGGATTAAAGCTTTATTGTACTTGTATCTTCAAACCCCTTCACTAAAATATATTATTACAACTAACGGCTCTCGGAAATATAACAATTGAGCTTTGAAAATATCTATAATATCATATTGCCGGCTTGAAAGCTTTCAAAAATTTATAAAAAATTGATATTCAATAAATCTAAGATTTTAAAGCTGGAAAAAATTCTTAAATTTTAAAAGCTTTCAGAAATATATACAAAATGATATTTATTAAATTAAAGCTTTAAGAGCTTGAAAAACTTAAACCTTTTATTTTTGCGGTCCTTGGTTGAAAGCTCTCAGATCATTTGTAATATTATTTTGTAGTAGCAGCCCAAAAATCTAACTTAAATAAGTGTGATCCAACTGAGACTTTTTAATTGTTGTAATTTTTTAAATATAATACGGTGACAGCTGTTAACCATTGAGTACCTACAGTTAAAAGCACAATTATCCTTTTATTAAATACGATATTTACAGAATCGTTTAGAAATTTATGTCAATAGAAGCTGTTCGATTAAGTGCAAGTTTTAAGTATAAAGCTTTTTGATACATATTTTCAGGTGCAATTTAAAAAAAATATATTAGAAATGATTTTTACAGAAATTAAGGCTCATAGCTAGCACTAAAGTTTGGAAATAAAAAGCTCAAATTTTCAACTCTTTCGAAATTTTGAAACTTTTAGGTATTTAAAATCTTAAAGCTTTTAATTAAATCTCAATAACATATTATGATTCTCATTAGGAACCACTTAAATTTTATTCTGGTTGAAAATTAAATAACTTCTTTATAAGGTATCCTAGGTTTCTAAGTTCCTAATCATTGGACACAGTTTAGTAAAACTACTTTTCTGTTACTTAAAGCATTCTGGCTTAAACGTAATAAATAGAAAATCTGTGGAAAAATTTAAAAGTAAGTGAAAATTATTAAAATTTAGGAAGATTTACAAAAAACCGCATCTCGCATCCTATTTCGAAGTTAATTCTTTCATTATTAATGTGAAACGACTAAACAATCATTTAATACACGTTGCCTATTAGAATCACGATAACTAAGTATGTATGTACATAGATAATAAAATTTGTATAACACTATAATACAACCAGTTATAAAACACTTTTTGTCAGTTTATTTCAATTCCGTTTGCTAAGCATAATAGTGTGTACACATCAGTTGTATATAAACGAGTAAACGAGTATACGTTGATGTATCAAAATATATGTACATATTAAGTATCCCCCAAAGCAATTTGCATAAGTTCATTGTTGTGTATATATGGATGGCTGTACATACACATATTTTAATTTTATTGAAACACAGAGTAAGTACAACTAAGCAGAAACAACAAAAAAAAAAATTAAATTTCGTAAAAGAATTTTCTAGAAAAATCCGTTTTTATTATTGTTCATACACACGGATGTACGACAAAGTCAAGAACATAAAGAATTTTTGCTTAAATACATAAAAAAAAAAATTTAAATAATTTTATTTTATTGCATTTTATTTTTATTTGAGCAATTTTTGTAATTAATTTTATTTGATTGTGTCATTTATATTTACAATTGTTTTAAATTTAATATTATAACTAAATTAAAAACTTTTTTATTATTTTTATATAAATTTTTGTAAATAGAAATTTGATGAATTTTTTTTTTTTGTTTTGTGAAATACGAATTAGAGAATGTTTATATTTTTTGTAACTATTGTTTTACATTGCATAACAGCAATTAATGCGATTAAATTTTATTACGGCTCTTATAAAAGAATATTGTCTGTATATATATATATATATATATATATAAGTATATATATATATATATATATATATATATATATATATATATATATATATATATATATATATATATATATATATATATATATATATATATATAAAAACGAGTATTTAATAGAAATGTTACTAAAAGTTCTGTGTACAGTATTTTGTGTTTGTAAATTAAAATTAGCTTAAACTTTACGAATTTAAATATGTTTTCTATTTTACATTACAATAAGTTATAGTAATTTGTTGTGGAAATATGATTAAAACCGTCGGCCAAAATATCTGTTTAAACTATTAATCATGTTATCTTTCCAACGAACATATATCCACAAACTTATATATACCTTTTACATATATTTATCAAATTGTAAAATTCACAAATTGTGATTTAAAATATATATAAAAAATAAACTATGAGAGCTTTTTTATTACCAGTTCGAAAGCCTATTTAAATAATTTTGCAAATTTAGATTACCATAAAATAAAATAAAACTATAACCCAGAGCTTTTCTCCATAAAACACAAATTCTGCAACTTTATTAATTTTAAAGTATACGTACCACCCCGATTCAATCGGTAACATAAAAAATTCATAATAATATATCGGGGTAAAGTTTTAGGATGCACCGTTCTTAAAGTATGTTCTGAATTTTAATTAAGGTATTCTAAATTCACATTATAAAATCAATATAATCAAAACATCTCTCGTCTATCTATCTATATTGTTCTTCGTATTATATTGTCTTAGATGTATGGTTGTGCTTTTTTTTTTTTGTATCATAAAGATTTAAATAACAATACACAAACTTTCAACTTAAAAATTAAATAAAATAAATACAACATAAACACAAAGTACATAAAGAAATTTTTTTGTTGCAATAAATTTTCTTATCTTTAACAATCTACAGTTTTTGGTCGTCTTTTTACGTTTTTTTTGTACGTACATATATATTATACTGTATATACACAATATGTACTTACATAAGAAGCAAGCAAGAGTTAAAAAAGCATAAAGAACAGAAAAAAAAATTGATAGAAAATTCCAAAATAACAGTATGAAGGCAGCAGAAAAAAAAAATCCTGGAATTAAAATTATACGTATTGTTGAATGACTCAACAAGTTTTCCTTTTTGATAGTTTGGCTCAGTTTTTTTTTACGTTCGAGTTCTGCCTTCTCTATACTCTACTCTGTGTATATATAATAATAATATGTACTCTGGTTCTTGTTTTTCTTGTATAAATATTTTGTTGCACTCAGTTTTTTTTTTTTTTGTTGAACTTTTTTTTGTGCTTTTTTTTTTTTAATCTATTTTATATATACATTTTAAACATGAAATAAGTTTCTTTTGTGTTTTTGGTAAAAAAAAAAAATTGTGTTGTTTTATAAGGGTATATAAAAAAAAAATCAGGATGCAGAAAGCTTGAAATAATAATAAACATTTTTCTTTAAAGAACTTTAAGTTTAATAGGATTTTTTTTTACCGATTCTATCTCTTTTGGTTTATATACATACATAAATGCACGACGATGGTATATGGATGGATATAAAGTTTTTGGAAAATTATAAATCAAATTTTTGTTTCTCCGAATATGTAATTTATGGAAGATGCCTTTGCATAAAATTGGTTTTTTATGTATGTTCGTACATATTATATACGAGAATGCATAGTGTTTTGAGGTATTTTTTGACTTTTTTGTTTGTGTAGCGAAAGTTTTTTTGTTTGCATACTATGGAAATTGTTTACATTTTGCCACTAATTAAATTATTTCGAAGTTTTACGAATATACAACCTGGAGGGTTGAATTTTAAAATAGAGCTACGATTCGAAATTGAATTGTGTCTCACATATGTAATTATGTTTCTCAGGATTGAATGGTATGGTTTTTAGTTTAAACTTAAAGCTAATTACAATTTAAAAGACTTTATTGGGCCAGAGCATAATTAGGAAAATTAAAAAAAAAAATTTGAGAAGTGTGATAAGCTTTTTTAACCTAACTACATCCTTGATGCAAAGCAGTTCTTGACGTCTTCCAAACTTGCCATTATCTTCAAAAACTGAAATCTTAATTCATAAAATTATTTAATACTCGCTAAATCAACTTTCAAATTTAAAAAATTTTAATAATTTGATATAGAAATTTTGATGATTCTTCTTAAATATCTCATGTCAGAATATTCTATTGGCACTGATATTCATAAAAAACATTTCAATTTTAAATTTTAAATTCTTTAAATCACTTGGCATTCGTAAAACTAACAAAAATTCTTAAAATACTTAAAATAATAAAATGATTAATATTTTTCAAATCGTTAAATTATTAAAATTATTAATTTTCATAAAATTTAAAACTTTAAAATTACCGAATTCTTGTAGAATTATCGAAAAAAATTATAGAATTATCGTAAATTCCTAAACTTTTTTAAAGCCTTAGAATTGACTTAAAAAATTAAAATTGTCAAAAATAAAAAATTAAAAAATGTTTAAAATCAAAATAATTCTTGAAAATTATCTAAATTCTTAAAATTTTCAAATTTTCATAACTCCAAAATTTTCAACTTAATCAAGTTTAGGAGATTTTTTTAGAATTATAACAGGATGTGATTCCCAAAATTTAAAAAATTTTCAAAATCATCAAATATTTAAAACATATCAATTTCTGAATTTCTAAAAATTCTTAAATAAGTAGTAAAATTGTTGATGTCGTTTGCTTCTGAAAAATTCCGATTTGCTAGATTTGCAATATTTTAAGAATGAACAAATCTCAATTAAAAATCCCAAATTTTAAATAAGCTCAAATTAATAAATTGTTAAAATCTTTGTGGAAATTTTAAAGTTCTTAAAATCCTATTTTTTTAAAATTTAAAACTCCTTAAATTATTAATATTCTGATAAATTAATAAAACTTAAAAAAATTACAGTGTTCCGAGCTTTTAATTTTTTGAAAGTTTAAAAATTCTTCAAATTTTGAAAACTGTTAAAATTCTTTATATTGGTTAAATTCTTTATTAAATAGTTAAATAGTAAAATTATTAAGGTTCGTCTAATACAAACTACAATTAAATGTTCGTAAATTCAAATTTGCTTACTAACTGCAGATTTGTAATAGTTTAAAAATGGAAGTATGTTCAATGTTACTTGTAAGTCTAAATTTTCTCAAAATATTCAAATTACTCTTCTAATTTCTCAACTTTTGTATTAAAATTTGATGAATTTAAAAAATAATTATAATTAGAAAATAGAGTTGACAAATTATAGTATTTTAAATTCCTGATTTTTTAAAAATTAACAAATAATTATAGAGATTCATAAATATTTTAAAACTTTTAAAATTCGTTATTTAGAATTAAAATTATACATTTTTTTTAATTCTAAAAAATTCTTTAATTTATTTGTATTATTAGTCTTCCAAAACTACTTAAAATCAATTTGATTCTTGAAAATGATTAAAATTCTCTAATTATACAAGTTTTAAAAATTTTAAAACTTTCGAAATTTTTAGAATTTATAAAATTCTCCAATTCTCAAATCACTAAAATTTTTAGTATCATCAAAATTATAAGGGCATTTCACGAATTTAATGAATTTTAACATTAAATTCTAAAAATTATTTATTTCAAAATTTTAAGAATTTTTAAGATTTCTGGAATTTTTATAATTGCATTAAATTCGTTAAATTCACTTAAAATTGATGAAACTACAAATTTTGGAGTTTTGAAAATTGGAGAATTTTATAAATTTTAAAAATTTTGAAAGTTTTAATATTTTTTTTATTTGTATCATATTTAGAACACACAATTTATCAATTTTTTTTATTTATTTATTTATTTATTTGTTCATTTATTAATAATACATAAAAAAGCTTAAAGCTTATTAACATTATGTTAAGTACATTGAAACAAAGTTAACAATATTACAAATTAACACTAAAAGTAAAATAATAGTAATAATTGTTACAATAATAATAATAATAATAATAATAATAATAATAATAATAACAATACTAATAACAAAAATAATAATAACAATAATAATAATAATACTAATAATAATAATAATAATAATTCCAATTAAAATAATCTACAAATGCCCTGATACTAGTTAGTTACAAAAGAGTTTAAAGATTTGCAAAATAATTTTATGAAACTTGCATATGACGCTGCCAATTTAACAGAAGATGGTAAACTATTCCAGCAACCGACACCCTTGACATAGAACGACGAATTTAATAGCCTGGTCTTATTCCTAGGCAATTTTAATATATTATTACGCAACAAATTGGACCTTTCAAACCTCATATATAAGTATAACGGTATCCGTGTATCTAGCACCTTGTATATTGATAGGCAAATACGAAATGTATAATAGTCATTTAGAGAACATCCAATAACCTTGGGTAAAACTGAAGAGATGTGATCATATTTACGGAGGCGAAAAATGTAACGAACACCAGCTTTAAACGCTTTATTAAGTTTATCCATATTGTATTCATGCATTCCAAATAGAGTCATTTCACCATATGAAAAGTAAGGAAAAATGTATGATAAAAATAATTTATGTCTTAACTTAATTGATGCAAAGTCAGTCACCGACCATAAAGTACGAAGCTTCATGTAGGTTTTACAACAAATCATGTTTATATGTTCGTCCCAAGATAAACAGTTGTTAATTAGAACACCCAAATCATTTACACAATCCACAAACGGAATATTCTCATTGCACACTGAAATAGACGGGAAATGACGTGTGTTAAGTTTGTGCTTATATATTACAATGGATTGCGTTTTCTTGGGATTTAAGACCAAGCCATTATGAGTAGCCCAATCTTCAATCTTAATGATATTACTGTTAATATTAAGTATACCAGCATTAATTTCATTGGGTGAGCACGCGGTATAAATTTGAACATCGTCAGCGAACAAATGATAATTACAATCTCGCAGTACTTTCGGCAGGTCATTAATATAAAGAGAAAATAGAAGCGGACCCAATACCGAACCCTGAGGAACACCACATGAATTCGTAAAAACATCTGAACAAGTCTCACCACATTGTACACAAAATTTTCTGTTAGAAAGGTAACTGTGAATAAGACTGCACGCAGTACGAGAAAACTGAAAATTTCTTTGTAATTTGTTAATCAAAATATGGTGATTGATGGAATCAAAAGCCTTTGTAAAATCCAATAGAACCAAAATAGTAGCTTTATTAGAGTCAGCACTTCGACGTATGTCGTCAACAATGTTCAAAACAGCCGAAGACGTGCTATGAGCAACTCTATAGGCCGATTGATATTGATCCAGTAAACCAAATTTATTTAGGTGTTCGGTAATCTGCTCTTTCAATATTTTTTCGATAACCTTAGACAAACTAGGGAGAATACTTATAGGGCGATAATCCGATACTGTCGAAGGAGTTCTGTTCTTAGGAATAGGGATTAGTTTACTTTGTTTCCATGCATCAGGGAAGCAAGAATATGTAATAACGTTGTTTATAATAAATAAGATATACTTAAGAACAATCGGAGAAATTAGTTTAATGAACTTAATTGGGATTAGATCAAGCCCTATACTCTCGCTTTTTATAGATTTAAGAGCTTTATCTAATGTTTGGAAATCGATACATGTAAATGATAGTTTAGAAGTTTGGGATGTTGGGTTCATTTGTGCGTTTTGATGATTATAATTGGGAATTTGTGTATTTCCGAGAGGATTATTGAATTCTTTCGAAAACTCATAGGCTGAGAACTGGCAATTTGAGGCCCGATTTTTTTTACTACACCCAATTCTATTGATCAAGCCCCAAAATTTTTGTTGTGGTAGATCGGAATTAAATAAATTATCTAAATAAACAGATTTTTCCTTGCGAATCATGGCAGTAATTTTGTTACGTAGTTCTTTGTAGATTTGTCGGTTATCCAAGGTTCTCTCATTTTTCCATTTTATAAACGCAAGATCTCGTAGTGTTATCAAATTAAGAATCTCTACCGTAAGCCATGGTGGCTTGCGAACCTTGGGTTTGAAAGACCGAAGTGGCACATACTTTTCATATAAATAAACTACCATATCATTAAATAAATATAGTTGATGGTTAACGTCACTGTAATTAAATAAGTCATCCCATCTTAAAGATGCGCATTCCCTAAGCAAGTTGAACATGTTAATATTTTTATAATCCCTGAACCAAGTTTTTTGGGACCTGCATAGAGATATATCGTATGTCCAAAATAAAACGTCATGATCCAAGAAACCCACACTAATTTGATTAAGGAATTTAATTTTTTGATTATTATTAGTAATGATCAAGTCAAGCAATGAAGCAGATTCAGCATAAAAATACGTCGGCTCTTTATTACATATTGCTAAGGAATGTGATATTAGTAGATCAGTTAGATTTTTAGTGTTGCTCGAGTTCTTAAATAGGTTACAGTTAAAGTCTCCGCAAATAACAATATCATTGTACATACTTGAAAACTGCCCCAAAACATGATCTAATTCACCAACGAACGGTTTGCTTGGTGGTTTATATACAAGGACAACCAGTAGTTTACATGAATTAGTAACAACTTCCACTAACATATTTCAAGGCAAGCCGATGTGCTTTTATATATTACTTTACATTGAAGTCCTCGTCTGACGTAAATGCAAATTCCACCACTTTTGGTAGTAGTTCGGTCATTCCGAAATAAATTGAAGCCACAAAGTGACACAGATGCATCATAAATATGATCTTTCAGCCAAGTTTCAGATATACAGATAACGTCAAACGCTACACTATCAATCAATTGTTTTACCTGGTCCATTTTGTGAAGTATACTACGTGCATTAAAATATCCAAATTTAAGTCCAGGTTTATTATTAAGAGCACACTTGAGAACAACATTTGATAAATTGCAAGGTTCGGTTGTGTTACGGTTCACCATCCAATTTATCAATATCCTTAAAAATAAAGTAAAGTAATAAAATTGTTGACTGGACGAGTTGTTTTTAAATTTCGATACGTTTAAGTAATGAAGATTTGTAATATTTTTAGAACGAACAAATATCCAATGTTATTAACATTTCATTTAACAACTCAGAAATTCAAAATTTTTGAATATTCCCAAACTATTAATATTCGTCAAGTTCATAAATTATTATGATTAAACTCCAATTCTTAAATAGCTTAAAATTCCGAAAACTCTAAAAATCGTTAATACTGTATTCTAATAAATTTTTATAGTTCTTCATATTATTAAAATTCCTCAAATACCTTTAATTATTTAATTATCAAAATTCTTAAAATTCTCAAATTAATAAAATTATATAGCCAATTAAATTTTTAAAATTTTTTAAATCTTGAAACTTTTCATATTTATCAAATCATTAAATTTTTTTAAAACGCTTTAACTTTCTTAAATTATTAAAATTCTTCAAATTCGTAATTAAATAGTAACATTTCAAAATTCATGTAATTTTAAACACAGTGAAATGTTCGTGTGACCAGACGTATTTCTGAAATAATCCTTTCAAATTCCAATTTGCTCATCCTATCCAATAGAAGTGAACTTGAAAAAACCATAATTCGGTTTAAAATTCTAAGTTTTCATTTTCGATAATTCCAACTGTAAATTGTAAAACTTAGAATTTCCAAACTTTTAAATTTAATGATTTTGATAAATTTCTGGCAGTTCTTCAATTTTTTAGCCTCTTAAATTTCTGAAAACTGAATGTTTTAAAATATTTAAAATGATTAAGAATATAAAAATTATTCAGATTTCTTGATTTATTATAATTCTTTATTAAACTTTTAATATATTTCGATAAATTATTAAAATTCCTTAAAACTTTAAAGTTTTAAAATTTACAAATTTTTAAAATTCTACAATTTTTACAAAATCTTAAATTTCTTTTCAAATTCCATGGGAATTTTTTCACTTCCGATTAGTCCAGGGCCTTTTTATTAGTCTTTCTATCCATCATCGCCTAACGAAAACTCTACAGAAAATCTGTGAAGAATGCAAATTAGAACAGTTTAGGAAGGTAACCGATAATTCCTGATAATAATGAGGTAAGATACGCGGTCGAACATAATTGAAGTCAACTATCGTTCGAAATGGAATACCGAATTAAAAAAGTTACAGTTTTTCATACAAAAACACTTTTTTAAAGTCTGCCTTTATTAAATCAGCGCTTCTCATCTAACCAAATTGTTAAATCATAATAAGCGTTCGCAAAAAACAAAGAAGGGCTCACAAAAATTTACTATTTATTGAATTTGATTTACTATTTATTGAATTTTGTATACGTTTTCCAATATTAGGAAATATTTCGAAATATTAGGAAATTATGATTTATTAATTAAGTACTAATTAGCTGCATTTTTATTTTCTTCTGTTTTGAATTAATTTTTACAATTTTATGAAACCGACTGTCTAATGTACTATTAACTGGTGGGTCATTTTTCTAGGACAAACCCAAACCAAAAAAAGGCTATCGGATAAAAGTCGCACAACTGAATAAAGGGTTGGTTGGGTTTTGAAACTATTGTCGCTTCTATTCAAACGAAAATATTAAAAATATATGTCGGAAGTGCTGTATTTACTCGGAGGTAGTGTACTTAAATGTATCAGAAAAGTTTCAGAATTTTATCTAAAAATCATTATAGAATCACATTCCAATCGTGGTGTCATCAAAATCAGTAAATAAATGGCCTAGTCCCGTTCCAAATATTCAAGGTTTTTGCCGATAATGTTTTGTTTATCATATACGTTAGATAGCTGCACCTTGCATACATTTAGATCTTAGCAAAGTATCTTCTTATTAAGTTACGGTTTTTCGTATATAAATAAAACGTTCCTCTCGCTTAGACTAAATTCGCCTGCCATCAGTCTTTTAGTTATGCCAAACTACGATGGAAAACTCATATTAAGAAGAAAAATCAAAAACTATGACTAAAATATTAGAAGATGTATTGGATTATAGGCAGACACTCCGAAATTCAGCTGTGGGGCTGCTCCACACAGAGTAACATCGACATAATACAAAGATTTCAAAATAATGTTCTGCGAGATACTGTAAATTCGCCATGATTTGTTAGAAATAGCGCCCTCCAAAGGGACTTTCAAATTAAAGTGGCAAATGGATCCCTTAGGATACCTCGCGACCTCCAGTTGCACATAAAGTAGCCTTACCTGCCGATATGCATCTCTGCGTAGGTGGAGCAATATTTCTCCGTTACTCGTGGAACTACAATGTCAGTTAATTTAAAAAACCAAAGAAACCCGTAACCGACACTCGTAATAGGCCGGAAACTTCGAGAGAGAACTCGAATCGTAAAGGTGGGGCTGACTCAATAACACCAGAGGCAGCGACTTCATGGCACCAAAGCCAGGAACAAGCGGAACCGAAGGTAAATCCAGCACTGTCGACGCAAAATCGGGTGACGTCCCTCCGTCGAAGCAGCGCTATACAAATAGACGCTCGGCGTTCAGGATTCTGGACAAGTGGGCTACAACCTCTGAGGGGCAACGCACAGCTGTCTAAAAGACATGTGTCGAAAATACAGCGGTCTCAAGATGAGCTGGAACCTCTCGACAGCAAACAGACCATACTACAGGAAATAAGGAGACCCCTCACAAGACGCCTAAACATAAGTGGTATTGCGATAATGTGAACGAGCTTGTGTGGGTGCTAGCCTTCATTGCCAGGAATCCTAAAGATGGGAGCATCACTTTGGAAACATGAAGATTAGTGTATAACGCACTGAACTTTTTCTTAAGGTTCTAGTAGAGAGGCCGGGATGCAGGGAAGAGATTCCTAGCAAGTCAATAGTGCGCGTCTGGCTACCAACCGAACCGGCCACCCCAAACGAGGTCCTGAAAAAAATTAGGATCAGCAATACAAGTCTTCTATCTGATAACTAGAAGAAAGTAAGGCAAGAGGACAGCAAGAGAGGCTCTAGATGATTATTCACTATGGTAATCAACAAGGAATCCCTGGCTCTTCTTGCTGTGACTAAGGGAGTAATTGACTTCGGTTTCGAATCAATTACTCTCAGAATCTATAAATAATACGAGGATGAGATGCATACAGTGGAACGGCCTGCCCTCCTAATCACAACGAGGTGGGTCATCAGATGTGGACTGGCAATCAACACATTGAAAACTGGACTGGTACCCTTTACTATTAGATAATATAATTACAAAATAGTCAGTCCGCAATCAAGTCGCTGGAATCAGTTTCTATGACAACAAGAGTGGCTTTGGGTTGCCACTTGCCTCTAAATGAAATGAGCGGTCATTTCAACATTCGGATAGTCTTGGTCTCCGGCCACTCGGACGTGATAGGGAACTGGAGGGTGAACGAACTAGCTAGGCACGGTACAACTTTCCAACTGCTACTGGAGAGAGCAAATTTGGGGAGGCATATTACGGCGCTCAAGACAGCGCTTAAAAAAGAGTAAACAGAAGCTGGACTAACACTCACATGTGTTGTAGCAAGACGAGTCTGGCCAAAGTTGGATTTAAAACGCTTAAATACACTAATCTCTCTACGCATAGAGGTAAATTAAAAAAGATCGTGAGGATACTCACAGGACACTGCCTATTTGGAGAACACGGCAGGATGCTGTATGGACGCAGAAGAGCACACAGAGACATAAACATATGGGTAGGTTCTTAATGGACAGCCTCTCTGATTTCGGAAACTGTAAAGTGCAAAATATATCACGCTACATATCTAACTGGTTCAAATAAAGGTAATAGGGAAGTAAGAACTTGTGGTATCAAAATGGTGCGTCACCGGTCTAAGTGTGCCGTAGCAGCCACTCGAACCTAACCTATAAATAAACTAGATTTAGGACTAGATTGTAATATTATGTATTAGTTAGTTACGAATCTTGTAGATGTTTAGACATTTATAAAAAAAATTAAAAAATTTTTAAAAAATTTGAATTTAATTTATAGTATTTCGAAGTTTTTCGATAATTTTTTTTTAACACTTATTTTATACTTTGGATTGCCCAAATAGTTGCGATATGATAATGCTGAGCAAAAAGTTAATAGCTTACCATATATAGTTGGTGTCATAATAATGTATAGCAAATCAGTTCATGGCGACTTACCTGGAAAAAAAAAATATTTATAAATTAATTTAATTTAAACTTAAGAACTTGTAATGTATTTGTATATAAAAAAAAACATCTTTAAAACGCGTCTATACACAAAGACACAGCCACACACATTAATCTTATAATTTTAACTCTCAAGCCAATTTAAAGATTTTTCAACCCAAAGAACCAATGAAATTAATAACATCGCATGATACTCTATATACATATGTATGTATATAAAACATAAATCTGTGGAGAATATAAAATCAAATCCTTTGACAAGATGGAATTCAATTTCCATATTTTTATTATATTTATTTTGAATATACGAGAAAATGTATCTAAGACAAAAAATAAAAAATCTTAAATTATTTCACATGAATAATATTCAAATGAGATTGCGGGGTTATTAAGTATGTGGGAATAATAAATTACTGAACATCATAAAGGTTTATAATGTATGCACAACAACAACAACAACAACAACAATAGCAACAACAACAACAAAATAAAAAGGAACGGAAACCCGGGTAACAAATTTCGAAAAGCCAAAAAATATATCCAAAAAATATTATTAAGGGAGAATTTTCATTTTTAATTCACTTAAATAATTTGACAACTAACATAACAAAACGTCTTATACTGTATACACTATAGTGTATACGCCATTTGGATAAAAGAAAATGTTTTTTCTCGTTTTAGAAAAATTTCATTTCTGATTTTCGACAAATTTTTTTGAATTCCCAATTGTGTCAAACAATCACGTTGTTTTGTGTGTACGTCACGCGGTCGGACGATTGTACATACGCACTATGGTTTGGGAATACTTAACAAAATCTAATTCAACTCATAAACAAAGAACATTTCGGTGTGGTGGATTTTCCATATACATATATACAAAAAAAATGTGACACAAACAGTCATTTTGGAGTAAAAAACAATCCCTTAAAAAAGCAAAAAAAATTAAAATAAAAATTCGGCTCGCATTTATTTTTTTGTTATTTATATTTAATGAAATAATAGAACTTTAAATTATATAATATATAATGTACTGTGGGGGGTGTGAGGCCTGGGTGGTTTAACCATACCTTAAACAGCATAAAAATCTATAGCAGATACATATACTATATGTATATACGTATGTACACTTATCTTTTAATGTACATGCATTTACATTACATTTATTACATAATATTATATGTATTTAAATCAATAAAAATAATGCTTTGTATTTAATACGATATGTTGTTATTCGTGAAATAAAATAAATGTACCCATTTTTATTGTATTCGAGGCTGGCAATAAAACAGAGATTCCGAAACAAAGTATTAGTATTATTACTATATATATATATATGCGGAATTAACAATAAAATGACATCAATGTAACTAAAAATAAATAAAACCAAACTTTTTTATAAAGCCCATTTAATCATAATAATATATAAACGCCAACAAATAAATCCACTGGAATAAATATAAAAAAAGTACAGTGTTGATGCTGATTATTTGTATAAATATACGACAAAATAACAATTTTTTGTAATTTTAAGTATTTAATATACGAGATACAGTGGGGTGGATAAGTACTCGTACAGTGCAGTAAAATAATCTGCGTACGTAATTTAGCGGTTAGACATAAATTTATTTAAATTAAGTAAATTTAGTGTCAAAGCTAGTAAATACTCGCACACTCTAAGGAATTTTAGTTAAATCAAACGACGAGTTAAATAATTGAAATTAACTTAAGAATATAAAAAAAAAATTAAAATTCCACACTTAACTTCAAATATTTCGGAATATTTAATTTCTTAAAATTTTATATTTTAAATTCTTTAAATTTCGAATTTCGAATATCCATTGAATTTAACGAATTTCTGTAATAATATGTTTAAAATTTGTAAATCCTTAATTTATTTAAAAATTTGACATATCTATAGGATTTCTGATACTTGATTTCTTCAGTGCTGCCTGTCTTGTATAGTCTAATCATATTGTGTCTTACTGGCCCAAAAAAAAAAAAAAAAAAACATTTTATTCTGTTTTGCGCCTGTTGATTGAATCGAAGACAACGAGCTTCTAATTTGTTGATTATTCGTTGGTTAAATTCGTTGAAGAATAATAAAAAATAATCATTCATTTTATACCATTGAGAAAGATTCCAGTATGGATCCCCTGTCCAGTTTCCGAATTTTCTAAGGTCACGTTTCTTTGAAAATTTTATGGTTAGGTTTTCATTTTATATCTAAGGAATCCTACAAGTAGTTCATAACTCAGTTAATGGTAATGTTTGGATTTATGTTTCCATGTAGTTTGATGTACAGTTTACCGAATTTAGAATTCTTGCAAACACAATTTCGTATCAACGGACTTTAAGATTTTTATAATTTTGCTAACGTTATTGAAAGTTACGCTTAAATTACGATCGATCTGTTCTCCTTGTTTAACGTTAAATTAACTAATCAATATTGTTTTTCAATATTTTTTTATGATTATTTTTTATATATTTTCATTATTTGAAAATTATAATTTTTAATTTTTAACGTAGATAAATTTAGTTTTAAAATAATAATAGAAATTTTAGATTACATTAAAATATTTTAAAATTCGACATTCCAAAATAGTTAAATTTAATGTTTAAACTTAAATTAAGAATTCCAATATAATATTTCTAAATTAGATAATTTTGAGTTTTGAACTAAAAATTTGGTTGCAAAATTCACATTTCGTTAAAATGAAATATTTTTCCAAATTAAATAAATTTATTTTAAAATTTGAAAATTTTGGATTAGTTAAAATATTTCAAAATTCGATAATAGTTATATTTAGTATGGATTTTAGAATTAGGAATAAAATTAAAATATTGGCAGCTTGATAACTCTGAGGTATGAACAAAGAATAACGTTGCAAAAATTCTAATTTTGGTTAAATTAATTAAATTTATTGTACTTCAAAAATAAGAAATGTTGGATTGCATTTAAAATGTTTTTAAATTCTGTGTTTTGAACATAATTGTTAGTTTCAAATAATCAAATTTCGGTAAATTAAATAAAATTAAATAAATTTACTTTAAAAATTAGAAATTGTTGATTAAGTGTAAATATTTAAGAGCAAAAAATTTAGTTGCAAAAATTCAAATTTCGGTAAAATTTATTGTCATTCCAAAATAGTTAAAGTTCGTATTAAAATTAGAATTTAGAATTAAAGAAAAATATTTTAATTCGAAAATACTTATTAAATAAAACATTTAATTGAAAAAATTCAAACTTTTTGGAGATTTTGGATTAAGTTAAAATAATTCAAAAATTAAAATTTTGTTAATTAAATTTACTTTAAAAATAAGAAACTTTGAATTAAGCAAAAGTATTTCTAAATTCGATATTTTGCACAAAACATTTAATTGCAAAAATTCGAATTTCCCAAATTAAATGTTAATCCAAATTAATTAAACTAACTTTACAAATTAGATGTTTTGGATTAACTCAAAATATTTTAAAGATCAATAACTCTGAGTTTAGAAGCAAAACTTTAGTTGTAAAAATTCAAATTTCGGTGAAATTTAATGTCATTCCAAAATAGTACAATTTAATATTAAAATTAGAACTCTAGAATTAAATTAATAATTCTGAGTTTTGAAAAAAATATTGTATATTAAGTTAAAATATTTTAAAACTCGATAATTCGATTTGCAATAATTATTTGGTTGCAAAAATTCTAAATTCTAAATTAAGCAATTTAAGATGAAGTTAAAATATTTTAAAATTCGACTATCCTGCGCTTTAAACCATTTCCGTAAATTTAAATGTTATTCAAAATTAATTAAATTTAATTTAAAAATAAGACATTTTGGATTAAGTTAAAATATTTAAAATTTAGATAATTCTGAGTTTTGAACTAAAAATTTGGTTGCAAAAATTCACATTTCGTTAAAGTTAAATATTTTTCAAAATTAATTAAATTTATTTAAAAAATTGAAAATTTTGGATTAGTTAAAATATTTTAAAATTCGATAATTCTGAGTTTTGAAATTAAAAGCCATTATATTTAGATAGTTATATTTAGTATGAATTTTAGAATAAAATTAAAATATTGGCAGCTCGATAACTCTGAGGTATGAACAAAGAATAACGTTGCAAGAATTTTAATTTTGGTTAAATGAAATGTTATTCCAAATTAATTAAATTTACTTCAAAAATAAGAAATGTTGGATTGCATTTAAAATGTTTCTAAATTCTGTGTTTTGAACAAAATTGTTAGTTTCAAATAATCAAATTTCGGTAAATTAAATAAATTTTAAATAAAATTAAAACTTTAAAAATTAGAAATTGTTGATTAAGTGTAAATATTTCAAAATTCGATATATCTGAGTTTAGAGCAAAATATATAGTTGCAAAAATTCAAATTTCGGTAAAATTTATTTTCATTCCAAAATAGTTAAAGTTCGTATTAAAATTAGAATTTAGAATTAAGTAAAAATATTTTAATTCGAAAATACTTATTAAATAAAACATTTAATTCAAAAATTCATATTTTTTGGAGATGTTGGATTAAGTTAAAATAATTCAAAAATTAAAATTTCGTTAATTAAATTTACATTAAAAATAAGAAATTTTGAATTAAGCAAAAGTATTTCTAAATTCGATATATCTGAGTTTTGAACAAAACATTTAATTGCCAAAATTCGAATTTCCCAAATTAAATGTTAATCCAAATTAATTAAACTAACTTTACAAATTAGATATTTTGGATTAACTCAAAATATTTGAAAAATCAATAATTCTGAGTTTAGAAGAAAAACTTTAGTTGTAAAAATTCAAATTTCGGTAAAATTTAATGTCATACCAAAATAGTACAATTTAATATTAAAATTAGAATTCTAGAATTAAATTAATATATTAAAAATTTATATTTTAAAATCCGATAATTCTGAGTTTTGAAAAAAATATTTTATATTAAGTTAAAATATTTTAAAATTCGATAATCCATTTTGCAAAAATTATTTGGTTGCAAAAATTCCAATTTCGGTAAAAATAAATGATAATAAAAATTAATTAAATTTACTTTGAAATTAAGAAATTTTAGATGAAGTTAAAATATTTTAAAATTCGACAATCCTGCGTTTTAAACAATTTCCGTAAATTTAAATGTTATTTTGAACTAAAAATTTGGTTGCAGAAATTCAAATTTCGTTAAAATTAAATATTTTTCCAAATTAATTAAATTTATTTTAAAATTTGAAAATTTTGGAATAGTTAAAATATTTCAAAATTCGATAATTCTGAGTTTTCAAATTAAAAGCCATTCCAAGATAGTTATATTTAGTATTAATTTTAGAATTAGGCATAAAATTAAAATATTGCCAGCTCGATAACTCTGAGGTACGAACAAAGAATTGCGTTGCAAAAATTCAAATTTTGGTTAAATGAAATGTTATTCCAAATTAATTAAATTTATTGTACTTCAAAAATAAGAAATGTTGGATTGCATTTAAAATGTTTTTAAATTCTGTGTTTCGATTAAATAAATTTATTTTAAAAATTAGAAATTGTTGATTAAGTGTAAATATTTCAAAATTCGATATATCTGAGTTTAGAGCAAAAAATTTAGATTTTTAGCAAAAATTCAAATTTCGGTAAAGTTTATTGTCATTCCAAAATAGTTAAAGTTCGTATTACAATTAGAATATAGAATTAAGTAAAAATATTTTAATTCGAAAATACTTATTAAATAAAACATTAAATTGCAAAAATTAAATAATTCAAAAATTAAAATTTCGTTAATTAAATTTACTTTCAAAATAAGAAATTATGAATTAAGTAAAAGTATTTCTAAATTCGATATATCTTAGTTTTGAATAAAACATTTAATTTACAAAAATTCGAATTTCCCAAATTGAATGTTAATCCAAATTAATTAAATTATCTTTACAAATTAGATGTTTGGGATTAGCTCAAAATATAATTCTGAGTTTTGAAAAAAATATTTTATTGCACAAATTCCAATTTCCAAAATTAAATGTTATTATTATATTTTATATTAATATTTTAAAACTCGATAATTCATTTTGCAAAAATAATTTAGTTGTAAAAAATCAATTTTCGGTAAAAATAAATGATAATACAAATTAATTAAATTTAATTTGAAATTAAGAAATTTTAGATGAAGTTAAAATATTTTAAAATTCGACAATCTTGCGTTTCAAACAATTTCCGTAAATTTAAATGTTTTGGAGAAACAGAAATTTGGATTAAGTTAAAATATTTTAAAAATTAAAATTTCGTTAAAATTAAACGTTATTCCAAATTAATTAAAATTACTTTAAACATAAGAAATTATGAATTAAGTAAAAGTATTTCTAAATTCGATATAACTGAGTTTTGAACAAAACATTTAATTGCAAAAATGCAAACTTCGAAAATCAGATGTTAATCTAAATTAATTAAACTAACTTTACCAATTAGATGCTTTGGATTAAATTAAAAAATTTTAAAAATCGATAATTCTGAGTTTAGAACAAAAAATTTAGATGCAAAAATTCAAATTTAATGTAATTCCAAAATAGTACAATTTAATATTAAAATTAGAATTCTAGAACAAATTAAAATATTTAATAATTTTGAATTTTGAACAAAACACTTC
The DNA here is from genome assembly GCA_951394425.1 of Tipula unca. Taxonomy (NCBI): domain Eukaryota; kingdom Metazoa; phylum Arthropoda; class Insecta; order Diptera; family Tipulidae; genus Tipula; species Tipula unca. The sequence goes on along the minus strand of OX596382.1, from coordinate 104,619,898 downwards.
GTTGCAAAAAATAAAAATAATAACATATTTCGTTGTTTTAAAACTAGTGCTTTATGGCATTAAAAACTGGGGTAGAGTGTATATGATGAATACATGATTGTGCATGCGAAGCTTGAATGCGAATACACTTTATAACAAACATAAACCAAATCTGATAAAAGGGAACAAGCCAACAAATTTTTGAAACCATACCTCTTGTTTAGTTAATCATTAACCAGATATACACATATATTAGCTACCATGCATTGGTTGAAGACTACCAATTATATTAATTTCAACGATAGGCCAGTTCGGCAATTCTACAGAACTTTCATAGCATTATTGTCAAACCCCGAAAAGTGACTGTAACAATACTCAAACTTTGGCTAAAACAATATATACCAAACCAATAAATAATAGCAGCACAATAAAGAGATTGATAGCTCTGAATCTTTTCGAATAAGTTATAATATTTATATGCAAGTGTAGACTTCAATCATTTACGTCTTACTAATCGAGTTTTTTCGAGCAGGCGATCATCTTCTTCCATAAGACAGTCCGTACATATACCATCATGAGCTGCGCCTATACGATGAAAATGGTTTAAATCAACTATGTTTCGTATAAGTATCTCAACCATTTGGCTATATGTCCGCGTTCTCATTACCTTCGATGTCATTGTGTGCCGGAACCAAGACTTCGAAAAGATCTGTGTACAGGCTAAGGACAGTAGATTCCAAATTTACCACTGAACTTGTTTGAAAAAAAGTCTATGGACTCCTCTAATTTATTGAGACAATTGCAAAAGCTAAATCGAAAAGCTCTAAAAACAGATTTTAAATGAAATAAAGTATTTAATTTTTAAAGCTCAAATGGGGTTTAAAAGCTTGATTCGTATATTTTGTTTTATAACAGTTAAAAATTTTGAGGTATTTTCTTGTACATAGTCAGTGTAAGCCAGTTATGGGCTGAGACTCTATTATTCAAGATTTGCTTTAACGGTATGCATCAAATCTATATTCTATTTTCGACGTTCATGGATCTGCTCAAAAATCGTGCTCAAACTCAAAATAACGTCTTAAATAAAAATATACATAATAATAACGCGTTTGTAAACAATAAATACATTTAAAATATTAACATAATTCAATTTATGCAAATTTATGATTAAATTTAAAATTAAAAAGTTATATCCCTTTTTATATTATCTATAACAGAAAAATTAAAATCTTGTATTGAATCCTGAATTTGGGTGCACAAAATATAACAGATTTTCTTGTACAGATAACACTAATTCGGACGAGGTACCATCCATCCGATTTAATAAAATAATTTGTTTGCAAAATATTTTTCAATTCGTGATTACTTATCTAAATGACGGATTACATTTTAATCTCCGACTGTAGCATATAGTTTGAGTTCGTAACATTTTATTTTTTTGTATAATTTAAAATTTCTATTTGAATAAACTAAAAACGCTTCCAAAGCAATTTTTTTTTTAATTTCGTATACACGAAAGAAAGAAAACTCATTAATTTTTGTACAAAAAAAAAAAAAAAAAAAGAAAATCAGTTTTCTCTTTTATATAATTTTAATGAGGAACAATTTTCCCTTTTCTTCAGTTTTGTTTATGATTTTCATCTTATATACAAAAAAATGAAATAATTTATAAATAAAGAAAAATTAAATTTTTTTTTACCTTTTCTCAATTTTATTTTGGAGACGAAAATACAGAATCTTTCAAGTTCAGTGTTTTTTAATTTTTTTTTTGTATTTTGTGTGCGCTGTGTGTACTGTGCCGCTACCTAAATATCTTTAGACATGATGTCGAAATAAGATTTAATTTTGATTATAATCAATATTGTTATAAACAAAAACAATGACATTTTCTTATTATTATTTTTCGTTGTTGGTGTTGTTGTTTTATATTGTATTGTTACGTTCATCAACTTCCAGCGCCTATATCGTCTCCATAAAATACATAATTATAATGAGGAAAATTGAAAGAAAATGGAAAGTATTATACTATGTGTGTGTGTGTGTATATACATCGAACGAGTTGCGAGGATATAAGAAAGACATAAAAAAAAGATTTTAAAAGTCAAAATAAAGATTGATTTAATCACCTGAATGAAGAATAATGATGATTTTTTTGTTTGTGTGCTATGGTACTCCGCGTTCTTCTATCTGTATATGTATATACATAGATGATGAGGAAAATACGAAATTTTCCATTTTTCTTTATAACAGAACAAAAACAGAACAAAAAACTGTATAATCCAGACAGAAAGGATTAACTCATGTTTTTTGTATTATGCTCATCTAAGTTTCTTCTTTGTTGTTTTCTATATGTATACGTCTTAAGCATAATAAAATGATATTCTTTCTTAGTATACACATATACACATACATACAGATAGCTCTCTAGATATATACAGTTATACCTAGAACTGAGTAATTTAATTTAAGCACCGATTGTTTCGATATTTATATTAATAATGCGCTAGGTGATGTTGTGTGATAGGATTTTTAATTTTTATTTTGATTTTATAGAGCTTTGATTGAATATAAAATTTTCTTTTCTTGGCTTAAATCTTTATATCCAATTTAATAGGGCGTAAGGCGTACCGGCTATTCCTTTAATTTTCACTCAGGATTTCCCTAGCATAGTTCTCTACTATGTCATTGCTGGTCTACCAATTTTCCTTTTCCCTGGTTTCCTTAGTGTAGTTCGTTCCATTTCTACTTTCGTCTTCTTATTTCTATCTCATTCTTCTGAGGTATTTGTGTTACCGAAACCTGTAACTTTCATGTGATTCTCAGTTCTACCGATTTTACACACAAGTTGAATATTCGTATCATCATTTGAAAAATATTAAGTAGATTAATTGGTAAGATTTTTTGTCAATGTCGACGATTAAGACAATGTCAACAACCTACGATTTTTAAGCGATATGAAATAAAATGCGGTATTTTGTAAAAGGGTGATCCATTGAAGTTGTAAGAAGAAAAGGTTTAAATTAATTTGGGAGCCACATACCGTACTATACCTATATGGAAATATATGTTGAAATAAAACAACCAAAAGGTTTAATTAAAGAAAGTGCACTAAACGTTCCGATTGATTTAAATTTCAAATATTGTTATAACGGATAAAGTCAAGCTCCCCATGAGATTGTAAGTAATTTCTGATGTGAAATGTATTATTACATAGCCAACAATATTATATGAAACGAATGACATATTTTTTATGTATGAAGAAATTTAATCTTAATCAGTGAAAGCCATATCCCAAAACTATTCTAATTCATATTCTAAAACTTATCTCGATAATCAAAATATAATTTTCATTTTAACCGAACATGTCGATTACGTATAATCGGTAACGAATAATCTCAAAATTAATTTTTAAATCCTGTTTCTATCGAACAGATAAAGTTTCGTTATAATCGGCCGCTGAATTGGCTAGCTGTATTCTAGTTGGCCATATTCAAGAATTGTATTCAGAAAATATTTAATCCCACTTTTTTCAAATTAAAAATCACTTATAAATCCCATTTCCATCCACCATGTCGAGTTTCGTTATAATCGGTCAAGGATTAGTCTATAGCTCCGTTCAAGTTGGTCATTTCTCATACCTTTAAAATTGCATTTATATCCAACATGTCGAGTTTCATCATTATCAAAAAATTAACCTAGTCCCGTGGCCCAGTTTCCATCCAATGTGTCAAATTTGATACTAATTTAATAATTAATTGCAGTGCTGATTTGCCATCACGATTCGCAATGAATTGCTTACAATGAATTCCTGAATTCACAAAGGCAACTGTAAGTCGACAATTGTAAAATGCTTACCATCTTAACTCTTTTTGCAAATTTATCACAATTGTGGCAAGATACAAATTTTGACCTGCTAACCTGTTTCAAATCCAATTTTAGGTACGATTCGTCCTCCAGCACAACTCATTCACTAAACTTTGTCAAACCTTGGGCATAGAGTAGTCTGGCACGTTTAGCGGAGAAAATTCTGTTTATCTGAACAATTTGGTTTTTTAATAACTCAGTAGCTCATAGTCTTCCTGGATTCGAATTCGTGTTACCATCAGAGATTCAGATGCTGAAATCATCTTAAATTAAATTTTAAAACAATTTATATTGTTGGTTTGCATTTATCCTAAAGAAATTTGGTCACTGTGGTTTAGAACTAATTCACAAAATCATTCTAAAAATTGTCTACATTATTGACGTTGCCTACGTTATCGACGTTGTCTACGGGTCAACGTAGAAAATAATAGATGACGCGTAAATGCCCATCCCTGCTCATCATTTTGGTTTTCCTGATGTTTATTTTGAGACCAACTTCCTTATCTCAATCTGATAGCTGTTGTACTTTTTGCTGCATGTCGGAGCATTTGTGTCATCCGCATAGTCTAGGGAGATTGGGAGAAGTGCTGTCTAATTTTCGCATGACACTGTCTAATACTATCAGGAACCACGTTGGTGAGAGCCTGCATCCCTGGCTTACTCCTCGAGTGTTGTAGTATACATTTCTTGAATGAGTTCAACTATCTTCTTTGGGATGTCCATTTCATAAAGTGTCTGCCCCGTTTCTAAATTTTGCGTTGATCGCAGGTGAGATTCTGTCAATGATGATCATTGGAAGATACTACGCCAGTTTCTGAAATTCCGCTAAGACCTTTCTTGGGTATCGTATAAGTGTCAAGCCATCTTTTAATGGTGTTAATGCGCTTGCAGTTGCAGATCTATTGAATTTGAATATTTCGGTTGTTTGTGGTATTTTCATCGAAATATTCTTTCTAACTCTTTAATTGTGTTTGGCCGTGGCAATATCCTTTTATATTGCCTTTAACTTTCAATTTCTTTCGTGCTGTATCTTCGTATCTGCATTTCGCATCAAACGTGTTTGTTTTGGCATGTTTATTGGATCTTTAGATGACGACGTTCCACAATTTTCCTCCATCTATCATCGCAATCCATGGTTTCTGTTTGTGCTCTTGATAGCCGAGTATACGCTCGTAGCAGTGAGGGTTGAATGATATGAGGAATTTCTTGTTGACATGATCTATTTTTTGCATTGAATTCAACGTGTTTTTGCCCGTGATGGTCATCGGGTCGGTGTTATCTGTTCCATTTTTTTGCATTGAAATCGGTTTGTCTTATTTTCACGTCATTCCATTCAGTTCTCCGTACTATTCTTCCGTGTCATTTCCTTTTCTTTGTGCTAACCATGATGTTTCTGTTCGAGTTATCATTTCCACTGTCGGATTCGTGTCCGTGTACGATAGTCAATTATTGATATTTGGTGTTACCGGTTTGTGTTATTTCTTCTTCTATAGTAATCGTTCCTGTAATCATTTGGAATTCAGATCAATGAATGATTGGCCCATTGAATCTTCGGATGGTACACAATATATGAATCGTCCCAAGAACAAACGAAACAATGTTTGGTATACCGATAGTAAAGCATATGTTAATGACATTGTATATAGCTAAGCATATTTCTACCTTATGCCAAATCAAAAATTCACCGTGGTTAATCCAACCAGTAGGACAAAGACCGAAAATGTCGTTCGACAGTAGCAAACTAATTCAGAGTCATGATTGTCAGAATATCCCGATTGAAAAAACATCTAAAATATTAATTTAACAATTTTTTAAACCACCAAACTTGGAGGATAATTGATCATCCCAAAAGCCTTTCAAGTCGTCCAAACAAAAATAAATTGGAGTTTTTTTCAATTTTCATAATAACATTTGATGGAAGTGACGATTCGATAAAGTTATGCCAGTAATCTCATTGTATTAATCTTACCGTCATTCTTCTAGAACTTCATGTTTCGATGTATCATATCTGCATTTTCTATTGGGGAGCATATAGGACTGTTTGATAGTAAACTATTCTTGAGCGGAATCTTTCCACTCCATCTATTTTCTTTTCTTTGGATGATGCTTCTATTTATTTTATCATTTGGAGTTGACGTTAACGAATGATTGGTTCATTGAATCTTAGCCATTTTCCAGAGCTGCTGGAGAAGGTATACTGGCCTACCAAGGGTGCGAGGTTTCGTTATTGATTCTTTTTTTCTTTTCCTTCTAACGATTTCCCTAACTAGTCACCTATTTCCTAAGTAAATCTCGCATATGGTTGCTTGACTTCTGATAAGATGGTTACTACCTTAACTCTCTTTGCCAAATATGCCCCGTGTGTGTATATCTGTGTGATACTAAATCTTTATATATGTGACGCATGAAGTCAGTTGTAATATAAATACCTCCCCCAGATAAACAAAATTTATCATACAACGAGTAAAAGACAAAAAATGAATACCCCAGATGGTATACTAGTAAGTGAATTATAGTTACTCCATCATCTACGAAGTCTGGCCTAATGAATTCTGGAGAGTTGTTTATTGCATACATCAATCAACGAAATAAAAACCAGCGAAAAATCTTTTTGATAAAGAACTGCAGAACCATAAGATCTCCTGAGCAACCTAGAAGCCCCTTTAGCAGAAAAGACCTACGAATAAATTCACCGGTAAATACGGGGTACCTTATTGTATGGCATACAAATGAAGATAAACAAATAAGACCCATTAAAGAAATGGTAAAAAATCTACATCAATCTTGCAACCCAGAACTACTGTTACAAACTACTTAAAACAAAGTGGGTTCAAAATCATTGAAGCAGATAATAAACTGAACTGGAAAACGAAAATGCCATTCAATATGTTTATGGTGAAAATCGAGACAAATGAAGATACTAACTTCGTGAAATCAAGTATTGTTTGGGTTGTAAAATAGAAGGTTAACCATTAAAAAATCTAAAGTGATTCGCACTTAACACACGAGTGTTTGAAAACAAAAAATGAATCATCTAAATGTGCACACTGCAGCAAAGTTCGCCTAGCAAGTTAAAGAGGTTGCATGGTAACCAAAGAATTGCAAAAATCAAACACAAGAGAAAATCGTGAACTCCCAAAACGATGATTTTAGTTCAACCTTACATACGTTGACATAAATGGCAAATATAAAAGAATCATCACTCTCCACTAACAAAAGAGTTGAAAAATTAGAGAACAGTAATAAAACACCTGCCTCTAAATCAAAGTTAAGTGTCAAATAGCCTATGGAATGCAAACGAACTGCATCAATAACAACAAGAATGGCAAGCAGTCCTAGATATTAATAAAGTTAATGTCAACCTCATGACAGAAACTCATTTCACGAGACAATTGTATATATTAAGTTCAGGGGCTACGGTGTTTACTATTCACCCTGAAAATTCGGCTGAAAGTGGGAGAACAGTTATAATTAAAGAAAACTTGTTTTTCAGTGAAGAATGCAACAGAAACAAGCTGCATTAGTAAACTATCAACTAACAGTAGTAAGCTTGTGGACTGTCACTGAAACACGCGATTAAGGAAAATCAATATAGTGAATTTTTCAAATATGTTGAAATATGATTACATACTTATTGGGGTTTAGATTAACAACCACAAAAGGAATTAGGTTGCTTAATTTAAATGTTAACCAATCTCTGCGGGCAAAAACAATCTATTGGTTAAGAAGGAAGTCGCATCAAACTAGAGCTCAACGAGACAATACTAGACTAAACAATCTCGCAAGACACTTAAGGGATGAAATCAAACAACTGAAGAATGAATCTGTAAGTGCATATCTGAGGGAGCTAAAGATTAAAAAAGTACGCAATATTCACTCTGGAAGCAACTGTAAAGGCCGACCATACAAACGCCGCTTATAAAAATTGCGGATGGAGGTTGGGCCAGAAACAATGAACAAAAAGAAATAAAATTCTCAGAATACGAGACAGAATAAAAAAGCGTGATGGTCATCGGGTCGGTGTTATCTGTTCCATTTTTTTGCATTGAAATCGGTTTGTCTTATTTTCACGTCATTCCATTCAGTTCTCCGTACTATTCTTCCGTGTCATTTCCTTTTCTTTGTGCTAACCATGATGTTTCTGTTCGAGTTATCATTTCCACTGTCGGATTCGTGTCCGTGTACGATAGTCAATTATTGATATTTGGTGTTACCGGTTTGTGTTATTTCTTCTTCTATAGTAATCGTTCCTGTAATCATTTGGAATTCAGATCAATGAATGATTGGCCCATTGAATCTTCGGATGGTACACAATATATGAATCGTCCCAAGAACAAACGAAACAATGTTTGGTATACCGATAGTAAAGCATATGTTAATGACATTGTATATAGCTAAGCATATTTCTACCTTATGCCAAATCAAAAATTCACCGTGGTTAATCCAACCAGTAGGACAAAGACCGAAAATGTCGTTCGACAGTAGCAAACTAATTCAGAGTCATGATTGTCAGAATATCCCGATTGAAAAAACATCTAAAATATTAATTTAACAATTTTTTAAACCACCAAACTTGGAGGATAATTGATCATCCCAAAAGCCTTTCAAGTCGTCCAAACAAAAATAAATTGGAGTTTTTTTCAATTTTCATAATAACATTTGATGGAAGTGACGATTCGATAAAGTTATGCCAGTAATCTCATTGTATTAATCTTACCGTCATTCTTCTAGAACTTCATGTTTCGATGTATCATATCTGCATTTTCTATTGGGGAGCATATAGGACTGTTTGATAGTAAACTATTCTTGAGCGGAATCTTTCCACTCCATCTATTTTCTTTTCTTTGGATGATGCTTCTATTTATTTTATCATTTGGAGTTGACGTTAACGAATGATTGGTTCATTGAATCTTAGCCATTTTCCAGAGCTGCTGGAGAAGGTATACTGGCCTACCAAGGGTGCGAGGTTTCGTTATTGATTCTTTTTTTCTTTTCCTTCTAACGATTTCCCTAACTAGTCACCTATTTCCTAAGTAAATCTCGCATATGGTTGCTTGACTTCTGATAAGATGGTTACTACCTTAACTCTCTTTGCCAAATATGCCCCGTGTGTGTATATCTGTGTGATACTAAATCTTTATATATGTGACGCATGAAGTCAGTTGTAATATAAATACCTCCCCCAGATAAACAAAATTTATCATACAACGAGTAAAAGACAAAAAATGAATACCCCAGATGGTATACTAGTAAGTGAATTATAGTTACTCCATCATCTACGAAGTCTGGCCTAATGAATTCTGGAGAGTTGTTTATTGCATACATCAATCAACGAAATAAAAACCAGCGAAAAATCTTTTTGATAAAGAACTGCAGAACCATAAGATCTCCTGAGCAACCTAGAAGCCCCTTTAGCAGAAAAGACCTACGAATAAATTCACCGGTAAATACGGGGTACCTTATTGTATGGCATACAAATGAAGATAAACAAATAAGACCCATTAAAGAAATGGTAAAAAATCTACATCAATCTTGCAACCCAGAACTACTGTTACAAACTACTTAAAACAAAGTGGGTTCAAAATCATTGAAGCAGATAATAAACTGAACTGGAAAACGAAAATGCCATTCAATATGTTTATGGTGAAAATCGAGACAAATGAAGATACTAACTTCGTGAAATCAAGTATTGTTTGGGTTGTAAAATAGAAGGTTAACCATTAAAAAATCTAAAGTGATTCGCACTTAACACACGAGTGTTTGAAAACAAAAAATGAATCATCTAAATGTGCACACTGCAGCAAAGTTCGCCTAGCAAGTTAAAGAGGTTGCATGGTAACCAAAGAATTGCAAAAATCAAACACAAGAGAAAATCGTGAACTCCCAAAACGATGATTTTAGTTCAACCTTACATACGTTGACATAAATGGCAAATATAAAAGAATCATCACTCTCCACTAACAAAAGAGTTGAAAAATTAGAGAACAGTAATAAAACACCTGCCTCTAAATCAAAGTTAAGTGTCAAATAGCCTATGGAATGCAAACGAACTGCATCAATAACAACAAGAATGGCAAGCAGTCCTAGATATTAATAAAGTTAATGTCAACCTCATGACAGAAACTCATTTCACGAGACAATTGTATATATTAAGTTCAGGGGCTACGGTGTTTACTATTCACCCTGAAAATTCGGCTGAAAGTGGGAGAACAGTTATAATTAAAGAAAACTTGTTTTTCAGTGAAGAATGCAACAGAAACAAGCTGCATTAGTAAACTATCAACTAACAGTAGTAAGCTTGTGGACTGTCACTGAAACACGCGATTAAGGAAAATCAATATAGTGAATTTTTCAAATATGTTGAAATATGATTACATACTTATTGGGGTTTAGATTAACAACCACAAAAGGAATTAGGTTGCTTAATTTAAATGTTAACCAATCTCTGCGGGCAAAAACAATCTATTGGTTAAGAAGGAAGTCGCATCAAACTAGAGCTCAACGAGACAATACTAGACTAAACAATCTCGCAAGACACTTAAGGGATGAAATCAAACAACTGAAGAATGAATCTGTAAGTGCATATCTGAGGGAGCTAAAGATTAAAAAAGTACGCAATATTCACTCTGGAAGCAACTGTAAAGGCCGACCATACAAACGCCGCTTATAAAAATTGCGGATGGAGGTTGGGCCAGAAACAATGAACAAAAAGAAATAAAATTCTCAGAATACGAGACAGAATAAAAAAGCGTACAACAATGAGCCTGTTTAATTTCACGAAGAAGTTGGTTTAATCTCTCCAGCTAAAGTAAGAGAAGAAATACAAAAACAAATCGATCCAAACAAAGCTCCTGATGAATACGATCTATTAACAGGCCAAATATCGAAAGAACTCCCAAGAACAGTTTTGACAAAACTTACTAATTCTTATTAACACATCATTTATAGGCTTAAGCATGTAAATCATCAGGCAGGAAAACCAGCTTTTTTTGAAGAGGTTAAAACGTATAATCGAGTAAGGAATCGTATTCCATCGAATCACAAATATTATTGAAAAGACGCTGGAAGAAAAAAAAGTCTGTCGAAGATTTTCTAGGATGTGGCGCAGATTTTGATAAAATTTAAAAAAAAAAAAAATTGGGTGGATCCAGCACTCAATGTCTCTAATGGGCTCAAGGTGCAATACCCGGACAAACACATTAAAAACACCCAACCGTGATTTTTGTACAACACCAGAAATCTAGCCCAAGACCGTCGAATAACAAAGCCAAGACGCTACTTACTGGGCCAAAGAGGGCGGCTAGGCTTTTTATAACGTAGGGCATGAAGGACTGATATATAAATATAAAATAGTCCTACCTATACAATACACAAAAATAATACATTCATACATATCAGATAGATACTTCAAAGTCAAATTGGGGTCAAACCAATTCTGAACTGATGAAAACTAAAGCAGAAGTGTCTCAAGGAAGTGTACTCGGACCGGTCCTTTATCTATTGTACAGTAATCATCTATACTACAGAAAAGAGCACTCTCGCTACATTTCCGGATGACACTGCAACAAAATTGGCTATTCGGAACAATAAAACGACAAACATCCAAATCACAAATACATAGCTGCAGTGGGGACGTATAAAATTAAACGAGAACAATTCGATTTGAAAAAGAAGAAAATCGATTACAAACTTATATCAATAGCCAAATTATTCCGTATTCGAATACAGCGAACGACTTCGGCATGACACTTGGTGCTGAGCTAAGGTGGATGGATCATATAAACAAAACAAAAAAAGAGTTACAACTTAGGTACACCAGAAAAATGTGCTGGTTCGAAAATGTGAGTAAAACCATCTCAACTGGCAATGTTGTGAGGAGCAACAAAAATAATTAACATTAAAACAACACCTTAAAGTGTTAAAATAAGTAAAAACCTAAAAAATCTTAGTACCTCTCGAAATTTTACTCGCTGGGTTTCGACTAAAAATATTGTTGTAGTAAACGAAGGTGTCACTATAAATTGGGCATTTCCTACAGCACCACGCAACGAATGAAAGAACAATTAAGATTTTATAACAAAATAATTATATGAAGCTCAGTTTTAACTGAATCGCTATAAGCATAATTATCGTATTTGGGGTGTTGAAAATTTGAGACGACTTAAGAAACACCGCAATCCATCCACAACGAATTGCTTCAAGATCCAGATTTCCTGGTCGAGTTATCTTTCAATTTAGTGACGTTTTAAAATTATTTAAATAGGTAAACGAGCCACAAACGGTTGAAGAGTTGAAAGACAACATCGGAACATGTATCGCGGCCGTTCAAAACTTTGTGATGAAAAGTGATGAAAATTGAAAAATTTTGTGTTCAAAACTGTAATTATCACTCTGCAAGCGACTTGATAGGTCACTATTACTGTACCCAGTGAGGGTGCAATATCACCGTATTGTTTGGAAATTTGAGAAAATTTCCGGCGATTCTGAATTCACGTTGTATCAAAACTAATTTTTTTAGCATATAAATATATTAGGTGTGCTAGTAGGGATCTATATTTTTATTCCATTTTTGGATTCAAAAGTTTTGACTCCACCTTACTGGCCCTAATTGCTGATTATGATCTATGGTGGCTTAAATTGAAAGCCGTGAGTGATACCATAGCCAATCTCCAATTGAAGCTTGTGCGCGATGCTTTAATGTAGCATTACCGGTAACAACATTTACTATATGGAATGTTCTCGTTCCACTCATAAATATTTAAAAATTTATTCAAGAAATTGAACATCGAAAAGAGGCTCTCAATGTTCTCGCACATATTATAAATGAATGCGTTGAGAATAGTTAGCCTAGAGAATAGAGCAGAGCGATAGCGAATCTTTGGTTGGTTTAGTTCCTTTTTCTCGAAAACTATATACCACCCACAGGGAAAACTCTTAAGATTATGTTTTTTTTTAAAGGTAATGGAAGTTTATGAGAAAGCCACTGAACATTGTTTACAAAAATAATAATCTTTTGTGTTCAGGGCCATTTTCGAAAAATCCAGAAGTTTTGGTTTTTGTCCCGTTTATTTAAAAGCTGAGGCTGGCCCCAATATAATAGATAATAGATTGTGTATCTCACGTTCGTAATAGAATTGCGAAAGACGATTTTTATTGATTTTTACATTCAAGTTAATGAAAGAATATTGTTGGGTTTGTTATATGTGGCGTTTCTAATGGAAATAAATGTCATTACAATAGCAGAATCTAAAAAATTAACATTAAGTCTTACAAGTTGGTTGCTATTAATGACGATATTGATCTGTGGGCATTCGCATCCACCTATCAGTTGATAGATAGCACTTGGTTGGGGTAGCCTCTGTAAAAATTAAAATGTTTAGTGAAGCGTGCGTCTTAATTTGGTTTCAATGATAAATTAATGATTGCGTGAGCGAGCTTTCATTAATATTACATTCACTATCTATACAGATTTATCTATTTAAAAGTATATATAGTAAAGTTGGTTTAGATATAATGTTCGCCTCATCACCTCGCCCTCACATTATCTTGAAAATATTTCCTTTCAAAATCCAATGAAAAACCAAAAACACAATTACACCATTCATTAAATTTCAATCTAAAAAATCTTAAATAAAATTTTTATTAAAAAATATTTTTCCAAAAACTTCCAAACAAAATAAAAAATAAAAAATTTAGAAAACCGACAAAAATTAAATACGAGAAAATAAATTTTCATTCGAAATCTAATTAAAATTTTAATTCATATTTTTTCCCTTCATCGAAGATTTTTCTCTTGTCGTCTGTAACACGAAAAAATTTCCAAAAAACCGAAAACTTTATTAAAACAGCAAACAACAAAAATTATTACAAAAAAAAAATTCAATTTTGATTTTCTCTTTTATTTTGATTATTGTTGTAAATTGGATGGATGTACAGTATTACACAAACGAACATAACACAAAAAAGATAAATTTGTATCTAGAACCACACACTAAAAAAAAAATGTTATAAATTTCATAGAATTTTTCTAATGAAACTACTTTTCAATAAAAACGTTATTTTCCTGTGTATATATACGAGTATGTATAGAAAAGCTCATGTATATATAATTTATGTAGCAGCTTTTATATTATTACAATAAACCGATTTTGAGTTGTACTGCAAAATTCTGGTCAACTTTATCCATCTGCACAATAAGTACAATATACATATTTTCTGTTGTATGTTCAAAAGAAGATTACATATTACATGATTTTACTATGCACACACACACACAGAATTATCTCGAAACAAAATATGTTAAATGAAAGTTACTCGCACGTTCATACTCATATCACATGTAACATAGTCTATACACTATGACCAGATATGATAATATCTCGTTGTGTATATATATGATGTATATTGTGTGCACACACACACTACACATACACACAACAAAATAATCTATTAAATAGATTTAAAAGCTGTTTCATCTAAAAAAAAAAAACACTATTGTCCTCTATATATATACATATATAGACGTATAAAACTTCATCATATCATCAATCCTACATGCACACATAATACACCGAATATGTACAATGACAACAGCAACAAAAACGATAAAAATAAAATTTTATATTTCACTCAAAAAATAATATCGAAATAATAAAAGAAAAAAGCTCGTCGTATAACTACAATAAAAGTTTAAAAGAATAGTAAATCGAAAAATGATTTTAAAATCCATATAAAAGCTATATATAAACGTACATTATACATATAGAGCTTTTTTTTGTGCTTTTGCCATATTTGGTTGGGTTCATAGTTTCGTTCTACGCTGTTAAATGTGACGTAAATAATTTCATGTCATTTTTGTATATAAGTTTGTAGATTTTTGATAGTCTACAATATTTGTATATGTATGTATGTATGTATGTATGTATGTATGTACTATAGGATATAGTAATTTTTGTGTGTGGTGCCAATTGATTGGAAATGTTTTATTCAATTTACAGAATTTATATCTAGATATATGTTTGAAATTGTTTATGAAATACACGAAAATACTTTGTGTTTAATATTAAACATTAATTGTGAAAGTTTAAATTTAAAAATTTAATTTAAATTCCGGTAAACTGGCACACAAAAATTCGGATTCAAAAATCAAATGTTCAATGTTTAAAAGATTTTTTACTTAGATTTTGAATCAGGTAATAGTATATAACTATTGCTTGATTCGAATTCTAATTCGCGATTTAAAACTCGTTAGTGCCTAGCGTAAGCTTAGACTTACAGAGCTCTCACAATGAAAAAACTTTTTACTTTTGCCTTAAGAATTTTTTTAACTCGCACAATGAAAAAAAAATAAAACTGAAGCCAACTTCATTATTATTGAAAATTGTTGACAAAAGTTGTTTACAAAAATTGTGACATTTATTTTTCTAACCTCTAGCTAACGCCTACAACTATTGGCACTGTATAATTTCGATTCAGTTATTGGCACTACTGACTACCATACCATTTTCCTCTCTTTTAACACGTCCTAATTATGTTTTAGCAATGGAATGTATTTGTATTGTTAAACAAAAAAAGTAGTTAATAGGTTTAGTTTCCTCTAACATTTCATTGCGAAAATATCACGCGCAGAAACGTCCCAACTAGTAAAAATATAGCGTATTTCGTTAAGGAGGTCAGAAATGTAAGTACTGAATTTTTTTATACAATTAATATTCTTAAATATGATAAAATTAATTAAAATGAGTTGTTTTTCATTATTTGTTTATGTTAAATATTAAAATAATATTGTGCCAATTACTAGTTCCAATAAAGTCAAATTTTAATTATTGGCACTAGGATGGCAATAATTGGTTAATAAGAAACTACAATTAACGTGCCAATTATTATACCTTTATCATGTGCCAATAATTATAATTATTATTATACTCGTAAATTTTTAATTCTGTAATTTAAAAATGCCAAGAAAAAGAGACACATTTGATGAAGACCAGGTTCAAAAGGCATTAGGTGAAATTAAAAACGGCCTAATTAGTAAAAAGGCGGCAGCCAAAAAAATATAATGTGCCTAGATCAACGCTTCAATTTCGATTAGGGTCGCATTTTTCTAAAGCTCGACCAGACCCACCAACAATCCTAACCGAAGAAGAAGAGCAACGCATTGTTGAATGGGTAAAAATTTCCCAACCAAAAGGATTCCCGAAGCGAAACGAGGATGTTGTTACAGCAGTCATACAGTTCTCATCCATTTGTTGAGAACAAAATTCCAGGAAAGGGTTGGTTTAAGGCTTTTTTAAAAAGACATCCATCTCTATCGCTTCGGGCTACTGATCCTGTTTCGGCAGCAAGTGCTACAGTTGATATTTATTCATGGTTCGATACAATAGAAATTTTTTTAAAAGATCACGACTATTATGGAATATTAGAAGATCCAGCACGAATTTTTAACGGAGACGAGACGAATTTTCTTTTATGTCCTAAAACTAAAAATGTTTTAGCAGCGAAAGGCTCTCGAAATATATACGAAATTGACAAAGGATTGGCCAAAGCAAATTTAACTGTCATGTTTACCTTTTCTGCTGCCGGAGTGTTAACCCCTCCCATGATAATCTAACCATATAAAAGAATACCGGAAGAAATTCGTAAATCGTTGCCTAAAGGATAGAGAATAGGAATCAGTGACAACGGGTGGATGACAAAACAAGTGTTTTATGAGTATATATCAAAGGTTTTGCATCCGTATTTAGTGCAGCTGGGCACTAAATTTCCCGTTATATATTATGTTGACGGGCACTCAACCCATCTAACGTTACCTGTTATTGAGCTGTGTGTGAAATTGCAAATTATTTTAGTAGCGTTATATCCAAATGCTACTAGAATACTACAGCCCGCTGATGTGGCAGCATTCAAACCATTGAAATCGTCATGGAATCGAAAAGTTTTAGAATGGCGCCGTAATAATCCTAGTGCCTCTTTATCTAAAGAAAAATTTTCACCATTATTATATGATGTTGTGGAAAGTACTGTGTGTAAGGAGACTATTCAGAAGGGCTTCAAGGCATGTGGCCTCTTTTCATTCAACAAATTTGCAATTAATTTATCGAAATGCTTAGGAAGATCACCGTCTAAATCTACATATGGCAGTCGCCTTAATCCCAAATTACCATACGATGGATTTCAAACGCTGTGTGAAGCAATCGGTGATAACAAAATTCAACTATTCGAAAGCATCGACCGAGGAGAACTTCAAAAAGATAGCTTCAACGAACATTTCGTAATTTTATATGATTTATACCGCATAACAAGAAAATTAATTCTAAGTGTTTCAGATAAATCAACACAAACGCACGTTGAATATCAGAATATAGAAACCTCAGAAATAGACATCAGTGCCATCGACGAATTTTTTATAATTCAAGATCCGCCAAGTACGGCAAATGATAAAATTATAAATATTTCCAATGTCATTCCCATTCAACAGTCCACAGAACTACGAACAGTGACATATATAACTGTTCCTTCGCAAAGTACTACAGTAATAATTGATGATTTCCTACCTTGGCCACAGACTTCCTTGAGAAAAGGTTGCAAAACGGACAAAATTAAAAAGCCATATGTGGTTACTTCTCCGCTGTGGATAAAACAAGAACAACTAAAAAAAGGTTTAATTTCAAGAGTGTTTTAATGTGAAGTGTGGACAATTTTAAACAGCTAAAGGATTTACAGTGCTTGGTAATACAGGTAAGAGAATTGTGTTTATGTTTAATCTTAAATAAAACGGGATAACTTTTTACAGCGTAGCGTAAATAAAACTTGATATTTTGGCAAAAATAGACAAAAATGATGGTACATATGAAGGTACGGTCGCTGGAATAGTGCGCGCAAGGTACTAAAAATTGAAGAATTCAAAAATGGGGCTCCTGCACGAGAAAACTGCGTAGCTCTCCTTATCCACAGCTTGAAGAGGCTTTAATTATTTGGCTCAAGATAATGAGGGCCAAAATTCTCAATATAAGTGGAAATATTTTTAGAGAGAAATTTATTCAACTATCCGGCAAAATGGGAATTACAAATTTCACGGCAACTCAAGGTTGGTTCAATAGGTTTAAGAAAAGGAATGCCATCGTTTTCAGATCTGTTGCCGGAGAAAGTCAATCGGTTTCTTCAGAAGTTACAACAGATTGGGAATCATCGAAACTCCCTCGATTGATTGATGCCTATGAAACAAAAGACGTGTTTAATCTAGACGAAACCGCGCGGTTTTTCAAAATGATGCCAAACAAAACAATGAGCTTTTAAAAGGAAACATGTTCCGGAGGCAAACTGAGCAAGGAGAGAATTACCATTTTGGTCGGTGCTAACTCAGATGGGTCAGAAAAACTTCCACTGCTGGTTATAGGTAGAGCATTGAAGCCACGATGTTTTAAAAATGTCCACAGCGTTCCTGTATTAAACAAAGCTAATAAGATGCATGGATGACTTTTCATCTCTGGGAAGAGTATATCAGACGCCTAGATGAAAAATTCGCTAAAAATAACCGGAAACTTAATTTTATTATTGACAATGCACCATGTCATCTTCCTATTTCTGGACTGAAAGCAATCACGATTGCTAATTTGCCGGTCAATGCAACCGCTATCCTACAGCCCATGGATCAAGGCGCAATAAAAAATTTTAAAGGATTCTACCGAGAATCATTGGTGAAAAAAATTATTGCTACGATTGTAGATGATTCATCCACCACAGTACAAGAAGTAAAAATCAACCTCCTTGATGCTTTACATATGGCACAAAAATCCTGGGAAAAAATTAAACTTGAAACTATCCAAAATTGCTTTAGAAAGGCCCGCTTCCATAATGCATTGGATCTTTCGACGCCATTAACCGTCACCTCACCATTAACATCAATATGGAACAATCCAACAGTCAACCAAATCACTGATGGTATAGATTTTAATAGTTACATCTCTGTTGACGAGTATGTCGAGATATCAGAAGACCAGACAGATGATGATCTAATCCAGATAACAACTGTTACGTGTGTAAGTGATTCTGAGAGCTATAATATTTCAATTTGCTGCCTACTCCAGGGAACTCGAATAACCAGGAAATATTTTAATGGTGATTTATCAGAAGCAAAATATATTGTTTGTACCTGGAATGGGATATGGAATTTATCGAGATACCTTTAACTAAGATTTTAATATTGGGCTTCCCATCCCCAAAAAAGATCAATGTGAGGGATGCCATAAATATGACAATTTAGCTGAAACTGAGAAATATATGCGAAAACTTAGTCATTCAGCTAAAAATTGTTTTCAGCACTACAAGCCAAGCTCGTGTACAACTTATTCATCAAATTATCAACACACGTCAACTGGAGATGTTGTAAAACTTCTGTAAAAGTAAAAATTTGGGCCGTATGCTGAAAGATTGTAGAAAGCGAATGTACAATAACAAACGAAGAGGGAGTAGTAACCAGCCTGTTACCAATAACGTGCCAACAATCCTATGTCAGTCGTCCAATATACTCAATTAACCGCTTATATTTTCTTATCGACACTGGAGCAGACGTTAGCCTAATAAAAAAATCCTCAGTAAACCCAAAAACAAATTGTTCACCTGAACTATCGAAAAAATCGATACTAAAATATTATTGGGGGATTCAAACATTATCCAAAAATGTCAATTGGTACTATTACTTCAAGGAAATAAATGTGTTACTGACTACGATAAATCCGTTATTGATGTATCGACTCATGGCTTGCAATATCAGTTACCACTTTGTAATTTATACAAATTGTTTGTTAAGTTTGAGCTTTCGCATGAAATAGCAAGTGGTGTTTACGTAGCTAGTTCATTAGTCAGTTTAGTAAATATCGCCTTTTATTTAGAAAGCGATACTCTCTGTAACATAAATGCGTGTTACCATAATATTCCTACAGTTCAAAATTCGTAACCTATAAAACAATATCGTCTTCCCGAAGCTGCAATGAATGAGATTAATAAACATGTCGAAAACGTGCTAAACCATTAAATTATTGAACCATGTACTATAGTCCGTGGAATTTTCCTCTATATTGATCGTTCCCAAGAAATCTTCAGCTGATGAACGAATATGGCGTTTAGTTGTAGATTTTCGGAAACTAAATTATATTACAGTCGATCAACTTTATCCTTTGCCGAATATAACAGAAATTTTAGACCAATTGGGCAAAGCAATGTATTTTTCGTCACTCGATTTGGCAAACGGATATCATGAAGTTAAATTACACGATGATGATAAAGAAAAGACAGCATTTAGTACCCAATCTGGATATTATCATTTTCTGCGATTACCATTTGGTTTAAAGGGAGCTCCAATTACGTTTCAGCTGCTCAAGAACATGATATTATTATCCAAGATCATTCGAAGCTGGTCGATGCTCTAAAACGTCTACGTACTTTTAATTTGAAGCTACAACCTACCATTTGAGCCAATTTTTAAGAACCGATATCAATTACCTAGGGCATATAGTGACTCAAAATGGTATTAAACCCAGACCCATCTAAACCCAGACCCATCTAAACCCAGACCCATCTAAACCCAGACCCATCTAAACCCAGACCCATCTAAACTCCATGCTACCATGAAGTACCCTATACCGACAAACGTAAAAGATGTTCGATCTTTTCTTGGTTTTTCTAGTTACTATAGACGGTTTATTAAACAAATTTCCATGATATCGAACCTTCAATTCGATTATTACGAAAAAATGTAAAATTTGAATGGAATTACGAATCGCTGTAACGATTTGTAAGATGCCGAAGAGCATGTACTAACCTCATTTGCTAGTAGAATGTTAAACGACGCCGAAAGAAATTACCCCACCGTAGAAAAGGAGCTTTAGTCATAGTTTGGGCTACTCAGCGATTTCACCCTTCTCTAGACGACAGGAAATTTGTAATAAGGACTGATCATCGTCCTTTAATTTGGCTGGATAAAAACCCGATATTGAATATAAACGAAGGAAAGTTTAATCAAAACGTCGATGCACAAAGGCGAATAAAAACATTTGAAAGTCCCAGTTCACCTGAATCCACTGCAGCTGTAACCAGACTTCAATCAATTCGTCCAAAGCATTGGAACCTGAAAAAACCATTCTTTTGAACTAGGTAGGAGATATGCAAATTATTTATCTTTTGATTTAAATTAAAATTGTGTTCAATTTTAGATTTTGTATTTTAGAATCATCTGAGGTAAATATAGAAGACCATACATTGATGCTATTCGAAATAACAGTTGCAGAGTTGGGCAAATTTAGGCAGCCAATTCTACAATTATTCTGTGTGCAACAATTGGAAGCAATATAAAAAATTATTTAAAATAATTCATATACGTTCCAAAAACAACGTTCTTCGGAGTATTGTTGGTGCACGTGATCTTCATAGGAATTTAAGGAGGGAATATATCAGCGAGGAACAATTTATGCATGTTTTAAAACAAACAAGACTTATTCAACAAGATGAAAATGTTGAGCTACGAGATTGGCTAGATAACCACATAGTCGAAAGAAGACTGGCTAAATTAATGCATTTGAAAACGTATATGGAACTAACCACAGAGTTTAAAAAAAAAAAAAAAAAAAAAAAAAAAAACACAGGGTTACAGTCAAGCAAACGTATACAACCCCTTCAGTTCAAATATAATTAATAAAAAAATTTATTTGGAGATTTACACATTGATTTATTGTTGTGAACAAAACAAATGAAAGTGACAATTAAGGCAGGTTCCACGACAATTCACAGAAAACGGCAATTCACCGAAAATGACAATTCACCGAAACCGACAGTTCACCGAAAACGACCATACACCGATTATAATAAATTGAAATTATTTGATGGAAATGGGACAGTAAAATCATTTTTGGCAGAAGTTTCAGAATATGGCAAACAGAAACGGAACTAGACCATTGCCTCACTGATTTTGATGAAATTGGGTTTTAAAATGGTTTTGGGCAGCGAAATTCCAAAACATCCGCCAAACATTGTTTTATAAAAAGGAATGGTTTCGTATCATTACTGTTGGCCATATTGCGAAGCTTCTGTTATGAATCATTATACATAGCCAAATTTATCAGATTCGTGAAGGGACGGTTTCCGATATCAGTTGGCTATTATTCAGAACTCCTGTCAAAAATGATTTTATTGTCCCATTTCCAATAAGTAATTCCAAATCATTATAATCAGTGTATGGTCGTTTTGTTGTATTTTCATTTTTGGTGAATTGTCGTTTTCGGTGAATTGTCATTTTCGGTGAATTGTCATTCACCGTGGATTGCTTTTCGGTTAACTATCGTTTTCGATGAATTGTTCTTCGTGAAATTTTTGTAGAATTCCAGACTAGAATAGAGTAGTGACTTTTTGTAGAATTCCACCTTTTTTTTATCAACACCAATAAACAGTTGTCAAAACATTGAGTTTAAGAAGTGTTGAATAAAAGTGAGTAAACTAATCAAAGTAAAAGTTTGAGTGATTTTATTCGGAATATCCTAAACTATTATTCAGTTGGCAGCCGAAATTCGTGACAATATGAATTAAATAACCGATTAATTTAAATTAAATTTATTGGCAAACTATAATTACCATTTACCAGTCGTCAACACAATACCAACGTTTTCAAAATCACAGAAATTAACTTTCAAATGTTAGCAAATTCAAATAACTAAATCAAATGTTCTACTCTGACTGTAGTATCACTCTTGGAGCCACCTGAGTAGAAGCAAAGCAGAAGCCAAAATGATAAACAAACAATAAAAATACAAAGATATCAAATTTTAATCGACTTTTTCAAGCACCCTCATAGTAAAATACACGGAAAATTGTCTAGCACTGATACAAAACACTTTCTAATGGGTTTGACTATGTGCGTGCTTGGAAACGCTGTTTATAATTTTGCAACGAAATTTAATTTTTTCATTAAAATTCATTTTTTTAAATTTCCTTGTAATAAACTATTTTTGATACTAAATTTTAGTCGACTTTTCCAATCACTCACATAGTAAAACACACGGCAATTTGTCCTGCATCAGTGCACGGTATCGAAATTTTATTTTTTGATAAAATTCCATTTACTATAATTAAATAAGTATAACAAAAATATATAAAATTTTTACCCTACATTTTGGTCGACCTTGGCATGGACTCACATAGTAAAACACACCAAAAATTGTTCGTGTGTTTTACTATGTGAAAGTCAAGTGTGTGAAGTTATCCCAGGATTCCATCCCAGAAAAATTAAAAAAGTTCATCAGGCAATACTATTCTCATCCCATCCCAGGATTTTAAAAATCGTCCCAAAATTTAATATCATCATTTTAAAAATTTGCAAAGGACGTATTACCTTGTCGTAAGAAGTAATTGGCTCAATAGGCTCAGAAATTCATATGAATATGGCCCCATATATAAAATTAGGGGTTTAACTACTGGCTCTCGAAAACCATGATTGCCGGAAAAAGTTTCCTTTGTCGAAACTTGACATGATGTCCACTTGCTGTGATCAAACGTTGAACACCAGCCGTATGGTGTAATTGGCTCAATGGGCTCATATGTATATGGCCCCATATAACAAATACAGATTTAAATTAATGGTTCTCGAGATCCATTAATTAAAATCTGTATTTCTTATATGGGGCCATATTCATAGGGCCATATTGATAATAGTATTGCCTGATGAACATTTTTAATTTTTCTGGGATGGAATCCTGGGATAACTTCACACACTTGTGAAGGTCGTCTAAAATATAGAATGTAGGGCTTAATTTTGAAAATTTTTTGTCAGCACTCTCCTAGTTTATAATAAGATATAGATGTAAAATTCGACAACTATTATAGATCTCGAACAAATCAAAATTCAATTATCAACGTATAGTACCATTGTTGAGCTCAATTTTATTATGTTTCTTAAAAACGTTGGTATACATAATTTGATTTGGATTTAATCGTTACCATAGCCATAAAATATATCATGCGACTACCCACACAGTATTTTGTATTATATATTATTTCTCATGGCGATTTTCAATCATTTCAAATATTTAATTAATTTATTTATCTTTATTTTTCCCCAATGAAAATCTCTATCAAGAAAAGTCGATCTTAATCTTTCATTTCTATATTCATTTTTTGTATAAATACATAAATACAGAAATAAATTAAAAATTAAAAATCTCTTCAACATAAATATATTATAAATTTAATTTGATTAAATTATTTCTACGAATCATTAATACAATATTCATAATAAAAAATGAAGTGATTGAAAAATACATTTTATTAATTTTATTTGATAGGGATGCAGGGTGTGTACCAAAATCACAAAAAATGTTCGAGAGAAATTGAAAACTATTTACACCATATGTGCGCTATCATGTATATTATATGTTGACTAGATAATATGATGTATACAGTGCCTCTGTAACAACAACAAAAATATTGATTTCGATTTTATTTTTTTTAAATAAAAGTAATAAGATAAAAGGTTATTTGAAGAAATGAAATTACTTGTTAAATATATATCGAATTCAATACTGTACCCGTCGCATTATTGTCATTGGGTTTTCTTCAGTTTTTCCGTTAGATGTACGTAGATAGTTTTTTTTTTCGTCATCTTCATCGCTATATTATTTGATATAATATACATGAAATAGATATATCGAATTAGATAAAAATCGATTTGGAAAGGATGAAGAGAAAAGATATAGACAATAAACTTAAATTTAGTATTGACATTATCGAGAGATTTTTCTGCTTGATGAAAATTCATAAAAAAAACTGAACTCGACGACGAAAAGACACATTACATGAAAATTGAATACATACATACAACTCTTCAATTGTTCAAGTAAAGGGTCAATTGTTTTCAATTTTTTGATTAGGTTTTATTAATACTGGGCGATAAAACGAACGAAAATACTAAAGAAATGCTTAAGGATAAAGTATATATATACGTAGAAGAATGGTTTTATGTCTTCGTATTGTTGGACAAACGAATACGATATTTTATTTTAAAATGCTTCGGTAAGCTGAATTTTTTTGTTTTTTAATTTTTTAATCATTTTAAATGGTTGGGATCAAAAATTAAGTAGATTGCTTTATTTTCATGTTGCTGACATGACAAGACGTCAATATTATTGATTCCAATTTGTGAATTATAGTAATCTTCAACATTCAATTTTTACCTAATTCAGAATTTTCTATCTTTTCTTGTAATTTAAAATAAAAGACAGTATGTTAGTGTTAACCATGGTTCACCACAATGTTAAGAATAATAATTTTGTCCATTAAAAAATTTTCAAGTTTCATCCAACAAAGCTAGGAATTTAAAAAATTTCGCATACGAGCATTCATCACAAGGATGAATATTACAAACAAATAAAACATCTTCAAAGGAAAATGGAAAAGCTTGGATTGATGGAAAGCAAAACCTAATTTTCTTTTAATCGGTCAAGGGATGTTGAAAATTTCCAATAAATTTTGATCAAAATATATTTTCCAGTAGAACTCATATAAAACATTCGGTAAGAGCAATTTATAAATCTAAATTTGTTCATGATGCTTAAACTAATGATCTTCAAAGATCACTGAACTAATAATAAATGTTGTTAAGTATCCAAAATAATTTCTTCATACAAAAAATAAGGGCCAAACCTAAACGAAACTAAATTAACACCAATAAAAATCAAATTATGCCATTGTAACAACAATTTCATCAACTTTATAACTATATACATATATACAAAAACACACTGTAAAAAGCACAAGTAATAATAAAAGCTTAAGGCAAACGTATATATGTATATATATGTATATATATTCAATAAATGGTTATAAGAGTATACAGATTTATTTCTATTATCATCATCATCATATTTAGAAACCCCATCAACCCACTTTTTCTGTATTTATTATTGTTTTCTGTGTATAGCGTAACTAACCATCGACGCCATATTGTTGTTTACGATTTTTCTCATTTGAAAATATACCAAAAAAAAATAAATAAAAAATCTGGAAAATATAATAACAACTAGACACACATATATATATATATATATATATATATATATATATATATATATATATATATATATATATATATATATATATATATATATATACAACAAAACAGTAAAGAGTAAAATCATATCACAGCAAAAAGCGAAAAAACCGCACACAGCATCCAATAGTTCAGCTTTCATATAGAAATACGTTACTATGGACACGTTCGTATAACATTTATACATAAAAATCAACTGATGTATAAAGAGAAGTACACAACATCACCAAAGTACAACGGTGTACAGCAAAACCAGTATATTATGTATGGCGCGCATACCGCTTGTGATGCAATATTTTCCACCATCCGCATCATGTAATCATTGTTATAAAAATGTACGGAGGAGTATTTTCTTTTTGTGATTCATTGCGCGCTCTCCTGTGTACAAAAAATGAAATGCAAAACAGTTAAATGAAAATGTTTTAGAATTTTTTACAAATTAAAGTTTTCATTATCGTGCATCTGAAGAACGATTATCATTAATTATGATTTTTATGTAAATGTACATTAATTTTTCGTTCAAAAGGTGGAACGAAATATTATATGTAGGTATAGACGAATCTACAGAATATGATATGTGCTTTATATAGAAATAAGGATGAGTTACTCTTTGTAGTTTTTTCTGCGAAATGAAATTGTTCGATGATATATGCGGTTTGATGAATTTATTTTTATTATTATGAACGAGCTGTCTGATTTAGTAGAAGCACAATTATTACTTGTTATCTTTATCAAATTTGAAATTTAATTTTTGGAAGCTTTTGGAAGCTTTTTATAACAGAGCTTTTGAATAAATTGTTTAAAGATATAGATTTTAATGAAACAATGACTTGAGCCGTACACCTTCAAATAGAGGACCTGATAAACTTTTAAGAATTAATTTTAAAAGCTTTCAGATACAATTTCAAAATTGTAAATCTTAGTACTTTCTAACTGAGTCCGGAAGTAAGTAATGTGATTATACCTTAAATTCGTCGAATGTTTCTCTTATATTTTTAAAATTGTTGAAAAGATTTATATATAGAATAATTTGAGATTACCGAATGCTTTCATATTAAGAATATTTAAAATTTAAAAGCTTAAGCTCAGAGTTCTAATATAGATATTTACTAAAGTTTTACTACCTATACTTCTACTAGGTATGATCGAAGAATTTGAGATGTGAGCGTATAATAAAACCAAGAAGAAATCAAAGCTACCATAATCGATTGTTTACTAAAATATAGTTGTAAAACTGCTAAAAGTTTAAATTATGACAGCTTTTATAATGAATTTTTTTATTTTAGTTTAGTTTGTTTAATCAGCACTTCAGATTCGGGCGTTTAAATAAAAATTGAGCTTTTTCGATTTAAAAAAATAAGTTTTTTTATAGCATCAAAGTTTAATTTTCAAACTGATTATGAATATCCCAATCATATTTTTAAATATCATAAAACATTGAAGCTTTTACTATAAATTTGAGAAAAATTCTAATTATAGCTCTAAAGTTATAAGGCGTATATAGTCCAATTACCGTAGTTAATACTAAAGCTTAATATTCAATTGTATATGTAAAATTAATAAGGAAGATTATACAAGTTGATGAGTTCATTACAATCTATTTTTTATAACAATTTGAGCTTTTGACGAACATTAGTTTTTGATTCATAAACTAAAAATAAATATTGGAGGTTAAAGTTTTGTAATATAAAAATACATTTTTGAATAATATGTAACTATCGAGCTTTTGATTAATTTTATATATTTTAAACAAAGCTTTTAATTTTTATGTCAGAGCTCATCTGCAAATAATAATAAATCTTTTGAGTTTTACTATTGAGTCTGTTTACATACAGTTGACTTTAATTTTAAAAGATCCGAGCTTTTCTTTAGTTTTTTTGACACAAAAGCTTTTTAAATTAACTAAATAGGTTAATTCAGACAGCAAGCTTTAGTTTCGGACATAAAATTGCTTTTAATTAGTTTTATAAGGATCTCCAACGCAATTGCGAGAGGCCCGGCGAAAGAAAGAGAAATTTAGAAAGCTTTTGGAAACTTTTTATTAGAGCTTTTAAATAGATACTGTAAACATATAACTGTTGATAAACCAATGAGTTGGGCATAACAGATTTAGTGGTTAAGCTTTCGAATTTATATTTATTGTGCTTTTAAAGGAAGGCCAACCACACCCAGCACCGTCAGTTCCATTGAGATGATATATCATTGTTTTTTTTATTTTTGGTACTTCCGAACTGGGTTCAGAAATAACTTCAAAAAAGTTTGAAAAAAATCAAAAGCTTTCATATCAAGAAGATTTTAAATTTTAAATGGTTTAGTTCAAGAATGTAAGCCGGTACAAGCAGGTTAGTGTTGTGAAATCAACCGAAATACAACAAACTATCCTGGATCTTTGTTGTAAACGCAATGACGCATGGAAAAGTATCGTCAATACACGGATTGGTGGTTCAATTAATTTGTGGACACAAAATGCGCGATATCATCTGAAAAGCTACTGCAAATTTAGAGAAGTGACCACTAATCCATCCAGAGGAGAACCCATAAATGATACCTGTCGTGCAGGTTTTGAGGCTTTGTGTACCTTCATAAAAAAAATGAATGTCAATAAAGATAGAACTGTTAAAGCAGTAGCAGCAATTTTCAAAGAAGGCGCATCCAGTTCAAAATTTATGATATAACAGTATAATCCAACATTCGACGATATCAAAAATGGTGGTGAAGAGTTTGTACCAGCGATTTTAAAGATATTTACGGAAACTGTTTGTAAAAAATGAAACAATCAATGTATGATATACGGATGCAGACCAAAATCGTTTATATCACCAGTGGTCGGGATCACTCAGAGGTTGGATAGATCAAATGCTTAGAGGTAGAATCGTGACATCTTATCTTGGTGGGACATCTGCCGGGGACGTCTGTGAGGGACACCGCAAGGTGGGGTTTTATCCCTCCTTCTTTAGAACGTGGTATAGAGCTTGAATGGGGTATGGAACCCCACATAGTACACTGGCTCTACGTCTCAGTGGTCAAACCTATATTGCTGTATGGGGTTGTTGTTTGGTGGCCAGCGGCAAGGCCACATATACTGATGGTATGAGCATTTAATTATTTTATTATGGACAATTCAGAAGATTTGGAATCTGTAATGAAACCGGCTGAAGTCATGGAAACGCGGAATAGAGCTTAAAAAAAACTAATTAGTAATATTTTAAGATACTAATACTTGTGATAATCTAAGAATTTGAGGTTTGAGCACATAGTGAAAGGAATAATCCAAGCTATACCATTTAAAATTAGTTCGAGGTCGGATATTTACTCCAGCTATATTTCTATAGCCCTAAACTATTAAAATCACCAAAAAATTCATCTATAAACAAAACAATTTCCATTTCCCCCTCTTAAGTTAAAATAGTTTTATCTCATGGTCATGCCCGACTTCGCGAACCAATCCTAACGGGCAAAATTCAATTCATACAGTTTCTCCATTCTTTTCTATCTTAAAATTTAAAAACTTTGAATCTCCTAATTACAGTTAAGCCATTTCGCAGGATAATCGAGCTTTAACTATAACTTTCAAATTAAGTTGATAAATCGCTACAAGTTTCCATGCCATTAAAGTGTGAATTGTGGATGCTTTCAAATTGAAAATGTTCACTTTCGTCTTATACAGTTTAGAA
The DNA here is from genome assembly GCA_951394425.1 of Tipula unca. Classification (NCBI taxonomy): domain Eukaryota; kingdom Metazoa; phylum Arthropoda; class Insecta; order Diptera; family Tipulidae; genus Tipula; species Tipula unca. The sequence continues at coordinate 104,590,291 of OX596382.1, read as the reverse complement.
AAAATGGGTAGTGTTTAAAAAAGCTAACATGGTTTAAATAAATTGAGCTTGATTTAAATGTTGGAAAACCTGTTACTTCCATGTTTCAGAACATTTATTTTCAAACTGATTTCAGATTGATTTGAAAATGTTATAAAAAAACGAAGCTTTCACTAGAATTTTCAAATTTAAATTCAATTAAGGTTTTTTTTTTAATAATTTTCTTGGGGATAATTTTATAGTTTGGTTTGTGGTGTCACGACTTTTTATTATTTATAACACCCATTCATTACTTTTAATGATGAAAATTATAATTCTACTGAACCAAAGCATTGTTTAGAGAAAATTATTAAATTAAATTCAACTAAATTTTCATCAAGAGCTTTTGAATATAAAATCACAAAGACCTACAAATAAAGGTTTCAATTTTAATGTGTTTGCATCCCCATGTGCTTAACCATTTTAAATATACATACTTTAAAAGTTTAAATTAAAAAAAAACGAAAAAGAATATTTAAGCTTCCAAAATTCACAATTAAATATAACCATATAAAGGAATTATCAATTTATCAAAGCACCAACAGTCGGTTGGTAGAAAATTTTGCAAGTGATTGAAAAACTTACAAAATCTTCATGAAAATGTTCGAGCTTTATATTAAAGCTAGTTGAAAAGCTCACATACTTTTTCGTAAACATTTTTGATTTAAGCATTAAAAGTTAAAAGTGATGCCAGTAGGAGTTCAGACTTAAATAAATTTAAAATTTATTGTTTTTTAGATTTTAACTATTTTGTTCAGCACATTTTATTATAGTTTTATTTTGTATATACGATTACTCATGAACACAATTAAGAATAAATTAAATTTTCAGTTGATTACATCTAAGAAATCTTGTTCAAAATTTGAATGGTTTTGAAAGCTTTTATGTTTTTGGGACGTTTAATTAAATTTTTGAAAGATAATTAGTAACCTTGAAGATAAATTTTCGATTTTCTCAAAATAAGTATTTTGTCGCCTAGCATAATCGAGTCGAGACTCTATGTTCAAAAATATTAACAAGCTTTGTGAACTTTTACTATGAAATTTTCTTATATTTATTATAATTAAAAATCCTGAGAAATCATTAGAAATTGTTAAGCTTTTGCATTAATTTTTCCGATCAATAGCAATTACTAAAGAACTTAATACATATTATGTGCTTATCAACAACAAGTTCTTACATTTTCGTTGAATTATTTTACAAACAATAAAGCAATAAAATTAGAACCCTAAAAAAATATTATAGTCCGTTGTCCCATCATGGTTTTGTAAAAATTGGATTTTACTACCGCATCAAGCTAAAATTTTTGAAAGCTTTACTTCAAAGCTCTTATAAAGTAACCTCCCACAGTAAAATTGTGTGTTATCTGCAATCTTTCGAAATTTTGTAAAAAAAGTTTGCCATATAAAATTTTACCGTCGCTATTTAGATGATCAGCTCATTATATCCTGACATTCGAACAAATTGAGTTTGCTGTAAATTTTAGAAAATTTCTCTGTTTGAAAAAAAGAGCATTTTAAAATTTTACAATAATTATGTTGATTATTGTGAAATAATTTCAGAATATTCAAAGATATTACCAACTATGACAAACTATGAAAGCTTTCAGATCAAGCCACAGAAAATAAATAAGATTGCTCCTATTATACCGAAAGCAGCATTAAAAAATATCAGCTTACCATATTAAGAGTTTTAAATGTTTAATAAATCAAAATATCATATTTTTGTGTCCTCATCTAGGTATATAGTTCAAAAGTTTATATGATCAGTATGTAAGTAGGTAAGAATACGGAACACATTTTTGAACAAATTGAACTTTTGTCAAACCTTAGTTTTGCATGCTTTACATATTGTAATATATACATCCAATTCTGCAAATCATCAAACTATCGAGCTTTCAAATAAATTCGAACAAAAGCTTTTAATATCAAAATTTAAACGTTTCCTTAAAAAAATTATTTTGATTTTGTTAAATTTCTTTGCAAACGACCTGAAAGTTTTTTTTAGTAATTCGGTAAGTTCTAATTTGACATTAAATTTGAATTTAATTACATTTTTTCAGGAAGATGGTCTAAATATTTACTTCCATTCAAAAACAGATTTTGAAATTTTTTTTTGAAATGAAAAAAAAAAAAATTACGGATCCCTATAGTAATATAATTTTACTTTATCTAAAAGCTTCTGGTCCTGAAAAGTTTAAATATTTTTCTGGCTATTCTTAACGTTTTGTAGCGATCAATTATCACCTTATTATGATTTTTGTTTTAGAAATAGTTCCTGTTACAAAAATGAAAATTCAACATTAATTTGATGTATCCAATATGGGTACAATTCAGTTTTTAAGCTATCCTTCGTCTCATTACTGCTTATTCCTTCATATTAAAGCCCTGCTCAATATTCTAAAGCTTTAATTATTTTTTTTACATACATATATATTTTGTAATTAAAATAAAATAAAAAATTTATTTCGAAAGCAAAGTTAAGTCTTTCGGCTGCTGCCACTAACTATATGTACATATATACAGAGCGTATGGAAATACAAAAACAAAAAATGTTACCACCAACCGAGTTGAATTTAATCAATTTTTTGTATTTTGTATTTTAGTTTTATATATTTTTATATACAATTTTGTTTATTTTTTTAACTCTATTTATTTTAATTTTTAATTAAAAAAAAATTTTGACAGGGTTATTTAGTAAAATAAAAATGTGTATTTTTTTGATATTTTTTTGTATTTTGTTCAAACTTAAATAATTGGAAAATATAATTTTTCGTTATTGTTCTATACATATTTAAATATAATAAAAATATAAAAAATCCATCGTCAAATTATTTTGTTGGCTGGATATGATGTTTGATGTATTAATAACAAAACAAAAAAAAATTGTAAATAAAAAGGCCTTTTATATATTCTGATGACAGTTTTCCACTGTGTTGTTGTTGTTGTCATATTTTGCAAAAAAAAAAATATAATAATTACAAGTTCACTTAATATATATAATAAAAGTTATATACAACAGAAAATGTGCATAATATTTGTAGCTTTTTATTTTATTATAGAGTGCACTTGTAAGAAAAGTTCAAAAGAATTTTCCTCCACTACACATAAAGCTATAATATGATAAAAATGTTTATCAATAAAAAAAAACATAGAATTTGCTTTGGAACGTCAAAGAATATATCGGATGTTAAGATTCACACAAAATAAATATTTTCATAGACATTCAATAAATAAACAACGATAAGCACTTTTTTTTTTGTACATCCAGCAAACTCTTCTCTATATGTAAAAAAAAAATTATATTCCACCTAAAGTTGAAGTACGAGTACATCTACAACTATATTTCATCTAAAATATATAACTTATAATTGTCTGTTTATTTATTTTCTTAAAAATAAAAAATGAAATTATTAGGAAAAAACAAGATGAATGTGTACAGTATACATACTCTGTTTATAACAAACTGCAAACGGATGTTAGTCCGGAAATAGAAGTATGAGTATATATATATATATATAGACAGAGAGAGTGAGATTGTATTTCATGGAATGAAAAAAACATTTTAAAGCACAAAATAAAAAAGGAGATGCCAAGTGAAAAACTGTTAATATAATTTATTTAATATCCTGTTTGCTTATTTTCTTTCTTTCTTTTTTTTTTGCCATAATTTTCTTCTTCAATTTAAAAGATTTTTTTTTATTGCAAACAATTATATTCAACTAAAGGAATTTTATTTTTATTTTTTGTACATATTACAAAGTGTGATGATTTCGAAACATGATTGCAGAGTGTAAATTTGAAATATTGCTCGAATGGTATTTTTGTACAAGAATTTATCTAAATCTATATACCTACGTAAAACTAAAACGACAAATCGATTCGCATTTCGCAATTATTTTCAGATTTTTTCGATGGGGAACCACAATTATTTGAAATCAAAGTGTCTCTACCTCAATTTGAGCAAGATTGAAAATGTTCGCTTCGGTATTGTCTTCCTTCTAATTTTCAAAGATTGATAAATTCATTACATTTCTCAACAATAACAGCAATGCATTAAAACGGGTGCAACCTACACATAAAAATATAGGGAGAAATAATACTTCGCAACTATTTCGATTTCTTTGTCGAATATGTATCCCGCAGGCATATTCTAGAAAAAAGAATATGTTCTAATTGTATGGGAGCCAATCATCGATCAATAATCTGTCAACTCATTAATATAACAATACGGTTAGCTCGAGTTCTCTGAGATAGTGTTTCGTAAGCGTCATTTATCGATGAAAATTATTTCAATCTGCTCTTATTGAATAAGAAAAGAGTATAGCACTTCATCTGCACCCTTGTTTACACCAATTAGCATTAGACTCCATTGAACAGATACTAATTGTGATGAAATTAGTAAAATTTTAAAATCAGCTGGGTTCGATCTAAGAAAATGAATTAATAACACAAATTTGATTTGTGCACAATGTATGTATATGGGAAACAGATGCGATAAAAATCCTTGGATTACACCGGTTTTCACAACATGACTATTTTTGATTCAAGATACAAGATGATGTTTGCAGATTTAAAAAAAATAAAATCTCACAATGGGTCCAGTCCTCGGGATAGGCAGAGTTTTTTTATGTTAGTGAACGCCGGCGAAAAGGTTTACGTTGCCGCAGTGTTTTGTAGAAGTATTTCTAACGCAAATACTGCAATAGACAAAGTGGCAGATTATTTTTTTTCAAAAATCATTACGATAGACTAGAGTTGTGTTTCTTAATGGCACTGTCAAATTCAATGCCGCATGTAATACACAACATATTTACATGGACGGACTCATCGATTGTTTTGTCACTTTTGGGCAACAAATGAACATTACAAATAATTACTTACTTAGTCAAAGAAAAAAATCATCACATGAAAATCAAGTCAAAATTTCGCAGATATGGGAACCTATATATGTGAAGATAGACCAATTTCCATCCCCGAAAAATATGATGGCAACACTTTACACTAGCGAGTACTATCACGACAATTTTTGCTCTCAATCCCGAAAAAATCTACTAATACGATTTTTTTTTTTTTTTTTTTTAAAACTTGGCATAGACACTTTTTTGGTCCATAGCCTTACCTTACATTCACACAACATTCATATCATACCATATGCAAGTTTTTAATTTTCGGGGATAGAATTTCGGGCTAACTTCACAAAGGTGGAACCCATGGAATATTCCCATCGCAAATAAGTAGATACAAACTTTGGAGGCCTGTATATATGGTTATCACAACGAAGTTCACAGAAAATTCGAAAATACGCTTGATGCCTTAATAAAAAACTGCTCATCGTACTCAGAATTAGTAAGAATCACCGCCAACGATTTGTGAGAAATATATCGAAATTAAAGTATAATCAATTATCCGTAATTCACCTTACAGGAACTCTCACGAGCCGAAGACATTTTAATTCAACAAGTTTTAAATGACGTTTCGAGAGCAAGTTGAATAAGTTATTTTATACCCATTTCTTGATAAAAACGATCTAATGAGAATAGACGATACCCATATAAAAGTGAACACAGACTGTATACCAATATACTCATTGTAGCATTAATGTCATTTATTAGAAGAAGAGACCTTCCAAACCAGGTACAAACAACACACTACAGCAAAAATGTAGAAGGTAGTGATACTTAAATGAAATTCAAAACGTTATATCGTCGAATGAATTTATATACGAAATTGGGACTTACTCCTCCCAAAACAATTTAACTGCCATTATGCATTTGCACCAAAATTTTACTGGAGTGTGTGAGCCCGCTGACTACTTCATCAGTGAATGACGAATCGTATTACTCCCCAAACAGCACGCTCCGTTGTTTGTTTAGACAACACGAGCGGCCTAGTTTAAACTATTTCCTCAATTTCCTCTCTTTGGCTTTATATTGAGTGTATATTGGTTGGACTGATAGGCTAGAGTAGATCTCATACTGTTATTTATTAAACATTAATGGATTACGTACGCAGCTTTGTTAAATATGTTTCAAATTATGTTTATCGTGAAATTTTCTTAAAACAGTAAAAACCAAAAAAACCCGAATCTTCTGGAATCACTACGATTCCAGATTTAAGAGGAATAAGACCACAAAAAAACACGAAGAAAACTTGGAAAATGTAAAGCTTTTCAGCATATGAAGGCCCCAAAATGTAGGAAGCCACAGATTAGTACGTGCACCATATGTGATGTATTTAATATAACAACAAGGATATCTAAAAAAGTTTAAGATAATGATTTAATAAATACAAAATTAATAAAAAAAATGCTAAGCGGCAGCTAAGCGGATTTGTAGACGGAAGAAGCGAGAATGGTGGAAGGCCGAGGTTCTGAAAGTACAACAACTCAGCAATGAGCGTAGTTCACGTAATTTCTTTAAAGGAATTACTGGATTGCACCATACTTTCAGGCCTTCGTCAACCGCCATTCGGGACCGGGATGGAAACCTCTGTGTCAACATCGACGCAGTACTTGACGCATGGAGTGGACACTTTACTGAGCTGCTTGATGTTCATCATGCATCACAGACTGTTGTTGAGCCACCTCTAGAACAGTCTGCGGATATTTGCACTGAGGAGCCATCCCATGAGGAATTCACTAAGGCCATGCAGAGAATGAAACGAAACCGCTCACCTGGAGTGGACTGCATTAATTCGGAGCTCTTGATATTCGGAGGGGATACTTTGTGGAACTGTCTTTTCGACCTTATTCGATTAGTATGGCGAACCGAAGTTATGCCTGATGAATGGAAAGTGGCCGCGATATGCCCCATCTTCAAGAAGGGAGACCGCTTGAAGTGTGAGAATTATCGCGGTATAGCTCTCCTTTGCACAGCATACAAGTTACTGTCATACATTTTATTGGATAGAATCACTCCTCTGGCGGAAGGCTTGGTTGGTGACTATCAGGGAGGATTTCGTCCGAATCGATCAGTCACTGATCAGGTCTTTTCGCTGCGGATGATTCTATCTAAATAATATGAGACATCCATCTCCGTACATCAGGTTTTCCTGGATTTCCGGCAGGCCTACGACTCGATCAATCGAGAGAGTTTGTGGTCTGCCCTGGAATACCTAGGAATGCCAACAAAATTGGTACGACTGTGTAGGATGACAGTGACGCAGTCTCAATGCTGTGTTAAAGTTGAGAACAGGCTATCGACAATTTTTGCAGTTAACTCGGGTGTTCGGCAGGGAGATGCTCTGTCCCCGATACTCTTTAATCTCATGTTGGAGTACATCTTTCGTAAAACTGAAACACCTCAGCGTAACATCTTATATCGCCAGTCCAATCAAGTGCTTGCATATGCAGATGACATATGCGTGATTGGACTGAATAATAACGGAGTGAAAGAAATACTTGATCCGCTTGTAGAGTTTTCAGCTTCTGTTGGACTCCAGATCAATGAGTCCAAAACGAAATACCTGATCTCTGGTTTTAGAGACAATGGCACACCAGATTTTAGTAGTGGCCACCACACGTTTGAGGGAGTGAGGAGGTTCAAATATTTGGGCTCTCTTATCACTCACGATAACAGTGTGGGTGAGGATATTAAAGTGCGGCTGGCAGCTGGCAGTCGTTCTTTGTATCCTCTAAGGCCACTGCTAAAATCTAAATACTTATCAAGTGCCGTGAAGCTGAAGCTTTACAAAGCGTTGATCAGGCCCGTTGTTATGTTTGGATGTGAAAGTTGGGCGCTGACGGATGAGTACGAGAGATGGCTCCTTACATTTGAGAGAAGAATCATGCGTGTGATTTACGGCCCTAAACGCGAAATAGATGGTACATACCGAGCTCTTTACAATTTCGAGATCAGAGATCTGATGAAGATCCCCGATATTGTACATGAAGTTAGATCTCAGCGAGTACGCTGGCTCGGTTACGTTCTGCGTGCTGATCCGGAACGAATTGTGCAGCGATCTCTGAAAGGAGAGCCACCATATGGTAGGCGCAGAGGTCGTTGCAGGCGACGATGGCTCCACGATGTAGAGAACGACTTGGCCTCTTCAGATTGTCTAAGACAGTATGAAGACCAAGCTCAGGATCGAAACCGTTGGAGCCAGATTGTTGATTCAGTAAGGGGCCAGTAATGGCCTTTAACACTGTTATTATTATTATTATTAATAAAAAAAATTAGGGCGTTTTTTTAATGTTCAGGGTGGGTATTTAGTAAATACCATGCATTTATCTCGGAACCAGTGCAAGGCAGGAGAAAATTATTTATAATGAAAATTTTCCAGTGTCAAAGACGACGATTAAACGATTAAACAAAAAATGCATTCTCAAAAAATGCAAATTCTCAATTCAATTCGTTGATACACGATGATAGTTGGAAAACTACACGAGATGCGATTAGAGTATACGCCGAACGGTATCCAGATCGCCGTTTAGCAAATAACCTCCGCATTACCGGAACGATCGGAAGAGGAGATTTTTGTCAATGTTTTACCACGTTTTGAGAGATCACAAGCTGAGTGCCAGAGACAGTCAAAGTGGTAGCCATCATATCAAAGAAGTCAAAACAACCATATGCGAGGTTCCATCGTCAGAAGGAAACGAAAAAAAAGAAGCGAGAACTTCCCTCTGGTTGCCCGGTATGCTTTATCCAGCAGCCCTAGAAACTGGCTAGGACTCAATGGAGGTTTAATTGACAGATTTTCTAAAATTGAAATATTTTTTCGAAGCAGTTACACATTAATATTTTGTAATTTAAGTATGATTAATTTTACAAATATCAATCAATGATCAAAATGCTTCCCGAATAGTTGAACTATTTTTAAACTATTTTTAAACTTTATATTTTTTTTAATTTGAAGCTTTTTTATCTTTTTGAATAATGATTTGGAATTTTTTTCTTTATACAAAAGCTGTTGTCATTATTTAAAATAACATTTTACAAATCCAAGAAATTTATTAACAGAGATACATTTCAACATTTTATACATAGTTGTACTTCCTCTCGGGGGGTGAGTGGCAGAGATATGTAAAGAGGTAATCATTTTATCATAGAAATCCAATTAACAGCAAAATAATCATGACAAGAATCTACCCAAGAATAAGAAAAACAACTAACATCCACTGCTATGCCCCGACTGAAGATGCAGATGATACAACAAAAGATGAGTTTTATATGTACAACTACTAGCCATAATAGCTGCAAATCGCACTAAAGACTGCTGAAAAACCAGCAGCAAACCAAAACATGCGGGAACTACACCAATGTCAAGGAAGGTCCCATGGGCTAATTTACCCACATACCACATAAAGTAGGCTTCTGGTTAAGTCTAAACAACTAATGAAACACGATTAAAGAGATGCAAAGAATATTTCGAAGAAAACAGCAAAAATAACAGCGCAAATCTTGGGCTATATCCTGACACCGAAAACGAAACTATCAACATCCATCCAACAACGGAACGAAAAATTAAAAGTGTCATCGAGCAGCTGGAGAACAATAAAGCTACAGACAATTAATACAAGAAGTGTGGAATTCTAGTAGAATAGCAGAGATGGAATTAGTAGAATAGCCCAGATCAAAACAACAATAAAAATACTCGCAATGATCACGGTATAACTTCTATATTGTCACCAGTTGCAACGAACCCATCGTTAGTGTATGATCACATTCCTATGCAAATACCAATTTCCCAGGTAATTCATTGAACGTCCAAATGTTTAGCTCACAGCATAATATGAGAGGGAATCCTACATACCCTTATGAGAGAAGATCTCGTAGCCTTGCTCGATCAGGTATCTCATATGATGGTTCATCAACCGATTTACACGCAGATTTGTTCATCCTACAGATTGAAACCATTTCGGAGACCATGAATATCTCAAAACCATCTTTAATAAATGAAATTAGTTTTGTCTTGAAGGGGATGGCATTACATTGGTATTGGAGTTATCGCCGTAATCACTTAGACCTTTCTTGGAACCGATTAAGAACTACGTTTCTAGAGAACTTTGAAGATGTCAAAATTCGGCAATATATTGAATCCCGGAGACAACCTCTAAAGGAAAGCGTCTTGCAATTTAACCAACATGTTTAGAATTTAACTCTGCAGTGCCTCACGCCATATCTTGTGGACCGTCTTATCGAGGTTTTAATGAGGAACATGATATCCCAGTTACAATATAAACTAACGGATCGTTCTTTCACAAATGTGAGCCACAAATGTTTTATTCAAAAGCTGCAGGTGGTGACTCCGATGTAATTATGTTGATAGTCGGTTCACCGGGTGGTCGAACGACTGTTACACTATAATAAATCGATAGATTTAAAAACCAATCTGAACTCAAAATTATTGCTAATATCTTGGAAACTTATTACAAAAAACGTTGTGCAAACAAAAGTATTTATATTTAACTGCGCTTAGGCAGAAAGTATTCTAATATAAAAAAAATTACTTTTGTCAATATCTCTCAAACTAATGAGTTTCAAGGTTATACAAGATCCTCTCTAAACGTCCTCCTCGACACGACCAATTTGTATCATAGTTAGTTTTCTCCTATATTGCACTGTTTCCGAGTTTACCTGCCATTTATAAAAAAAACGCCCTAATTTTTTAAAATTATTTTATATCATATTCTTATTTTTTGCTGTATCAGGAATTGCGTAAGGCCAATGATGCATAGGTTGAATCAAACAATTTAAATAAGCAATTAAATGATACAATTGCTTGGATGCAGGACCACATAAGGATTCTTGGAGACGAAGTTAAAGCCCTTAAAGCAAAGGAAAACGTTGATCCTCCTACCCAAAAAGTAATGGAACAAGAATACCATACGGATGAAGAAGAATTAGCTCACGAAACTAAAAGAGAAGGAATGATACACCTACTTCTCCTCAACTAAAAGAGACAATTCCTAAAATAATCCAAAACAATTCAAAAAAAATTACCCACAATAGTTATAGATGGAGTTAAAAATTATTATCTACTGTATGAGAAAATTAAAACAATAACTAAAACAGATAAGTTTAATACAAAATTGATGAGTGGCAACAACATCAAAATAAAATTAGCAGATGGTGAAACCTACAGAGAAATGACAAAAATGTTAAGAGAAGGGGGACATTATTGGCGTACGTTTGAAAACGAACAAATCAGACCAATTAGGGTAATGACTAAAAATCTGCACTCTACATGTAAACCAGAAAAAAATAATTGAGGACCTGTAGGAATTGAGAAAATACATCAAATTAAGTACATCTTAAGCTGCAAAGTCAATATTGAGCCCCTAAGAAAATCTAGGCTTATACCACAATGTAAAAAATGTCAAGCATATCGACATACTCAAAAATACTGTAACAAAGAACCAAGGTGTGTTAAATGTCCAGGAAAACACCATACTAGAGATTGTGTCAAACCCACAGATGTACAGCCTAGATGCGTATATTGTGGAGAAAACCATCCAGCTAACTACAGAGGATGCAGTGTTGCTATTGAATTGCAAAACATCAAAAATAAAAACATACATGCTAAAAATACAAATGTAATAAAAAAGTAAACTGTTGGAATAAACAAGACTGAATCATTTAAAGGAGAGTTAAGACGTAAAGCGTTGAAAGCCTCTTAAGCAGAAGTGGGCAAAAAAACTTAAGCTCACGTAATGATGAGTAACGAAAACAAACAAACAAAAAAATCCAAACAGAGCCATCCCTAAACAAAGCCATGTCTAACGACCTAAAAATTTTATGCTGGAATGCCAATGGACTCCAGCAACAACAACAGGAATTGCAAATGGTTCTGGACGCAGAGAAAATCGATGTCATCTCTGAAACTCACTTCACTAGACAATCAATTATCAAATTTAGAAATTATAAAATATATCACAGTATCACACTATTCACCCGGGAAATACTGCTAAGGGAGGTGTTATAATTAGATAGTATAGTATTAATCACTTCGATGAATTAAAATATGAAACAGAACAAACACAAGCAACAGCTGTTAATATCAAGACCAAAAATAACTCTATTAGTGTTATTGGAATTTACTGTCCACCGAAATACTCTCTAAAAGTAAAAGAATATCTTGAATTTTTCAGTAAACTAGGGAAAAGATTTGTAATTGGAGGAGATTTTAATGCAAAAAATATCCACCGGGGTTCTAGACTAACAACACCTAAAGAGAAAGAACTTCTCAATGCTATTAGAAAATACGGTTGTGAAGCCTTATCAAATGGTAAATTATATACATAAGTCGTGTTTTTTAATTCAAAAAATTTTCTTATTGGAATGAAGTTCTGGATAGAATTTTCTCATTTTTTCAGTTAAAATCCAAATGAATTTAATATTTTATCAATAAATAAGATACATTTAATGTTAAACTACACATTTTAATTCACTATTATCGAAATAAAATCAAATTTAACTTTATTTTTCAATGTTCTGGATAAAACATTGGTTTTTTCAAGTTCGCGATAAATTCATAGTACACGAACTCGAAAAAAAAGGGAAATTTTAAAAGGAAATATTTTAAACAAATATTTTTCATTGTTTTATGCTTGATACTTGTATTATTTCACAATAGACGTCAAAAAATATAGTTAGAAGTTGAAATTTATTCAAATAAATAGAACTTAAATTAAATATATTGGTTAAACTAAAAAAAAATTCCCAGTATTATTCCCGATGTTCTTATAGAACTTGAAGTTCTGTTAATAAAAAAACGCACTTATAGAGATGAAATTCTTGACTTAAGCTCTGATCACTCCCCAATACTTTTGACGTTAAGTGAAAGGATCATTCAAAAAGAAAGCTATCCTAGTTTAGTAAATAAGCAAAGAAATTGGGAATACTTTAGACTGTCTTTAGAAAGAAAAATTAACTTAATGGTTCCGCTAAGGAGTGAGGAGCAATTAGAAAAAGAAGCTCACAAGTTCATATGTGACATACAGCAGTCAGCTTGCGAAAACACTCCTGAAGTTAAAAATAAAATTAATGGAAACAACTACCCTAGAGAAATTAGAGAGCTTTTGGCAGAAAAAAGAAGGGCAAGAAGAATATGGCAACAAACTAGAGCCCCTCAAGATAAAACTAAGCTAAACAATCTGACTCAGCTACTTAAAAGGGAAATCAAAGATTTGAAAGACGAATCTATCAGTAACTACCTCAGAAAATTATCTAATGATACTAGTACTGATTATTCTCTCTGGAGAGCAACCGCAGAAGAATTAAAAGGCCAATAATGCAGATTCCTCCAATCAGAACAGAAGATAACAAATGGGCCAGAAATAACGAAGATAAAGTACGAAATTTTGCTGAATACCTGGAAAAAATATTTGAACCACATGATGACCAATCATTGGAAGCCGAAATAATAACTGGAGAGGTTGTACAGGAAAGTGACGAAATCCTACGAGCAACACCAAAAGAAGTCATGTATGAGATAAAATCAAATATGAATCCGAGAAAAGCGCCGGGTTATGACCTTATCACAGCAGAAATTTTAAAAGAACTACCAAGGAAAGCATTATTAAAGCTCACCAATATTATAAATGCCGCCTTTCGATTGAAATACGTACCCAGCCTTTGGAAAATTGCAGAAGTAATTATGATTCCTAAACCTGGGAAACCACCACACAAAACTGGATCATACAGGCCAATATCACTATTACCAGTTATGTCTAAACTCTTTGAGAAGTTATCAGTAAAAAGACTAAATCCGATAATTGCGAGGAAAAACCTGATTCCAAATCATCAGTTCGGTTTTCGCAACCAACACTCAACATTAGATCAAGTACACAGAATAACTAATATTATTGAAAGAGCATTAGAGGAGAAAAAAGTCTGCTCAACGATATTCTTAGACGTTGCACAGGCCTTTGATAAAGTTTGGCACGAAGGAATTAACTAAAAGTTAAGAACTGTACTACCATAATGCAATTCACTACAATATTAGAATCATACTTGAAAGATAGATTCTTTAGAGTAAAATTAGACGATTCCTATTCTGAATTGAAAGAAATCAAGGCAGGAGTACCGCAGGGCAGTGTATTAGGTCCTGTCCTATACCTATTGTACACTAATGATCTCCCTGTATTAGAAAACAACACTGTGGCGATATTTGCTGATGACACGGCAATCTTAGCTGTTGGAGATAGCAACGAAGAATCAACTCATAGTTTACAGTTAGCTATTACTCAAATACATAACTGGACCAAAAGATGGCGAATTAAACTTAACGAAACTAAATCAGTTCACATCAATTTTACAAACAAACGACTCGAACATATTCAAGAAATAATACCGTATGCCAACACGGCTAAGTATCTTGGCCTGACACTAGATGCAAAACTACGATGGAAAGCACACGTCAAAAGGAAAAGTGTGGAACTGGGGCTTAAATATAGAAAGATGTATTGGCTGATGGGAAGGAGCTCCGCTCTATCAACATACAACAAACTTCTATTATATAAACAAATATTAAAACCGGTTTGAACTTATGGTCTCCAACTTTGAGGTTATACCAGTAGAAATAATCCAAAGATTTAAAAACAAAATATTAAGGGACATCGTTGATGCACCATATGTTAGAAACAGAGACCTCCATAGGGACCTTAAAGTGGACACTGTTTCAAAGGAAATCAAAAAAAAAAATGCACTGAGACATAGGCAAAGGCTCGAACAACATGTTAACACTGAGGCAACTAAGCTGTTAAGCAACACAGATATTGAAGAAAAATCAAAAAAAAATTCTTATTTTAAATGAGAATCTCCATCTGTTTAAATATGAGGAAATTCCTGAATGCGGGCTTGAGTACTATAACTTTGCTGTATAGAGTGTGTTGCATTGCCTCAGTTTCATCAAATGCGTTGATGCGTCATAGTACTTCTTGTAATCATATATTAATTTATTCTATTATACCTTTTATAATTTATGATTATCGTGGATGATCTTCGTTCTTTTTCATCTCAACTTTGGAGTGAGCAACATCATTGTAAAACAACAAACAAACCTAATTACAAATAATTGATAAACGCTTATCCTTGTTTTATTTCATACTACGGACATTGATTTCCGCGTGGTTATTTCTATCAGCAGCACAAAAAAGCTTGTGCCCCAACATTTGGAATCAGATGTGGGGTTTTATTATTTGCAATTAGGTTTGTATATTTGTGTATATTCGATATTTGTGGTGTATCTCGGTAACACATACATATAAAAAATAATAATAAATTATATAGTGTTTAATAACCAGTGTAGTGCAGTGAAAGTGGTTTCTATTCCGAAAGGTTGACCTGGTAGTTTAATCACTTTAATACTTTAATACACTACCCGCAAATAAATCACGTGTTACATCTGTGATGCCTCCTGCTGTAGATGTTCGTCGCTAAAAACAGTTCATCGAAAATTTCCTTGAAAAATTGGAGCGTTATGAGAAGTATGTGGCGGACAACCTTGCAACACCAAAAACCAAACACATTCAACATCGATTGACAGATTTACAAGAGGCGTAGCTGGTGTAAAAACGAATGCTACCTCCCTATGAAGTTATGGCTACGGAACTGCTCACTGAACATGTTCGCACCTCAATTGAAAATTCATATTTTTTTCTCGTAACCGAATTCGAGGAAAGGTTAGAGGAAATGCGGGATGCGAAACGTAAAGTTCTCATTGGAAACGAAAGGCCAACCAATCAGGATGCCCTTCCACCAACTGTTAGCGGCAAACTTCCCATAGTGGAACTTAGTGGTGATTACGTTTAGTGGTGATTATTTGGAATGGAGCAATTTCATCGGCACCTTTGATGGCCTCATTCATGAAAATCGATCGTTGAGTGAACGAACAAAATTTCAATATTTGAAATTATCATTAACTGCTGTTGCCGCCAGTGCTATAGCTGCGATCGAATTATCTGATGAGAATTATGATGTTGCACGAAAAATTCTCCATGATAGGTTTGACAAACCGAATTTTATCGGTGGCATAACATCCATGAGTTATTCTCATTTAAACCAATCGATCGGCCAGATCCAAAGAGATTGCTGAATCTACATGACCATTTTCGATCGCAAGTTCGTTCGCTTGAAGCGACCAGTAAAATATTGGGATGATCTTATAGTGTACACAATGGTATCAAAATTGGATCCGGTAACTAAGGCTAAATGGAATGATGCGGCTACGACAACTCTCCTTCCTACAGTGGATGACCTGTGTCGGTTTATTAGTTCTCGAGCTCACAGAATGGAAAGACAAACGAGACCAGTGCCAACAGAGTACACAAAACCGACATCAAAAAATGTTCTGCGCCATAATCGATCGCCTTCTACCGCACTTATTACAACCAAATCAACTTACCACTGTGTCCATTGCATAAGGCCAATGGACATACAATAATTCGATGTCACAAATTTCTCCAGCTACCAGTTGATGAACGTCACAAGTTTGTAACCGAATCCAAATTATGTTACAATTGTCTTCGCCTCGACCATGTTGTGGCTGTATGTCCAGTGACAGATCGCTGCCGACATTGCAGTTCATCACATCATTTGCTGCTACACATCACCAAAATAAGTTCACCAACTGCATCTTCAAAGGGTGAGCCACCCATTCCGAAAGTTATGAGTACGTCCGTTAACACAAACTGCAAGCCGACCGCCAGTAGTTCAGTCTTTGCATCATCATCATCGCTTGCTGCTGCCAAATCTAAAACGACATTACCATCATTCGTCTATTTGAGCACTGCATTAGTTCAAGTTATCAACCATTTGGGACATCCGGTCATTGGGCGAGCTCTATTAGATTCCGGTTCTCAATTGAGTTTCATGACCGAGTCTTTTTGTATTACTGAAGCTCCCTCGTCGCAACAGTACTACAAAAATTCTTGGAGTTGGATCCAATGTCGTTGCATGTTCCAGCTGTTCGTCAATTACCCTAAAATCAAATACCACCAACTATTCTACCATTTTGGACGTTCAAGTGCTTCCTAAACTCACCAGTTACCAACCAACCGTATCAATTAATGATATTACATCTTGGGACATACCAGCGAATATTCAACTTGCTAATCCAGAGTTTTTCAAATCCCAAGACATAGATTTGCTACTATAGGTGCCGAAATCTACCACGAGTTACTCTCTGTTGGGCAAATCAAACTATCAGAGCACCTGCCAATGCTCCAGAACACCGTATTAGGATGGGTCGTTGCTGGAAAAATGACATCTCACCTAAACCACAAACACTTTTGCCATTCTATCGTTGAAAATACGCCAGACTTAAGCGATTAAATTGAGAGGTTCTGGACCATAGAAAATCTTCCTCATTCCACCAAGGCGCAATCACCTGAAGAAGCGGAGTGTGAAAGGCATTTCACATAATTTACTACACGTGACAATGATGGACGATTTATTGTCAAACTTCCATTTATGGCGGATCCATCGACACTTGGCAACTCGAAAGATATTGCTACTCGTCGATTCTACAATTTAGAGAGACGTCTACACAAATCGACAGAATTACTCACCAATTACTCAAAGTTCATCGATGAGTACAAGATGTTAGGTCACATGGAAGAAGTTGATATAAATTCTATTGCGGCACCAAATTTCTATTTTCCGCATCATTGTGTAATTAAGCCAGATAGCTCATCAACCAAACTGCGAGTGGTTTTTGATGGATCTATCAAAACTTCGACTGGTAAATCACTCAAATCGGTAATGATGGTCTGTCCAGTGGTACAAAGTGACCTATTTTCAATACTGCTTCGGTTCCGATCACATGCTTACGCGTTTAGCGGCGATATTGTTAAAATGTACCGGCAAATTCGAGTGCAGCACGAAGATCAAAGGTTTCAACTCATCTTGTGGCGAAACTCACCATCTGAGCAACTATCAACATTTAAGTTAAAAACGGTGACGTATGGGACCTCTTCAGCCAATTCACCTGAACTTCTCAAAGATATACCACTGGAATTCATCGAAACGAAACTTAAAATTGATGAAAATAATATAATCAAAACACTCGGCGTTTTTTGGTGTCCATCATCCGACAAGTTAAAATTCTTCGTTAAATACAACGAGAGCTCTACGATTTCAAAGAGAGCGATATTTTCGCAGATCGCTCGAATATACGATCCCCTCGGGCTATTGGGACCCGTGATTATTTTGGGAAAATTTGTGATCCAGTCGTTATGGCAGTTGAATCTGGATTGGGACCAGTCACTACAGCAGCATTTGCACACCTACTGGGAAGCATTTCGAGAAAGTCTCATCGTGATCAACAAATTTACAATTGATCGTCATGTGTTCAACTCCAACCAACCACATAGCATCCAAATACATGGATTTGCCGATGCCAGCGAGCGCGCATATGGCGCCGTACTGTATGTACTGTGTACATTGCCTAGGCTAGAATTGTGTGCAGCAGTATTACTCGCCCGACTAACAAACAAAATCCACGAGAACCTACATTTCAACATCGAGCAAACATTCTATTCTGACTCGACAATCACACTCCATTGGATAAAATCCTGCCCATCCAGATGGAAAACATTTGTTTCTAATCGAGTCGCCATCGTGCAAGAAATGTCGAAAAGGGAAAATTGGTTACATGTACCAACTGAGTGCAATCCAGCTGATCTGATTTCGCGGGGTATAGTACCAGAAAAGTTTATTCAATCTGATCTTTGGCATCATGGACCTAACTTTCAGGAAGAATTTCCAGTATCTGAGGTATTGCATGAGATGAAGAAAATTGTGTCAGTCTCCGTCGTAGCAACTAAATTATCAGACATCTTGACAGAAATCAAATTCTACAAAGATTTCAGAAAGCTTAGAAGAATTGTTGCTTACATGTTGCGCTTCAAGCTGCTACCGAACTTCAAATTTAGCGGACCGCTTAAAATCGAGGAATTGGATCGAGGGCTGTCAACACCATCGTTCGAGTGGCGCAAAGTCAATCTTTTCCTGTCGAGTACAAGGGATTGGAAAAGAACAATTTCGTCATAAAACATCCATCGCTTCGTTCATTATCATTGTTCTTAGATGAAAATCATATTGTTCGAGTTGGTGGCCGTCTTCAACATACCACATTACCATATATCTCAAAACACCCTATTCTCCTATCCAACTTACATCATTTAACAATCACGATAATTATTTTGTATCACAGGAAACTACTACATATTGGCCCCCGAGCATTGTTGGCCGCCGTTCATCAGTACTATTGGCCGCTGTATGGGACCACAGTATGCTAAAAGGTGTTTCGTGAATGCAAGGAGTGCTTTCATGTACGTCCGATTCCAATGACGCAACAGATGGGACACTTACCAACTCTATTCATCTGTTTTGTTACGAAGAATTGGCTTCTGATCTCAATACACAAGGATTCATGGGATGCTTCAAACGTTTTGTGGCAACTCGAGGGCTTTGCCAGCGTGTATTTTCCGACAATGGCACGAATTTTGTTGGGGCCAATTTAGAATTGTGTGAACTCTATGGGCTGCTTTCATCTCATGTGCGAAGATAACAATATTGAATGGAAATTCACGCCGCCTGCCACACTAATTTTTGGTAGTCTTCACGAAGTGGGGGTGAAGCTAGCCAAATTCCATTTACGTCCCACAATCGGTCTGGCTAAGTTTACATATGAACAATTGATGACGCTTATTAAACAAATTGAAGCAGTTCTTAATTCAAGGCCACTTGGACCACTAACCACCGGCATCGATGACTTCGATTGCCTTACGCCTGGGCATTTTTTTATTGAACGACTGATGTTAGACACCTGGAAGCAGATCGAATTTTTCCATCAAAAATTTTGGAATCGATGGTCAACGGAATACTTGCGATCTCTCCAACAAAGACATAAATGGACCAAACCGATCAAAAATCTGTTAGTATCGGTGACTTAGTAGGGCTCCTCGAAGAAAACCAACCCCCATTAAAATGGAAACTTGGGCGGGTGACCGAAGTCTACAAGGGAGATGATGAGTTAGTTCGGGTAGCCAACGTAAAAACCGTTATTTCTATCAGCAGCACAAAAAAGCTTGTACCCCAACAGAGTGGATGGGATTTGTCTCCATCCATACATTATGATTTCAAATTAGACGAACTATCCACGTATAGCGTGCAATACACAACACCCAACATATTATAGTTTCTGATTCTTTCGTTGAACAAGAAATACATTTTTATTGTTGTTGTCGATTGTGCGGGTGTGAGATTCATGCAGATAAAGAATATATTATACAACATAATATTATGTGAGTGATATAAAAGTTGAGTGAAATGAAACCATAACAAAGTCATCTGATTTTTTATATACATTTGTATGTATGTATGTATGGATGTATCATTCACCCAAAAAATGTAAGTATGATAGAAGGAAAATTAATTTTCTTTCATTTTATTTATTTCATGTACATACGATATAGTTGCTATTATATATAAATGAATCTGAATGTACATTTTATACATACATACATACATATATATATGTACATATTACATTATTATGATTATTATTTTTCTTTAAGAAACATAATAATATATAAAAGAAATAAGATATCACATCAAGCAATGTATTCTTCTTAATCTTCATCTTATTTTTTATTTTTATTTTTGGTTGGTATATTATATATTATTTCTAATTTATATAAATATAATACATAGACACACTGTACATGTATACATATACATACAGAGCACAACATATATATATATATACATATACTATACATAGGATATGTTTATGATTTGGTTGGAAATAAATGTTGGTACCACAAAAATACTTTGTTTCTTTTATATGATGAATTATGTCTATCCATATATACTTATATGTATGTGTATATGTGTAAGGATGAATATACCAAAATAACACATTTCTTTAAAAAAAAAAGATGTGACAAGGGAAATAAATTTTAACTTTATTCTTTTAATCCTTTTGTTGAAATTTACTGATATTAGATTATTATTATTGTTATCTAGCTTGTCAACTTGGATGTTCTATTATGACGAAGTGGTCACATTAACCTTTTAGACATCACTTTTTTTTTTGCTATGCTTTTTTCTTGAATTCACTGTACATAAGAAAATAATTTACAATGATACAAATGACCTTTAAGTCTGATGATGATATCATTTTCTTTTGACACAAAATATTATATATTCTCTTTGTATGTACATATGTATGTGTGTATGTGTAGGGGAAAAACGGAAAATGGGAAATTTTTTTTTTTTGGCTTGATTTCTATTGGTTTTTTGTTTGTGTTGTGCTCGAAAAATTAATATCAAATAATAATGCATTAGGCTATAAATGCTTAATGATGGAGGATTTTTCGAAACGAAAATATTTTTATCTGTTTGAAAGGAATTGATTTTGTGTGATAAATCTTTTATTTATTTATACACAGTGTTTTTTTTTTTGGTGCTAAGGTAATTCCGATGTGATTATTTATTTCCGTTATCAATCATAATTATTTGAATGGCTGTATGTATTTGGTATCTGTATATATAACCCACATATATAAGGAAATACTCAATGGGGTGTTTTCTAATATGTAGACAATTAAGAAGTAATTATGTATCGTTTTTTCTCATGTCCAGACAGTGTTGTACAGTCTACATTTTTGCACCTTGGAGCGAATCTTGAATAAAATTGCATGAAAATTTATAAATTAAAAAAAATACCGAAGCTTAATTGTACCAACTTAATACCAAATTGTTTTTAATAAAATGATGGGTTTGGAAAAGCTCTATAAACATGAGAAAGTTGAAAGGTAAAATGGCAAAATACTGATGGTAAACAGATAGAAACTGGAGTCTCGAACTCCATCGGTAATACATTCCACAAAATAATTTGATTGACAATTTTGCTAACTATTCTTTTATGTATAAACATACATACACCCATACCCAGCTTTGCGTTGACACAAGTTGCGTTTAATTTTTTTCAACCATAAGTTTCACTTTGCGTCTTAGTTGATTCACATTGCGTAGCGTTCTTGCGTCGTGTTTTTGCATTATTTAGTTTAACCTATACATCTGGTGAATAGGACCTTTGAGTATATATAAATAGAGAAATCATGAGCAATTACAATGTTACCTCAATAGATAGCGTTACATAGGTTGCAATGTATCGAACTATACAGTAAGATTTTTTGCTGAAATATTTTGTTTTGAGTATCATTCGAACTTTATTTCTTTTCGCTCTTATGTACACCAAAACAACAACAAAACAATTTAAAAACTAAGGTAGACGAATTAGATTCTGTTTTTTTTATCACACAGACAGGACCCGATTTTGATTTTAAAATCTTTGGAAACTTAACTTCGGAACTATCTAGGATATTCGAAATATACATTTAAATGCACGTTCTTGTACAAAAATATAACAAGTAGTTAATTAAATGAAGTTTGCAAGTGAAACGATTTCACGCATATTCCAATGTTTACAGGTTTTTCAGATCAAATTGAATGAATCTTTTATAAATTAACAGAAACCTTTTTCAAATAAAACGAGACCATTTTTAAATAGAAGGAAACCGTTTTTAATTGGAATGAAACTTTATTCAATAGAATGATACTAATTCCAAATCCAATGAAACCTTTTATATTAAGTTGATCGCCTTTGAATCTAACACTTGAGATTTATGAAGATTAACCTGTAATAAACAGTAACATAGCTGTTTTCAATAATTTAAAATTCGACAAAATTAATTTTTAATTGGTATCAACAATACAAGATTAACCCTTATCGATCTGATAGGAGGACTCATTTTTCATTTGTTTTTCGCTATTTGCAGATTTTCAGTTACTGATGGTTTTTACCATAAAAATGTATAAAAACCAAAACTTTTTAGTAATTAAAAACACAATAAAACTGTTGTCTATTGTAATTTTGTTTTTGCAACTTGAACTGTTTACAAAATGCAGGGGACAATTTTCAAAACGTTTCGGCAAAACGACCTAACCGATAGAGATAAAATTCAGCAAGAATGATGAAAACGGAATTCTAAAATAATTTTCACATATGAAGTTCTGGAATATGGCCAATTAGGAAGGAACTTTGTTATTTCTTAACCGATTCTGACGACGTTTAGCATGTACGATACAAGTGGAATTCTAAAATTATTTTTACAAGTTCTGGAATATGGCCAGTTAGAAAGAACTTTGTTAACCGGTTATAATGAAATTTGGCATGTTCGAAAGTACTCAAGTGTTTCTTAAAAGATTTCACATCGTCGTCATCATAATCGGTTAATAAATAGCCAAGTTCCTTCATAATTTTCTTTATTCCACATCTTCTGCTAAATATCATTTTAGAAACCCATTTTCATTTCACATTTCGGATTTCATCATAATCGGTTATGAAATAACCAAGTTCCTTTTTGACTGCCCATATTCCAGAGCTACATGTAAAAATCATTTAGATTCCTTTTGGCAGTGCGCATTTTGAGTTTCCCAAAAGTCGACTAAGAAATTACACTGTTCTTTAGTGATTGGTGATATTCCAGAACTTCATGTATACAAATTATATTATTTAATTATTATAATCCCAATTTCATCGTACATGATGAATTTAATCATAATCGGGTAAGAAATTAACAAGTTTCTTCATCGACTTATTGCAAAAATTATCTATAAAACCGTACCGACCGGTAAGTGTTACAGATAAAGGTTCATTATGAAACTCGAAGAGTCCGTAGTTGGCACTGAATTCACACGACCCCAATTCTGTTCTCTCGTTGAACCCAATAAATTTTTGGCCGTTGCTTTTATTTTTGCAAAGACTTATTCAATTGGGTTCAACGTTCAACATGGAAGAGTACGGCGGTAGGAACCTTAAACCGTTTTTTGCGTATATGTGTAGCGTCATAACGGTTTTATACGCATAAACAATAGAGAATATTCTATAAAATAACGTGTTTCGAAGTGGCGTCATAACGGTTGAATAATTCTATTTAAAACATTTCAACCGTGTTTTGGAAGTGGCGTCAAAGCAATATAAAATAAAGACATAACAACCGCGTCTTTTTTTTTAAAGTGAAAACATTTCTGTAATTAATTCTACTCACGAAATGAAAACGATAACAGAAGAAAATACAACTACACCAGCGGCTATGGATGCAACAAACAAAGAAGGGAGTGAATCAGAACTTGCAGGTTACTACGCAAGGTGGCGGGCAACAGGGGCAATCAGATGATGTGAGAAGACAAAATGAGCAAGGTAACGAGGAAGGGCAATCCGAGGAAGGCATACAACGTATATTTGGGAGTTTTTCAAAGTTTTTAACACAAGAAATAAACAATCTCAACTCAACGATAAAACCCACAGTAGAAGGGATACCGAAGGTGGACGAAGCTGTATTACTGAAGAAGGAGCTTGAATTGAACAAAAAAGAAATCGAACTTTTGAAACGCGAGAGGGAATTAATGTCAATGCCGTCACTATCACCAATTAGGGTCGAACTTCAGTCAAACAAAAGTGAAACAGAAATAGCTAATGTAAACAAATATGTATTCTCTTTCCAAGATATCGAAGGGTCATTGACAAAGTTTACAGGAAGAGAGGGGTACTTACTGGAGAAGTGGATCCAGGACTTGGTAGACGCAGCACTAACCTATAGTTGGGCAGACATACAGTTAACAACATACGCAAAAAGGCTGTTGGACGGTAATGCGAAGAAGATATTACGTACCACAGCGCATATAGCAACGTGGGCCAACCTCAAATCATTACTGATCAAAGAGTTCAAACCAGCTCATACTACCGCAACTATCCACAGACAAATGGCAGCACGAGGGAAAGTAACGGAGGAGAGTTATATGAGTTATCTCATATCAATGATGGAGCTAGGCAATATAATCAATATGGAAGAGGAGGCAATAATTGAATATTGTATCGGAGGGATTCAAGATTATGAGCCTAATAAAGCTGTATTGTATGGTGCTACAACAATTGACGCGTTCAGAAAAAAATTAATTTGCTACGAAAATATTTTTAAAAAAACCGTAACCAGAACAATGTTGCCAAGTGGGCAAAATACACAACAGATGAACAAACCAATGGGAAGTCGAAAAGACAGTGGTAAGAGAGCAAAGTGTTATATTTGTGGCGAGGTTGGACACTTGGCAAATGGGTGCCCTCACAAAGGGAAAGGCAACAAATGCTTCAAATGTCAGAAGTTTGGCCATATAGCAACGGAATGTCCAGAACCCAAGGAGGGCACAGAAACGATGCAAAGCGGCAAGTCAACGTCGGGTCAAAATCAAAACACCCTATTTGCAATAGAACGCCAAATGCCAAGTGAATGTAAGGAACACATAAAAATTATGGCCAATGGAGTAGAGCTGTATGCGATGGTGGACAGTGGCAGCGACTTAAATTTTATTTCAAATAAAAAAATACTGGAGATTGGATACCTAGAAGTTAACGAAGAGATAACAACATTTAGAGGTGTGGGATCAAGAGATTTGAAAACAGTGGGCTCAGTAGAGATAGCGATGGAGGTGGACAACGATTCTTTCGTGACAACACTTCACGTAGTAGAGGATGGATTGTTGCCGGCGGACGTCATCTTGGGGCAGGAGCTAGTAAAGAAAACAATCACGATTTTAACGCCAAATAAGATAACCATACAAAAATTCGTACCAGAATTAGCAGCAATATCAGAAATAGTCGAAAGCTCGCAAGTGGACCTGTGCCACATCAGGAATAAACAACTCAGAAAAGAGGTAATCGAGTTGGTGAAAAAATATGAACCAAGAAAGGAGGCGATAAGCGACGTAATTAAAATGGAAATAACCCTGACAAGCAACAATCCGGTATACTCAAGGCCAAGGAGACTAGCACCGTTGGAGTTGGAGATAGTTAGAAGACAAGTCGAAGAGTGGCTAAATGAAGGAATAATACGAGCCAGCATGTCGGAGTATGCAAGCCCAGTAGTACTGGCAAACAAAAAGGATGGCTCAAAAAGATTATGCATCGATTATCGAAGGTTAAACTCAGTAATAATCAGAGATCGATATCCGCTACCATTAATCGACGATCAAATAGACAGGTTACAAGGAGCAAATTATTTTAGCACGCTAGACTTGTGCAATGGATTCTTCCATGTGCCGATAGCTGCCGAATCGATAAAATACACTTCGTTTGTCACGCCGTTTGGGCAATACGAGTTTCTGAGAGCACCTTTTGGACTTTGTAATTCGCCAGCACGTTTCAGAGGTTTGTCAACAATATTTTTGGGACCTGTGTGATAAGAAAATTGTCTGTGTGTATATGGACGACATTATTATCCCGGCAACAACAAGTGAAGAAGCGGTAAAGAGGCTGAAAAAAGTACTAGGAGTAGCACAATACAACGGATTACAAATTAATTGGAAGAAGTCAAAACTAATGGTGGAAAAAGTAGAATATCTTGGATACGAGATCGAGAGAGGCGCAATACGACCTAGCAGAGATAAGCAAGCGGCTATTTTGAAAATTCCGGAGCCAAGTAATGTTCGTCAATGCCAGCGATTCCTAGGTCTGACTGGATACTTCCGAAGGTTCGTAGAAAGCTACGCAGTTATAGCCAAGCCAATTTCAGATCTACTCAAGAAAGACATGCCGTTTTGATTTGGTCCGTTGGAGAAACAAGCAGTGGAGAAGTTAAAAGAGGTGCTGACGACAAGTCCAGTGCTACAAATGTATTCAATGGTGGCAAGAACAGAGCTACATACAGATGCCAGCAAACAAGGTATTGGAGCGATATTAGTTCAAGAAAACGGGGAAGACAAGCAATTACATCCAGTGTTTTACTATAGTCGTAAAACTACAAAATGCGAGATGAACTACTGCAGCTACGAGTTGGAAGTGTTAGCAATAATAAGCGCATTGAAAAAATTCAGAGTTTACTTACTGGGTCTGAAATTTAAAATAGCAACAGATTGTGCAGCCTTCAAGGGAACGATGGAGCGGAGATAGTTAACTTCAAGAATAGCAGGATGGGCCTTAACATTATAAGAATTCGATTACGAATTGGAGCACCGTGCATCCCACAGAATGCGACACGTAGACGCACTGTCCAGGGCACCAATGATTATGGCAATTCAGAGCGAAGTAATGAACCGAGTGAAAGCGGCGCAGAAAGACGATGACCACATACAAACAATATTAAAGTTATTGGAAACAGCATCTTACAAAAATTATATACAAAATCATGGTATTCTTTATAAAGTAGTTAACGGAACGGAGTGTCTAGTGATACCAAGAGCGATGCAGACGGAGTTCATCAAAACATATCACAAACAGGGCCATTTCGGAGTGAAAAAAACCGAGGACAAGCTAAAGAAGGAGTTTTTTATGGAGAACATGACAAAAAAGATAGCGTCGGTTATAAAAAATTGTATCAACTGTATCATGGTCGATCGGAAGGAAGGAAAGCAAGACGGACTTTTAAGCCCGATACCACAGGGAGACAAACCATTCGCTACGTACCATGTGGACCATTTGGGACATCTAACACTAACAAGAAAGAGATACCAATATATTTTTTGTGTTATGGATGCATTTACGAAGTTCGTGTGGTTATACCCAACCAAGGGTACAACAGCTAAAGAGACAATACAAAAACTGGAAGTTCAGAAGGCGATATTTGGCAATCCCAAATATATCATATCGGATCGAGCAACAACGTTCACATCAACAGAGTTTCAAGAATATTTCCGAGAGGAGTACATCACGCATCATGAGATAACAACGGGAATGCCCAGCGGGAATGGACAAGTGGAAAGGCTGAATCGAATAATAATTCCGGTTCTAGCAAAATTGGCGAAAGAAGCACCAGACGAGTGGTATAAACATGTGGATCGAGTCCAGATGTACATAAACAATTCATACCAACGCGCCATCAACCGATCGCCGTTTGAGTTACTATTTGGGACCGTGATGAATTCGGCCGAAGACTGGAGAAGTAGAGAAACTATAGAAACCGAAATCGCTAAGTCATTTGATCATGTACGAGACGAAATGAAGGAAGATGCACGACGATCGATTGAGAATATTCAGAGAGAGTACAAAAAGGGATTTGATCGCAAACGTAAGATGTCACGGCAATATAAGGTGGGAGACTGGGTAGTTATTAAAAGAACTCAGTTTGGAGGCGGTAAACCAACAGCAATCGCTCCGAAATTTATGGGTCCATATGAAGTAATGGCGGTAAATAACAATGATCGCTATGGTGTAAGAAAGGCCGACAGTTCCGCAGAAGGACCTAACCTAACTACCTCAAGTGCGGAGTACATGAAAATGTATTTCCATGGAATGACGGACGAGGAGAATTCGGAGGGGGATGCCGAAGATCAGCAACCAACATCAAGTGAGGAGATATCATAGAAAATAGCCAGGAACAATGTGTAACTGATGAAAGTGATTTTCTGGGATTTCCAGACGACGATTTGGGGGTTAAGAAGGCAGCCGGGTCGGATGCCAGGTAGGATGGCCGAGTGGGATGACGTATCAAAATAGCGAATGATAGATGGAAGTAGGAGGGGAAACGAATGGATGAAGTACTAAAAAATTAAGTACTAAATGAGACAATATAATGAACGTGGAAAATAAATTCATTAGATGTAAAACAAAAGCAGAACAAACATCGTGTAAAATAAAGAATATTGTAGAGTAAAATAAAGAATATTGCAAAATAAAATAAAGAATATTTCTACTTTCATTACAAAATAGAACTCAGTTCATTAATTTTGCAGCGAGTTCTTCAATAAATTTGCAAAATTTATTTGAATTACAGTTTGAATTATAGAGGTAGAGGAGTTTAATTTACTTTGGAACGGATAATGCCCAAATCTATAAAACTGCGCATTTCATGAATAAAATAAAAACCTCAGGAAGTCATTTAAGGTATCTAGTATCTACCACCGTACTCTTTCATGTTGAACTCAATTGAAAAAACCTTTTGTAGACCCTGTTTATATTAAGAAAGTAACGCGAAGTCGGCTTGGTTGGACATTCCAGGTAAAAAGAAAAAGAGGCTCTTTTATTAGAATAAAAAACATGTACCCGTCTTAATTGTTTAGTTAGTTTCCTTATTTCAAATCACAGTCATTAAAATTATATTTTTTGATATTTACATTACATTGCTGCTTGCTGCGCTTCGTTGGAACTTGGAAGCAAATATGTATATAGAGATAGATTCTGGAATAATAAAAGGCATGCTGATTTCTTATTTACCTGCTTTCTAAATGAATTTATTTCTAACTGCTCGACATTTCGAAAGCGTCATCTATTAAAACGAAACTCTAGCTATAGTCATCTATTAAAAATGTACATATTTATACGCATCATTAAAATAATCATTTGCATTAAACGCTGTAGTTTAAAAGAGGTCATAGGATTTCTCAAGTGTGCCCAAATACCCTTTCCCTAGTACATTATACCTTTTAGAATTAGGCTGGGGTTACATTTGATATGAATTCTTACGAAAATTTATTTTTATGAATTTGTACGAAATCATCAAAAGTAAACTAAAAGCTCGTCTAATTCGAACGAACCATCTGAATTTGAACTGGATTTCAATAGTAACAAAATATTTTGTTTTTTGATCAGTTGTCATTTGAATTATCGGAACACTTTTGGCAGACGTCTCCCATTCAAAATCGACTATGTACTGTGCATTCTGGAAAAGGGCTAATTTCTCAAAAAAGGTCAACAATTTGGTTAATAAATTCTGGAAAAAAAGAAATTGACCAATTCAAACAAAATGGAGCTTATTTATAGTTAATAAAAGTATTTCTAATTATAAAAGCTATGCCGTTTTTCGAGGGAGACATGAATGTAAAGGCTAGCCAAATTATTTACAGTAAAAAATGGACTTTGAAAAATTTAATTTGTTGAAGAAAGGCGTGCTTTGTGGGACCGAAAACACAAACAGTACAACAGCAAGGGATGAAATAAAAATGATGCACAAAATCTGTATGTGAATTTCAACATTTTCGGTTTATTTTAAATATTTTGCGGTGAGATGAATTCTCAAAATTTGTATCCAAATTTTATTAAAATTTGGCATATATTTTTTTGGAATTTGCATATTTTTTTTAATAAAATCGAAATTAATTCCTTGTAAATATTTCGATTGATAAAATCTGCGTATAGATCTCAAAACAAAGTTTTACTACATACAGTGCCAACAGTTCCACCATTCTAATCTTCACCAAAATTCTGAAGTGTTGTTCCTTATAACAAATTTGAGGCTTTAAACTCATGCAGATTTGTGTATATAATTTTGTTTCTTTAAATACAAAATTTGTTATAGAACCAGCGCAATTTTCTCAAATATTCCTAACCAAATTTTGGTTTCGAAGCGACGCAATCGCTCACCTTAGACGGAATAAAAAATTGGTACATAATAAAAAAAATATTATTAAAAAACTGAAATAAAAACAAAATTTTAAAAACAAACGATAAAAAATTTGTTTGTATGTTTGTACCTTTGTAAGGTTATTTTCCTTTTGTTTTTTTCTTTGTTTCATTCTACGTACAATTCTATTGTTGCGCTCTACAATTCGAGCGAGGTAACATTGTAACTTTTATTTTATTATGGTAATTTCAACATTTCATCAATGTTGAACGCAAGAAATACAATAAAGCCGTGTTCACGAGATCGGCTTCAAATCCTAGGAATTTCAAATCAATTAAAATGACAAAAAACAGCCCCTTTTTTTCTTCTTCAGTTAAAATATAATTAACTTTTGGCAAAAAACTCGCAAACGACCAACTTAATCACACCAAAATTCTCTTAATCACACAAAACTTCTCTCACAGAGAGAGAGAGAGATCGAATTTGATTTCCTAGGATTTGAATTCGGTCTCGTATACAAGCCTTTAAATAAAATATATTTTTAATTTCTCTCTACAAATAAATACGAATGAGTACTTACGTGATTTTAGATTTACGTATATATACATTTACGTGAATTTAGATTTACGTAAATTGACATTCTTAAATCATAATTCTCTTATCATCTCACACTTTTTGTTAACGTACACAGTTGACTGTTTTTGTTACATATGTACATAACGCAATTTTCGGTTGGTGTCAGTTTTATTTGAAAATTCGTTGTCTTTTTATGTGGTACGAAAGTATTTCGTTTGTAAGGTGAGTTTTCCAAAAGTTGTTGGAAATTTTTTTTTGTAGAAAATTGCACTAGCAAAGCTAATTTAATAAAATTTTAGATATCAAAAATGGGCAAATATCAAAAAAAATTCCCATTGAAGTGAAATTGCAAATTCTTTAAAAATTTAAAGCTGGTGAAAAAGTTTCGTTCATTGCAAACACCCTTAATTTAGCACATATAACCGTACGTACAATTTGATTTCGCGGTGCCGATAAAATAAAAACCACTACCAGTCTAGCTTTGGAGATAAATTCGAAAACATTGACAAGAATCAGGTCGCCATTTTAATTTGGATAGAATTCCAAGTCTAAAGGAGACTGCCGTTGAGTCAAATGGTTATCCAAGAAAAAACTAAACGTTTATTTGAAGATTTGGTAATCTCCATAATCATTAAAAATCTCCGTCCAACGTTACCGCTAATTCTCGTGTAACCAACACGACACCTATTTGTTGAAATGATGCCGAAGAGAAATTCGACGTGAGCCGGTGGTGGTTTTAATCAATTTAATTCGGGACGGGGGCTATTGTGTTAAACTAATCTTCAACGTAGAGACTATAAAACTAGCACAGAGCGGCTTACACTTCTCCTTGGAGGCAATGCCCATGGTTCCTTCAAATTCAACGGACGGCCGTTTTATTCGAGGATTGGTTTACGATTTGTTGTATGCCTGAACTTAAGGCTTATTGCTCCAAGCAGAATTAAATTTTAAATGATTATGGTTTTGATAGACAATGTGAACGAGATATCAAACACCACATCGCTTATTCAACCCATAGATCGGGAGGTGATTTCTACTTTCAAAGCTGTTGTCAACATTTCCAAATCATGGAATGAATTGAAACCTTTCTGAATGAATGGCGTTTGGCGAAAACTATAGCCGGATTGTGTACGGCACAATACTATTAGACCCTAAGTGGTGGTTGGTGATCTTCCAGCGGTTCGTTTAGAAATTGAGAGTTTCGCCAAAAGCGCGAATTTTGAAGGAATGGAAGGAATTGATATCGATGAGCTGCTGAAGATAAGTTAGAGGAAGAGGTATCAGAGGAACGAATTTCAGTTTTAAAAAAAATTATCAGAAGGTATAAGCTAATAATTAGGAAAATTTTTGTTTTTGGACGCTAAGCGGGGTATTCATACATGTTAATCAACACTGCTTTAGGCAGAATCTAGATTAAAGCACTCAATATCTGGAGACAATCCTTAGTGTAATTGGAAGTCCGTCCGATATTAACTTAATCGCTTTGGCGAAGACTTTGATGGTTAAGGTTTTTATTTCACTTAATTCAAAGAAATGGCCAGATTTTTCTGTGGTATCGTCGCAGCTATTTCTGTTAACTGTTTGAATACTCATGTTTCTCGTAATGAAATTTTTAATCAAATCTGGTTTCATCCATATACACTAGATATGAGCCTCTTTTTTACAGCTTTTAAGATGTTATATTCCTTCCAAAAGGTTTTAATTGTCGATCCATCACTTGTATAGCATTTACGACATATGTGCAAGTATTTGTTAGGTAATATGATTTGAAGATGGAAATTACACCCTGATCCAGTAATTAAATGATGGAAGTGGTGTTTGGAGGTAAAAATAAGAATTTCTCATTTAAGTCGATATTGTCTACGGAAGCTGGGTGTCCTGGTGCAGTGTCGAGCAATACCAATATGGTGTGAAATGTTCTATCCAATCGAAAAACAAACGGCCATTCATTCTTGCTTATTTGCTCACCAATGCAAGGAAAGCGTTCTTTATCGATGCCTTTTACAGCCCTTCTGGTTTGACTTTATAATCGGGTTGGGCTTGATGTCACCAAAATCAAAGATCTTTTTGAGCGCAAATTTGAATATTTGATAAAAGAACTCATTATAAGCCCCCAAAGATTTTAAACTCAAAGGCACAAATTGCCCAGCATAAGAAGATCTAAAAAGTGGTCGGAAAGTGGTTGGAATGACATATAAAGTTCCATCCATTACCCAGCTCTTACAATTTAGCGGCTCATTCATAGCCTCGTTTGATTTTTTTATTCTTAAAATTTTCAGCTTTTAGGCTCGTTTTGAAGGAATGTACACGCGGTAATCTCGTTGGCAGTCGACAATGGTTTTCCAGATGATTTGCGATGGTTTAATTCCAGATTAACTTCCCATTTGCTTGAGGCTGTCATTATACATTTTGACACAGGCAATTGGGTCGTGCCCAATGTGAAATATCTGTTTAGAGCAATAACCATCTTCTTCTATGACATTATTTGAGTACATTTTAAAATTATTTTGCGCCCCATGATCTGCACAAGCCACTTCTTGACTTAAAACTTGTGAACCAACCGCAACTTGCGTTAAATTGTTCCTTTACGATTTCATTATTTGATGGCACATGTTCTTGTATAGATCGTTAAACATATTTTTAGCTTTAGCTTGGTTACTCATTTTGCTAAGCATGTTGTTCGGTCTTCTGCTCAATTCAAATCAAAATAAAAGATTCCAGTTTCACTAAAAAATAACTTCGATTAATTACAGTTCACTTAAACTACGTCTTTGATACCACCTTATGAAATGTTTAAGTTTTCACTGCATTACGATTACAAATTTTTCGTAAATAGCTGTTTTCCTCTTTTCAAAGTGTCGTTATACATATATTCTGTTTTATTTCCAATGAGCGTTCTTATTTTTGATGGCATATTTTTCCAAACCTGTGCTTTTACGATTCAAAACTGAGATTCAGCATAACATTTTTAGCTAACCATAAAAAATAATGAACCATGTTGTGTAACAAACTATAGGCACACCATATTATAAACTTCATCCGACAAAAGTAACTAAAATTATAAACACAAATCATCAAACCTATGGTCTCTACACGATCACACTACACGAAAAAAGGGGAAAAATATAAAATACATTTTTATTGTTCACGTTTATGAAAGCAAATGTGTCGAAACAAGCAAATAAAGCTGGTCCTGAGTTGAGTTGAAGGAGAGCTTCGGTAATTGAAATTCATCCTTCGAAATCCCATCCGAAAACACAACTTTTTTGTAAAAACAATATGTGTTCTTCGGAAAACCCAACTTTTCTGAAACAAGTACTAAACCCAAACCATATTACACATATTGGGGCAGTATCGTGTTTGAGTATATTCTATGGCTGGAATCAGCCAACTTTTATCAAGGGTACCAAATTTAAACTAATCAATATTAATAGAAAATATAGGCCAATTCTGACATATTGTGGCAGTATAATGTAGGTATGTAAAATGTGACACAACTGGTATAATAAG
Organism: Tipula unca; assembly: GCA_951394425.1. Lineage (NCBI taxonomy): Eukaryota > Metazoa > Arthropoda > Insecta > Diptera > Tipulidae > Tipula > Tipula unca. The sequence continues at coordinate 104,555,842 of OX596382.1, read as the reverse complement.
ATTTCTTTGCTTACTTTTACGTACGTTTCCTTAATTTAAAGTTAAATTAGGAACTTCTTTATTATACCATTTTTTACCTCTTTTACGAAATTTTGAAGAATCTTATACAATCTGTTTAGAGTAATTTCATCTTGCAGGGTACGATTACTTTGTCAAATTTTTCGTGCTATTCGATTTTTCTTTACTTGTCGGTTGGTCAGTACGTAGGCTTTAATACTTGTAACGTTGCGAATAGTTTCGTTACCCCTTAGAGAAGTTAGTGTTGAACAGGAAATGTATTTTTTGCTTAGAAGTCTCGTTCACATTAGATCATAACGTGGGGGCAATATTTCGGTGATATTTTACAGGGCCTGCGGTAATATAAAATTGTACTCACGGTTGCTGGTGTAAGGAAGGGGGTTCATGGGATTTACCTCCCTCCTCACTCGTTACTTCACATATCCTAAAATTATTATATTCATTGTGATTTCATTGATGCATTACCGAAGACATTAAAGAACTAATTTACAATTCGAATAAGAAATCACTACATGTTTGTTTGTAACATATTACGAGTATGTAGAATCAAAACCAACATAAAGACAATATTTGCCTCTTTGTTGCAAAGGGACGTATTATTATGAATAATTACTTTTAATACCGGTCATTAAACTCAATTAAACCTCAATGTAATTTTCATAATTATGGTCTATTACAAATATTCGGTCACAAATGAAAGATTTATTTCGACATTCAGACATCTTAAAAGTTACCTTCGTCATACAATCAGCGAGGAGTGACGTAATGGGTATTATGAATAAAAGTGACTAATAGCTCATGGAAGCACTTTGAAATGAACCTCGGTTTTGAACTTTATGAAATTCTCCAGCATTTTCATGAACAATCGTCTTTCAAAGCTGTATAACAAATTAATTGGCATACAACCGTTTTCTGCTATAGTTCGCTATCGTCAGTTAAAGTTTGTGCTTATGATAATCATAACAAAACATAGAAGAACCGGTCTCTAACCGGTCTCTCTTTAAGGAATTTAAATTTTCATAGAATTAGATCTCGTCCTCAAATCTGCCAAATACGGCATTAATGACGTACTAACTATGGTTATATCCCAACGGAAGGACACTGGTATAATCTTTGAAGACAACATTTTTATTTTGGGGGATCAAAACCAAACACAAAATGCCATACGTTTATTTTACTATTCACCGATTGAAGAAGATCAACTGCATTTATTAATAAGAGATGCCATAACAGTCAAAATCTTCGAAAGCTGCCCAATTTCACAATTTGGTTTTACAAACGTTCTTTCCAGTTTAAATCATTTACGAGGCATCATTCCTCAAAGAGATAAACAGTTCTGCATTCTTTCCAAGACAATATATATGATTTATATAGACGCGACCGTTCGCCTCAAACAAGTACTAAGAAGTCGATACATCTATTTCAAACGAAATTAGTTGAAATGATGAACCTATCCATTGAGCAATTGTGAAATCATAAATCAGTAGTATGCATATACGTTTATATCTTGCGTGACACAATTATTGATACCAATAATGCTGCCGATCCATCTGAATCATGGGAGATTTAAATTTGCCATTCATTAGCTGGACGTGTACGATGAAGAAACTGATGATCTCTTGTCTCTAAATGTTAGTACAGAGTGTCTTTTAATTTATACAGTTTTTGATACAAATCTGAGTCAAATTTGCGAGATAATGGTCGTGATAGAATTCTTTTTTTTTTATTATTTTAAATATTACAACTGATTACATATATCATCTAGTAATTTGTCTATCTTTATTGTGTTCAATTTGCAGAGATATAATCAATTAGGTAGTCTCTAAAAATTTGGCCTTCCCAATTCCACCGGTTTCTTTTTTTGGAGCCTTCGTACTCCATTTGTGTTACTCAGCATACCACGTAATTCAACATTTTGATGTTGACCAAGCCGTTGTATGTGTTTCTTAGTTAGATACTTGGCTGTGTTAGCATAAGGAACTTGTTTGGAATTTAATTCTATTGGTTAACTATTTAATTGGTTGTTTTTAGTCCGTTGCAGTTTTCTGGTTGCTTCGTCTATTTTATAACCAGTAGCTAAAATTGAAGTATCGTCCGGGAATGTTGCTATTGTTATCCCTTTTGTGTTTGGTAAATCATTTGTGTAAATTAAATACAATACTGGCCCCAGAACGCTACCTTGGGAAACCCTTGCAGATACTCTCTTTAGCTCGGAAAATTCTTCTTCACATCTAACGCGAAAATATCTGTTATCAATGTAAGATTTCAATATCTGAAAGTATTCTTTTGGGAAATCTCGATGCAGTTTATATTCCAATCCAGGATGCCATACTTTATCGAAGGCCTGTGCTACATCCAGTAATATTGTTGAGCATACTTTCTTATTTTCAAGTGAATCTTTGCAGAGGTACATATTTCAGTTGAAATGAAGCGTTGATTATATGAACAAGTTTTCGCACCCCTTTCTCAGGAAGTGCCTTCACTATTTCACCTGTAATTAAATCATAGCCAGGGGATTCTTTCGTATTTATCTAACGGGTAATTTCATCTTTCAACTCTCGTAGACTTACAGGTGCTATTTCCCTACAATCCTCTTTGACACTTGTTACCCAATTTCCCTCATCATTTTTTATTGGCAGTATTTGATAATTTGGTCTTTTTAATGCTTTTGTAGCTTTCCATAGAGAATACTCAGTTTCTTTACTGTCTGTAAGACTACGAAGATAACGGGTGACCGTTTCATTTTTTAGTTCTCTAATTCTTTGCTTAAGCTTATTGCAGAGGTAATTAAAAATTGTTTTGCTTTGTGGTGCTCGGTTTCTCTGCCATGTTTTTTTTTGCTTTCCGTTTTTCATTAAAAAACTCACTGATCTAGACTGGATAAATGAAATGATTACGCCCCTGGTTTTGGATTACAGGGGTGCTATCCCATGCTGCATGTTGTATATGTTATTGATTAATAGTTCCACTTCATTGGTACAAGAAGAGTGGATTTTCCTTGTCAATAATCGTGGAACTAACAGTCACAATAACGTCCGATGAGCGACTCTCACTATTTTCTAGAAAAATGTAGTTTTCGGATATACATCTTATGAAGTAGAAAAATCAATTAGATCCGGAGTTTTCCTTGTGTCAGTAGGCAGCGATAGAATTCTGAACTTAATTTTACTACAAGCTAGGACAGTTTATGGTATACGAAAATCCATACATTGTATTATGCTAATCGAGAACATAAGGTTATTGAACTTTTATATACCTATTTAGTATTGTTTGCACAATGATTATATAGAGACACATCGAAACCAGTTTTTAATAAAATTAAAATATTCATCCTTAATCTGGCAATAATAATTCGTGCATCACACAACCTGTCTCCCTCCTATATTTACAAAACTCGTTTAAAAATGTATACAAAAAAAATTAATTTAATTCCAATCACGACCAAATAATCCTTCTCTGCGTATATATTTCGCACAAAAAAAAAAAAAATTCCCGATTCTCCCCCAAAAACAAACACATATAAGTCATTCCCATCTCCGTATATACATATATAGGATATGGCGTTAAATCAACCCTAAAATTGTGCAATTGAGTATTAAACCTTATATGGATTATACGAACTATCTGCTTGATTGACCTAATTTTTTCGGCTGTGTATACATATATAGAAATTAATTTCATCTTTTCGATATCCATTTAATTCTCCTAAGGCATATTTGCCAAAATAATCCAAGATTTTAAGTTTTTTCCTTTTCAATTATATTTTTATCGCAAGCAAAGTAGTTTCGAACTATTAGATTATCTTTGTCGTATATACACGAGTACACATATATATTGCTATCGTCGTCTACTCTGAGAATTCATATAATACGACAATATGGAATTTAAATTTAACAATTTCTATTTTACGTATATATATATATAAGATAAAAATTTCATCATGTTTTAGAATTATATATCCATCCATATCGTCTTCGGGTTTTTCCTTCCAAATAAATATTTCAAAAAATTTAATAACAAAAAACTCAAAGATCCGACCAAAAAAGTAACCAAAATACAAAAAAAAATGTAGCCCTCAAGAATTTATTTTTTATCGATAATTTAATTAAATAACATCTTTTTAGTTGTTGTTGTTGTTTTATATAATAAAATTCCATTTTCATTTCCTTAAAGTTATTATTAGTTTTCCATTTTCCAAAAAGCAAACGGCAACAAAATTGTATATAATGGTACTGTGCAGTAGCAAAAACGAAAAAAAAAAAATTAACTTTTATTCTGTGATTTTATTTTTATGTAGTCCTTCCTACAATTTAATAATAATATCCTCTTTTGTGGCGAACCCAAGGAAGACGAATAAAAAGAAAAAAAAGATGTTCAACTTATATGTTAGAGACATGATGCTATATATATATAGATATGTTCAGTAGAACATATTATGTATACGTTCAGACAGGATATGTGTCATTATATAAAAGGGATATTATGCATCCTGAAAATTTGTGTTGTTGTTGGTTCCACTGTCGTTCGTATATATACATATGTACGTGTAATAAAAAACCAAACATATTTTTTTTTACATATTTTTTAAATAATAAAATAAGGAAATTATTATTAAAATTTATTTCCAGCATAAACGTCTCTAGGTAAGGAACAAAAATCTCGCACACCAAATACCCAATTATAATGATAAATTCATCTCAATCCTAAATAAGATCAACGATGTTCGCTACATTTTTCATATCTTTTCAAATTTTTTCAATTTTCCAAACATAAATTATTGTTTTTATGTTGTATTCTTAACGCTCTGTTAACATAATATTCTATGACATAACATTATATACGCCAGCCAATATTCTCTATATATAAAAGGTACACATTATACATGATAATATTAAAGAATAAAAAACACTTACATATTGTGACAGGTAAATTATTTTATTTTAAATGGAAATCGTTTTATTCGGAGGATTTTCTATACTGAATCTCAATAGAGCATAAAAGGAATGGCAAAAAAAAATTGATTTTGTTAAGGTGCGTGTATGTGTCTATGTATTTGGGTGTATTTGTCGTCGTACCTATATACAATAAAGGGAAACTTAAGGAAACGGAAATTATAATTTAATGTGTAGAGTGATTTGGAATTCGTTGGTATAGAGACAACTCTGTTTTGCCTTTAACATTTTTTTGGCAAAATCTCTTGAAAATTCGAAGAGTGCCATGTTGCCCAGTATACCTATAGATAATCGTGTCAATATGGCAAAGTTACTTAAAGCAGTGAATGAATTCTATTCTATGATGTAAAATATGCATAACAACAAACATTAGGAATTGCCAACTGGAATACAAATGGCCTACTCACTTTACAGAAGTGTCATTCGCAAGAATTCATGGATACTGCTGCTACCATGCCATCCATCCAGCAGGGAAAGCGAGAGGAGGGTCAGCAATATTTGTAAAGGAAAATATCGAACACTGCGTAGAAGTTAAAATAGAAAAGGAAATAATGCAAGTATCAACCATTAACGTTCAACCAAAATTTGAAAAGTGGCCACCACGTCACCAACTGACAAAAGAAAATTATGTCGCGTTGCTTAAATCGCTTGGAACCAACTTGAAAATTGGGGGAGACTTGAATGCTAAGAATACATACTGGGGATCGAGACTATCAACACGTAAGGGTAAAGACTGGGTTTTATTCTGGGGGTAAACCAACATATTGGCCTATCGATCATACCAAATTATCAGACTTAATAGACTTCTTTGTAACAAAAGGAGTATCCGAAAACTTCGTACTGATAGAAAATAATGAAGCAATATGTTCAGACCACACACCCGTTATTATGGCACTGCATGCAACCATAATCAAGAAAGATATCTTGCCTAGATTAACAAACAATAAAACTAATTGGGATGTTTTCCCAACGCTGATCGAAGGAAATACAGTCTTACAAGAACCAATCAACACTGCGACACAACTCGATGACCAATTAGAACTACTAAATAATAAAATATTGCACGCAGCGTGGCAGAGTCCACCCTTAGTCAATATAAAATATCGAGGCGCAATAACTATTCATTGGAAGAGAGAGATTTGGTTAGTGAAAAGCGGAAGGCTCGTAATAATTGGCAGATAAATAGAGCACCACAAAGTATATCGAGACTTAATTATTTAAGCAACAAACTGAAGGTGCTAATCAAAAAAATTAAGAACAATTCATTTAGTGAATATCTAACCAGCTAAAGAAAAGGCTGTCTTGTTCGCAGCCCACCTTGAAAATATATTTTAGCCCCTTCCGAGGCAATAAGCGGAAGAAAACATGAACCCACTTAAAAAAATGGATAATAAAAACATCCAACCAGTAACATTGGTAAAATATGAGATTACTAAAAACTTAAGCTCAAAAAAATCACCTGGTTATAACCTAATTTCATGACAAATAGTTAAAGATCTCCGCGGAAAGGGTTTACGAAAACTGCTCCAAGTAATAAACGCGGCGTTTCGACTGAAATATACGTTCCATACCAGTGGAAGGTGGCAGAGGTGATTATGATTCCAAAACCTAATAAACCTCCTAACTTTAAAACCTCGTATAAACCAATTTCGTTACTTCGATTCTATTTCGCTAAAACTACTGCTTAAAAGGTTAAAATCGATAATAGAAGAAAGAAAACTTTTTCCTTCACATCAATTTGGCTTTATAGAGAGGCACTCTACGACCAAGTGCATAGAATTACCGACTTAATTGAAACTACACTGGAAAAGAAAATATGTTCAAGTGTCTTCTTGGACGTAGCACAAGCCTGTGACAAAGTATGGCACCGAGGACTAGAGTATAAACTACACCGAGACCTGCCAAAGCAATTTTACCAGATATTACAATCTTATCTTGCCGATCGATACTTTCATGATAAATTTGAAGATGAGTACTCTGATCTAAAACACAAATATCGGCTGAAGTTCCACTTGCGCTACTGAGCGTCTTGGGACCAATATTGTATTTACTTTATACAAGAGATGTATACCAAATACAAAAAGAACAAACTTTGCAACATTTGCGGATGATACTGCAATCCTAGGAATTGGAGATAGCAACGAAGAGTCAACTGGTAAATTACAAAATGCCACTAATGCTATATGTAGCTGGACAAAGAAATGGGGCAATCAGTTCAACTAAACGAAATCCATACACATCAAGTTCACGAACAAAAAAGTTAACTTCATACCAATCCATCTGCACTCACAGCAAATCCCGCATGCAAATTTGGCCAAATACTTAGGCATGACACTTGATGCTAAACTGAAGTGGAAAAGGCACGTGGAAAAGAAAAAAGAGGAGCTTAACATCGAATACAGGAAAATGACTTGGCTCTTAGGTGGAAAATCCGAGATAACAGTACATAATAAACTGATATTATATCGGAAGATACTTCAACCTATATATACAACTGTGGGGTTGTACCAAAAAGAGCAACAATTCAATTTAATACAACAACTTAATATAATTCAAACCTTTCAAAACAAAGGTTTATGTGGCATTGTAAACGCACCATTGTACATTAGAAACGACAACTTTTGTGAGAATCTAAAGATAGGATACGTTACCGAAGAAATCAAGAACCATGCAAAGAAACATGTACAGCGGCTCGGTCAACATCAAACTGCAGATATGCAGCGTATGCTGACCAACACAGACCCAGTCAGACGGCTTTGAAGGACGAAGCCTTTAGATTTAGGGCAGTTAATGTAATCGTATAATCATGAGTTTGGAGCTAACCACTGTGCGAAACTCCACTAAAGTTAACACATTTACTATAGATGAATTATAATTCAGTTGTAATAGATACGACCTTGATATATGTATGACCTTGATATATGTATGACCTTGAATAACCTTAGTTTTGAAAATATGAGTAATGGTGTGGTATTTTTGAGGCACCCACCCGATCGATAATAATAATAATCAGTTTATAAAGAACATTACTAGCCCCTTACTGAGTTTCCACCCTGAGTAGTGTTTCTGATTTCTCGACTTTTACATTTCTCGAGAAAAAAAATTAAAAAATTTAAAAAGAATAAAGCACTTAGAGTTAAATAGCACTTATGTAGAACCTCGAAAAATTCCGTTCATTCTGTGTTAATGTTGGTTTGCTTGTTAAAAGTGAATTTAACAATAATTGTATTTGAGCCACTTCTTTTTCCCGTGTTTTCAAAAATACTTATTTCCTTACGTAAGCGTTGCAATTCACACTCATTTAAAATTTCCAAAATTAATAATTCCTGCTCTTTCAATGGAAACGTATAATTTTCTGAATAGTCCGGATTTACTAAACTCTCAGAGCCATCGATAAACTCTTCTTCATTCGCTTCGTTCATTTGACTTAACAAATTCCTTAAATTCCAAATGTACTGAAAAAAACATCCTTTTCCCGAATTGAAAATGATTATTCAGATACTTCATTAGAGATACAAATACATTATCTCGTTTTGAAAGTGCGTTTTTCAAGACTATTAAATAAAAATGCAAGAGCCTATTCCTCCGTTAACAAAGTGCCATCTTCCCTATTTTACAGTAATAAAGAGAGGTTGGAGAATGCCTAGTAATATATTTACGTCTTGATGTGTTCTTCATTTATCATTTTCTCCAACTTTAAATCACTCAATGCCATCTTGATTGGTTCCTTGAATCGTACAAATTGTTCAAGCATGAATTCTAATGAGTTCCACCTGGTTTTACAGTCCGCAATTTATTTTAATTGTTTTCTTTCGACTTGGACGCCGTATATGGTTGAAGGATGTTGTTCCGAACGGAAGAGTTTCGAAAAATATTTACAACTTTCCTAATTTGAGTGATCTGATAATAGTTGCCATTGTTGGTCGTAATAAGTTATTTGAAATTTCGATGTTTTCTATAGTTCGGAGTTTAAACTATTCTGATACTAACTATTTTCCGGCAGAAGTCGGTAGGACCTTTGATGCGGTATTATCCCCACAGATATTTAAAAGACCATTAACCTAACCATATCATGCCAAGAAGTTATATTTAAAAGCAGGCTAAAATTATGCGACATCCTCGAACAAAACAACAAATGGCAGTGAAGGTAGTTTATACACCTAAGGCGGAAAAACGTTCACATTACAGTCCCAAGACGGATTAGCTTATATACTGGAAAAGGTTAAAGAAGGCACTGTAGCCTTTTCCTCATGCAAAACTGCCGTCGGAAAGGCATGTACATATATAATACAGTAGTCAGACCAATCCAATTTCATGGGCTTACAGTCGAGTGACCTGCTTTGGACAAAAGTGCCAACCAGAAGGTTATGACAAAAATTTAAAAAATAGTCTCTCCCTGGATCGGCAGTGTGATTTGGAAATCAGTTGGTCATATGTACTACTATTAAACTGAAATCTGCCACCCAGTAATAACGCGGGACACTAATCTATTCTATGTAAAAAAAAATAGATTCCTAAAACTGCCGCCTATACATGATGTAAAGTTCCTGATTGTGATCCCCTGCAAAGTCAATTCATCGAAGGATGCAAGGCTTATTTCGGGAATTAGAATCTCCTTCACGGATGGTTCGAAAAAGGAAGGGAAAGTCGGTGGTGAGGTGTTAATGATGAACTTTTAAAACGCGAGATTCTTATTTTCACCGACAGTCAGGCTGCTATTAAACCTCAATTCGAAAGTTAGCCAGAACTGTCTCTCATCTCTTAATAAAATGGCAGATCAGTTCGACGTCCATCGAATATGGCTGCCAGAACATACCAACAGTACATCATGATCTTAAAGCTTTTAAGGTCTCTCAACCAGGCATTACAGATCATATCTCAAAAAGAGGGCAGAAATGCTTCCCATAGGAATTGAAATGCTTCTTGCCACTAAGTTGACAAACGGCGGATGGTCGAAAAGTACCTCATGCGTAGCTAGTAAGAGGTTACGCAGAGCTGAGCCACTTCGGTAATTTCATATGAATTTAATTACTTATGTCAAACTTATGTTCACTTGTCCAGTTTCGAAATATATAAAATTCAGCCAATCTACCTTTGCCAGAATATATAAAAAAATGTTTTTATAAAAACAGAAAGTACATCTTCAGCTAATACATCAATTTAATTATTTTCATTGGTTTTGCGCATTTTCGGTACCTTAATAAACTGTGGCATCATAAAAAAATGTTTAAAAAAAATTTAAAAATAAGATTAACCTTCATATAACCTTGAAAATAAATTAAGCAGTTCTATGGTTCTTTTGAAATCAAACAATTTCTTTAAAACATTGCCTACATCAAAATTAGGGTTTGTTTAAAAATCATGATATCTCAACAAAAATATCCTAAAAATATAAAAATTGTGATGCATTAAATTTGGATTTGGAAGGACCTTTTTTATGATAAATTTTGTAATTTTGTTGATTAACACTTCTTTGAAAAAATCTTACCAGCACCTTGAAAATGTAGAGGGCTACTAAAAATTAAATTACTATTTGCGCCCAACACCTTCTGACCGTAGTCACATTTCTTATAAAGCTGAAGTGCTTAGTACTGATGTAAAATTCATCTTCTCGTAAAACTTTTTCGAAATAAATAAGACATTAAAAATGAAACAATAACCGGAACTAGAATTACTTCATCCTGTTCATACGGAATCTGGAAGTTATCACGAACTTCATCCTAGAAAAATTAAAACTTCATCTAAGACCACAAGCGTAAAAGCACATCCCAGAGGTTTATAAAATGTTTAATAAATACATTTGGTTCCTAGGAGCTTTATAAGGTTGACGTGACACATATTTTTTTTGATTATGGCAAAACAAATCCCCCTAGAAATTTGTTTGGACCAACATCTGAAAAACTCGTGCTCGCTCAAATTTAATCTGGGATGAGTATAGCAGTAATTTAAGGATGAGCTGAAATTTATTCATAGTTGACCAAAGCTTATAGAGTCTCAAGTAACATGAAGATGGTGAATTTTCAGGTCGGCCAAAAATTTTGCCATAATAGTTGGCTGTTCTCCCTATAGAACTCCTCAGTAATCCATCTTCCGTGTACTTCAACGCGTTTGTCTATTAACATACTAAAATATTTAAAGATACGTCTCTTGTAAGAATGAGTTTCAAAAGCCTAATCAACAATTTACAACTTAAATGCCGTTTAAGCAGTCAGCTAATCATTGAGTAAGCGTGCTGATATGTACATCCCACATTAGTATTTTAGCAGATATACTTTGTAGAGTCACAGCCAAAATGATCCATTTAATTGTCCCATCAAATTAAATTTTCTACGAAAACCAAATCACAAAATAAAAAACTGTGTGATTTTTCAATCGTACAAATGAAATCACATTTTACAAAATATTGCAGATGTATACACCATTATTTTGTGGAATAAAATTGTACATTATGTATACATGTTTTTGCTCCCCAGATATCATTTCAAATGTTATGTACGTATGAATGTATATACGACCTACATCAAAAAATAATTTTATTTTTTCATCTTCTAGGAAAATCATAAAATAAATTTTTTTTTTGATATTATCATTTCATATACATATATACTAGACATATATATATTATGTATATGGCATAGCTGTAGTATACAAATAAAAATGGAATCAGGTTGATTTATTTTCCACGAACTAAAATACCAAAAAAGTATAGTATAATAATAATAAAAATCCGTAAACTATTGTTTATAACCAAATCACCAGACTAGAAGATACTACCATATAAAAAAGCTCTCTTTTATATGATATCATAATCTACACGACAATATAAAATACAACGTAAAACAAAAAATCCATTTGAGTCTATATTTTCCAATGAAATGAGATTTTTCCATTTTTTATTTTAATATTCTTCCAGAACCAGATTTTTCAATTGTTAACAATTCTTAATAATAAATGTGCAAAAAAAAAAATGAAATAATAATAATTTTATATATCCCGTATACATCCTCCACACACACACACACACACACAAATACACATCCACCGAAAGCTCAAGTATATTGTAGAAAAAAATACAAATCGTAAAAAAAACTACTGTGCGACTCCGACTACCCGCAAAATATATAAAATATAAAAGAAAACTTTTTTTTTTTTTGGTTTTCCTCTCCACCTTCCTTGTCCCAGCATATAGTAAGTACGAGTATGTATGTATGTACATGGTGGGCACATAACATTTTTTAATGGCCTTTAAAAAAAAATTTTGTTTTACATTTTATTTCTGTTAAATTTAGGATTGAATGTGGCGAAAATACAATTTTTTTTTTGTACTCTTGTGCAATTACCAAAATAGCTTAACAGAAATGAAAATAATAAAAAAATAAAAATTATTATGATTTAAAGTTTGTTGGGGAATGGAAAATGAATGTTTGTACTTACAACATAAAAAAACTCCCTCTCATGTTGTCATTAAATTCTTTTCTCAAACTATTAATTTTTTTTATACATACTTTTCTGTATATGTATGTGTGTGGTATTTAAACAATAGGATTTTTGCTCGGATCAAAATATAAAAAATAAAAAAAAATAGTTTGGGATTTTACTTCTGCTGTTTAGGTTTTGACCTGGATGAATTTTATCGTGTACTGCGTCATAAAAAAAAAACCAACGAGCATATAAGAAAAATAGAATGAGGGATACACGCGGCTAAACTGATTAGGCAATCAACCATACTATTCATTACCACTAAATTGGCTTTATTTATTTGCAAAGAAGTTACAACCCGTCTCTAGAGGAAAGGATGGGTGTTTTGAAACAAGGTAATTATAATTTGATGGAATTGAACTTTTAAGTAAGTCCTAATTAGAAACGCAGAATATGGAATTTTCCTGGATTTTATTAAAATTTTGTAATTTTGTGGAGACTCCAAAAATGTCAGGGGTCTCAAAATATACAGTAAACGGGCTATTTTATGGTTTTTCAAGGCTGTATATGTTTGCATATTTGACCCTGTTGAAGTTTGCTGATAGTTTCGAGCCAAAAAATATCGATAAGGAAGATAAATGTTTTTCATGAACGGAAGAAAAGAGAAAGACTGCTATGAAATATAATTTCTCTTTCTACCTAGCGAAAAATAGTAGATAATGAACATTTATAGAATCTTTATCTACTAAAAATCATTTATACCTAGAGCTGATTGTTTTGAAGTATTTTGCCAATAAGCATCACTAGAAAATTCATGTAGTCCAAGTTTCATATGGGGAGCTTAAGACATTTTATTTTCCAACATCACATGCAAATAACTAAACATTTGTATAAAATCAGTCTCTAGAGTGTTACGTCTGGAGAATGGTTGCATTGTATTTTATTTTTCAAAAGAATTAATTGACTTAAAATTATACAAAAGGCGTTATTTTGATAATATAACCGAGAAAAAATTTGCATTAAATTCATGGACCTGATAAATTAAACTAGTTTCCGAATGCTTAAACAAAAAGCTCGATTAATACATTTTGAATTAAAATATTTACTAAACATATCCTACAAAAGATCATTCAGTCTGTTAAATCAATAGTGATTCTAAACAACCAATTTAAAAATTTATAAAAGCTTGCAGGTTGTACAAATAATAAATTATAACTTATTTATTTAAAGCTTCCATCATTTAATATCTATTTTTATAAACAACACTTGAAAGCTTAATTAGTTAATAACTCTTAATTATTGTTAAATACACATATATACATTTAGATGAGAGGTTCCAACCAATACAGTTCGCACAAAATTAAGCTTTAATTCTACATAAGTAGAATTGGGAAAATATATTGATAGGTAAAAGCTCGTTAAAAAATTAAATAATAATTTGTTGTTATTAAACTTCCATGTATTCATTCAAGAATAATCGCAGTTTCGAGGTTTTATCGGATAAGATCATTTATAAGATGCAGCTTTAAGCACATTTTAATTCAATGAGTAAAAAATAATGAATATTTTCAAATATTTTTCGAGAGCTTTTGATTTTATGTTATGTAAATGATTAATTTAATTACTTAGACCAAGTAAAATTTTCAAAAAGTCAAATATAAATGTGTAATTTTTAGATTGAATAAGCTTAAAGGTTAAACCTTGTTTGGCTTTATGATTTTTAAACCTAAATTACAGAATATATAATGGTTAAATTAAAATTAAAATCCTTAAAGATCTTTTTTTTTTAAATAAAATACGTTGAATAATTTAATGGACTTGACAAGCTAAATTATTTCTTGAGAGCGTAATAAAGAAGCTCCGATCACATATTTTGAATAAAATAATTTACTCCGAACTTTCCAGATTAAAACCGTTCAGTTTGTTAAATTTATATAGATATTCGAAACAATTTAATAAATAATTCAAAAAGCTCAGAAGCTTTAGAGAATTGATAAATATAATATGATTTATTTATTATTTGCAGTTTATGGTTACATTTTATAGATATTGCTTTTTGTTGGTAAAATTATTATTTTGACCTGGATCGTGTATGTAGATCATAAAAAAAGACATATATGAGCCGTAACAGGCGCGTATACTTAACTGATAGGTTAACGTGAAACGTATGTTGTATGTTATAAATAGAGTTTGGCAGGTTTAATTTAAAATTTTCAATTTAATGCTTCGCCCATTTAGAGAGCAAAGAAGTTCAAAAAACTTTTTTCAATTACCGCAATCTCTATTGTCTGGTCCAAGAAAATAATAATTTTTTTTTTTTGGATTACGGGAACTTTCCTTTAAAAATAAAAGAGTTTATACCCCACAGAAAAACTTAGTGTTGGCAACCAATAAAATTACAATTTTCGTGGAGCTTTTAACTTTTAAGTATCCTTCCTAACATGGGGGGTTCAAAGCTAAGAGAATCCAATTTTACAATTTTGTAAGGACCACACTTTTTGGAGAGCCAAGAAATTCAGTATACATTTTATTAATTGAATTCGTGAAGGGCACCAAAAAAGTTAAATCGAAATTCAGTTGAGCTTTTAATTAAATCCTGCAATTATATAAATAATCGAACTTTTATTGTGAAATTATGAAAATACATGATTGTTAGTTAACCTGCACGAATAAAGGTTGGTTTATATTATCCGTTCAGATAATTGTTCATTTTGACATTTTTTAGTTTGTTTTGAATTGAAAAATATGATTTTGGTAGTTTCTTAAATTTTTCATTGCTTAGGTCTTGAAAAGAAAATTGCGTAAATTGCTACAAAGTATCTTTATCTTCACTTTAAAATAATGAACTCTTCCTAACCTCAAATTTTTGACATACATTTTTCCTACAATTTGCTATACAATAGTGGAGACAATTATGTTGTCTCGCTTGCTTAATAGTATTGCAAATAGTACTGCAAAATTACGTTGAATATAAATCAGTCATCTAGTCTAAAATAAAAATTGTTTTTTAATTTTGAATTTCGGATTCAACTTCGTAGAACACTGGTTTCTATAATAATTATAAATAAAGATTCAGTAACAAAATATTTAGAAATTTGATTTCAGTGTCGAAAAAGATAAATTATGAACATTTTAAATTGACTAGAGTTTCAAGAAGTTTGTTGACATTTTGCAACTATAAAATGTCTGAAATTTTGCAACTATGATTTTAGAAATTTTAAATGTCTTTATTCCAGAAAATTTAGATTCAATGCAAAATAATGAATTTCCAATTTCGACATATTTTGTGTACTTAAAACGTTTTTTTTGATAATTGTTTTCAGATATTATTCCGGAATTAACTTAAATCACAAACCTCTTTAATTTATTTTAAATTTAAATAAGGCGCAATTCTGATAATTTAATTTTTTTATATTGAGATAAGTCTGCAAATATGATTTGAAAATTTTAACGGCTAATGGTCTGAGTTTATAAATTGCCCATTTTACACTTTATAACTCTATGACCCATGAATTCTGTACTCCAACAAATGATCAGATGTCTTCATCACCATCCTGATCGAAATCAAGGATGCAGAATCACATTTTCATCCGGCCTCTGTTATGAGATTTAAGCTCGGTAAATTGTAAATTTTGAATTAATAAATTAATTAAAAATTGAATGATGTTACTATAACGATGTCTACAAAACTTAAAACAAATTTTAAGTTTCATTAGCTTAAGCTTTAGAAAGTACATAGATTTCCATTATATTAGTTTTCATTATATAAGTTTGATAAATTCATGAACACAAATTTAACTATTTTCCGAAAGCTTAAACCAAAAGCTATAATATTATATTTTGAATAAAATTGGTTAATGCCGTTTCCTCAATCGACTAAAATAACTAAACTAAAAAAAAATTTCATAAAAGTTCGCAACTAATATATGTGTACATATTTCTTTAAAGCTTCGATTATTTAACTTTCATTTTTGGTCCAATAATGCATTAACTTTATGTAAAGAAAACTTGAAAGCTTATTCATAAATTATTGTTAAATACGCATAAATGCAATTATATAAGAAGTTTTATATTTTAACCGTACAGTTTTATAAAAGCTTTTTAAAAGCTTTTAAGTGAAATGAGCTCTTAGTGTTGATATAGTATTTGTAAAATATATAAACTTATTAAATTTGTTAAGGGCTTTAAAGTGTGAACCATTCTACATTTTAAACATTATGAATTTCGGCAAATTTATGAAAGCTTCATTGAAAATAAATAATTTTTTTTGAATAAATGAACTTCCTCTTTGCTTCATTTACTCTTATATGACCTATATAAGGAAATTAATTTCGACAGCTGCTGTTAAAATGTTGTTTTAGGTACGAACTATGTCTTATAAATAACAGGATGTAGTATTTTGTAAGTAGAGTTTGGTAATTTGGAACTTTCAAAAATTAAAATTAAAATTTAGTGGTGTGGGACTTTTAAGTAAATCGTTGGCAACTTTGGATCCTCGAAACGAGGAAGACTATCACGAGTATTTTAAAAAAGTTTTAGCCTTATTTTAGAAACGTTTTGTGTGAGCTGGAACATGCGGAAATTCAACCGTCCTTGAATATTTTAATTTTAGATACCTATGTCTAGTTTAAAAATAAGGAATGAAAATTTCCATACGTTTCTTTTGTGTACCACAGAAATTATTTAAATCACATGACATATCCATTTACTTAATATCGTAAATATTTAAAAATTTAATGCTAATGAATGAACTAAAGGATGTCTACAAAATTTAAAACAAATTTTATGGGTTTCGAAAGTAAATTTCCATTATATTAGATTTTTAAATATTAGCTTTTCATAGTGATAGAATTTTTATTTTTAATAAAATGCGTTTCATTAATTAATGTACCTGCATTTAACTATTTTCCAAAAGCTAAAACAAAAAGCTCAAATAACCCAATATATATTGTATAAAATTCGTTACTAAAGCTTCCCTACAAAAATCGTTCAGTCTGTTAATCAAAGCAACTATTTTATCAACTAATTTATAAAAGCTCACAGTTTGTACAAGATATCAATGTAGTGTAACTTATTTAACATTTGAAAGCTTCCATTATTTAATTTTCATTTTTGTTTCACTAATGAATTAACATTAAGTCAACCAAACTTTAAAAAAAAATTCAGAACTTGAAAGCTTTTATCTTTAATTATTGTTGAATACCGATAAATGAATTTATTTAAGAAGTATTAGGTCTTCCCCACAACAGTTCAAAACTTTAATTCAGGTTGTGTCAGCAGCCACATTTAAATAAAATTAGGTTTTAGTGTCACGGCAGCGTTTAAAAATTTAACTTTAAAAACTTCCAAAATACTAACTTTTCAGTTTGGGACAAAAGCTTCATTGAAATATATGAACATTTTAATTTGATATAATCGTGACATTAAGCACATTTCACAAGTGCTTCAGTTCAATGAGTTAAAAATAGTAATTATTTACACAATTTTACATTTCGATTATAATCAAAAACTTTTTCAAAAAAACATTTATACAGTACGATCTGAGACATGTCTGATCTTATATTATGCAAATTATAAATTTAATAAAATTTATTTTACTTAGAACAATTAAAATCGTTCAAAATGTCAAATGCAAATGTAACTGTAACCATTTTTCTATAAACTTTAGATTTAATAACCTTATTTGAATAAATGTTTCAAAAAAGCTCATAAGCTTTAGAGAATTGATATATGGTTTATATATTATATTGCAGTTTACGATTTAATTTTAGTTGGCAAATATTTCTTTTTTGAAAGTAAATTCAATTTAAAGGTTTTATGTAAATTTTAACTATAAAAGTTATATGCCTAAATCTGAGCTTTCATTCAAATTAATTTAAAAAAATCGAGCTTTTAGTGTTAGTTAGTAAGGAACCTAAGAATGTGATGACCTGAACTTGACAAATAAAAAATAATGCTCAACCTTGTTTTTTCATTAAAAGCGATATAATTAAAATTTCATCATCCATAAAATTGCAGTTCAGGTAAATAAGAAGCATTCAAATAGTTTTATTTTATAAACAATATTGTCTAATTCAAAGTTTTATTTTTTTTTAAATGAAAACATAATAATACTAAGCTTATTATTTCTCTAAAAATGAATTTATATTGGAATCTTCTATAAATAAAAAAAGATTCAGAAGAAGAAAAAAACGTCTTGTCTAATGATATCATTACTGGACTTAAATTTTTATTTCGGAAAAAAATAATTTCCAAACTACAAAGAAAATCTAAATTACAAAATAAATTCTCTGCCATCGATTAGTATTTATTTATACATTTTGTTGCTCAAGTTTCGGTATCCACCAGACCATGGGAATTGTCTGTCATTATATTTCACTTTTCTGCTAGCATTATACCAACTCTAATAGTAGTAATAATAATAATACGATGCTGTACAAAAGAAAAATACCTATACCGAGAAAAAACCAGTAGAGAGATGAATTTAAAATTACGTATAGTAATAAAAAATGAGTACACATAGGTACAAAGTACAGTATATGTAGTATAAAGGTATATATAGGGAACAAAAAAATTTAATTTTACTTAAATCGAAGAGAAAAACTTTAATCCTTTATTTTTATGATTATTTTTATTTAGTAAAATTTTATGCAAAGAAAATGGTTGAATCAAAACGAAAAATAAAATGGGGCAAAATAAAATAATAACATCCAGATTGTAGTAGATTTAGAATGGATTTAAGAAAATTGCAAAAAATTAAATAAAAAAAAAAGTTGTATTGTATTGATATCTTACTGATGCTACACACCAATTCTCTGCTTTTATTTTTGTGTACATAAATATATATATGTACACAAAAGGTAAATGAATTGAAATTGAATTTTTTATTTTTCTTTAGTTTTGTTTTGTAAAATAGTGGGTATGTTTATTGTGTAATGATTTTTTATTTCTATCTTTAAGATGTGGCTTGAATACATAAAATTTGTGTGTGTGCGGAACATTAATCGGAAATTGTTTTGAAAAACTTTGACTTTAACTGTATGAATATTGTATATACGTATGAAGTATATATGAATTTGCGCCGCATCTCCCTCGTAGTCCCATAAAATTTAATATAGTTATGCGCGTGTTATATTATATCAATATATGTACGAGTATGTATGAATAGGGGGTGAAAAATATCGACAGTGTTATGCGTTGTCAGCTTTAGAAAACATTCAACTTTAGTTTCCTGCTAAGATTCGTTATTCTTATTCTTCAAAAAATCAATTTTTGTTCCAATATCTGTTGCAGCAATCTGTGTCCGAGAACCTCTTGTCTGACTTCTTTTGTCCTCAAGATTACTTAACATTCGTAATTTATATGCTCTATAAAGTTTAGCTATACAATAGGATACACTCAGGTACTGAATATTTGTATTATGTTCAGTTCAAAAAACATCGTTGAAGCTAATTTTTTGAAACCTTAACGAAAAAGCTACAATTTTTTAGACTAGATAAAAATTATGTCCTAAAAAATGTCTTTGATTTACATTTAATCGAGTTTAAATGCGTAATTTGTATTCAATATTTAATACAATTCTAAAATTTATAACTTTCTTAGATTACAAATAGGAATTTTGTCCTAAAAAAATATACAATTAAAAAAACTAGGGCGTTGACAATATTTCATATTAACCGCAAAGACGTTAAAATCAAAAAAACACATAAATAATAATATTATAACTTAAATTTGGAAAACGTTTAAAAAAATAAACAATTTTTCCATTGAAAAATGATCCAGTTACATAAATAACCCACATAAAAAATCATCAAATACTGTTTGGTTGGTAATTTACGTTATTGGTAATTTTGAAATAATAACGCCCTATTGAATTTTTGTTTACTCTTTAAATATGTAATCATCAACGAAAACCCCATTCAAGTTACTGTATGTTTATCATGAACATATCCTCAACTTATTTGAATTTTTTTTCAGTTCTAGTGAAAGCTTAAGTAAACTCAGAAGTTTAAATGAATGTTAGGTTCCGCACTAACATTGGATTGAGCTTTTATTTTAATAGCCGCATTGGCAAATTGCACAACAAAAATTTGGATAAAATATTAACAATATAATTAAATAAAATTCTAAACAAAGCTTTTAACATACTAAACTCTCCTACTTTACTAAAATATATACTTAAATAAAAATTCAGATTTCCAAATTTGACAATCGTCTATATTTTTTTCTCAAGCTGAACAATCGTTGAAAATATAACCAATTATGTATATTATACAATAAAATTCCATTTCGCTTAAAAATGTTGATGACTGAATTATGCGCCGCACACTAATGACATAATATCAAGGCGGACAAAAAAAATGTTAAACTCATTACCAAAAATAACTCCCATAGTGAAGTATATATATATTTAAATTTATTTGAATAGCACAACCAAAAAATAGAATCATAATAAATTAAATATTTTTACTTATATTTAATTTGCACTTAAATATACAAAAAAAAAATCTAAAAATTGAAAAACGATTTATTTTCAATTTTACATTTTTCCTCCTATCTGATTTTTCACATTTTCATTTGTGAATTGTTGATTTAAAAGGGAATTGATTTTAATATTAAACATAAATATTTATTTGGCGAACAAAAAAAAAATGTAAATTATAAATTAAATAAGAAATAAATATTTGATTTATTTTTATTTATTTATTTTTTCGTTATTTATTTACTTTTAATTTTATTTTTAATCAAAAACTTTGGCAATTTCTTATTCACTTGATTTTTCTTTATAATTTTAATAATTAAAATTTAGCTTAAGGTTATTTTATGTGTATATATACATAAACATTTTTCAAATAGATAAAGTAGTCTCGCAAATATATTTTAATCTAGATATTAGTTAATAATTAGTGAGACTTCCATCTAGTTATATAACAACTTCTTAATATAATGTACATAATAATTGATTATATTTATTTAGGTTTTGTTTGATTAGCATATACTCAAATATTTTCATATTATATAGTATCGACGAATTGAGATAAGCAACAAAAAACAAAACGCGATTTTATTTACTGTTCATTCGGGCTACAACAGATCTGACAAATTGATAGTAATTTTTCTTGATTCTCCCAACAACAACATAAAAATGTTTTGTACGAAAATCATAAAATTTATTGAGACAATAACCATTTATTTAAACGAAAAAAGTTTTATTTTTTTTTTACAAATCATTTAATTTAAATTCATAACGATAAACAAAAAAATTTGTTCGAATTTCCAAAAAACATATTTCTATTATACACCAAATAAGAAAAACTTTTGAAAATAATTAAATTCATATACAGTATTTTTTTAATATAAAGAATATAAAAAACAAAAGAAAAACTTGGCAAAAATGAGCTTTAATGGTTTGAACCATTGACCTATGGAAGACAAATAGAATATGAACAAAAAAAATTGGAAAAGCTTTACACACACACACACAATTTATAAGGAGCATTAATAAACCATTAAATGTTCTGAATAAATGTACATAAACATTAAATAAAAGCAGTGGTAGAAATCTTGAAACCATATAAAAATTAATAACAAATAATTTTTTCTAGACATGGATCCGAAACACTTCAAATGTTTAAGTTATAAAAACTTTGACGTTTCACAAATAAATTTCACCCCTTTCCGTTTTTTAGTTACCATGCATATTATGTTCATTTTCTAGATAGCAAATAAAAAATTTGAGATTCAAAAATTTTATATTTAATAAAATTTTATATTTAAATGTTTTTAAGTTCTAAATTCTAAAATCTACATGACATCAACTCACATGGTGAGTTGTACAACATCGAATTCATAGTTTTAATTTTAAATAATTAATCATCAGTAAAAACTACAGAATTAATATTCTGCATCTTTAATGATTTATTTATGCATCCTTTAAATTTAAAAAATTTTCAACTGTAAAAATATACATATTATTTTAAAAACTGTTTCATTTTCTAGATATCAAATAAATAATTTAAAAAAATTTCTTTCAGTAACCGCAATTTTTAATATTTTAAATATGAAATTTTTATCTAAGAACTACATAACACTGAAAAATCGTTAGCTTTACATTTCTTAGTTACAATTTTAAAAGCTTTAACTAACACTAAAACTTCAGAATTTAAATTCTAAAATTTTAGAAATTTTGAATATTAAATTTTTTGCTAATTTATTAATTAAAAATTACATTACATTAAAAATTTATTTTATAAAATATAGATTCAAAATTTCAAAATTTTTTGTGAAACAATTTTCTAGAAACTAAACTAATAATTGAATTTAACATTCTAATCTTCTATATAAAATCTACATAACCGAAAATGGTTTTGATTGCACATTATTGTAATTCACAGGTAGTTCTAAAATACATAATTAACACCAAGCATTTCAAAATTTTAATTCTAAAACTTAAGTGATTTGTTTCAGAAAAAAACTAATATTAAAATTTTAAATTCTACCTCTATATAAAATTTATATATAATTTAAAAATTGTCAGCTGCATTTCTATAGTTGAATACTTAATTAACGCTAAGAATTTCATAATTTAAATTCTAATTTTTATTAAGCCTCTAAATTCTTAAAAATATATTGCAAAAAAATTAAAATTAATTTTATATTCAAAAAATATTTTTAATTAATTTTTTTCCAGAAATAAACCAGTTTTCGAATTTTAAATTCTAAACTTCTATATAAAATCTACATAACGACCAAAAGTGATGTGTTCTATATTTCATATTCACAGTTTGAAATATGCCCTAAAATTATACTAAAAATTTGAAATTTAAATTCTAAAGTTATAGTGCTTTAAGCTTCTTTAAAATTTTTAAAAATTTTATATTGAAACCAATTCTCGAACATTGAGAAAATTTTATATTGAAAATTAAAAGGTTTTAAATGTCACTGTAAATGCTTTTTATGTAAAGAAAGGGAAAATTTTTAGACATGGATTCGAAACACTTCAAATTATTTAGTTAAATTTTAGTGAACTTCTACCCATTTCATTGTCAAAATTTGAGTTTCTTGCTTATCAAGCTTATTTTGTTGCCGCAAAAAATGAAAAAATATTAACTTTCGAAAATGAATTTCATTACAAAGTTTACAATAAATTTCAAAAAAATATTTCTGATGGAAATTTAAACTTTTATATAAATATTCCACTAAAATAAATTACAACTTTTTAAAACTATATTAAATATTCTAAATTCTAAATTTATAAAATTTGGGCAGAAATAAAAAAAAAATTTTTAAATTGTACATTTCTAAAATCTTAATTCCAAAGAAACATCGTCATTGCTCATATACTTACAAATTAAATTGTAAAAGCTCACTTTAAACTAACGATTCTAATTTAAAAATTCTTGACTTTTAAAATTAAAAATTTTTCACTTGGACTTAAAAATAGTGAGAATTTTTAATTTCTAAAATCTGCAATTAATAAATTAAAAAATCCTATTTTAATTTTTAGTAAAAAATATATTTAAAAAACTACATTAAATTTAAAAATTTAAGAGATTTTAGGCTAATTAAAAATTTTCAAATAAAAATACTAATTTTGTTATTTACTTTAATTTAAAGGTGACATTTACAATTTAAATTGTTTTTAAATTACACAATACGATAATTTGTATCGTAATTATAAGACTTCCTGACTGAACAATTCATTTTTTTATTTTTAAAATGAAATTTAGAAAATTCGAGAGACCTGAATTTGATAAAACTATGTTGACAAAAAATTCTGGCCATCTTAGATTTAAGTTTCGACCAAAATTTAAGAGACAACAAAAAGTGGCTATTTTAATAAAATTCAACGCAAATTACAGCACTCCATCTGTATCTTTTGTTGGATGAAAATATTACATTTTAAATTGATTCAGTTAACAATATTTAAAAAAAAGTGTTGTCATAAAAATATTGGATTTCAGGTCTAAGATTGGAAAGGTAAATTCCAAATTTTTTAAAAATATAATTAGAGGCAAATGTTTTATGAATTCTTAATTCTATATGTTAAAATTCATAGATGAACACAACCAAAGCCTAAATTATAAAGATTTAGTTTTAAATTGTATTAAGATAAAATGACCAAAACAATTAACTTTTCAAGTTGAGAACCTTTACCTTCGATTAAAATTAAAGGTTCAAAATGTTTTTAGAAAATTTAAAATTATATAATTGAAATAGTGAAATAAAAAATTTGAGCATTTTTAATTTGTAAACTTAACATTTTAGTTTTCTAGGTGTAACAATTAAAAATATTTTTAATTAAAAATTATCCTAAAATTAAAATATGTATTTTTAATTTTAAATTGTAAAATCTACCGGATTCAATTTTAAAATATAATCATCAGTAAAAATTACATAATTAAAATTCAAAAATTTTAATGAAATAATAAATATAATGTTTTATATTTAATTTCTTTCAGCAAAAAACAATTTTTAAATTTTAAATAGTATTTTAGAAGTTTGTATCTAAAATCTATATAACACTCAAAGTTGTAGTTCTACATTTCTAATTAGCAAACTTTAAATACTTAATTAACACTAAGAATTAAAACTTTTAAATATTACGTGATTTTAAGATCTTTTGAATTCTTAAAAATTTAAAAACTAAAATACTTAAAAAATATGAATTTAAATTCGAAACCGCTATAAAAATTTACTTTGTAATTCTATAATTCAAAGTTTTTTAAATATTTAATTAACACTAATAATTTCATTACTTGAATGTTAAATTTTTTGTGCTCTTAATTCTTAAAAATTTTACACATAAAATTAAAATAATTTCAACAATTTTATAGAATCAAAAATTTAAACAATTTTAAAATTTTAAATTCTTAACTTCTATATAAAATATACGCAACAGCCAAAAATGGTGTGTTCTACGTTTCAAATTAATTCGCAGAAATTAGTTAACTCTTAATTTAAATTCAAAATTGTTGTGATTTTAGTATAAATAAATTTAAAAATTTGGTGCAAAACCAATAATGGAAAATAATTATTTTCAAAGTTAACTTTGAACTCTTCTATATATTTATGGAAAGGTAAATTTTTAAATTTAAAAGATATTAGAGCTAAAATTTCTAATTTAAATTTCAAACAGTTTTAAAATTAAAAAATCGTAATTCCAGGCAAATTGTTAATATTTAAAAAAAATTGTTTTCAACCAAATTCCGAAATTTTTGGCCATTCTGAATTTTGCACAATAAAATTTAAAATTCTTAAATTTCTAATATAAACTTGTTTCCCAAGATTACTAAATTGACCATTTTCTAAATAAAATTATTTATTCGAAAAATTTCTAAAATTCTTCAAATGTAAACTTTAAATTTACCAATTTTTAAATATAATTTTTTTTTTAATTTGCAAATAAGAAATTTTCTAAATTTTTAAATTTCGTGAATTTCTTAATCCCTATCGCTTAAATTTATGTTTACAAAACTTATTAACTCCTAAGTTTTCAAACTTGCAAGTTGAAATTCTTAAAATATATTTTAGTTCTTTACAAATATGTTTTAGATCAAATTGAACTTAGATAAATTTTTGATTATAAGATTTTAAAAAATTAGCCTTTACCTAATCTAAGAAAAACGGACAAATCCTCAACAGCAAAAATCTCCATCACTTAAATGAAAAGTTGAATAGGGCTTTTAAGGATCTGGGTTTTTAGACAAGAAGAAGACCTAGGAATCCAGAATTATTTTAATGAATTCTCGTCGACCGAGAAAAAAGAGTATTTACTGTGGAAGGCCACAACAAAACCAAAGAGGCCAAAATTATCGAGCCCACCAGTTAGGCAACCAGATGGAATTGGGTGAGAAGTGATGAGAAAAAGGCTACTGTTTTCTCTAACCACTTAAATTATTACCAATATTCGGGTAAATCATTCAAATTAAAGTTGATTTTTATAATTTTTGGTTTATTGAATTTTGTGATTTTTCTATTTAAAACATACATACTCAATCCGTTCTGTAGATCAATGAAAAATGAATAACTTAAACAACAAACTTTACTTTTGTGTATTCCATTTACGCTAATTTTGGATAAATGAAAATAGAGTAAAAGTCACTTTTTAATCGAAAATTAACCCACAACCATTTTATGAATTAGAAAATTGTTCGAAAATGTGTCTTCACTAAAACCGATTTACATTAGAAAATAAGAGATTCGTCATTGTCATATTTTAGTTAATCATGATTCTGATACTGGTCTCCACTCTCCTCATTGTTCAATCAATCAATTTAAAATATCTAAATTTTTTAAAATGTGTAAATGAGCCATTTTCTAAATTTTTAAATTTCGTAATTTCTTAATCCCTATCGCTTAAATTCATATTTACAAAATTAATTCACTCGTAAGTTTTAAAACTTTCAAGCTGAAATTCTTAAAATATATATTAGTTCATTACAAATATTGCATCAAATTTAATTTAGATACATTTTTGATTATAAGATTTTAAAATATATTTTTAAAAGTTCTGCCACGGTTCTATATTTGAAAATAGTTTAATAAAAAAATTGGTGGACGTTTGAAAAATCCAAATTATGAATTTCAATAATTATTATTTAATGAAAATAGTTAAGTTAGAAAACTTGATTTGTAATTTCAGACATATTTTAAACTGTAAGCTAATAATTTCGGAATTTCAAAAAATTCTGAACTAGATTAATTCTAATGTCTCCAGATGTTTCGTAACAGGACAATTCTTAAATTTTTTTTTGGTTTTCCCAAATATGTTTTGAATTGTATTTTTTAACAGTTCAAAATTATTAAAAGTCCAATTAAACATTCTAAAGAATTCTAAATTTTTAATTTTTTTTAAAAATTTCGAATGAAATAATTGAATTGAATTTTTTAAGAATTTCAGCTTGGAAATTTAAAAACCAATATATTTTTAAATATGGAATTAGGTGACAGAGGAGATTAAAAAATCAAAGCAATAAAATTGTATCAATTTGGGAATTTAAAAAGTTTTAAAAAAAATACGAAAATTTAACAATTTAAAATGAAGTAACCGATTAATTGACTCCCAAATATCAATTAAATTAAATAATAATATTATTTGAAATTAATTTTTAAATTGGAAAGAAAAAATTAGGGCGTTTTTATGAATGAAATTAAAAATTTCACTTAATAGATGTGTTCGCAATCAATAATGCCTACAGGTTAATAAATCTAATATAAACGTTTTAATTTTTATAAACTTAAATTTAGGGCACTAAAACCACGCCCTAATTTTTATACTCATCAATAGTAACTTCGGAAAATCTTAAATCGTTTTATCATATTCCAATAAATTTTCTATTTCTGTAAACGAACTTCATGAAACGTCCTAATTTTTAATATGATTATGAAGCCCGGTAGTAAACCAATTTAAATTATATTATAGGCCTAAGATTGCTTAAGCCGTTCTTATCGTAATATAATAATAAACAAAACGCATATCTTAATATTCAATCTCAATCGCTCTATTAATTTTAACGTGGCAACCTATTGAGCCTTCGTTCTTTTCCAATCACTTAAGTCAAAATAGTTTTTTTTTCCAATTTCCATATACATATAAATGTATAACTAAAATGCAAATTCTATGACCTGAATCTAAATAATCGTTTTAAATTATTTGCACTGGCCCTCAAGTCAAATTCACAAAATCCCGTATATATATATATAAAAAAAAAATCTCAATTTTTCAATCCTATTGTTACAAAAGAAATTCAATTTTTTTTTTTTTTTTTCATTTTCTTCTCGATATAGGTTTTGTTATACAGATTTAAATTGAAATTCACTTAAAATTGAAAATAGAAACGATCTATATATGTATACGTATATAGAAGAAAATCATCGACAATATATAACCAAATAATACACAACAGTAAATAAAATATCGAATATAGTAGGACAAAAGCTTCGGAAAAAGTCTACAATTATTATTATTATTATTATATGTATTTGTTAGATACTAAAGACTCGATATATAAGCAAAATGTCTACAAAAATACGAAATCCTTCTGTAAATCAACATAATATAAAATCCATTAAAAATCTCAATTCACTGTGTACTGGTAAAAAAAAAAAAATATAAAGGGAGAATACGTCAATTTTTGTATGTTCTATGCCAAGAAAAGAATCATTTCAATGTATATGATGTATTTGACTTTTCTTAGCTTACCAAAATAAAAATGTACAAAAAAAGCTCAAAGAAATGTATCTAAAGAAAATTTATATATATAAATAGATTTGTGTTGTAATAAAGAGATAAACGAAGCTTTTGACGAGCTTTTCCGTTTTTATATATATTTATATTCTGCCTGCAAAACCAAAAAAGAAAATTGATTTTATATCGCAGCACTATAGCTACGTATAATGATTAAGTAATTAAGCAAACAATGTATGATGTTTTAATATTCACACTTCACACAAACACAAAAAACAGTTTTGTGTTTCCTAATTACCTTAAATATCGCCATTAAATTACCATACCTTATATTAATGCCAACCATGACTAAACAAACTATAATTTCACGAATACCCAACCTGATTATATTCAAATTACACCCTTATATCAATATCGTATATATACCCTACATGCCGTGTACATTGTATTGTGTATATGGTGTAATATACACACACAAAAAAGCACAAAAATATCCTAATTATAATTTAATAGTAAAAAAAAAATTATTATTATTATTATTAAAATGAACTCAATTTGAAACCCCGTTCCGTTTCTGCAGTGCGCCCCCACCATGTTCATCGCGTTTTATTTTATTACTCGTAAAAATTTCTACATGAAGGAACCGAACTGTGTGTGTAATGTGTATATAGATATCGTAAATTAATTATTTTAATCTTACAAAGTACCCAACTACTATTACTATATGTATACAGTACGACACACACATACATTCACAAAAGAATAAAAAATAAGCTTAATTTCTTTTAAATATTAAATTCATTTTGCCATTAGTAGACAGAAAATGGTAGGAAAATTATACCAACACTGTCTCTATATATAGCATACTTGTTGAATTAAAACAACAAGTGTTTCATTACTATTTAAATAATTTTTTTTTTTTGTGTGGTTTTAATTCTATTAAAATTTATTTTATGATATCCAAAAAAAAAAAAAAAACAGCAAAAATTGAACAAGAAACCAACCAAACCAAAAAAAATTTATAATTAATAGTTTTACATAGACAAAAATTTTTTTTTTTATTAAATCTGCATAATCACGATACTCGTACAGCACTCTATGTATATAGGGAGTATCATGATTTATTTTTTAAGTTTGATTATTTTGATGATAAAATATATTTATATATATTTTTTATGCTGTCTGAAGTTGATTTGAATATTTTGTACTTAAAATACAAAAAAAATGATTGGATTATAATGATGGCTTAGTTGGCAAAAATTTTATGAATTTTAAGTTTTAATTTTATTAGTTATTTAGCTGTTATTAGGATTATTAAATTAATGAACTAATCTCTGATCGCTTTTTTTTTATATATATAGGGGGAGATATTTGTATATCTGGTTATATGATATAATTAATTGATTATATAAATTCATTTCATTCAACTTATCTTTTTAAATTATGATTTTGTTGTATAAACCGTTCCAGTACTCACCTAAAATGAGAAAATAAAAATTTATTTATTTAAAATTCGTAAAATATGAAACATGCAAATTCAATTTCCCGAAATTACTCATCCAATTTCCATTCTATAAATCTTATATATGATGAGTCTAACGCTTAGCCGATTCATAGAAACAGGCGCGGGTGTTTTTAAATAATCCTTGTTACACATAATCTATCTACATTAATTTTTTGAACCTTCACAGTAACTGCAGAAATAAAATATTATTTGTAATTTAATTTACATTGGATCTAAACATTATCTTGATACACTTTTAAGAATTCATTAGCGTTTGATCCCTATCTGAGTACTCTTTTAACACAATTGAGTATAATCTTGAATTAATTTGTTCAGTTATTTTACAAATAATTAATATAAAATTGTCTAAAAAAATTAGAGTGACAACATTTTAACAAATTTCCAAATTTTTAAAGCCACCCTCAGCAAACGAGTTATCTATTTTACAAAAATGTTCTTCACGAAAAAAGTGTGAGTGGAATTTTGTTGGCCAATGACAGATTATCGTAGACGAAAGTGAGAGTATGCCATTATTGTGTACAGCGATGGGCGAGGTAGATGGTTTTTGTTAACGTCAACAATTAAAATAATGTCTACAACCAGCGATGGTGAGGTCGACAATGACATGTCAACTATTCAATTGACGACGTCTCGGTGTAAAACAACAAAATGTCAACAATGTCGAATATGTCAACAATGTCAACAATAAATAATTTTTCGATATTCAAATGTTTTTAATTGAATTTTAATTTAATTTCATAGAACAAAGAAATAAACTGAGGATAAACTGAGCTATAGGATCAAATAGTTTTAAATTTACATCATACCTGCCAATAAATTCATCATTGAAAATAAGCTGTTTTACGCGCTGCTTGATGTTACTATTGTCGGCAGTATGGTTTTCATAAAACATAGATTGTTTTCATAGACACTCAGTAAAAAATCTTTATAGGTGCACCATCTGGTTTCACATGGCATTTTCATTCTACTACCACCCATATTTATTACCATTCTTTCGAAATTCGTATGTTTGAATTCTTTTGGAACGGTTAGCACATCGCTTAGACAGTTATCTGGTCGATCTGTTAGATTGTTGTCCGAGATTATATATCTTAAGAAATTGCCAAAGTGGCTCTTGCAAGTCGTGTTCCATTGGAAGCTCAACCTTCCCATTTTCATCAGATTTACCGCATTCAGCCATTCCACGCGAAATCAGACACCCATCCGGAGGCAAGGTGTCCAATTTTTTTGAAATTCGGGGAGATGGTAGATATAGAGAAAAAAAATAATAATTTGAGTAAAAACTCGGTGGGGTCAAAATACGCGGAGTTCCGTTTTAATTTGTTTTTGTCGGAAACTCAAATGTTCACATCTTTAAATTCGTGTATCTTAAGTATTCCTTGTCCGATTTTCACGTGTATTAGCTCATTGGAAAGACAATTGTACATACTTTCGTTAAGTAAGTAAGTAAGTGTTTTAAACTTTGGTGTTAATGTACAATATATCGTTTAAATTTCAGTTTTAAATAGTATTTTGCTGAAAAGTCGAAATGCTCACCCTTTTTTTATTTTTTTTATTTTTTTATCGTAAAGCACTTGACAATACCTTTCAAAAAAGCCATCTTTCACGATGGAGACTCAACGCGTTCGAGTTTTATAGAACAAAACGTCTTAACAAGTTACGGTGGAATTTAACATTTCAGTACAATTATTAATTCTAAACTACGAAATTCATATTTTGGTTCTTACTTTTACAGTTTTATTCAATAAAGTTAATTTATTTACAAATTATTTTAATTTAAAATTATAAAAATTATCAGAATTGGAAGATCGACGCGCTGTTATCTTGTTGTTATCATTGGGAACAAAGCAATGAGAATGAGTTCCTCTGATGGCTTTTACTGAATCAAATTTTTTTGCTAGTGATCGTGCCACCCTTCTGTACCCTTTGTACGAAATCTAAAAGTAATGTTTGATTCATTTTTTGTAGCCCAATCGAAAAGTTGTTGTGCTGTGTTTTTTGATCAGCGTATGATTACTGAAGGCTGGCTTTCGTGGCATTTCGTTTCAATTTTTAACTTCCTCTGATATAGAAATAATTAAAAATGTAAAAAAATATGTAATTGTACTATAAAGGTACGGTGAGTTAATGTATCCTAAAAGTTAATTAATAAATATTTTATTAATAAAATAGCGGAAGGACGCCACTTTATGTATATACAAACTTGATCGAAAAACTCTGAAATGTATTCGGTTGCTAAAACCTTTAAATTACATAAAGTATGGTTCTATAAAAAAAATATTATTGTTGGGCACAACTTCTACAAAAGCTCGAGAGAAGGTCAACATTTCAAACAAATTTCTCTGGCAGGAAATCTTATGCAAGTTCACAATTATTCAAAAAACAAAATATGCAGTTGCTTAACGTAAAATGTGAATGTAAGCATGTTCACTTTTTTTCACGATTGTTACCAATCGACTCTATATTAGTCCTATAATTACTTTTATTTGCTTATTTTAATTTCTTACCTAAAATTTATTTAAATCCAAAACAATAACTTACATAACACAAACGAAAAATTATTTAATGAAAAGTGCTAAAGAGTGTTGGTAAATAAGGTTAAGGTAGCCATCAAAATAATTATGGATAGTGTACCTGGACTACGTTTATTTTGGCCCGAATAAAGGACTGGTATCATGGATGCCTATTCTAAAATGGGTTGAGCGCTGCAGAATTAACTCTAATGAATCCAATTCATGGTATATCTAATTCAGCTACCGGAGTTGGAAGAATTAACCAGACCGAAGTTAGTTTGATGAGTGCCATCCAAGCCATTCCACCAGCTCCTCTGCCTTAAGAGAAACGCCGTATTACAAGATCCCAGTCCAAGGCAGCCTGAAAATCAAATTTAGAAGAAAGGAGGCACGATCACTAGCAAAAAAATTTGATTCAGTAAAAGCCAACAGAGGAACGCATAACCATTGCTTTGTTCCCAATGGTAACAACCACATCACAGCGCATCGATTTTCCAATTCTGATAATTTTTATAATTTTAAATTAAAATAATTTGTAAATAAATTAACTTTATTGAATAAAACTGTAAAATTAAGAACCAAAATATGAATTTCGTAGTTTAGAATTAATAATTGTACTGAAATGTTAAATTCCACCGTAACTTGTTAAGACGTTTTGTTCTATAAAACTCGAACGCGTTGAGTCTCCAACGTGAAAGATAGCTTATTTGAAAGGTATTGTCAAGTGCTTTACGATAAAAAAATAAAAAAATAAAAAAAGGGTGAGCATTTCGACTTTTAAGCAAAATACTATTTAAAACTGAAATTTAAACGATATATTGTACATTAACACCAAAGTTTAAAACGCTTGCTTGAAAGTATGTACAATTGTCTTTCCAATGAGCTATTACACGTGAAAATCGGACGAGGAATACTTAAGATACACGAATTTAAAGATATGAACATTTGAGTTTCCGACAAAAACAAATTATAACGGAACTCCGCGTATTTTGACCCCACCGAGTTTTTACTGAAATAATTTTTTTTTCTCTATATCTACCATCTCCCCGAATTTCAAAAAAATTGGACACCTTGCCCCCGTAAATGTCTTTTTTTTTGTTTGATTTCACGTGGAATGGCTGCATTGTCTGATACAACGGCATACATATGAGTTTTATATACATTTCAAGAGCTAGTTCAGTTGGTTCCAATACAACGTCGGCCAACGGTTCTCCTATATCAGACTCTGTTGCGAAATCCCACGCATTTAAGAGAGCCTATTTGTCGGTTGTGTTATCGATCATCATTACAACGATTTTTGAATTATTAGCCGTATTTTTCCATCCGTTAATAACCAGAATCGAATCATTACTGCAATTTGCGGATATATTATGTACAGATTTATCATACAATTGATTGAGCATTTTTGTTGAAACTGATTGTCGACCAGGTATTTTATCGGCGAGAAATTATCTGATTTACGTTTGAGTCTGACTCAAGATATACGCCACTTGTTAATTGTGTTGTATTACCACTAGTTGTATTAGAAAGTGGAAAAGAAATTAATGAAGACGATGAGCCAGAATTGGTTGATGATGGCATTCCGATTCCATCGGGAGTTATGGGTTCATTTCGATCCAATAAAATAAAAATCGTAACGATTTTTGTTTTGTTTTATATTGTCGACGAATAGATGACTTTGTCGACATAGATGACGCTGAAATCTTATTGTCGACGCATTGTCGACTCGTAAACGTCGACAATAATAGACGACGCGTAATAAAACATCCCTGTCTACAACTGAATCTCTGTTCAAGGGCGATTCAATTAAGCTGGATAGGAAGAAATTAAAAAATGTTTTAAATTAAATCGGTAATGACATGCCATATTCCATAACTGTTAATTAAAAATTGTTTATTGTACTAAACGTTCGAAGCGAATTAAATTTCAAATTTCGTTATCACGGATAAAATAATGCACATGTTGTTTAACGCGTTCCATGAGATTACTACACTCCTTCCGGTGACTTTGGAGCCAAAACAGTTCCATTAACGAATATGCCATTCTTTTCATCAAATCCCAATATTTTTCGATACATAACACCGATTTGATTAATCTCGTACCAATTTCTGGCGTCTTTAGAGTCGTATGAAGCAGACGAATTAGCCGCAAAACACGTCATTGTGGAAATGTGACAAAAACCTGGCACTCGACTCCACAGCTGCAAATTGTTGGCCCATAACTATTTTTGCTAATGTATCGAACATAAAGTGATACAATTTTTGACAAGGTAATTTTGCATTTGAAAATGTTTTCAAAAAACGCTTTTACCTCTAAAAACCATTTTAATTAGGTCTTTTAATTTTAATATGTATGAGTAAACGCTTTCTGAAATATAGCAACCGAGCTTTGATCATATAGAAATATACTCGTATAATATTGCCAAATTAAAAGCTTTCAACGAGTTATGAAAAAATATATTAATATTAAATCAATGCTTTATGAGTTGTGAAATATTATAAAACCATTTAATTTTTTGTTTCTTTGCTGAAAGCTCTGAGATTATTTATATTACAATTTTGTAGTAGTATTTAAAAATCTTATCTTAATTAATTGAATCTGGCTGAAAGTTTAGTATTTTTACTTAAAGGAAAATATCCAAGAGAGCTGTTAAACATTAAGTGCAGTAAAAAGCTCAATTATCCGTCTATTAAGTTTAATGTTTTCACAGTCATTTAACAACATTTTCATGTTCCAATTAATACTTATAAAAGCTCGAAAAATCATATTTCTGTTTAACAATTGTATAAATTGTGCACAAAATTTTAATATTAAATTTTTTTTTATATAATCAGTTAATTGTACGAGTAGCTCAATATGAAAAAATTATGATCGGGTCGCTGAGCTTCTGTCGCTTTGCTCCTTAAAAGAATAAAAATTCGGGCACATCACTTGTTTTATTGATGACAAAAAAAAATCAAAAATACGTTATTAGATGCACTTTCGATTGACATGAATTAACTGAATCCCAATTGAAAATCTCTTCAGATAATTGAGTTACTATTCAGATAATTAAACTACTGAAGAGAATTGGGCGTTCGATTGAGACTCTTCACTTCAGATAAATGTTGAAAATATTTTTTTTTATTTGGCTTGTGTGGAAAAAATATGAATAAATAATTTTTATTTTGCCAGTTTTCCATCATTTAATAAAAGATTTCTAACTTTTACCGAATTTTATAGGAGTTAACTTAAGAATTTATAATAAATGTAATTCAAACAAGGCATAAGCATATGAATGAACACAATTTATTTTGACGTAGAATATGTCTTACTGTCAGGCGAGTGCTGGACCCCAACTAGAAAACCGCGCGTTACTTCATGTAACCGTTAGAAATTTCAGTTTTTTCTATAGGACAAAATATGTACCATTAACTAAATACTATTCGACAACGAAGATCTAAGGACAACCCTGCAGCACAATCAACCAATCCTTTTGAAAATATAGAATAAAATTCATTACCGGAAATTCTTTAAAAGTTTCACGATGCGTAACGTCTTGATCCAAATGAAGTTTATTCAAACCGGTTAAGTTTAACTAGTTCACAAAGCCACTCTAAAAATGATCTACATTATCGACGTTGTCTACGTTGTTGACATTGTCTACGAGTTGTCGACTTGTAAACACCAATTCCTGATTGTGTATGGACGTTAATGAATATCTTTTCCAATCGGAATTTTAGCGCGATTCTCAGGGAAATATTTCTCGATTTTACAAAAATGATCTTCACTAAAAAAGTGTAATGGGATTTGTCATGGCCAATGACAGGTAATCGCGTAAAGATGTCCAAGCAAATATAAATACGCCATCATGGTATGTATGGGCATCATTGAATATTTATGGTAAACGGAATTTTACACGACCCTAAGAGAACGAGTTTACGATTTTTCAAAAGTGCTCTTCACTAAAAAGTATGTTTAGATTTTTGATGGCCAATGACAGATAATCGTTGGGATGTCAACGCAAATATGAATATGCCATCATTGTGTATGGGCATTAATGAATATTTTTATAATCTGCATTTTTGGTGGCCAATGACAGGTAATCGTAGAGATGTCCACACGCATCATGGTGTATGGGCATCAATTAATATTTGTACCAATTTGTGAGTGGATTTTTGATGGCAAATGACAGATAATCGTAGAAATGTCTACGAAACTGTGAGTATTCCATCATTGAGTATGGACATCAATAAATATTTGTGCCAATCGGAATTTTAACACGACCCTCAGGGAAGAGTTCTCGATTTTACAAAATGCCCTTCACTAAATTTGTATGAATGGATTTTTGATGGCCAATGACAGGTAGTCATAGACATGTCAACGCAAATACGCAAATGTAAGTATGCCATCATGGTGTTTGGGAATCAAGGAATATTTATAAAATCAGAAATTTAGCGCAACCAATAGATAAGGAACAGATAGTAGTGTGGATGGTAATCTGTTTTTATTTAGAATTAATCGAATTGAAATGTTATGTTGAACATTTAATGGTTTTAAAGATGCAATACTTACTCCACCCCAAACATTAATTCTATACTGAACTTTAGACTGGAGAAGACCATAGTCAAACTAGAATAACAAAGAGCTTGGGCCTACGCATGGTATTAATAAATTTCTATTACAAGAAATAACATATTGTTCAAGGTAGTCTATATGTGTTTTAAAACTAAATCGGGAATTTATGGTTATCCCCAGATATTTAAAATTAACAACTGTATCGATGCTGCACGTATTTGATATAGCTATCATTACCGTAATTGTAACAACTAGTTGAATGATAAATTATATCGGGATTAGAAACAGTAGCCCTATAAACTTTAAATATAGCTTCTGAGTTTCTGCTAAATACCATATAATGCAAATTTAACCATAGATGTGATGATACTGAACCCAAAATATTTTTATACGCCAAAGCGATGTCATCAGCAAATTCAACAATAGATTCTATGAGGTCTAAATAAAAAATTGAATTAGTGTAAATCAAAAATAGGAATAGGTCAAGCACAGAACCTTGCGGAACACCATAAGGAATAGTTCAAGGTCTAATAGCTTTGGCCGTTTGCATCCTGTTTTTGAGGTAAAAATCAGACCACTTGTATTGAATTTCTAACTGAAATTCAACTGTAGCGAAAGCTTTCGAAATAATATTAATAAGATCGTTCAAGATCATTTCAGTACTACTACTTTCTTTGTCTATAGTTTTAATAAATTTTTCAATTTTTTTTGGTAAAACCGAGAAAAGACCTGTAATTAGATACATCATTGGTATTTCCCTTTTTAAAGAGTGGAATAACCGTAGCCACTTAAAGGCAATCGGAACAATTCCTTGTTAAAATTACTGATGTTGTCAAATCCTCAATATAGGAATTGTTTAGAGAGTTGATGTAGTTTAAAACTTCAGATTCACATGTTTGACTAACTAAGAAATCTTCACTTACAAAACTATTCTAATTGATGATGTCATGTTTAAGATTGTTTGGCACGTCTATAAAATAATTATTGAATTCTTCAGCAATAGCACTTGGATCCAGAATAAACACCCCATGATAGTATACGAACAAGAATTGCAATCGTGGCGTTCTTGTGGTGCAGCCTGTAATGTTCGAATATACCGAATTATGTTGCCTATGTATTGTTTCATGTTTTTAATATTTTTTATTTTATCCGGTTTCTTTTATCCATGAGCTATGCCGCTGTCTTAAATCGGTTAATCCCCCATTTCGATTTAGAAGTTGATCGAGAGTATTCGATATAGAACGGTGTAACCCATCCAGTCCCACAAATAAAAACAAATTATAAAAAAAATAAATAAGTGCCTAATTCGCCTCATTGCTGGCAAATCGAAATTAGAATCCAATATATTCCATACCAAATTAATTAAATAAGGCCCTGAAAGTTTTCCAAAATAATTTTCCCCATCATATATGAGCGGTCCGAACCACCGTTTTACATACTACGGTCGTAAACATATGGATTATAAGAAGAAAATTTTGTAGACCCCAATTTTGTCAGCCCAATTTTGCAGATTAAATATTGTACTGCATTCTGTATATATCAATTATCGGTAGACAATAAAATCTTAAAACCTGTCCATCTGTATCTTCACCGTTTGAGCTGAAAAATAAATAACGTGCTCGCGCTTAAGACAGTGCGACAAAGTGAATTCACCATATGCGTATATTTATAAAATTTATTCGTGCAGTTTGTGATTGTAACCTTTATCATTAGTATTAATTTATTAGAATAAGGAATTTAGAATAATAAATTAGTGTTAGAAATAATTAAAGCGCAGACCGCTTTGCAGATTTGGGAGTAAGTGAAAACTGTTATTGTCTTTTCGCAAAAAAAAACTTTTGATTTTCCCTCAGCTATATTTATTATTTACATATATGTACGTACAATGGTAGAGTACTGCCTGCATCCCCCCTTGTGGGGAATGTAAATATTAATAAAATAAAATATATAATTTCTTATGTTACTAAATGGATGCTGTTTTATTACTCATAAAATACAGTGTATTGACATTATGGGTTAAAGATTTTAATGGGGAGGGAGGAGGAACCGAGTGCTTAAACTGCTAAGGGTTAGTGAACGGTTGACATAACTGGCCTACTGGAGTTACGAACGGAATAAACATGATCAGGCAATTATTAAAAATTGGCCGGAACCCACGAGGATTCCGCACTCAATGCCACAAAGGCCCATGGTGCAAAGGCAATTAATATTATTGATTTTGTGTTCGGTTTAGGGTTTATAAAATAATCGTATTTAAGTTATAGTTGCACATGATGATTTTTTTTTGTAACGTGTCCAGTTGCCAAAACATGCCAGAGTTTGTGGGGTTTATCAGAAAACCAGGCATGTGCAGATTCGGAAACAGAAGTACGGGTTACAGGATTTCGTTAATTTAAAGTTTACTTTTTGATTTACCGGTAAATTCATTCGCCAGTTGCCACTGATTTTTCAGATTATTTTTTGATTGATCAAAATTATTAAGGTAATAGTTTTTTTTAGTCGAATTTACTACAGGCAGACCATCAATTATTAATGAAACTAGGCAATGGTCGGAAAATGTATAATCACGTACTTCACCCACTATATATTAAACTTAGAAGATGGCTTAGCCCATATAAAAATATGATCAATACAAGTTGTATAAATGTGAGTAATCCTAACTGGTTCAATTATGATAGATTTTAACCCAAAGCAAGCCATCATAGAAACATAATGTTTGACCGAATCGTATACTGAGATTTTCTGAATATCAATATTTACATCACTCACAATAAATAAATGTTTAGTATGAACTGACTTTAAATAATTTAAAACTTCATCATTAAAAGCACAATACAGTGCAGGGAGTCTATTAAAAGCAAAATGAGCAAAGAAAGCAACACCATTTTTCCGCAGACTATACGCGCGGTTTGATGGCCAATCAAAAACTTATTAGAATAGTGATTAGAATTTAAAGTAGAGGATGTAGCCAGGGTAGCCAGCATTACAGATGATTTACTCTAGATGTTCTCATATATATTTTTGAATTCCTAAACCATAAACATTTATCATTCTTTTCGTTTTTAAAAGTTTTGGCGTGAGAGAATAAAGCTTTAGACGAATACCTGTGGACATATCTCTTGGAAACTTATATGAAATTGTACCAGCCCATTATAATTGAATTTCCATAGAAGCAAAAATAGTGCAGTTTGTCTAAGATATCCAAATACCTATTTACTTGAAAGTATGTGAACATTTTTAAAAGCACAAAATTTACAAATATCCCAAATAAATAAATTCGAAAAATAACCAAATTTAACAGTGTAACTGTTTGTTAATTATTAGACAAAAACTTGAGCAACGTTTATTCTTCAATGGAATGAAGATTGAAAATTGACTGAAAATTCAATGTGTTGCGTGTAGTATACATATACGAGTATATGTATTTATCTAGTCTACTTTTTTGATTGAGTTTGTAGCCCCCATTTTCAAAATAAAACTTGTACTTTCAATATCAGTCGCGTCTCGGGACATTTTCCATAAGCTCCCTTTCTCAAAACTAAAAGATTTTTACCAATCAAACTTAACATCTTGGTTCAGAATAAAATAAACATTCATTGCTTCACAGTTTGATGGAAAGTGTAAGAATTTGGCAAAATTTCACTATTCGAAGAACTTCAGAATTTATTTTAAAAGTTTTGTGATAGTTTTGATAAAACTACAGAACTTGAGGAAAATTTGACCAGAACATGTACATACAATAAAACTAGTGTATTTATTTTTATGTTCCAAGTGAACCAACTAAAAAGGGATCCAGTTGCAAAAGAAGTTCCACGATAATCTGACATTCAGAAAAATAATTGCCCCCACCTGTCTTGTCGTCGGATCAAATTAAAATCGAAGATGTTTTACCGATGTTGACCATTTGAAAATGCTCGATATTAAATTAATTACAAGCCATAAATCCCAAGCTATACATCACATTCGTTGATGAATGGTTGCAATCTTTAGTCGTACAATCCTAATTTTATTATAGCCATTCGTTGAATATTAGAGGCCATCGAACAAAAAAATTTGAATCCCAAGAATACAAATCATAATAAACCGGATTCTGCATCGATCAATAATGAGATGTCGTCCAAAAATAATGTGACTCTCAAATCGAACATCACAGTAGAAATTCCCGTAATAAATGCGCTGTTGAACAAAAAAATCCAAGGTATAAAAATATCGGTGAAAGTGGTGGTATGTATAAGTGGAATACAAGAAACATTTACCGCGGGTCATCCAGGAGAATCAATTACTATAATCATCGTTAAAAAATCTGCAAGTGGACTGGGATTGTTAAAAAAACGGAGACTGCGTGATTTTGAAAAATTAGTAAAATTTTGTATCGTCAACCCTAGAGACTACAATTAAGAAATTTTTAATTTGGAACACGAATAATTGTTCGGGCAAATGCTTATATACATTAAAAATCCCCTACTGTGAATTTTGTCTCGAAATTGAATCCCACGGGCCTGGAATACCAAAGAAAGCACGCTACTTACTATGTCATCGAAACTTAAAATTTTCACAAAATCTAATGTCATCTGGCGCTTCAAAATTTTTAAAATTGCCCAAGATTGTGTTACTTCGGAATTCTGTGAAAATTGTAGTTGGTATGTACCAAAAATTTAAAAATGGCTCATAATTGGCTGTCTTCAAAAATCAAGCAAGAGTCTTCAATATTTTGTGAAAGAATGACTATGAACAGAACGATAGCATGGTCTATGTTGAAATAAAAAAATAATCCAATTGGAATAATTAGCAAAATTTAACAGTGTAACATTTCAGTATTTTTGAAGTATTATTTCATGAAATTAGAAAATTAGAATTGTCTTTCTGTAAAATGGAGTCGGCGAATTCTTATTGAACTTATATTGCTGCAGTAGAATTCCAAGATTCAATAAACTTGTATTCATATATAGCGATTAACTTTACATTTAATTTTGTATCGCTGATCCCTCTATAGAGATGTAGTCAGATATTCTTCTATATTTTCAGATATAGTTTGTAGTTTTAGAGGACTTAATTCTGAATTTTACTGCCGTCATGAACACAAAGCTATATCAGTTGTCGTTAACAAATTTACAAAACAAAAATATTCCAACTGGAAAAAACTTTTTGTTATTATTTTTAGTATTAACTTCACAGTCATAAATTAAAAAAATTTAAAATTTCAGTTTACTTGAATTTTTAATGTATAAATTCTGAATTAAAGGATTTCCAATACTCCAGTTGTATTACATAATAAATTAAACACATGGTAATTTACATATAATTTTTTCAATATCAATATGGCATGCCAGTCACAACCCCTAAAATCCATAAATTATCTCAAAAAACTCATCAACATCACAGGACAAAAACATCAAACGAAGGTATATAATAAATAGTTAATATATTTCGTATTATACTCATCATTTAGTTTGGTAAATTTCGTTATTATCCAACATCAAATAAAATTCCAATCAGATCAAAAGTAACCAAGGATAATCGATTGCCTGTATGTAGATATAGTTACGAGACACGTGTAAATAAGTCTATATGTGCCATCAACCTCCCTCCCTAAAATATGTTTCACCATTTTTATCTACATATAGTACATCGAATGTAGATAGACAATATTAATATTTTTTATACGTAATTTAACCATATATACAAAAATACCTGGGGTAAAGTACTCATGAGTAGATAGCAAAGTAGTTTCATCAGCTAAAATCGTACATAAACATAGAAAAACTATACAATCCTATTATTAGTTGCCTTCATCATTATTTCAAATCTCAAATCAAATTATTATTATTATTTTGTGTCTATATATGTATATGTGTGTGTGTGTGTCTACTACTAGAAAATGCTGAAATTCACAAAAAATCCGAAAAAAAATCGTAAAACTTTTGACTCAGGTAATTAAAAAAGTTGTGTTTTGTTTTTGTAAAAGTTCACATATTTTTAATATAAATTATAGAATTTTATGATGCTTTTTTCGTTTCTTATATATGAAATATTCTAATTAATATTATTAGAGAAAAGGAGATATAATTAGTAATATACGACGTTGCTCCGGTATATACGAGTACGTACATATATGAGAAAATAGATAGAAAATGAAACTATTAACCTGTTTATGTGTGTGCTTTCTCTATTTTTCGATCTAACTCTACTATCTATGTATATGGGAAAAAAGTTTTGTATTTCAATAATTAGATCCCGAAAACATGAGAAATGAAAATCATGCTATATATATATATATATGTGAGATGGTTGGTGGTGGTATACGAAGAAGGTAGAGATGATGGTTAAATTTTTTTTGTGCTTACTAAACATAAAAAAAAATCAAAGATTTCACTATCATCTTATTTTATATAAATACGCATAGTTTCGTTATCTCCTATATACATATAGCTATATAGTATACGAAACGGTTCAATTCAATGATTTATTTCAATTACTATACGTAAATATACATTTTAGTATTTTGCTTGCCTTTATCACGGCAAAAGCTTTCCGTTCAATTAATTTAATAAATTTTAGGGGGGATAGTATCCGCATAATTCAAAATTTTGTATACATATTATATAGAGCGGCGAGGTTAGGGAAAT
Organism: Tipula unca; assembly: GCA_951394425.1. Lineage (NCBI taxonomy): Eukaryota > Metazoa > Arthropoda > Insecta > Diptera > Tipulidae > Tipula > Tipula unca. The sequence goes on along the minus strand of OX596382.1, from coordinate 104,512,043 downwards.
TAATTTTATTTTTAAATTTATGTAATCGATATTTGAATCTCGACATCGCGCCCACTATATTTTCATTAAATATAAATTATATATTTACCCAGATTTAGTTTAAGAATATTTGTGCGCGCAGTCCTACAAATCACTGTGTTATAAGCGGAGGATCTCGTATAACAAGTATATATGTATCTGGAATATTAAATTTCAAGCTAAGATGTTGATTAAAAAATAAAAATTCAAGCAAAATTTTATGAAGCGTCAAATTCAATTCGCAACAAAAATTACAACATCAGGATACAGGTATATGTATGTACATGTATGTGTATATATAGTCGTATAAGACAAACAAAAATGTCATTTAAATTTCGTATAGCTATATACAGAAAATGAAAATAAAGAAAACATGAAAAAGCACAGCTTGGGGTTAAAAAACGACAGGTATAACATAAAAAAAAAAGATTGAAGCAAATTTTAAAAGAATTATTATTTAACATTATTGAGGTGTAGTATATGGGTGTGTGTGTGTAATCTTTAATGTATGCATTTTTTATACAAATTTTTACACAGAAAATTCGTTTGTTGAGTGGAAATTCAAAGTGATTTTGTAAGATGCGGAAAATGATTGAAATCAAAAAGCACGAGATTAGTTTTATTAATAAACAAAGTTTTATATTTTAACTGTAGATATGTTTATGGCACGAGAAATATTATATTATAAAGTATTCTGAAATCCTGAAATTAAAATTGAACGGTTCTGTGAACAAGTATACGTAGTTAAATAATTAACAATAAAAATTCCAGTAAAAAAGCTCCTAGATAACATTATTTCTAGAATTTGAAATGGAAGGAGATGAATGAACGATGATGGCGAGAGTTACACTCTAGTATAATCCTGTTGTTTTGCGCATCTTAAATACGATTTTAAAAATTCAATGATTGAAGTTTTGACGTTTCAAATTTTAAAAATTTGTTGCTGGTCCTACCGCAGTATATTATACGGACAGTAAGTATCATTTCACACAGATTTTTGAAATACGGAATATTAATTTATAGACGCATAAAATTGACGTTCAAACTATTCAAAATTCGAAATTTTCAAAATTAATTTTGACACATTTTTGTCACAACATTGAATTAGAATTTTGAGTAACTAAATATTTAGTTTAGAAATTAAGAAAACGCACACCAAAATTCCGATTAAATTTTACAATCTATAATTTGAATTTCCATGTGGCATACATGGCCAGGTAAACACATTAAAATGGCCTAAGGACCGGTATATAAGATAATAACAAGAATTTTTAATTTAACATATAACTAAGACGGAGATCGAACCATGTAAAAGAGACGACGAAAGGTTGCATCTGTGAATTAGTAAAATATTTCGCTAAAATTGCTTATGCAATGGATCTTCTATATATATGTAGAGAATAGTTCATACAGGTTGTGTTACAGTGTCCAGACGCCATGGCCTGATGACTTAATTGTTTTCATCGTATCTGTGCAAACCGTTGAGAATAATAGTATATATGGCCAGGGATCAATAATACTAAGGTAATCTCGACCACCTCAGGATTCATATCAGGAATACTATCAACACTTTTCTGGCTGGCTACACTTTACGTCAAATACAAACCAAATCAATTCAGGCTGAAGTATTTAAAAAAAAAATCTAACTAATGAGGAATTAGTGGTTAAAGTTGGACGAAAAAAGCGTTCCACAAGGATTAATCCTAAGTTGTTATTTTACCTTTTAAAGTGCAACGAAAACATAATTTACATATAAGCCAAATGTAGTTTCGGGGAAACACTCAGAACCCTGTGAGTAAATAATCTAATACCTAAGTGCGATTAAAACAAATTAACTGATGTTAAATGTCATACCTGTTCTCCTGATTTTTTGACTCTTTCTCATGTTTTTTCATGGTATCATCAGTACAAAAAATAGTTTTAGTATGTCGAAAACTTATTAGATGTGCAAGTCATTTACCACATATAAGTATACCAGACCAGACCTTTTTACTATCACCGCTAGAACTACTAAAACGATTGTTACAGTATCTATGTTAACTCTTCTATATATATACGGATATATAGGTTAGCAAAATAATTTTCAAGTTTCAAATCCTCTGGATGATTTTTGAATTTTCTTCGATTTTTTTTTCATTTTGTTTATTAAATTCGTCTAAAAATTTCCAACATATCTTGTCGTTACCTATACAAAACTGTAAATTGACTCGAAGTGTCGAGAATTCGTATAAGAAAAAATTATCGAATTTAATTTAATGTATCAATCTGTTTATGATACCTAATTTAATTGACCATCTACCCATTGTAAAGTTCCATTTGCCAGTCTGTACTGAAATAAATTATGATACGGCACATGAATTGTGCGCTCCGCATATATAAAAGAGGTCGAAATCAAAGATTCGATAAATTCTGTTTTCAATCTGCCCCTCTATTGGGTTTCGGATCCGGTTTACCTTCCGATCCAAACGTCTCAGCCTTAACCAATATTTAGAAATTATTTAAAAATTGAAATTAAAAATGTTGAAGAGGTTTTTAAAAATTTAAATATTAGTCTGAAGATTATTAACACATGGTATATATGTTACTATAGTTAGTACCTCAGACTCTTACATCAATATCTTCAAAGAATAACATTATCACATATATACATTGAGCTTAACCATCAGTAATCAGGAAGATTTTCTGGAAAATTGCCACTTCTCTTGATCACCTTGTATAGTGGCAAAGTTGTATAAGTTGATATGTCGACTAAAATATGCCGTATTATCGGAACATTTGGCATATTTTAAATTTTATTCGAGTAGACGAATAACTTTGACAACTCAAGTATATTGATAACGGCACCTTTCGAAGTATACATTTTTGACTTTGAAAATATAAAGGTGAAGTATATTAATCTCAATTCTCAATATGAACAGTATGTTTAGGTCGAATAGCCTCCAAATAAGTGCCACTCCAGCAACAAATACCATATAACGTAGCGTAGACCCAACCATAGCTTAGTAAATTATTTTTATAATCGTTTTTGAAACAATTAGAATTTTTTAAACCAGATTTGTATATAGTTCCATTCTTTCTTTTTTCTCCCGAAACTGCATCTAAGTTATTCAAAAAGTCTACAAGTTCTAAGTGCATTTTCAACAATTTTAGAAATTATTTCTTGGGGCAAAAGATCACCTTTCTCTATTGGTAGAATATTGCAAACTGGTTTTTAAACTCCTCAAGTAGTTTTCCAAATTCTCTTTATTTGTTGTTTGCTGCTTTTTAATTTACTCCATGGCTTTGGTCAACGAAATGTTTTACTACGATTAACTAAGAATTTACTAAATGATTTACCTTGATTTAAACAACTTCGGCCATAAAGATGACACAGCTCATCTCCTGGGCATTGTCTAGTGTGTGAAGTTATCTCAGAATTCTATACCAGAAAAATTAAAAATGTCAATCAGGCAATACTATTCTCATCCCTCAGGATTTCTAAAATCATCCCAAAGTTTGATATAATATTTTTAATAATTTGTAAACAACGTGTGAGTTTATATATTTTTGTCGTACGACCTATAATGGTTCTCAAGAACCATGACTGCCAGAAATAGTTTCCTATGTTGTCGATCTGCCAAGGTTTCCTTTTGCTATGATAAATTATTGAACACCAGCCGCATGTTGTAATTGGGGTCATATGTATTTGTTCCTATATAAGAAACACGAATTTTAATTAATGGTTCTCGAGAACCACGAGTGCCGGTAAAAAAATATCTATGTTTTCAACTTGACAAGATGCCCATTTGCTGTGATGGATCGTTGAACACCAGCCAGAGCCAATTGCGCTAAATACAACCTACAAGCTGGTGTTCAACGATTTATAACAGCAAAGAGGCAACATGTCAAGTAGAAAACGCATAGAAAACTTTTTCCGACACTCATGGTTCTCGAAAACCATTTATTAAAATCCGTGTTATATTGGACCAAATACGTGTCAACTCATTGCACCATTTACAACCTACGGCTGCTGTTTAACGATTTATCCTAGAAAATGGGCATCGTGTCAAATCGAAAACATAGAAAATTTTTTCCAGCAGCCATGGTTCTTGAGAACCATTAATTAACGTCTATATCATATGGATGGGACTGTATTTATATGACTTTCTGAGCCTATTGTATGACAATTACTTTGTACGACAAGAATATATAAGCTAACACGTTGTTTACAAATTATTAAAATGACCATATGAAATTTAGGGACGTTTTTAAAAATCCTGGGATGAGATGAGATTAGTATTGCCTGATTTTTAACTTTTCTGCGATGAACTCCTAGGATAACCTCACACACTTGCATTTTTAACAAGCCTTTTGATTTAATGATTTAATGATTTCCGCAAAAGTTATCTCAAAAAATGAGTTAATTATGTGCGAGCATCATGCCAGAAATCCCATTTAAGAAAACCCAAATATTTTATATTTTTTATACATGGATTTGATTGTGCCAATTTGTGCCGTTCACTAAAAAGAAATACGAAGGGTTTTCTGACGTGATTATAACACCAGAAATCCCGTATTATTCCTTTAATACATTACATATACATTTCTTAATATATTTCGGTTGTGCATCACCAAATTATTTTGCCACACACTATACAATGACTAGAATAGGCCAAAATCGGCCAACTGTAAACGCAATATATTTCAATATAAATGGTTTATGATCAAGTCACAGAAAATATTTCAGAAAGCCCAACTTTTATCACGGAACTAATTGAAACAGATTATAATACACAATTTGTCCTAGTACCGCGTTTGTACATACTCTACATTGGGTAGAATTGGCCATGGAGTATCCAGAAAATATCAAATTTACGGTTTTCTTGAGTAGTTTTATGGATGATTTCTGGAAAACCCATCTTTTATCACGGAACTAATTGAAACAAATTATAATACACAATTTGGCTTTGTATCGCATTTGTCCAAATTCTACATTGGCTAGAATTGGCCATAGAGTATCCAGAAAATATCAAATTTACGATTTTCTGGAGTAGTTGTATGGATGATTTCTGGAAAACCCAACTTTTATCACCGAACTAATTGAAACAGATTATAATACACAATTTGGCCTACATAGTATCGCATTTGTGCATACTCTACATATTTGCTAGAATCGGCCATAGAGTAACTAGAAAATATCAAATTCACGGTTTTCTTGAGTAGTTTTATGGATGATTTCTGGAAAATCCAACTTTTATCACCGAACTAATTGAAACAAATTATAATACACAATTTGGCTTTGTATCGCATTTGTCCAAACTCTACATTGGCTAGAATCGGCGATAGAGAATCCAGAAAACATCAAATTTACGGTTTTCTAGAGTAGTTTTATGGATGATTTCTGGAAAACCCAACTTTTAATACCGAACTAATTGAAACAGATTATAATACACAATTTGGCCTACATAGTATCGCATTTGTGCAAACTCTACATATTGGCTAGAATCGGCCGTAGAGTATCCAGGAAATATCAAATTTACGATTTTTTGGAGTAGTTGTATGGATGATTTCTGAAAAATCCAACTTTTATCACGGAACTAATTGAAACAGATAAATATACACATTTTGGCCCAGTATCGGATTTTCTAGCCAATGTAGAGCATGTACAAACGCGATACTGGGCCAAATTTGTACATTAGTTTTTTGGTGTGATTATGCACAAATTTTTTAGCGAAAGGCACAAATTCCAAGTATAAAAAATATAAATTTATAAATATAAATATTTGGGTTTTCTAAAATGGGATTTCTGGCGTGATGCTCGCTAATTATGTACATATGTATATGTTGTAGTTATACCCTGCTAGCATATAGCTTTTGTTTATAGACACTTCCATTGTGAATAGGTAATGGTAAATACATGTATAGGAACAAAGCAATAACCCCAATTTTTGTTATACACTATACAATATACGGCAAATATTCTCAGAACATTGACCTCTTGAGACCAGAAAAAAATAAAATCGTACTGTCAGCATGTCACATTAAAATCACTGATCATTAAAAACAATCAATTGTGTTATGTACAAATGTACGCACATATATAATTGTTATAAATTATAATGGTTTTGTAATCAATCAATGATGACAAAATGATTCGTGTGTATAGCGTGTAGCGATAAATTCATCTAATGCCGATCATTATATGTACAAAACACAACAAAATCGTTATCCTGTTGATTTTCCTCCAACATACGTTATATCCTACACATTTGTTGCTGCGTCTTCCTATAATTTTGTATTTTTTTTTTTGTACATAATTTATTTATATCGATTAATAATTCTCGCATGTAAATCCAGGGAGGATTATTGGTTTAGTACATTACTATTTAATTACATTTATATAGGGATTCAATATATATACTCGTATATATACACAGCAAAACCAACAACATACGTTTAATTTCGTACATAAAATGTATGCAACAAATTTTTAAATATTTAGCCGAGCATGAATATGTTGATGGGAAATTTATAAATTTTAAAAATTAAAAATGTAATTCGTTTCATGTTGTAATTTAAAAAAAAAAATGGTCGTTTTAGAGGAGGAAATACAATTTATATATACAAATACGTCAAAATACTCGATTAATGTTTTAATTTATTTGATTACGTCATGCATATGATAATCATAATTACATTATTTTTAGTATTCCGATTTAATCTAATTTACTTGATTTATGTTTTTTATTTCCGGGATATTTTGATATATAATTGTTTTTGATGTAAACATTTTATTCGATTAAATGAGTGCGTACAGTACATACAGTAGGTAGTATTGTGACGGTTCAGACATTAATTTAATTTTTTTTTTTAATTTCACCCCGCATCTCCGCTTTTCTCCGCAACAGCAACAAATAAATAATAAAATTTCCAGGATTAATAATTTTATATTTTATTTTTAAATTTATAGCAAGGCTAAGCACAAGTAGATTTATTGTTTTATTACAACAACACTGTACACAACGAGAGTTTATTATACATAACATCAGCAACAAAAAAGGAAAAGCGTAACATTTTTCTTTTATTTTCACATAAATAATAATTAAATTATTATTATTATTATAATTATTATATAAATATTAAACATTTATTATTATTATGATTATTACTATAATGTACAATGTAATAGTCACAAAATATATATACATACGTATACATAGAATTTTCACAATGAAAATATTATGGAAATATCCAACACAACACAACATAATGTAATTCAATTAAATGGAAATACATAATATACAAGAAATTAAAATTGGACTTTTATGTTAAAAAAAAGAAAAAGAAAATAAACAAAATAACATCATCTGTAAGTGACACATTTCCAGTTTTTCCAGCTTTTCAATTTTTTGTTTTATGTATTTTAATGAAGTTGTTGTTGGTGTAAGCCAAAAGAAAAAAACACAAAATTTAAAGCTCCTATACATAAAATGCTGTTGAGAGAAACGTTAAGATTATGAACGGAATTGTTTACGCATGCAGATGAAAATTAGATTCAAGAAAAATTATTTCGTACGCAGTGTCAGATCGAGAGATCTTTAACACTATAGCGCCGAGTAGCAGCAAATGTCATTAAATTTGTCTGTATGGAACCATCGACGAGACGAATTTGTGAAGCAGGAGAAAATCAGTCCAATTCTTCTTCGTTATCGTAACGAACAGAACTTCTTCGTTAGCAAAACATCCGAAAGATAGCCTATCTATCTGCATTTGATATATGGATTTTTTTTAATTTTATTTATATTACGACTGAGTCTTGTACCCATTTATTAATTTACATTGCATAATAAAGTATTTTGAATAGTCGGCGTAATAAAGTGATTATCCCCAGTTCCGTGTACCTCCTCCCTCAGATTTTTCGCCACAGTAGGTCTACTGACCTCCTGGTCGCGATAAGTCCAGTGGTTTGGTTCTTTGCAGTCTTCTTGTTGGACATGTAGTCAGCATACAGCGTATGCCCAGATTTTGATGCTTGGTGCAAACGTTGTAGGTGTTTTATTGCATGATGCTGAATTTCATCCGCGACAAGCTCAATCTTGAGATCTCGATTGGAGGTTATCGTTTTGAATGTATATCACGGTGCATTAAAAATACATCGTAGGATTTTATTTTGAACTGTTTGTATGATTTTGATATTTGTCTTCTTGGCACATCCCCAGAGTTGGCTACCATATGTCCATACAGGCTTCAGAATTTGTTTGTATAACAGCAGTTTGTTATGGATCGCTAGTTCAGATTGTCTCCCTAGGAGCTAATGCATTTTTCTAAATTTTATGTTTAGTTCTTCTCTCTTCTTTTTTATGTGTTCCTTTCATCTAAGCTTAGCATCTAAAGTCATACCAAGATATTTGGCAGTGTTTGCATGGGGTACTACTATTGAGTTTATTATTATTGGTATATGGTTAACTTTTTGATTTGTAAAGTTCACTTGGATTGATTTTGCTTCATTTAATTTAACTCGCCATTTCTTTGTCCAATTACATATCAGGTTAGTAGCCCTCTGTAATTTACTAGTGGAGTCATTGATGTCATCGGCAAAAGACGCCATTGTTTCTTCTGTAATTGGTATATCTCTAGTATATAGCAGAGATATAGGATTGGCCCAAGAACACTCCCTTGTGGTACTCTGGCTGTTATTCTTTTTAGTTGGGAGTACTCATTCTCATACTTTACTCGGAAGTGCCTCTCTGATATGTATGATTTTAAAATATGAATAAGTTTGAATTCTAGCCTCTGGTGCCATACTTTGTCAAATGCTTGCGCCACATCAAGGAATATAGTTGAGCATATTTGTTTGCTTTCTAGTGATTTCTCGATTACATCAGTGATTCGATATACTTGTTCTATCGTAGAATGTTTTCCCCTAAATCCAAACTGATGTGAAGGGATAAGATTCCTTTCTTCGATAATTGGTTTTAGTCTTTTAAGAAGAACCTTTTCCAATAGTTTCGATAATGTTGGTAGCAGAGAAATTGGCCTATATGAAACTTTATCATGCGGAGGTTTGTTCGGTTTAAGTATCATAATTACTTCTGAAACTTTCCATTGTCTTGGTACATATCTTAGTCGAAATGCTGCATTAATTATTTGCACTAGTTTCCTCAACGCTTTCTCCGGTAACAGTTTTATTATCTGACCCGTTCTAAGATCATATCCTGGAGCCTTATACGCATTCAGATTATTCTTGATTTCCCAATGTTACAGGTGTAATATTTACTTCATCTTGTTTATTTATTGGTGTAATATTTTCCTCTTCCGTTTGTTTTGGGTAAGGTTGGAATGTTTCATCAAGGTAATTTGCAAACAAATCTGCTTTTTGTTTAGCATTTCGAGCCCAATTTTCTTTATTTTTAATTGGAGCAATCTGAAGTTTAGGTCTTTTAATATTCTTAGTTGCTTTCCATAATGAACAATCAGTATCTTTTTGCCCAGTTAGAGTGCTGAGGTATATAATAACTGATTGATTTTTAATGTCTTTTATAAGGTATTTTAATTTGTTACACAAATGGTTAAATACTCTTTTCAATTATTTTCAGGATTTCGATGTTTTTGCCAATTCTTCCGTGCTTTTCTTTTATTTTTAAGAAATTGTCTCACTTCCTCTGGATAGCTAGCCTTGCGCTTCATTTCCTGTCTATTATTTTTAGTGCTTTCCCACGCAGCCAGCATATTAGATATTATAGATGAGCTTATCTAATTCGTCTTCTATTTGGACTGGTCAATGAATTGGGTTCTGCAGACTAATTCTTTCTGTTAACTGTGTTTGGAACAGATTCCAATTGGTTTTGAGGCGCGTTAATTTCGGGTTGCTCTCTTTCAAAATAATTGTTTGGTTAAGTATCATAATAACTGGTGAATGATCTGATGATAGACTTTCACTGTTCTCTATATGGATACAATTATCTGGAATCCCTCTTGTAATAAAGAAGTCTATAAGGTCTGGAATCTTGAGTGAAACTCGCATTTTATGTAGTTGTTTGCCTGCTGCGAACAGTTCTTTTCCTTTAGCGGTCGTTAACCGAGATCCCCAATATATATTTTTTGCATTATAGTCACCTCCAACTATAAAGACACTTCCTAGCGTTTTGAGAAGATTAGTATAATCTACCTGTTTGATTGAGATTGTATCTTGGAGGGCAATATATTGCTGAGATATGCATGTTTTAATATTGCTTAATTGTATTTTGATTGTTATGACTTGCATGGAAAGGTTCTCAACTTTTGGTTCTTCGTTATGTTTTATATACTCTTTTATGAGAATAGCAGATCCACCTCTGGCTTCATTCTCAGGATGTAGTGCATAGTAGCAATCATATCCTTTTATTTTACAGAATGAAATTTTGATGAAATGGGTATCTGATATAAGACATATATCTATATTATGCATGTTAAAAAATATATCTAGTTCTTGAATGTGTTGAAATGATATATGGATGAAGAAAAGTGCAGAATCTGGTCAAGATGCCAAGTCCTGGGATTATTGTTGACGTTGAACGCATCCATTTGTAATATGTCAAACCATCAATATCTATATTGAGATGAATACATTTTCTCCCTCTCATCAACATTCAACCTAACAAGACGTGTTATTATTCATAAAAACCTATTTCATTCATCATCAGGTTATGGGCCTACGTAAATAATAAAAATACGTTAAGCATTTAAGTGTTGTTTATGAAAAAGCTGGTATTTTCTTTTGTAAATTGCTTGTGTATATTTACGGTTTTTTTTTTTCATTTTTTGAGTTTAAGAAGTTACGGTTAGAAAATATTGTATGGCCACAACATTAGCGTTTGCTCGGTTAAAAGGCCGTAAAAATTACAACGAATGGAAAATTGGAGTAAAAGTGCTTCTAATTACCAAAGGTCTGTGGGAATTCTTATCATCAGAAATCACAATCAGCTCAAAAGAGACCACCTCACTGAAAAAAGATTATGTAAGAAACATTTTGTTACAAGAAGTCGAATTTGATCAAAGTGAAGAACCAAAAGTATTTGCAGCGAAGCAAAGAAAGTTATTTGGCAAACCATCGATAAAGAAAAGAGTGAAGTGTTATGAATGCGGTGGCCCGCATTATAAAAAAACATTGTCCGAAATTAAAAAACGAAAAGACAGTCATGTATAGTTCTTTTGTTGCACAGAAATGTGTGTCGCCCAACGATTGGTTCTTTGATAGCGGTGCTACAGCACACTTGCCGAATTATGAATTATGAAAAGTGTGTTGGCAACAAGAAATTTAGTGAACGATATGTTTAAACTCGATGTGCCAAATAATAAATCATTTTTGACTAAAACAGTAATTCATAGCAAACCAATGATGTGTTATCGATTTGGAATTATGGCATCGTCGGCTTGGTTATGAAAGTTACAGTAATTTCGTGTTTATCACCAGTTTCGATAGCAACATTCGAAATTTGAAATCAAATAAATGTGAGACTTGTATTAAAGGCAAATTGTGTCGTTTACCGTTAAACAATGAAGGTAATAGAGCTGAACATTTGTTAGAGTTGGTACACACAGTGGTCCAGTGAATATACAATCGATCGGTTGTTGCCGTTATTTTATAACCTTTATTGATGACCTTTCACGAAAAGTTTTTGTGTTTTGTTTGAAAAAGAATAGTCAAGTGTATTCCAGTGTTTTTTAAAATTTAAACAATTTGCTGAAAACAATACAGGAAATAAATGGAAAATTTTAAGAAATGATAATGGCACCGAATACATTAACAGTAGTTTTTAAAAGCAATTTGTTGTATCAATGCAACAAGACGACGAAGGCAGCGATTTTGAATCAAGGGAGGAAATATTGGAAGATCCTTTAATCACTAAACGAGTGGAGTCACTTGCTGGTAGACACCCAGAGGTAGATGCTTCTGCAAAGCTTGGTGAGCAGATTATTCTGCCAGTAAAAAAACTTGGAAGAGTCAACGATTGAACCGACTGCCGAGTTGACCAATGTTTCATCGGAATTTGAATCGGCCGATGATGCCATTTGACCCGAAGAATGAATCAATTGACGTCAATTATAGAGTCCAAATTTGGAACAAACCCTTGTACAGCGTGCATCGAAAGTGATCCAACTACCGTTAAAACAGCGATGTCAAGTACTTTGAAAGATCGTTGAATGGAAGCAATGCATGAAGAAATCAACTCGTTAGCCGAAAATAAAACATGGGTTTTAGTAGAAATACCAAAAGATGAAAAGGCAATGAAGTGTAAATGGGTTTTTAAGACAAAGCGCAATGCAGACGGAATTATTGTGCGATATAAGGAAAGGCTTGTGGCAAAAGACACACAACTTGCAGGCCTGTAACAATAGATGTAAAACTTGATTTAAAAGTTAGCCAAATGGGCGCAGTTTCTACATGGAAAATTGGATACCGAAATTTACATGGAACAGCCGGAATTATTTGATACCATAAGCGTTACTGTCGTTCGATAAAATCGATTTATGGGCTAAAACAATCGAGTAAATTCCATAAACAAATTCGGCATTATCGCAACTTAATGAAAAGTTGAACAAAAACTTCAAAATGAAGAACCTAACGGTAACACGCGACAAGAAGATTCGAGCCATCACAATCGATCAGAGACAATACATCAAAGAAATCATAGAACGTTTTGGTATGAGTGATGCAAATCCGACACTTACACCATCAGAAAATAAGTTTCGAAATATGTCCGAAAACCGAGGATGAGAAGTCTGAGATGCATAATGTTCCATACAGTTCCATGCAAAAACACCTGCGTTATCTAACACTGAGCCGGAGTACATGTCCATAACTGAATGTCTTCAGGAAGCTATGTAGCTAAAGAGTCTTAACAACGTATGTACTGAATCCAACAACAATCATTCGAATCGAACCAAACATATTGATGTTAAACATAAGTTTATTTGTAAGTAAGTTAGGGATCGTAAAGTTATTATTGTGCAAGTATCCACAGATAATATGCCAGCAGATATTTTAACAAAAGCAATTAAAGTTGTTTAATTTCATAAAGTATTTTGGTATGGAAGAGATAAAGTAATTTTTAGTGGTTTTTAAATTGGTCTTGTGGAATTAAAGTAAATTTATTCTTGTTATTTATTTAGTTCTTGGGCCAAATATTTTTTAATCAGCCATGAATATTAGCATTGTTCATTAAATGAAATTGTTATAAAACAGAAAATGGAATAATTCTGAAAAATTAATTCAGGGAGGATGTTGACATTGAATGCATCCATTTGTAATATGTCAAACCATCAATATCTATTGAGATAAATACATTTTTTCTCTCTCATCAACATTCATCACTCATCAACCTAACAAGACGTGTTTTATTTATTATCCATAAAAACATATTTCAATCATCGCTATCAATTATCCATGATGCACTGATGAAGTGCTAATACTGATCCAATTTCCTGACGTAAGCCAAGATGGAACTACCAAAAAGATAGATGATGGCGTAGACGCTACCAAGTAAGCGTCACCATATACCTTCGGAAAACTAAAACAACTCGCCGTTTCGGAGCTCCCAGTGGTTAAAGTAAAATTGATTGCCTAAAAAGGGATAACAAATATAAGCCTATATGTATTGGTGCCTGTTTATTCGTCGTCGATACCGATGCAACGGAGAATCTGGTGAGCAGTAAATTCCAATGGACATGACCTTCAATCGTCTGAGACCATTATAATTTACGTATTGGAACAGTGACGGGAGACGTCTGCCGTATCATTGATCGGTATCGACTTTCTCGGAATAAGATAATTGAACATCCATAGAGGTGTGAAATCTACCCGAGGCAATAATTATTGAGAATTTGAGAAGATTTATCGACACAAGTTACCATATCCAGTATGTAAGTACGATTAGCGAGCGGTACCAAGCGGTACTGATCAAGAGGAGATCCTTCCTGAAAACACCCAAATGGGCGACATGAAAAGCGTAGATATAATTCCTCCTTACAGACCCCGCTATAATCAAAACTAAAATGATGAACGTATTTGTCCGCTTTCCTATGCCGTCTACGGCAAAACGACGCTGACAAAAGAAGGAATCGACATTAGCTGTATTGCTAAACAAGACAACATGATAAATCTATATGCTGAAATTAAAGCAAAAATCAACTAAACTTGTTTGCTCTGCCTCTAATCGTCTCTGGTAATTCACTGTTATACCTTTCGGTCTTTGAAATGATCCGACCATGCGTTCTCGAGAGTAATCTGGATGATGTTTCCAGAACAAACATGAAAAACGTGCCTGGCTTATTTAGACGATATTATCGGCTACAGAATTAACGCATTAATAGACGTAATGAAGCAGGTGTTCCAGAGACTGCGAACAACGAACCTTAATTCGAAAAAGCCATTTCATCCTATGGAGAAAGTTCAGAAGTTATGTACCTGGGCCACGTCGTAGGTGACAAAAAAGTTTGGACCAGGCCAAAAACCAAATTTTTTTTCAAATTGGTACAGTTTTTATTGAATTACAGCAAAAAAATAACTTTTTTGTCGCTTGGGTGTTATTTTTTATTAAATTGGCGTTTATGCTAAGGCGTTTGTGGTAATAATTATCAATTGAATTTGAGAAATTGTCACTTGAGAGCCGTTGTGTTTTTAGAGGTTTAAAAAAAAAACAGAAATTGTCGTTTAAGCTTTATGCGAAATAATTCAAAATGTCTACAGTTTATATCAATTATCACTCTGTACTATCTATATAAATTCATAAATTGCGATAGGTACAGCTAAAAAAAATAATAAATTAAACTAAAAATAATTAAATTTAAATTACTTATATTAAAACATAAAATAGAAATGAACAAATTTAAGTGCATTGCAAATTTATCACAACCGTTTTAATCAGCCTTTCTTTAAATATCACACGTTTCATTATCTTCCTCAACAGTCTCATCTAATTCATCACGAATAGAGAAGTTTGTGTGCATATTTTTAGAATGTGAATGGTACATATCTGGAATAATGTGTTTTGCACACATGATGTTTAAGTCGCTGTATTTTTTGTCGTTAATCGGTAACTCCGAATTGTAAGCTATCTTTGGAAACTCATTTCTCGTCTTCATTTCTACTTCCACGTCGTTCTCGATATACGTGTCTATCAGTATTTTGAAATTAACGATTTTAATTCTTAGATACGAAAGGACGCGCCAGAAAGACGTGCTCAGTACTGAATAAAAAGTAAATACACCAACAAAACACCAATTTTTATGGTTTTAATCAATAGTTTATACAATTTTAATTCAAGAAATGGTATATTCATTTTTTTGTAAAACATGTGTGCGACTTATATTTTATTAACAAGAAAGTTTTTGCGTTGAGCACCATCTAATTTTTAACTTTTTTAATTTATTTCTTCACCTAAATTCATTATTTTAAACCTAATTTCAGATTTTGGCCGGCGAAATAGAATTCTCGGCACAAAGTTTTTTTGTGCACTCCAATATATATATATATATATATATATAACTATATATATATATATAAATATATATATATATATATATATATATATATATATATATATATATATATATATATATATATATATATATATATATATATATATATATAGTCTGGGTGGAACTGCAGGACATTGTAATCATAAGCTGTTATTTCTCACCAAACAAATCCCTAGCCGATTTCGCACAAAGACTGGACGAACTCAGCCTGATTATTTGGAACCAGAACAAAGACGTAATTGTTGCAGGTGATTTCAACTCGAAATCCCCCGAGTGGGGCGGAAATATTCTAGACAACAGAGGACAACTCTCAGCAGACTGGGCTGCATCATGTGATCTATCGAGCCTTAACACAGGGCAGGTTCCAACCTTTGAAAGAGGCAACTATGGTTCCTTTCTTGATGTAACCTTCGGCTCTGCAAGAATAACCCAACGACTTAAGAGTTGGCAAGTTTTGGAAGATGAAAGCCTTAGCGACCATCGCTATATTATGTTCGAAGTGAATACGAACAGGATTCACATGCGATCATCACAGAACAATACTACCAGTAATAGCTGGCGTGTAGGAGCAACAAAACAAGAATATCTCCGCAGCGTAATTCGTTGCTACCTGAACTCCTCTAGCATTACAACTACGGCACAGCTAGTAGAAACCGTCAGGGAAGCATGCGAGGAAGCTCTACCGAAACAGCGTAGGAAAGGAAGAAGAAGTGTTTATTGGTGGACTTTAGAAATTGAGGAGCTTCATGGCAGATGCAAGCGTGCCAGAAAGAGACTACAAAGAGAAGCTAGGCGTACCCACGGTCAAACCAACGCATCCTACTACCAAGATCTTAAAAGTGCTAGCAAAGACATGAGAACTGCAATTCTACGATCGAAGAAGAAATGCTGGAAAGACCTCTGTAGTACTGTGGAGCATGACCCCTGGGGAGATGCTTACAGGATAGTCACTAAAATATTTGGTCGGACAGTACCTCTCTTAGATGCAAACACCATGATGGCAGCTGTGAGTAAACTTTTCCCACCTCGTCACCGTATGCCTCATGAAGAGATACAAGTGCAGGAGACTCCGTTGTTCACTGCGGAAGAATTGGAAACAGCATGGAGAAAAATGAAGACAAAGAAGAGTGCAGTGCCAGATGGGATTCCACCAGAAGCTGTAAGATTTGCTTCGGAGACCAACCCAAATAAAGTCTTGGCCGCTATGAACGAAGCACTTAAAAAAGGGAAATTCCCCTACTGACTGGTTAAGACTGGTTCTTCTTAAAACAGAAGGAAAATCAGACTGTGTACCCTCATCATACCGACCGCTGTGCTAACTTGACACGTTCGGGAAACTTTTGGAACACTTACTACTCCGTCGTCTGGCGCAATAAGTAAATGAAACAGGTGAACTTGCTACTAACCAGTACGGATTTAGACCGGGACGCTCTACGACTGATGCACTAGCAGAAGTTATGAGTTTAGTAGACACGGCTGTGGCCGGGTCCTGTCACACCCGAAATATCCCGGTAGTGATGATCTTTGATGTACGAAATGCATTTAATAGCGCAACCTGGGAGATAATCCAACAAAATCTGAAAGAGCTACACGTGAGCCCGTACCTAAGGAAAATGATCCAGAGCTATCTAAGTGACCGACGCATTTTGACGGTGTCAGAAGGTATAACAACTCAGATAGAGATTACCAGTGGGGTCCCACAAGGCTCAATCCTTGGCCCGACGCTATGGAAAATCCTATATGATGGTATTCTCCGAATCGATATGCCCGAGGGTGCTAAGTTAGTGGGTTATAGGCGACCATAACGCGACATAAAGGCGACCAGAACAACAAAATATGTTGCACGGTTGATGGCAAACACTGGTGGACCTAGCTAATGCAAAAGAAAACTACTAGCATCGGTTGTTACATCCCTCATATTGTATGGAGCACCTATCTGGAGTCGTGCCCTGAACACCGCTAGAGCTAGTGACCAAGTAGAACGGGTTCAACGGGCGATCGCACTCCGTGTATACAGCGCTTTCAGGACAGTCTCGAAAGAGGCTCACTTTGTAATAGCTGGTATGCCACCTGTAACTCTTATGGCTAAATAACGAATAGCTGTTTTTAGTGGTACCCCTAAAAAAATTGCGAAGGAACAACTGATGCAACAATGGCAGACCCGGTTGGAGGAAGCTGATACTGGCACTTGGACAAGGCAGCTCATTCCCACTCTAGAGAAGTGGGTGGCGCGTAAGCATGGAGATACCTGTTTTCACCTAACACAGTTCTTATCGGGCCATGGGTGTTTTAACAGCTACTTCTTTAAGATGCATATTAAGGAGTCACCTAACTGCTTCCACTGCAAAGAGGAAGACACAGCAGGGCACACTATACTGCACTGCATAAGGTGGATGCAGCAGCGGCAAGAGTGTGTTAATCATGTGGGGGAACTAACCACAGACAATATAATCGAGAAGATGCTGGTGGAAGAGCAACCGTGCAACATCATAACCAAAATGATAAAGACCATCTTGAAACAAAAAATAAGAGAAGAGACGATGAGATGAGCAACCGACGCTCCAGGAACACAACTTAAATTACGGACATCCTTTGACTGAAGTAATGTAATCTTTTGCGATCCCGGTCACCGTGAGGAGTGAGGGAGGGGGTTTTTAGTCGGTAAGAGTCCAAGAGTCATTGAATTTTATTTGCAGCTTAATACGTTTTGCGTATTCAAATCATTTTCAGACGAACTTTTATATATATATATATACATATATATATATATATATATATATATATATATATATATATATATATATATATATATATATATATATATATATATATATATATATATATATATATATATATATATATATATATATATATATATATATATATATATATATATATAATATATATATATATATATATTTTTTATTTTTTATTTTTTTGGGGGAGTGGGAAAACCCTCATGGGCGCTGTGCCCTTGAGGGTTTTCCCCCTACCTAAAAAAAAAAAAGAAAAAAAAAAAAAAATATATATATATATAAAAGCTCGCCTGAAAGTGATTTGAATACGCAAAACGTATTAAGCTGCAAATAAAATTCAATGACAGATATTAACAAGCACACAACATGGCTAATGGCAAAGTGTTATAACAATAATAGATTGTATTTAGTTTAGCCGTCAAAATGGGAAATTCCATTTTATATATATATAGCTCGACGACATTATTTTCCATACAACTCCGACATAAGTATATAGAGTACGAAAAAAAGGACATCTTAATGATAACAATATAATCCAGAATCTATATAAGCGCACAAAAAAAAAATTAATTTATTTAACATAATAAGAATGTCTAACAGTAAATTGAAATAATTCTTTATTCCTCGTCGCTTTATTTATTATTGAATAAGATTTGATTGCTTTTCTTTCCTCTTCATCATCGTGATCACGATTGTGATGATGACGATGGTGTAATGATGGTGGTGGTGCGGTGATACTGCGTAGCTGGTGGTGGTGTTTTGTTATTAAGAATGATAAAGCACAAAAATATCAAGCAACTTTTTTTTTTTTGTGTTATGTATAACTTTCTTTATTTGATAGGTATGTCATCTTATGACTCAATATGATTTATCAATAAATAAAATAAAAAATTATGAACTGTCAGCATTAAAGCAAAAAAAAAAAAAAAAAGTTTATTTTCCGATTTTCTTTTATGAGCTGAAATCAAAATACGGAGACTGATTGTAATGATTTTGTATTTTTTTTTGTTTTACTTTATAAATGTACTGTCAACGTCAAATAAATTTATACTGGCACAGCACAAAAAAAACTAAATATTTTTGGCCCAAGGTTGGATCGAAATTGATGCGGTTAATTAAAATTAAAATATTTAAATAATTTCCGTGTAAAGGATCACACTTACATAAATATAGAAACAAAACGGAAATTGCCCAACTCGGTATAAAAACCACTTTGCATATCAAACTAAACCAAATTTTGTATTCTGTCTTTTTTGAACGCACACAAAAAATAAAAACAAACCTCAAGATATTTAATTTACGCGAAGCTTTGTAAAAAAAAAATGATTCCACTTTAATTTACATATGTAAAATAATTACATATTTCGAACATATAAATATAAACAAAACAAAAATTCGTTTCTTTAGTGTATATGTATACAGAACTACATAAATTCCCATCTCGATAATATAATTCACTCATAACAAGTGTATTACATATATGTACTCTCGTAAAATAGAAATAAGTGAATACATTTATTTTGTGTGTGTGTGTGTGTGTGTGTGTAAAAATAAAATAAAAAAATTGGAATAATTAATTAATAAAAACCTTTATATTTACATATAAATCCTTTGAAAAATAATAATAAAAATAAACATAAATATTATTTATAACCGAAGTAAACATACATTATGTATACACATAGCTGCTTTATGGAAATGTTGTGAGCACAAAATATTTTCTTTCACATACGATACACATTTTCATTTAATTAAATTGAATATTTTTTATTTTATTTTTTCGAGTTGAATTTTTAATTAAAATCTAAAATATTTACAAATATAATTAATATTGTATATAAATATATATATTTTATGTTTAATTAATTATTATTATTTTATTTTATGCCATATATGTATTCTTATATGTTTATTTTTAGGTAAGCCATTATCATATCACTTTAAGAGTGACATGACTGTATTGTGAATTAAAGTGGCAATATCTGAAATGAAAATTTCTTTATACACAGAACTAGGGTGGCCAAACGGTCTCTTTAAAAGAGGACATGTTCTCTTTTTTCATCCCGATCTTTCTTAATATTTCTTTCTTTTTTTGTTTATTATCTTTGGTTGTTTTTTTAAATTATCTTCATTTTGTAACTTGAGGAATCAATAGCAGGGCCCATTTTCTTCGATTACTATTTTATTTTACAGAATATCTGAGACTATTATCGAGTAATAAAAGAGTGTAATATCTGTTGTAGGTTTTTTTTTAATACCTGGCCAAAATAAGGCTGCCAGACATCTTATTTTCAGAAGAACGTAAATATTGACTTTTTCTGTTCTTTTTTAAATCATTTGAAAACTAAACTACTCTAATTTAAAAACTAAACGGAGATTCATGGTTGAGGAGCTTTCAAAGTGCAACCTCCCTGTTCCAAGTCCCTATAAACCAGTCGTTACTAGAGCAAAAGCCGAAAATACTGACAGTGACCATTCTAATAACGATGAGGCTGACGGTGAACAACCTGAAGTAGCTGCTATAGATCGAACTCTGTTCCTAGTTTGCTGGAATTGTAAGGATCTCGAACGCCATGAAAACGGGAGAACATCGTTCGGGAAAACATTATACCCTCAGAAATATGGCGCCGAAACCCGCGATGAATTAAAGCCTTTCACCGTTATCCAACATTTTTTCAAACGTGAATATCCGTCCTTAACTAACATAACACCGTCCAATAATATACGCCTTCAAAGAATACGAAATTACTGGAAGGAACAGAAAGCATATTATAAATGTTGCACCATAGCTACTCTTACTGAAACAATCGATAACGACACTCGTCCATATGCAAAAATAATAAGAATAATAGATAGCGAACAATTTGTGAAGGAATTAGGAATTAATTATTTTAAACAACCACGTGTTAGGATATATTGAACTACCGGTAACCTATGGTAATAAAACAGAAGTCATAAAATTTTGTATTGTACCCTCCTTGAAATCTAAAATCTTTTGAGGAGTAGATTTTTTAAACGGTTTAACGTGGCTCCAGATTTTATCTGTGATTTATCTGAATTAAATGACAACAATTTAGAAAGTGAAAACGTAGGGCACTGGATAAAATAATACAAACATTTCCATCATTTTCTGTGAAGGGACTCGGAAGAAGAAACATGATTGAACACGTCATCGATGTTGCCAATGCCCAACCGATCAAACATCGTCATTATGCTGTATCACCCATAGTTCATTCATTTAACGATGAATTAAATAGAATGCTGCGACTAAGAGTGATAGAAGTCTGCAGTAACAGCCCTTGGAGATCTCCGGTGGTATTGGTTCGGAGATCAAATGGAAAATGTCGACTGTGTTTAGACTCACGAAAAATAAATTCACTTACAAAAATAGATGCATACCCTTTACCCTTAATTGATGGTCTGTTGGGGAGACTCTCTATCAATTCTGCGTCATGCCGTTTCGGTTGTGTAATGCACCCCAAACCATGAGCAGATTGATGGATCGAGTTATACCTCATCAGCTTCGCGACAGAGTGTTCGTTTATCTTGACGACCTGCTAATAATCTCAGCTGACCTTGACGACCACCTAGAAATTTTACAAACTGTGGCAGAGCTATTGTCAAAAGCAGGGCTAACAATTAACCTTGAGAAGAGCCATTTTGTTCTGAAGGAATCAAAATATTTAGGTTTTTTGATCGGGGAAAAAGGGTTGCGAACTGATCCAGCAAAGATTGAATCCATACAAAAATTTCCGGCACCCAAATTTACTAATCAAACTGGCCGCCTGCTAGGCATGGCAGGATGGTATAGAAGGTTTATACCGAACTATTCGGATGTCACCGCACCTATAACAAATCTACTACGTAATGGAATAAAGTTCAAATGGACGGACGAAGCTAATGTCGCATTTGAAGAGTTGAAGTCTTTATTATGTAAAGCGCCGGTATTACACAATCCAGACTATAAGAAACGCTTTTTTGTTAAGTGTGACGCTAGCATACAAGGTATAGGAAGCGTATTATTTCAGTTGGATGAAGAACGAAATTATACGATTACTGATTTCTGCTCAACGAAATTATACGATTACTGAGCTGGAGTGTTTGGCCGCCGTTATAAGTGTCAAAAAATGTAGACCTTATTTAGAAGGATACAACTTTACCATTATTACTGACCATCTCAGCCTCGAGTGGTTAATGGGGAAAAAGGAATTAAGTGGGCGCTTAGCAAGATGGTCATTAAAATTGCAGACGTATAATTTTAATATTGTTCATACTAAGGGTCGCGATAATGTAGTACCCGACCTTATCACGCATATATTGTGAGTCGGCGGCAGAATTAAATACCGACATCTTATTACATAATAATGATCTGTTTGATGTTAAAGATATGAAAGATGAACAATATTTTGAGGTCCGTGAAAAAGTGAGCTTGAATCCGGAGTTGTTTCCAAACATTTATGTGAATAATGGGAAAATTTTCATAAGAATCGAACCTAACCGGAATGCTCAGCTAACAGATATCCCTGTTTGGAAGATGTGAATACCATTGCATAATAGACAATTCCTAATTATAAAAAAATACAATGATCCGTGTGGTGCACACGCCGGCATTAAAAAAACCTTGGAACGTCTGCGTAGATTATATTACTGGCCGAAAATGGCTAATGAAGTATATGACTATATAATCAGATGTAAGATATGCAAACAAAGTAAAGCTACTAACCAATGTACAACACCACCACTCGGTTCTACCATGATTCCTGTACGTCCATGGCAGAAAGTATTTATAGAACTGTTAGGTCCTTATCCCCGAACCTCGACTGGAAAAACTGTCAATTTGATTATTCTATAGATAATTTAACGAAATTTGTTTATCTAAAACCACTGACAAAAGGAACGGCATCTAAAATAACTGAATTTTTACGGAATGAATTGTTCCCATTATTTAGCGTTCCGCAAATCGTCCACTTAGATAATGTAGTTCAATTTGTAGGAAAGGAGTTCACGAAATCGATGAAAGCATAAAAACTGCACTGTATTCCCCACAAATTAACGCTTCGGAGCGGGTTAATCGATCGATAGTAGCAGCGATTCGAGCCTATATTAAAGACAACCACGCCAATTGGGATAAGTTTTTACCACAAATTGGAAGTTCGTTGCGTAACTCCGTACATGAGTACACGGGATTTCCTCCGCATTATCTATTATTTGGATATACAATATTGTCATAACTTAAGATGCTTAGCGAAGGAAATGTGCAAATGATGGATGTATGTGATAGGCTTGGAATTATACATGAAACAGTTCAACGAAACTTGGCAAAGGCGTACCAAACGTATTCCCAGCGCTATAATTTACGAACACGAACTTTAGAGAATTACAGATTGGTCAGAAAGTTTACGTAAAACAGCATCCAATTAGTGACGCCGCAAATAAATTCACAGCAAAATTCGCATTTCCTTATCGCAGTGTGTGTGTCAGAGAACAAAAAGGCCGGGTAAATTACGTATTAGTTGATGAAAATGATAAAATTTTGGGCACATACCACTTGATGGATATTAAAACTTAACCTACTTAAAGTAATAACTGACAAAACCATTTAAGTTTGAGACAGATTTGTAGATATTTCAACTTCAAAATAGTTAGTTTCGGTTGTTACATATTTTAAATCTGTGGTGTACAAATTGGTAAATCTGCAAATGGTTATATACCCCTGCAATAGTCAACAATCGTGACTAATACACTTGTGTGAAGTATTTTTATGGCCGTATAGATTACCTTGTACAGTGAACCACCTAGGGCCAATGTTTCGACTTGAGTTTAACTTTAGAAAATATCTTATAATGTTATTTATTTAGTTCTGTTCTTATTTCCTAGTTAATTTATTTCTTAATTAATAATTTCGCAATTGTTTAGTTAGTTTTATCTGGGATTCTGGTGTTAGTATACAATTATTATTAGGCAAAAATTACTTTAAAATTCACTAAAACAATAACATAGATTTAGGAATAAGACTGTTGTTTAATGGATGAAGTTTATATAAAAAAACAAATTTGGAAACAAATAATTTATTTTTAATCTTGCAACAGTTTAGCAAACATTGTGACTCCGACTTTAATTTTTTAGACTATGTGGTATACCGATGCAGGCGTTAATTGTAAAATTTAATAAGACAAAGCTTGGACATTCTATTTTAAATTTTGAAGCACTTCAATCGGAATTCATCAGTAGTATTTTATAAATGTTGAATTTCATGTTAAAATTGCACCCAGTCGGAATGTCGTACAACTGGCAATGATCCAGTTCACTGATATGAATTTTAAATTGAACGATTTTATTGGAATTTTGGAAAAAATTGATAAAAAATCAAAAGCAAAATGATTTGAGTTTTCAATTATTCGAAACAGTTTGCCATTATATCACTTTTGGAATCCTCACGTTACGAATCGCCAATTTTCGTCTATAGTCTTGTAAAATGTCTAGCGGGTATTTCGTACGCTTTAATAATTGTCAAAATTTAATTGATATTTGCACAAAAACATTTTTATTCGGAAATCGCAACGAAAATCTTTTCTTTGAATTATTCCTACAATACTGTCAACGATAAGTTGAAAAATATTGGTGATTTTTGTGGTGAAGATGAATATAAAATTCCAGTCGATATAATTCCCTAAATGATTTTAAGATAATTTGGGAATAGTTTGAATGCCGGTAAACGATGTGGCAATTAAACTTGAAATAACACAACATGGCAGTTTGGTTCATTTATTTAGTGAGCTGTATGGTTTGACTGGCGAATCTGGTTTGTGTATGGTAAATTATTATTGATTTCAGTTTTAATGTGATTAATATTTTTGCATTTAAAAGGAAAGGAAATATCTAAAATATTTAAAATTAATTGAAATTTACAAATGTACAGTATTTTTTAGAATTGATGCGACCGCTACACTCTGCAAGTAAAATCCCCTCAAATTGTAAGGTGTATAGGTGGGGATGTTTGGATAAAAATGTACTTAAGGATTAATTTGGAATCGGACAGGCGTTCTAGTTGTTTGGCTAAATACTCAGCTAGGGTACCGTATGCCGGCTTTAGTCTGTCAATATAAACATTTACATTCTTGCCTTTAACATCAAGAATTTAATGTATATGTATACGAAAACGAACGACTTTGTAAGCTTCTTTGTACGGAGGGGTTAAGCCAGTTCGTATTCTGCCATTACGAATGAATACCTACTCGTTTAACTAATTGTTAATAAACTTGGGAATAGAAATAGACGGATTAGTTGACTTGCGCGAAGCCTTTCGACATAGTCATGTGGATCGGAACTATCATTGGAACTTGTCTCGAAAAATTCTCCTGGTAATCTGAGGCCTTGACCATAAATTGGTTGAGCTGGGGAGCATTTTAATTCGTCCTTTATTGCTGCTAAAGGACATATTCCCACCAAGATAATATATAGCGCAGTGCTCCATTTGATGGTATTTTCTCGAGCTTTGAGCAAAGCTTTAAGTTGTCGGTGGATTCTTTCGACCATCCCATTTGTAAACGCTTAAGTTCATAGAATAGCTTAGATTCGAATGGACTACCTTGGTCTGCCGCGATTTCAAGAAGTATGCCAAATCTTGAAACGTATTGCTCGACAAACGTCTTAGCAATACTGGCAGCAGTGCTATCTTGATTAGGGTATGTCTCATACACAAAGAGAACACACACAAAGCCTTCGGATGGTGGCAATGATCCCACTATATCCATGTGTATATGCTCGAACTGGTCAGAAGGCAAGTTAAACTGTCCGGATTTGAACTTCGTATGTGGATGAATCTTCCTCTTCTGGCAACCAATACCGGACTTCAAAAACACCTACTACAAATGCCCATATACTTGGATGAGATAGACCATGCAGAGCAGCGGACACTACATGTCTCTAAGATGCCGGAATAAATGGCCGGTTTACACCCGTTAACGTTTCACAGTAAATTTTAAAATCTGGAAGGTTGGTGGCGTCTAATTTGAATTGGAAACTCTAAGGGCGCGATGAATTATTCATTAATTGAAGTAATTATCGTCAGATTATTTTGTCTGAGCTAGATTTTTAAGATCTAGGTTGACGGAGTCTATTGTGGAAAAGTAATCGCTAGTCCGTGACAATGTGTCAGCGACCACGTTTTGCTTACCTTCTATATGTTAAATGTTCGACGTGAACTGAGCGATATAGCCAAACTGTCGAGTCTGCCGTGGACTCTTTTCGATCAAGGAGCCTATTGCTTTGATTAGAGGCTTATGATCCGTATATACAGTAAATTGTCTACCTTCCAGGAAATAGTGGAGTTATTTGATGGCTTAATAAATAGCGAGGAGTTCTCTGTCAAAAGATAAATATTTTATCTCTGTTCCTGAAAGCTTTCGTGAGGGAAATCCCAAGGGTTACCAGCAATTTGTAGTCCATTGCTCTAGGACTGCTGCTACTGCACTACCAGACCGCATCAGACGAGATGCTATAGCACGATTCGCTATTATGGGATGGGCCAACAAAGTTGAGTTGGCAAATGCTCTTTTAATTTGGGCAAATGACTCGTTGCACTCGTCGGACCAAGGAAAACATTTTTTGTTTTTGGGCAAATTGGGAACAGTAATTTGTCTAGCTTTAAACGAATCGATATATTTATATGATGGAATTTGAATTTTCGATAGCTTCAGCGTGGGTGTTATGCCATCTTGGATAACTCGATGCAGCGTGGGTGTTATGCCATCTTGGATAATTGAGGAACGCATTTTGAAAGTTTTATATTCACTCCTTGTTGTTTGCGATGACACTTGTGCCCTTCCTCATTTTTACTTTCTTTATCAGTATATCGTCGATGTATAGACGAATATAAAGTCTAATCCTATATGATCACTTCATCCATGAAGCGTTGAAATGATCATTCGTGTGAACTCGAAAGAGGGTAGTTATTGTCGTTTCAGGCACATCTTTGGGCGCAATGGTAATAAGATGATAAGCTAAAATCAATTTTTGAAAATACACCACATCCATTTAAATGCATTGAACAATTTTGAATGATAATGAATTGAATTTTTTACGCACGAACTCGATTAGCGCAGTTTTATGTTTAACTGGGTCCAGCCTACGTGGTCTTGAACAAGGAAGTCGACCTTCGGTGTGAACCTATAGTGAACCATGTTATGTTTTGCCGAATTGGTGCAATCTGATGTTTCAACCAAATAAGGAAACATTTTCAAAAGCGAATCATATCCACTGTTAGCAGATGGATGGATTGGTGTAGTTGTTTTGACAACAAGTCCGCACCGATAATCGGTCTGTCAACTGACACTACTGTAAAAACCTGTGAAAATTGAATATTATTATTTTTGGTTACTGCTGGTAGATTCCGGTTTGTTGCTGTTATGGAAGGAGCAAGGTCGGTAATTTCCTTGCGGCAATTTTTTGTGAAAATAGCAGAACCCATTGTCATTGTAACAAGGGAGAAATTGTCAACACACTGGGTGTTGTGATTTCGCAAATATTGTCTACTACTGGTAGCCAATCATCCATTGGTTTGTCTCCCATACCAGTAAGTGCA
This sequence comes from Tipula unca, assembly GCA_951394425.1. Taxonomy (NCBI): domain Eukaryota; kingdom Metazoa; phylum Arthropoda; class Insecta; order Diptera; family Tipulidae; genus Tipula; species Tipula unca. The sequence continues at coordinate 104,484,188 of OX596382.1, read as the reverse complement.
GCGATGATGACCTGCGGAAGTTTACGAGACCACAAAGTCTATACCAGTTTGCTGTCGAATGCTTCACCTGCGCAAGCGTTTCATTGAGAAGTAGACCTCACTGGGTTTTCGATCACCCAATTCAGCCCTTTCTAGTAGTTTTTCGAGCCATAGTTCCGTAGAAAGAACCTGCCGAGCTATATATATTATTATATTGCTGGTCATTTCATATTGTACGTTCTTAAAACTGTTTAAAACCTGGAAATACTGGAACACATATACAGTTTGCGTTGTCTTATATTTAATCAAAATGTCAAACTAATTATTTATGGAACGAATATGGAACAATGTTTTAAACTAATATTCTTCTGTTCCAATCCTAAAACTAATATTCAATTGACCAGAATTTGATGGGTTCCGAGAATATAATGGAGATATTAATTAACCGTTCCAACCGTTATGCACCTTGGAAAATTATTCACTAGATCGCTTGATTAACTTCCGGATTGCTTCCTAGGCTTAAATGACTGATTATACAAAATATGTTTCGCAAAATCCCTAACCCCGCTCCTAATATTTTTATATAATATGTACGAATATGAAATGACCAAGATGGTGAAAAAACTTTTTGAAATAGTTTAAAGATGAAATGATTTTTATATATGTTTCTTAATCGGCACACTTTTACCTAAGAAACTAGTAGATAGTTTTTATTTGAAAGCCACGGCATAAAATGTCGTAAAAGACTTCCGGCCCAACACAATGAATTTATGAGTTGATGGATTATGAACTTTTTTCAAAATCTCTAAAATGTAGAAATTTTATTTAATATAGGTATTAGGCATTGCCCAACAATGGAAGCTCCAGGCCCTTATTCAATAAAGGGCGTCCAAATAAATTGTTCGTAGATTTCGTTTTATACCTGTTCAGTGGCCTCTCAAGTTTTTCACAGTTTGTTTTTTTGCTTCCTTGCATAACACCATTACCAGCTAATTCGAGGACTCAAGGCTACAGGTTTGACTTAATTGACACATTTTATAGCTCTAAGCTGCAGAAAAAAATGGAGATTTTCATGAGCGTGTCTTATTCAAATTTTAAAAATTCGAATTTAAATTTTATCTTCAAATCGGTTACGCGAAATTCGATTATAAAATTTAAAAACTACTGTAAATCTCAAGACGTTTCAAGTACTCGAACTAAAATTCCAGATTGTAAACGTCATATTTAATTTCGTATTTTGATTTACAAAATTTTTAAATTAAATTTATAAAAATATTACTTTTTTTTTAACTTTCAATCGTACGGTTCATCAAGAGTCGATTGAATCAATCAAATTGAAATAATCATTATATTCGAAACGAGATTTGTAAAATTTTTGGATTTTATACAATTTTTTCGAAATTCAGTAAAGTTTTCAAATTGACGACGTCCTGAACGTTTTATATAAATTCTGTTGTGTATCGTAATCCTTATGATCAGCTCATTAGGAAAAGAAAGCATAAGAATGCAGTATTTTATGACAGCCCTAAGATCTTTTTTGCTTACCCCCAAACTTTGTTAAAAGTGCCGAATCAAAGTGAAATATTCTAAAATTTTGATTCTCATTGTAAACTACAAATGTTCTGCACAGAATATATTTTTTTACAATTGATAATTTTTTAGAAATGTAAAAATTCTGTAAATTTTATAAATTTTGATGAATTTTTAAAAAGCCGATTAAATTTGATGAATTGTTGTTTTGGCACGTAAAAGTTCGGGAAAAATGTCGGAAGTGTTTAAAATTTATTGGGAGCTTTTAAAAATGCATAGAAATTTGTTAAATCTCCAAAATTTTATTTATTAAATTATAAAATATTTGTTTGTAGTTACACCGAACTTAAAGTGACAAAGAAAATACAGACTGAACAGGATTCACGTAGAAAAAATTCCATATTTTATTATCTACCAAGTAAGGGAGCCAGTTTGCAAGAACATGTTTCTTAGTACCTTATCGCTAGGGTCTTATACCGTTCAAAGTTGGGTAAAATCAGGTAAACCAAAACATAATTTGTCGTTCTTTGCTTTGGTAGCCAACGCAAATAAAAAAGATCGCACGTTACGAAGACGAAATACATCACGAAAAATCGTGTTTCTCAACAGTTTTTTCGAAAAATTACCGAAATTTCCATCTCACTATACTCGGCAAAAGTCATCAAAACTATTCCTTGCGCATAGTTTCGACTCAATACATAATGTATTCAATTTTTATATTCAAGAATGCCGGGCTCAAAATGAGTTGTCTGTGTCCATAACCGTATTCAAACAAGAAATGGATATACGCAATATCACACTTTTTACTTTAAGAAAAGATCGATGTGACACCTGCTGGCAATACGAAATTAAACAAATTTCGTTGGAAACATATGAAGACCATCTACGAAAAAAGAACAGGGCCCAGGAACAGAAGGCCGAAGGTAAAAAATGTGAAAAAGAGGTTCATGCATAGTTTTCACAATGAACTTACAGTCTGTTAAAGTATGTCCATCGTTACAAGTTAACGCAGTTTTTTACATCTAGATCTAGATGCATCAACCTTTGTGACATGTATAATTGATTATTTGGAAAGACATTGTGTAGGAAAAAACTTGAAAAAATCGGAACGCAATTTTGTCAAACGCCTTACTTCATCTCTCTAAGAAGTACAAGATAGCAGTTACACAAGTTTTTAGAAAAAATATATTTATCTACCTTACGAATATATTCAAGCATCACGAAGTGCTCGGATAATGCCAGACCCGTACGAGGTAATTTCTTTCGACTATACATTTTTAAAAGACTATACCAACAACGTATTATACAAATCTATTCGACCAGGCTGGAAAGCAGTGCACTATGAAGGCGATATCATTCAATACAAATTAGACTACGATGAATCCTGGAAACATCTATAAACTAACCCAATTCCACTGTCAATTGTAAATTGGAGACATTTACAAGAATTAAAATCTATGATTCCAAAAGAATGTCATTCTTTTATGATAACATTGTTCATGGATGACTAAACAAATTTAACTATATGTACCTATTTTAATACGGCATGACCTTAGACTGGTAAACAATAGCCGAACCATTTTAAGTTATTTAATTTTGTTTATCTGTTTAATATATATTGCTATACGTTGTTCTACAGTGGAGATGACCTCGGAAATCTTGGAGCTGGATTTCTTCTTGGGCCGCAGGTAAAGAAGGCTGTTTTGGATTTTCAAGCAGTCAATAACCGATTGTATATGCTTCGCCTGCGCATGAAGTTAGCCAACCTGTCGATAATTTGTGTACATTCGCCCACAGAAGTCAGCCAGCCTCAAGATAGAGACTCATTTTACAATGACTTGGACGATCTGATGGGATCTATACCCGAACACGATGTTAGAATGGTAATTGGGGACTTTAATGCTAGAGCTGGCAGAAATCAGAAAGAAATGGTGAGAGAATGATGTACTTTGCAATTGCTCATGATCTTAGAGTAGCAAGCACATTCTTCCCTCACAAACAGATACACCTAGAGACATGGACACATCCTCGCAAAACATCCCGGAGTCAAATTGACCACGTGTTAATTTCAAAAGGGCGAGCTCGGGTTGTGCAGGATGTGAGAACTTATCGGTCAGCAACCAAATACGTAGGCAGCGATCATTATTTGGTCGCTGCAAAGCTACGGTGGAAGTTTTCGTACAGGTCGGGGAACACAGCGAAACGGATGGAACGTTTCGACTGTGAAGGTCTGATAAATGAAGATCAAAAGAAACGATATCAGGATCTTGTCAGCGACAACATTGAGGGAGCTAATTACCAGTCTGACTGCGTGAACTCTGTCTGGGAGGTACTGAAAACTTCGGTTGTCAGTGCTGCTCAACAGACTTTAGGTATAGTGAAAGTCAGACCCAAGAATGATTGGTTTGATGACGAGTGTCGTCTTGCAGTTGAGCAACAAAATATAGCCCATAATGAAGTGCAACAACGTCTCACAATTGCAAGGAAAAACAAGGCAGCTCTTGCAAGAAGGGCAGCGAAGCGGATTTGTAGACGGAAGAAGCGAGAATGGTGGACGGCCGAGGTTCTGAAAGTACAACAACTCAGCAATGAGCGTAGTTCACGTAATTTCTTTAAAGGAATTACTGGATTGCACCATACTTTCAGGCCTTCGTCAACCGCCATTCGGGACCGGGATGGAAACCTCTGTGTCAACATCGACGCAGTACTTGACGCATGGAGTGGACACTTTACTGAGCTGCTTGATGTTCATCATGCGTCACAGACTGTTGTTGAGCCACCTCTAAAACAGTCTGCGGAGATTTGCACTGAGGAGCCATCCCATGAGGAATTCACTAAGGCCATGCAGAGAATGAAACGAAACCGCTCACCTGGAGTGGACTGCATTAATTCGGAGCTCTTGATATTCGGAGGGGATACTTTGTGCAACTGTCTTTTCGACCTTATTCGATTAGTATGGCGAACCGAAGTTATGCCTGATGAATGGAAAGTGGCCGCGATATGCCCCATCTTCAAGAAGGGAGACCGCTTGAAGTGTGAGAATTATCGCGGTATAGCTCTCCTTTGCACAGCATACAAGTTACTGTCATACATTTTATTGGATAGAATCACTCCTCTGGTGGAGGGCTTGGTTGGTGACTATCAGGGAGGATTTCATCCGAATCGATCAGTCACTGATCAGGTCTTTTCGCTGCGGATGATTCTATCTAAATATTATGAGACATCCATCTCCGTACATCAGGTTTTCCTGGATTTCCGGCAGGCCTACGACTCGATCAATCGAGAGAGTTTGTGGTCTGCCCTGGAATACCTAGGAATGCCAACAAAATTGTTACGACTGTGTAGGATGACAGTGACGCAGTCTCAATGCTGTGTTAAAGTTGAGAACAGGCTATCGACAATTTTTGCAGTTAACTCGGGTGTTCGGCAGGGAGATGCTCTGTCCCCGATACTCTTTAATCTCATGTTGGAGTACATCTTTCGTAAAACTGAAACACCTCAGCGCAACATCTTATATCGCCAGTCCAATCAAGTGCTTGCATATGCAGATGACATATGCGTGATTGGACTGAATAGCAACGGAGTGAAAGAAATACTTGATCCGCTTGTAGAGTTTTCAGCTTCTGTTGGACTCCAGATCAATGAGTCCAAAACGAAATACCTGATCTCTGGTTTTAGAGACAATGGCACACCAGATTTTAGTAGTGGCCACCACACGTTTGAGGGAGTGAGGAGGTTCAAATATTTGGGCTCTCTTATCACTCACGATAACAGTGTGGGTGAGGATATTCAAGTGCGGCTGGCAGCTGGCAGTCGTTCTTTATATCCTCTAAGGCCACTACTAACATCTAAACACTTATCAAGTGCCGTGAAGCTGATGCTTTTACAAAGCGTTGATCAGGCCCGTTGTTATGTTCGGATGTGAAAGTTGGGCGCTGACGGATGAGTACGAGAGATGGCTCCTTACATTTGAGAGAAGAATCATGCGTGTGATTTACGGCCCTAAACGCGAAATTGATGGTACATACCGAGCTCTGTACAATTTCGAGATCAGAGATCTGATGAAGATCCCCGATATTGTACATGAAGTTAGATCTCAGCGAGTACGCTGGCTCGGTCACGTCCTGCGTGCTGATCCGGAACGAATTGTGCAGCGATCTCTGAAAGGAGAGCCACCATATGGTAGGCGCAGAGGTCGTTGCAGGCGACGATGGCTCCACGATGTAGAGAACGACTTGGCCTCTTCAGATTGTCTAAGACAGTATGAAGACCAAGCTCAGGATCGAAACCGTTGGAGCCAGATTGTTGATTCAGTAAGGGGCCAGTAATGGCCTTTAACACTGTTATTATTATTATCTGTTTAATGCTAAGTACAGGACGAAAATACCTGAAGTGAACTGTAACGTTGAATTAAATAAAGAAAAATCACATAAATATTTCTATATAAACCAATACGTAAAAAAAATCCTATCATTTCTATATTGACTGATAAATATCTTCTATCAGCTATATTTCTACTAGGTTTAATAATTTATCAGAAATGTTTTTAAAACTAGCTAAAAGTATTAAAAGTGAAAATAACATTTTTCATTTAATACAATATTTCAAAAGTTGTAACGTTTTTAGTGTCTCCTGTAAAATTCATATTTTGGATGATTGGAGGTATTGGTCCTTAATGAACGCTATGCAAGTAAATATATAGCAGACGAAAATGCCCATTTCATGTACAAAAATATATAAAAAGAATTTTAAGCTGGATAGTTAGTTTGATCTTTGTGCTAAAATAAAACTTATTACATTCACATTGTGTAAATAAGTTTTCATTTCAGGTTTTGATTTTTTTTGTAAAACTAATGTGATTGTTGGCATCCTGAGACCATCGCTGCTCTATATACAGTAAAATGATTTATGACATTAAAATGTTTAATATATACTTTGAATAAATCAGATTTAAATTTAAAAACAAGGTTTACGAAGTGTTCTTAACATCAAAATACAATACTTTTACGAAAGCTTATTTAACTGATGGTATAACCTACTTATAGTTTTAAAATTGACATATTTTTCATTTGTCTTGCAGCGCGCAAGTAACACTCGAATATAATATAACTTGATGTACGATATTAATCCAATTTAAAATTAAATTTTCAAGTGTAAACACATCTTGGCTCGATGCGGTTGACCAACCACATAAACAAACAAAAGCAGCTGCATTTATCACAATTCAGTGCGACAAACAAACGAGGAAAACAATTTTTTTTTTCTGTTTATTATACGAAAAGTTTAACCAACCTTTTCGCAAAACGATTGTTCTTGATTTTCCATATAACCGTGTACAAGACTATTATAGAGATGGAAATACAAAACATTTCAAAAGAATTGAAAGAACTTTACCTATAAAATATATTTATTTATATATACACACACACATACACACACAGAAATATCTCAAGTTTAAATGAAGTTTTTCTTTCGAAAAAAGCTTTTCCAATTTTTTTTTTTTTTACTTTTGAAGAATTTTGTTTTTGAAATGGAAAAACAGCAAAGTTTATCAACGACGAAAAATGCACACACAGACACAAAAAAACTAATAAAGAAACAGAAATACTTTGAATTGCAGTTTTCAATTTTTCCAAAAGAATAAAAATGAGAAATTTGTCACAATAAAAGTTATACATTTTTGTGACGGTGTTTTCAAATTAATCTTACATATTCCATTTCTATAAATCGTCTTATCGCTGTTCATTATAATTTTTGTATATCGGTACGTATGTACCTTGTATTTGTTATTATTTATTACGATGATTATTGTCGTGTTGTTGTTGCATTTTCATATATTTTTTGTATGATAGATTTCTCTCCTGTTTTAGTATTTTTCATTTTATTGTTGTTGTGGTTGTTGTTGTATTGTAATTATATTTACGGTTAAATTATCAAAGGAGTCTTTAGTGATAATTCGAGCGAATATATGTTTAATTTAGCATTAAAATATTTTTTTTTATATTTTTATGATAAATTGTTTTTTTAGTAAAAATATCATGATTTTTTTTTTGTATGCTTACATAAGTATGTACTGTACGAATACAAAGTGTATATACTCGTACGCATAATTTTTATAAACTTAATTTGAAATCCTTGAGAAATTCGAAAATAAATCCTCTAAGTGATTTTAACTAAAATTTCAATATGTTAACTACGTATATTCCATACATTAAACTTATATATTTAGAAGCTTTTAAATTTTATTTTTGTCTTAAATATTTTTGAAGCACATAATTACACACAACATGTCTTATACGTATGTTAGAAAGTTTTCTTCATGATCTTCGTTTTATTTTTTGTTACTATAGCTAGCTGGTAAAGTTGTTAAATTTTTTCAATTATGTGAAGACAAGGAAATTGTCTTTATGTAAAGTAATGAAATGTATTCATGTGGAAAATGTTTGTATGTATGTATGTATATGTGTATATGTACATGGTTTGTAATATTAGGTATAATCCTTAAAAAAAAGGAGTTTAAATGTTACATGTAACAAAAAAAATATTTAAAAAAATGTTGTGTTGAAGATGTTAATTTTTACTCGAGTTGGAAACGACGAGATACATGTAAATTTAAGATATTTTCATAATTTATTTAATCGGATCAGATTACGACGTGTAATACGCGTGTCAAATATAGGATTTTTAATTAATTAGCATTTTAATTATGTTGGTAATCTTTATTTAGCGCACATTCTCTAAATTCGATGATTTTATTAAATTGCGTCTGAAATCAATCAACGTTCAACCACATATGACCAACCACTTTCGAAAACGACATATCATAATTGGAATTCACCTTGCTTGGGTCATATTTTTTTTTTAAATGCTGTTGGTAATTTAATTGCTGTCAGTAGCAATTTTATCGTTGTGGTTAACACAGCCCAATCTGTCAAATTTTATTGTTACGAAACCTCAACATGAGCCTCGGATATTTTTGGATTCACAAGGCTCGATCAACTATTCGAAAAGGCATCTAAGTATAAGCACGACCTCATAGCTCTGCAGGAAACAAGACTAATCGGCAACAGCATCACTGATTATATTTGCTACGGAGTACCTCTTTGCCGCAGCAATAACATGAATAAATATGAATTCGGCGTGATTTGTTACTTGCAACCGATGTCGTCAATTCGTGACTGATTTCATCCCTGTCAACAATCGGATTTGTATACGCTCAGGTCAAACTCCTTGCACCCTACCTCAAACAACAACGGGACGTGCACCACGGAGCTAGCTTCGCTCTACAACTTGGTGCGGTCGCCAGCACATACTTCCCACATAAATCCATTAATAAAGCCACATAGAAATCTAACGACGGGACAACGGTCAACCAAATCGACCACATCGTCTTGTTCAAAAAGCATTTTTCTAACCTCAATGACATTAGAACCAAACGTGGAGCTAATATCGACTCGGACCACTTCCTGGTAGTTGCTGTCACTCGATGGAACACAGCGACATTGAACAACGAAGTTACCAGGACCACCTTCGAGACTACTTTATCGGGAATCTTGGAGGATAAACCACTTCCTGACTCCGTTCCAGAACAGTGGGACATCATCAAAAAGGCGGTAACCGATGCCTCAACGTCCACTACAGGCTGAACTCCATCCACACCTGAAACTCTTTGGTTGGACGATGATTGTCTAGGTGCCATACAGGAGAAAGATCGTGCACGTCAACGAATTGTATCTCAAAGAACCAGACAATCTCACAACGCCTACATGACTAAAAGAAAATTTCCAATCGATTATGCAGACGAAAGAAACGAGAATGGCATGAACAACAGTCGCTCAACATCCAAAATTCTAGCCTGAGAAATAGATTTCACTGCACAAAAGGACTAGCTACCGACTTTCATAAGCGTAGCAGCTCTATATTCGTAACGAATCCGATGAATTATTGATGGACTCTAAAACCATCCTCGAAGTGTGGCAGAGGTGTTTTTCCTCACTTCTAAACAAACAGGCACTACCTTCCGAGCAATAACCTTCCTTACTTCATCGCGATATTAACGTCGAGATGACTCCAGCCCAATCCAACATATGACGAAGAGCGGAACGTAATATCGCAGATGAAAAATTACAAGAGACCTGGTGAGGATGGTATCTGCAACGAATTACTGATTATTTGATTTGACCGCATGTTTGATATGAATCAACAATTTGGTCTACAGAAGACATCCCACAAGAGCGGAAGACAGCTCTTATCTGTCCACTTCATAAAAAAGACCGGTTGAACTGCAAGGCTACAAGAATAGATCAACAACCGATCAAACTTTCACTTTTAGGATGGTGCTAGAACAATGCTATGAAAAGGACATCCCTGTGCACAGTCTAGGAATACGTTATGGAACGTCTTGTCTTATCTGGGCATATACCGTCAAAATTAGTTTCTTTAATGGATGGCTCAAAATGTAAGCTGCAAATAGAAGGCAAAATTGCGGATGCCTTTGAGATAACATCTGGAGTGCGGCAAGGAGACGCGATACCTCGGATCTCTTCAACTTATCAATAGAATATGTCATTCGTCAGCTTATATAGCGCAGCTGCCTATATTACAAATCACCCCAGTTATTATCGTTCGCTGATTATATTTGCATTCTGGGTCGCGACATCATCTCTCTGAAAGAAGTCCTCCTTCCGTTGGAAATGACAGCCAAACAAATAGGCCTTCATATCAATAAAGCAAAGACCAAATACATGGTGATTGCTAGAATGAAAAACACACACAGTATGAAAAAGTTGAAGCGTTCAAATATCTAGGGTCCCCGATCAGTGAGCAAAACTTCGCTTCTGTCGACATCGCATCGAGGATTGCAGCAGGCTACCGAGCATTTCACGCCAACATTAAAGTATTCAAGTCTCCCCACATATCACGCAAAGTGAAACTGGACTTCTACAAAGCGCTGATAAGGCCAGTTATTACCTTTGGTTTCAAGTCTTAGACACTGACAGCACAAAACATAGAAAAACTTGCGGTTACTGAGCGTAAAGTATTTCGTATAATTCTCGGTCCCATTCAAGAGGGAGCCACCTACAGGATGCGTATGAAACACGAGATAAGAAATGATCCCGATAAAGTTGACATCATCGGATTCATAAAATAAGCAAGGCTTAGATGGCTCGGACACGTTCTTCGTTCGCCAAATCGGACCCGGTGGGGGACTTTATAACACTTGGTCATCGTGCCTGGCGTTCTCTTTCAGTGGATCGAAATGTTTGGAGGAGCATCGTTGAGGCGGCCAAATCCCTCCATGAGATGTAGCGCCATCATAAATAAATAAGTAGCCATTTTTGTCCAATGGTAACATTGCCGCAAAATTTCTAGTGTTTTTCGAAACGAGCGGCATTAGGAGGTAAATGAGCTCTCTTTCAATGTAAAAATAGGAATGAGTATATTTAGTAAATAGATTTTTCGTGATGGAACATGATTGGGTAAATCCAAATTAGGTTTAGGGAGGATAAATAGTTTACTTTCATTTTAGGGATTTGCTGTCTTCAACATACCGCCCCCGCCTTCAATCGGTTCAACTTGTTGGAAGTAAACATAATTTATATGAGTAGGTCGTTTCACAACTCCGTTTGCTGTTTTCTATGTAACGATTCTGGCAATTCCGTCTGCTTCTGCATGGATGTCTGTGATTCGACCCATTAACCATTTTGATGGAGATAAATTCTCCTTAATGAAATTAAGGGTTGGTCTCTTTTATATACTATTTACTAGAGTCTTGTAGATACTCTGGAAGCTATGTTGTGGGGCGACCGATCAGGAAGTACACTGGTGTTAAATATTCCAGATCTCCACTTGACAGCACACAAGTAGGTCTGGAGTTCAGGATGGCGTCCATCTTGTTCAACAGGGTTGTCATTTCTTCCGTAGTAAGTGTTCTGATAAAATTGGTTCCGTTATCGCTGATTGGATTTCGGCTGTATAGCATCGATATTCTTTGTGGTCTGTGGCTTGACGACGGAATCTATACAATTTTGGAATTATTTCGGATAATTTTGTTTCTGGTAGAATCCTTGGTGGTTCAGGTTTAGTTTTTGGTTCAATAACTGGTGGGGGGAATTCAGTAATTGTTATTTTCACTTAACTTCTCTTCTTGTGATAGTTGGTCATAGTTAGTTGGTAATCTATATTCTCATCATAGTATCTGTATTTGTAATCATAGTATCTGTGCACAATTTTCACTGAGGCGGGATAATTGCGATCCAGAATCTAGTATTGCAGTCCATCGGTCACATGAACCAAGGCAGTTGGAAGTATTGAGCTTCCTAGTTTGGTGCTTCTGGTAATATACTGGATGCATTCGGTTGTGTTGCTTTGCTTTCAGATTGAGCAGCGTTCCTTTGTGTTGGTGTATCTGGGTTACCGTGTAGTAAGCTGTGGTGTTTTCTATTACATTCATTACAACGAAATTTTGGTTTGCAATTATAAACACTGTGATTGTTATTCAAGCAGTTGAAGCAACGGTTTTGTTGAACTAGCAGTATTCTATGAGCCACTGACATTTTTTTAAACCTTTCCCCCTCAAATAGTTTATACTCTTGATTACATGCTGAACATATTTGATTTTCTTGATTTATGGTGGCATGGTTTCTAATATTTAGTTTCAAGTGAGTCAATTGAACTTGAGGGCGTTTGTTTTGGTATTTTATTGATTCTAATGCATCGATTCTTCTAGCGAGAAAGTAAACAATTTTTTTTAAAGTTGGTATAGGTTATATTCTGCCTATATTTGTGCCCATAAGCTATTGGTTTCATTGTCTAACTTGCTCACTAGAGTATGGATTAGCCAATGGTCTCTCGTTTTCGATTCTTCGCCATACGTCCTCGAATGATTTCGTCTGACGAATCTAATAGTGCTTGGACGTTTGTGTTACTAGGTGTGGTGATCACTGGTTGAAACTCCAGATGAAATTTTGAAAATATAGGAAAATTATATTGAGTGTGCAATAGTTCCAGTTGAAAATCAGAAATTTTATTCAACCATTTTATTGAATTGAACCAACTATGAATTTGGAATTTGGAATTAACTGAACAAATGTTTATCAAGTTAAGAAATTCATTGAATTTTACCATCTATCATAAAAAACATACTTCATACCCCGGAAATTTTAACTATTGGGCAAGCAGCAGCATTAAAGGACCGGCTGCAGGCACTAGATATAGCATTCACTATGCAATTCAGTTCCTCCACTGTCGGTAGCCGCTCAGGTTTTAGTAATAAATGTGGGTTCTTAAATTAATTTTATTTAATAATAAATGTGGGCCCAATATTAGAAACCAAAAGGTTAGTATTTAATAAGTATTCAAAAAATAAGTCACCCCTTTCGTTGATGGCTGCTACTTAATGGTTCTAGGAGAAAATTCAGGACCTCCTCCATCCTGTAGAGATGCGGAAATAGTCAACCAAGAAGGTAATAGCCGGGAGGTATGGTAAGTTACAGCAGTGTGCGAGGATGGCTGCCAACCATATCGGCCAGCCCAAATGAGATCCTTCATCATAAAGATCAGCAATCCCGGTTTTACAATCGACAATTGATGATGGCTAGATGAACTCTAAATTATCCACACTGGTTATTCCTAGTTGATCACAGGAAGTCTCTGGCTTCTTTTGCTAAAACTAAATGAGTAGTGGACCACGATTTTGGGTCCATTACTCGCAGGGTTTACATAAAAAATAGGTTGTGAAGCGCACAGGCAACCTTTCCACACATGATGCAGCAGTGCAAGTAGAGGAGGTACACCAACCAATGGAGCAATCCGATGTGACTGCACTGAGAGAATAAAATAGACAACCACCTTTGTGTTTCAGAAACGAGTGCTATGTAGCATTACCCGGTGTACTAAGCGGGATCCTGCATTCCAGAGAAAAATAATTTAGATCCTGCATTCCGGGGAAAAATAATTCAAACATTTTGTTGCTTTCTCAGTACAGTAATTGAGGTTGACAACAGTCAAATTTGTCTGTATGACAGGTTCCAACAGATAATCCGGGAGACCTCGAAGCAGAAAAAGGAAAGATAGATGGGATATTCGTATATGATAGTAATACGCATCACATTCGCATCAATCGTCATTAAATGCTGGTTGTCCTATAGTAAAGCCTAGAGGCAAAGAAACACCAAACTGCTGGGTCATGGAATTGGGGACCTACCGAAAGACTTGCAGGAAAGACATTAATATCGAAAATCACAAGAGAGGCTCCGATTGGGTCGTCTATAAAGTGGTAAAAGTCTTCTTTTATGATAAAATTATAGTAGTCTCCTAATTTCTTGCCTTAGGAAGATTCTATCTACTAACCCAACCAGTCCACAGTTATCTAATTATACCGGACGGTTTCTGAACTGCTTATAGTGAGGAATCTTTGAATTTTCACTCCTCAGGAAACTTTGTCCGCTCGGCGGACCCTATATACTCATCGAAAAACACATTCATTGAGCACAGAAGATATTATAACTAAAAAGCGAATCCTATGGACATTAAAAGGTTTTACATCTTATAAATCGGCTGGCCCGAACTGGATCGTACTATAGCTACTTAATGCAAATCCACTTGTCGATTATTCTCTTTTGGCTGAAAGTAATCTTGAAAGGGTTTTTAAAACTGGTCTGAGGTTCCGAAGAAGTGGACAGAGGACAGGGAAATCTTTATCCCGAGAGCAGGTATCCAAAGAGGACTTAAGCCCTATAAGTCTATTATACTTCCTGTTGATAACCTTTTAAAAGCTGATACATATCTTAAACGATCAAAAATTAAACCCAAACGTTGGGGTTCAACATGCGTAATGTAAAGGAAAATCGATAAATAAGCTCTGCATGCTTTGGTATACGTTCAATTGAGAAATCAATATACTCGCAAGAGTCTTGTGAGCTGGATAGTTCACTTGGGAAATCCTACCATAAGGTAGAGAGGGGCTAAGGGAAACCCACGTAGTAGTATCTATAGTCTCCTCTTCTTTGGAACATATCAATCAATGGAGTGCTGTTAGAACTAGAGAGGTTATGGAGTTATTGCTATGGTATAGAAGTAATTAATTTTAATTTTGAAGGACAATTACATTTAAGGATGAAATATGAGGAAATGTGTTGCTGCGAATACGTCCGCATACATCGAGTCATTTTCTTGAGCGGCATCTCATATTCCATATTACCAGCAAAGTGCCCAACAATGAATCAGCTATCAACTCACTGGCACGTTCTTTGCGACCTTTTCTAAAATATAATCTCGCTCTAAAATCATAATTGATTTCAATATAAGTTCGTTCCTTTTCCGGGTATGCTTATTGATTTTGACTGGTTTTATGTAATAGATTTAAATGGCAATAATACAAACGGAATTGACGATGGGACGTTACCATCTCAGCCTGCAAAATAATTTAAGAACTATACAGCAAACTATTTTTCAGATAGTTTTGTTGCTATTTATTCAATTCGTTTAGTTCTGATGCAAAATTCGTTTGGAGTTTTGGTTTCAATTTTGGTATAGAACTCCGTATAAGTATCCCGTCGGTGTGGAATTGATGAAATTCAGTCAAAAACATTACAGTATATATCTATGCCACGATATTTTATATTTCTTTTTCAGTAACGTGTCGGACCACCTTGAGCAGTTCAGTAAGGAGAACTCCGTGCTTTTTTATAAGTACTATATCATGATGATCAACAGCTGGGGATGGTTCAACAAATTATACATGATTGAATGCGTAATTTGCAGATATAAACTATAGACCTATGAATAAAATTTAAATGAGTTTTCGGAAGCGAGTAAGAATTAGAAAGAGACTCTTTATGTTGAATGTCAGATCCAACCAAAAGACTACAGTTTAGAGAATTTCCAGTTGTAATTTTATAGACGATTGTGATTTTATAAATTCGACTAGGCTTGGCGTTCACTTGCAAGCTGTGATGAAATGGTTGTGGAAGAGCCATTTATTGTAATTATATGTACCTACCATGGTTCCCGAGAATCAATAACGTTGTTTACAAATTTTTCGAATAACGGTATCAAATTTTGGAATGATTTTGAAAATCCTGGGATGGGATGAGAATATTAAATTCCCTGGTAATCATTTTGAATTGTTCTGGGATAGAATTATTGGAAAACGTTCTTGGAAGTAGAAATCACTATAATTATTCAACTATTTTATCTGTTTCAAAAGATTAGTGTTGGTAACTAAACCAGTATGAGCCCTTTTTTGTAATACTGATTTCAAAGTAAACAAAAGTACTCAACAGTTAAAGGATAATTAAAATCCGATAGAATTGCGTCTCCCATTGACAAGGTAATGTTAAAAAATGTCTATCTAGGGTTTCCAAATTGGCACTAGAATAGATAGGTATATAGAATTTAAAAATTAATTTATTTTAATTTTAAAAAGTGATTTCTTTTATATAGACACACAAACACACACATGGGTGTATAAGAAATGTAATAGAAAATAAAAATTAATTTGAAATCTGAATCCAATTCAAATCGTATATGTAGACTTCTTCTCATTTCTTGGTACATATCATCCATATCTCATTTTTATATGTACGTACGTACGTATATATACACCTTAAGCTTTTTGCTGTTATTTCATTTAAAGAAATTCAAGAATACATAATATGGAATACAAGTTAATGTATGTAGACGTATGTGTGTTATGTATATGTTTGGAAATCTCATATAATACATAATATTATTCTTAAGTGTAAATATAAACGTGGATTATCTAAATAATAAGAGAATGGATTTTTATTTAGATATAGAAATTTAAAATTTTGTTCCTTATAAAATATCGTTAGGTGTATGGAGGTGTATACCTCCGTACACACCATCTACATATTTTTGTAATTTTTTATTTTTCTATTCAATTTCAAATTTTTTTATTTTTTGTAGCTATATAGAAATCAAAACCAAATATTTTACCTCCAGGCCTATATACCTATATAATATGCAAAAAATAAAAATTCATTTACAACAATAATATCCGTTTAATAAGGAACGAATAAAATAAGCTTTCTTACATACATAAAATAAATTCAGAGAAATGAAAAATTGAAAAGCAAAAAAAAAAAATTATCTCTTGTGAAAATGTAAACTTTAGGATGTGTACAAAAAGCTAATATTACATATAGAAAGCATTTAGTTAAGAATTTATATAGCAGTTTGTATATGTACTGTACAACAACAATGAACAAATTTCTATAACAGTTTATTAATTGAAATTTTATTTTTGTTGTTGTTGTGGTTGTTGTTGGTGTAATTTTCCATTTTCTTGTGAGTTGGAAAACGATAGGATTTTTTTTTCGTAGTTTTTCACAATGTAAACTTTCGGAAAATTCAAATATTTATAAAATGAAGAAATGAATTTTCGATACTTATATACATGTAAGACTTCATCTTCGTATACTATATGTAGTTGTTTCGATTTAATTAAATTTCATTTAATGGAGAAGCTGCTTACGTTCATATACCAGAGTTGATCAGTAAGAAAATAGATTATGCCATAATTTTTCATTTAGGAGAAAATACCAACTGTAATAGCCAAAACGGTAATAACTTAAAACAATAATTTTGCTATTTAGATAGTTAATCTATTGCTCAATAGATGGCAAATGGCAAGATTCAAATTTTCTTAAAAAACCCAAGTGGTTGATCGCAGGACATGTATCCCAGATTTTTTGTGATTACCTTATTACCTAGATCGGCAGTACACAACAAATACACTACTGTTCCAATAGCGCTACCTTGTGGAACTCCTGTGTTTATATCATTTAGTACAGTAATGGCTGCATTGCAATTAACCTGATTTTTAGTTTTCAAGGACTGCATTTAATGTCCTCATACAATACTTTGTTGAAAGCTAGGAAAACTGCCGAACATGATTTCATTTATGCTTAGGCGAGTCTGATTCTGTACACCTGCTCTACAGTACCATGCTATAGTCTCAAGAAGCAAATTGGTGGTCTAATATAACGTGTCTTCCAGATAATTTTGGGAACAGGAATTGGGTACGAATAGCTCTCCGTAAACTCTGGTAGTCTACTGTAAGTTTTTCTATGTGATAGCTAGCCCAATGTTCATCTGGTTCACTAATCACTCCGGATTGTAACTTAACTTAACGACTGATCACAACTGATGTTCTCGTTTGCATCTTTCAAATCGAGTAGTCCTGATGACCAGCATGTTTTTTACTCACTACTCCGACCTTGCCTTTTCTTAAATATGTTGGCAAGTACCGCGCAACTGTTCTACATAAACTCGTAATTAGAATCACCTAATTACAAAAAGTTTCTAGTAGGTAACTTATATTGATAGAATCATCGATTCTGAGCTCAAATCTTACATAATTGAGAACGAGCTGGTGTTTTGAAATGAAATTGTACATCAATTCCTCTAAGAGAGAAAGTGCTAATACATCTGTTCCCACTCTATTTGGAAGAGCTTTTACAGGGACAGACCACGTGAAGCACCTATAGGTGTCACTCTTGATAATAAACTGTAATGGAAATTTCTCCTTAGTTAAACGCTATTTTTGGCAATTTAGAGGAGCCTTTTACAATTCCTTAGGTACGACCCGGTTTTACCTTTACTGTCCTATATCAGTTGTATGGCGCCAGTTGAGAAACTGATGTTTTTTGTAGCAAGGCTGGATGGAGTGCAAATAACAGCCTCTATAACCGGGGCTATATCGTCTACTCGTCTTCCTGCTACGGAGTTTATTCTATGCTTGCTCGAATTGCAGTCTTACATTCTTGGCACAGCGTTTTCTCTCTTCAACTGTTGCTCTCTCAGGATTTCTAAGGACAGTTGTCTGAGTTTTTTTGCGGATGGGTTTCGGTCAGATGTCATTGTTTGGATACTGTCCTAAGTATGATCTCAGATTATCGGATATGGTATGGGTAAAACACTGCACGATTTTTCAAGCTGAATTAATTGCATTTACCCATAGTGCAGTTGAGGTTTTTAAGTTTAGTGATTTAGGGAAGGATATTACTATCTGCACGAATAGTAAAGCCTTTTATGGTCATTTGACTACATCTAAACTGGTCAAAGACTACAAAAACTACATTAATCGCCTTTGCTCTAATACGAGAGTATAAGAATCAGAGTAAGAATCAGCCTGCTCATTGTAGCGTTGGGGGAATAAGGTTGACTTTTTAGCGAAAACTGGATCGCGTAGTAAACTTGTTGGTCTCGAGCCATAGTTATTCATTTGAAATGGCGTTCTACTCCTATCCGTTGAAAAGCAAAACGGATCATCACTGAACTCAACTAGAGGTTCACTAAATATGTGGTCGCACTTTTACTGGCACTGGACGTTTCAAGGTTCATCTCCCACGCATGGGACTCAGGATGGTCTTTGTGACGATCTTATCAAGGAAGTGGATGACTGCCTCCACTATTTTTGCAGCTGTTCCGTTTTTATCGAAGCTAGATCCCAAGTGTTCTGGATCGGTTATTATCTTGGTTCAAATTTTTACAGATTATTTAGGCTGCAGTGCACTCCTGGGAGTTAGGATAGATCCTCTAGATTTGCACCATTGGCCCAATCTGGCATTGAGTGCGGAATCTCAGTAGGTTCCAACAGTTTTAATAAAATAAAAAAATTAGGCTCGATAATGCTGGTATCTTTAGTTATTTTCTTCATTAAGGTATTACGGAGAGTTCCCTAGAGCTTTCACAACTCTTTTTAATTTGTATTTTGGTATAATAGAAATTTTTGCTGCTGCCGGCTGTTCGTCGTATTGTCAGCGTTTCTTGGATTAACTGTAGTATATTAGGTAAATGCTTTTTTTATTTTTTTTAGAGCTGCTAATTTTAGAAGAGTGAGCCTCTTTTGCTGCTATTTAAATTATATGTATCAAATCATTGATTGCCGCATCAGTATCTTCTTAGATTCATAGTTGGATATCCAATTAGCAAATTTGTTCGATTATATTTCTAAATAAAGCCAATTTGGTTAGTTTATATGTTGGAAGTTTTTAGGTGGTGTTGCTATTAAAGCTTGGGTCCTCAGACTTATTATTATTGGCGAGTGATTGTATATATGGTAAGTCATCACAATCTTCTAACGAAGCATTGATACGTGAAATTCCTTTTTATACAGAAACTTATTAAATCTATTTATATCCAAGAGATAAATAATCTAGAATAAGGTGTGGCCAATCTCCAACCCCATAGCATTGTAATCGCTCCCTGCTAGAAATATTAATTCCCACAGTTAGTTAAAATAATCGATAAATCGCTGCTTTTTGTTTACCACAATTTCCAGACCATCAAGTTTCGGTTTACTTTCATCAAATTCAATTCAAATTTCGAGAAATTCTGTAATATTCATTTCAGATTAATCTTCATGTTTAATCAATTATTCCGTTCAAGCAAATATAATTTAATCTCATACCAGACAAATTTCTCTCAACTGAGAGGTCTTCTAAACAAACTGTTCCGTTGTATTTGAATTTAACTAAAATCATTCCTGCGTTGGTTGCCTTGTGACAAAAAAGTGGAAAATGGTCGAATAACAAAACACTGTTCTAATACCAATATTATGGTTTTTCATTAATAAAGTCGGAAATTCCTGAGGTTTTTCTACAAATTTGTTAAAACATTTGTTTAAGAGATGGTTTCGACTAGAAGTTCACTTTTCAAATGAAACTGCTAAAAATGAAAATTAATTCACTATTTAAATTTACTATTGAAGTTTTCGTACAGGTCGGGGAACACAGCGAAACGGATGGAACGTTTCGACTGTGAAGGTCTGATAAATGAAGATCAAAAGAAACGATATCAGGATCTTGTCAGCGACAACATTGAGGGAGCTAATTACCAGCCTGACTGCGTGAACTCTGTCTGGGAGGTACTGAAAACTTCGGTTGTCAGTGCTGCTCAACAGACTTTAGGTATAGTGAAAGTCAGACCCAAGAATGATTGGTTTGATGACGAGTGTCGTCTTGCAGTTGAGCAACAAAATATAGCCCATAATGAAGTGCAACAACGTCTCACAATCGCAAGGAAAAACAAGGCAGCTCTTGCAAGAAGGGCAGCTAAGCGGATTTGTAGACGGAAGAAGCGAGAATGGTGGAAGGCCGAGGTTCTGTAAGTACAGCAACTCAGCAATGAGCGTAGTTCACGTAATTTCTTTAAAGGAATTACTGGATTGCACCATACTTTCAGGCCTTCGTCAACCGCCATTCGGGACCAGGATGGAAACCTCTGTGTCAACATCGACGCAGTACTTGACGCATGGAGTGGACATTTTACTGAGCTGCTTGATGTTCATCATGCGTCACAGACTGTTGTTGAGCCACCTCTAAAACAGTCTGCGGAGATTTGCACTGAGGAGTCATCCCATGAGGAATTCACTAAGGCCATGCAGAGAATGAAACGTAACCGCTCACCTGGAGTGGACTGCATTAATTTGGAGCTCTTGATATTCGGAGGGGATACTTTGTTGAACTGTCTTTTCGACCTTATTCGACTAGTATGGCGAACCGAAGTTATGCCTGATGAATGGAAAGTGGCCGCGATATGTGGCCCATCTTCAAGAAGGGAGACCGCTTGAAGTGTGAGAATTATCGCGGTATAGCTCTCCTTTGCACAGCATACAAGTTACTGTCATACATTGTACTGGATAGAATCAATCCTCTGGCGGAGGGCTTGGTTGGTGACTATCAGGGAGGATTTCGTCCGAATCGATCAGTCACTGATCAGGTATTTTCGCTGCGGATGATTCTATCTAAATATTATGAGACATCCATCTCCGTACATCAGGTTTTCCTGGATTTCCGGCAGGCCTACGACTCGATCAATCGAGAGAGTTTGTGGTCTGCCCTGGAATACCTAGGAATGCCAACAAAATTGGTACGACTGTGTAGGATGACAGTGACGCAGTCTCAATGCTGTGTTAAAGTTGAGAACAGGCTATCGACAATTTTTGCAGTTAACTCGGGTGTTCGGCAGGGAGATGCTCTGTCCCCGATACTCTTTAATCTCATGTTGGAGTACATCTTTCGTAAAACTGAAACACCTCAGCGCAACATCTTATATCGCCAGTCCAATCAAGTGCTTGCATATGCAGATGACATATGCGTGATTGGACTGAATAGCAACGGAGTGAAAGAAATACTTGATCCGCTTGTAGAGTTTTCAGCTTCTGTTGGACTCCAGATCAATGAGTCCAAAACGAAATACCTGATCTCTGGTTTTAGAGACAATGGCACACCAGATTTTAGTAGTGGCCACCACACGTTTGAGGGAGTGAGGAGGTTCAAATATTTGGGCTCTCTTATCACTCACGATAACAGTGTGGGTGAGGATATTAAAGTGCGGCTGGCAGCTGGCAGTCGTTCTTTGTATCCTCTAAGGCCACTGCTAAAATCTAAACACTTATCAAGTGCCGTGAAGCTGAAGCTTTACAAAGCGTTGATCAGGCCCGTTGTTATGTTTGGATGTGAAAGTTGGGCGCTGACGGATGAGTACGAGAGATGGCTCCTTACATTTGAGAGAAGAATCATGCGTGTGATTTACGGCCCTAAACGCGAAATAGATGGTACATACCGAGCTCTGTACAATTTCGAGATCAGAGATCTGATGAAGATCCCCGATATTGTACATCAAGTTAGATCTCAGCGAGTACGCTGGCTCGGTCACGTTCTGTGTTCTGATCCGGAACGAATTGTGCAGCGATCTCTGAAAGGAGAGCCACCATATGGTAGGCGCAGAGGTCGTTGCAGGCGACGATGGCTCCACGATGTAGAGAACGACTTGGCCTTTTCAGATTGTCTAAGACAGTATGAAGACCAAGCTCAGGATCGAAACCGTTGGAGCCAGATTGTTGATTCACTAAGGGGCCAGTAATGGCCTTTAACACTGTTATTATTATTATTAAATTTACTATTTTGCACTAAGCACCAGCTGTCAATAACATTTGGTTTCATTTACCCGCAGCCACTTTTGAAATATTAAATAACTTTCTCGGCTTGCACTTGGAAAAAGTTTAATGTGAGAAAACTATTTGCAAATTTAGGGAGGAATATTCCTCACAGGCCGGTACATCTTTTTATGTGCCAAATGCCGTTATTTATGAAGTTCTAATTTTGAAGCCTGTTTGATGCTTTAAACTGTAAAAATTTGAACTCGAAAGCTTTGTTTGTTTTAAATTACAAAATTCAAATTTACTTCTTACATGTCTATTGAATAGTTCGGGGTGAATAATTTAGAGTTTTGTACCGACACTTACATAATTTGGCTTTTAAAATTAGAGATTGATTTTTAAAATGGTTTTCAAATTTTCTTGAAAAACGGTACGATATTTTAAACCAAACTCACACGAAAATTTGGTGCAACTGTTGCGGGTTGGAAAGACTAGAACTCAAAATTTAGAAATTCTAATTGCAACTGGAGTTTTTTAAATTTCATTATTGGTTAGAAAATTTAAATTAAAATAATTAAATTACTGTGGTAATATACAGGAGTCGTCGGAGGCGGCCAGGCTACGCAAAGTACTCGGTTCTAGTCCTTCCATCCGGGCTATCTTCAATGACCGGATGGTTCATTCCTGGAGCTATCATTAGAAACGCATTTCTCGGAGTGCTCGGTACTAACTCCGAAGAGACCCGTGATAAATAGGGATGTAGGCTTCGCAAGTCATATAGTAAATAGAAGCAATAAACAGTTTTAAGCCATACAAGTCGGTAGGACCTGATGGCATTATCCCTGCTGCGGATATCCAGCGAACTATTAACCTAACCCCACCCTACTTTCTCTAATTTCTAGAAAATTGACTAAGGTAAAAGAAATATATATACCTTAGGCGGGAAAAAGCTATCATGGCTATCCCCAAGACTTTAGGCCTATAAGCCTATCCTCTTTTCTATTAAAATCACTAGAAAGACTAATACAGCCGCCCTCGTTAGCACAGTAAGTAACATGCTTGCTTTGTTATTCAAGGGTCTCAGGTTCGATTCCCGGTAGTGACCAAAAATCAAGGTTGGGTGTTTTAATGTGTGAGTATTTGTGTTTGTCCGGGTATTGCACCGTGGGCCCGTTAGTACATCTTTCGTAAAACTGAAACACCTCAAGAAATATATATACCTTAGGCGGGAAAAAGCTATCATGGCTATCCCCAAGACTTTAGGCCTATAAGCCTATCCTCTTTTCTATTAAAATCACTAGAAAGACTAATACAGCCGCCCTCGTTAGCACAGTAAGTAACATGCTTGCTTTGTTATTCAAGGGTCTCAGGTTCGATTCCCGGTAGTGACCAAAAATCAAGGTTGGGTGTTTTAATGTGTGAGTATTTGTGTTTGTCCGGGTATTGCACCGTGGGCCCGTTAGTGACACTGAGTGCTGGAGTAATCCGCCAAATTTTAATTTTTCTTTTTTAATAGAAGCTTACATCAAAGGATCAATCAAGCCGGGTGACCCGTCGGGATGTTAACACGCGTACTCTACGGGACGATCTGTGGAAACAGCTCTCCAATCCCTTGGAACGTTTTTAGTCCGATTGAAAAATCACCAGAATATAAGAAATATTCTACGATAACTTTCTTGGAAATAGAACCGGCCTTTAGCAACGTCAGACCAGGGGCAATCACTCGGATCATTGCGTGTCAGGAAGTAGACGTGTCTCTCAGAAAATGGATAGATCAAATGCTTAGAGGCAGAATCGGGACAGCTCATTTGGGTGGTGTGTCTGCTGGCCCCTACATAAGCAGAGGAACACCGCAAGGTGGGATTTAATACTCCCCTTCTTTGCAATTTGGTCAATAATGACCTGTTCTAAACCTAAAAGGACAAGGCTTCAGGGTGGTTGCCTACGCGGATGATGTTGTTATTACGGTCTTCGGTAAATATCCTTACACGCTGAGTGAAAGCTTGCAGTGCGCACTAGGCTGTCTCTCTAAATGGGCCAGCAGGTGCGAACTGAACGCAAATGGATGGCTCAAAAAAGGATTGTATTCCGAAATATCTCGACTTCAGTATACGGGCGTCCATCTGTTGAATCATTGATTAATGATTCAGCCAAACGAGATTTCATTTGCTTACTATTTTTCCAATAGTTTAGGTTTCTTTGTAATTTTCGAGAAATACCCGAAGATAATGGTACATCTGGCGTACCTTCAGAAATAAAATTGTTTGATTCGAATACTAATCGTTGTGTTTCTGGTTGGACATTTGATTGGAATCCTGACCTAAGGTTGTTTGAGACCCAGCAGTGGTTTGCCCGGTTCTGGCTTTAAAGGCAAACTATAATTCTTGAAGATATGGTTCGAACGATGACAGTTCCAACACCCTACAGGAATAACAGAATTTTGTATGTGAGTTTGTGTGTTTCAGAATGAATAACACTTTGTGTTATTGTTGAAGGAGCAAACTTCTTCATGATAATTCAAAGCAGGATTAGACGCCTTATATGACTCATCTAAATGCATCTCGTCATTGCTTACGTCATATTTCATTTATTTGACTTCTGGTTTGACACATTATTTCTGGAATATTAATAATTTCTAGTTCGAGACCAAGTATCCTCATATGCGACGCCTAACTGAACCATATGCTCTAAAGAAGAAAAGTGTTTATTTACTAGTTTGTCCTGCAACCCCGGTCTCATATTACCACGAATAGTATACATTAATTAAGTATCTTGTAGAGGCGTTTCAAATTGAAGTAATATAGACAACGTATCACTATAAAAGTCCTTAAACGACTCTTTATGCCTCTGCTTTTTAGTATCTAGAATTTCAAGAACGATCTTGAAACCTTTTAATTAGGTCTTCCTTAAGCTTTTCCCAAACTACACCAGGAGTTCGCTCAATAACATCCAGTATACCATTCTGCGGCAATGTCTTTGAGAACATAGCTTATATCAGTGACAAGATGATGACGTGATAGTTTATTCGCATTTATTAGATGTTCGAGCTAAAATAAAAACCTTTTAACTGGTGGACCTTTCGGTGAACTATTAAAATTTATATTCCATTTTGCCAAATTCCGCTGGAGGTAGCTGGATCTACTTGTTCAGTGGTTTTCATTGTCGACCTATAATTTTCCTAATGGATTGTTTTATTAGTTATAATTAGTTTTACCACCTTGATTTGAAGTAGATGCTATATTTGAGACCTCCTGAATGTAATGCTTAGCGGTGACATTGAGCCGTGACGGTGACATTGAGCCGTTTGCAGTAACTGGTGTTCTTAAAGGTTTATCTGATTGCGTTACTCTAGAACTTGCTCGAAATGATATTGAAGAAATATCAGATGCAACATCATCGACATCAATATCACCTTCTGGGATAGGTATTTGCTCAAGATGTTCTAATGACACGTTCATTTCTCATTGTTTGTTTATAGTTTTATTGTGGAGTTCTATTATTGTATCTAAAAAATCATTTACGTCTCGCGAAATAAGTGAATTTATGAATCTTATACGGCTTAACCGAGATTGTACTTGTTTTAAACGAGAAGAGAAACGAGTTTAATTAGGGAACACACATATTTCATGTTTAGTTTCTATCTCTATTTGCTGTTTTAATTTCTCTAATTTTTCTAATGGCGAATCTTCTATAGAACGCAGAGTACATTCGACTTGAAATTCATCGAGTTCTAAGTGTTCGACGTACATATTGAAAGTGAGTGGAATAACTTAACTTACTTAATCAAAACTTATCAAAAGTGGGTACAATCACAATTAAAATACTAGAAATACTCATGTTAGATTACCAAATTATTTTCACAACATCCATTGTGTAATTATTGCAAGCTGGTCGATCTTCAGTATCAATATATATGTATAGAGTACTAATTTATATTTAGTTTATCAAAACTCATTTTAATGACAAAATATATATATATTTTATGTATATGTCATACCTATTTTGGGTGTAACCATTAGACTCATCGTCTATTCCACTTTCAACAAAAAAATTAAGAAATTATAAATTAAGCAAATTTGAATATGGAGATTCGTATTATTATTGCATTTTGTTAAAACAGAAATAATCATTACTTAATTGGTGTATATAGTTTGAATTGATTATGTACATAAGTATATATATATATATATATATATATATATATATATATATATATATGTACATACTTGATAGAAAATTGAAAGTAAACAGTAATGGTTCTATAATTTTATGCCATAATCTCGTTTCAGTTAGATAGATATTTGAAATGTAAATGAAATTGCCCATCTATCGTACATATTCATGTAGCTGGTATATATACGAACACGAATTTTCAATATCTTCTATTGTATGTGTACGATGCAAAGTTTAAAGAAATTAAAACGTATATTCTAGAAATGTTAATGATCGCAATTTTATCGTCTGGTATATAATCAGGTAACTGATTTAAAAAATACAAAAAAAAAATGTCGTTAGCTAAAATTAGATATTATATAGACAATTCGCATAAAGCGAACAGTTGTTCCAAAGAATGATATCTTATTATCGTGTCTTAATGTCAAATATGGTATTTTTTTTTTTTTTTTGTGCGGGGAGTTTAACTTTTCAATAACTATATATGTACATATAGATTAGATACGTTATATGCAAAGTATATATAGTTTAAGACACCTGCTGCGCTGTTCAAGGTAAATTTATTGCGTATACATTTTAACGAGGTAATACACCCACTATAAATATATTAATAAAATCTCTCAAAATCGTGCGTTTTACGCCGATTCCATTGTGGATTGTTAACGCACTGTGCGAGCGATTAATGAACATATTTTTTTATGGTATTGCATGTTTTATACCCCCTATATAAATATATATTAGTGTCGAACAAAAAACCACTTATCGCTCATTAATATTGACGATTACATTAAAAATGTGAATTATATTATGCGATTTCGATTATATAGGTAGATATAATGTATATATACACATATGAACCATATCGTATATAAGAAAACAAAAACCACTTTACTATCCGTCTGGTTGCGTCTTTTATATATACGAATATACGATTGTGCCTATATACCCTATATATAAGTGTATATACCTTCCCTACATATTTTATTACTTTAATATCGCAAAAATCGTAAGACCGTTAAAGTAACAAAAAAATAAAAATAAAAAATACAGTCGGGGAAAATATAAGACGTGAACATATAAAAGGAAAATACATTTAAATCTAACGAATGGCTAATAAAATAAAAATAACACAAAAAATATTCTTGTTTTGTTTCCACTGGAGTGTTATTTACCATTTGGATTCATAAGGACCATTTTGTGAATTTTCCACAGACATACATATATATATACTTATATATAATATTGTTAATAAAATAATATTCCCAAATTAATAAATGAATATTTCAACAACAATAACAACAACAGCATAATGCGGGACAAATATAAACCGTGAAATGGTAAATGTTGTGAAGAATCTTAAATAATAAATTCTCTATCTTTAAGTTATATTATGATTTTTCACCGACGCACACACACACACATTGAATGCAACATTCATTCTCAACATTTTTACCGAAAACCATGAAAAAATTATTACATTTTCATTTTAGTATGATTGTTGTTCTCGGTGTTCTCATGCGCCTAAGTTATATATATACATTTGTACATTTGTATTAAAAATGTTAGAGTGGAAAAGAAGGAAAATTGTTTTTAATAAAATATTTAAAATCATATAATGTTCAATTAGGTTTTATAATATGGATTGTTAATAAATTATTTATTACGCGTGTACACATAGTTATTTCAAATGATATAATGATTGGATTGATTGCTTCGTATATTATTATTATTATGTGTGTGTGTGTGGGCTTTTAATGCAATAAAGCTTCTGAATAAATTTATTGGTTTATCGAAATAGAAAATTGATTATCATATTATACAAAAAAAAAATTATTTCACCATAATCGCATTACACTTGTGTAATTTAGCTTCCCTTCATCAATGCCAGTCATTTTGAAGAGGATCCTATTATACACATTGTGTCCCTATATTATTTTGTACTTCTATAAAATTAAATTGGAGACATTTCCAATTTTACTCATTAACACGTTCGCCACTCAACGTCACATATATGTGACATGCTAGTTTTAAAAAAACTCATGTCACAAATATGCGACGCAAAATGCAACAAATTTGTATTTGTTTTGCTTAGCACGAAAGTTTACAGTAGTATGCGACACGTATTTGTGTCGAACGGTTTGTGGGTAGGAGTTTTTGTTATTGAGATATTTTGATGTTTGTGGGACTCCCCGAAATGATTTTAATAAAAGTAAAACGATGGAATTTTCATTTTTCTGTTAATCGATAGTAGATTTTTGTATGGTGTACACGTATTTACTTGTGTTTTAGTTGGTTTTGTGTGTTTTTTGGTTTAGTTTTTTTTTATCTTTTTAGTTCAAAGTAATTAACAATTATTGATTTTATTATTGTATTGAAGGTAATGATCGGAAAATTTTTATAACTTTTTAACAACATGTTCCTCAATGTATAAAGGCAGGTCAGCATAATGGAGGGTGAGAGTAAGCGCAAATCCTCTGTCAATCCAACTGTTGAATCCAATTTGGATTCTAGCGGCACCGATTTGGATTTTGAAGAATCTGGAAGCAGTGTTCGTATCTATGATACCGAAAGTGGGCCATCTGAATTCTCAGAAGTATTAGATTTGCAAGATATTGCAAACATTGAAGTATCCGATAGTGAAATATGGATTGATATTGAGCCTGAAAAAAATGAAATGATATTTGCGGGTGCTGAAGAAATATTAATAGATCTACCATCCACTTCAGAACCAATTCAGTATTTTTCGCAAATGTTTGACGATGATTTAGTGGCAGAAATAGTAACGTGAACTAACGCACGTGCTAAACTTATTTATGCTCATAAACGACTACGAGCAAAATCAAATTTTAACCGGTGGAAAGACACAACATCTCTCGAGATTAAGCAAGTGCTTGCTCTGTGCCTTCTTATGCCACTAAATAAAAAACCCGCATTACAAAATTATTGGAGCAAAAGCGAGCTGTATCTTCAAAATATTTTTGGTCAAACAATGGGTCGAATACGATTTGAAAATGTGTAAAGAAGTATGTGTTTTTATGATGAAACAAATGTTGACCGTTCAACTCGACGATACAAGATTCAAAACGTTGTAAACCACATTAACATAAATAACATTTATAGACCACCAGAAAATTTGTCTTTGGATGAAGCTCTACTTTTGTGGTGGGGAAGACTTTCATTTCGACAGTATATTCCAAACAAAAGGCACAAGTATGGTATAAAGTTTTACGAGCTATGTACGCCAGTAGGGTTTTTGATAAATATGCTTATTTATACCGGAAAAGGGACGGTATCAAATGAACACGGTCATTCATATGGTGTAGTTAAAGAAAAGAACTTATGAAGGAGTATTTAGGAAAGGGACATACACTCTATATGGACAACTATTATTGTCGGCCTGGCAGAATTTTTAGTTGATTCTAAAACAAATATGTGTGGAACTTTACGAGCAAACAGGAAGCGAAACCCGTCATATGTTATAAAAAGTAAATTAAAAAAAGACGAAATTGCATGCGCGACGTGTTAATGATCTCTTTAAAACACAACGCCGACATCGTGAATTTGAAAACAAAACGAAATACAGAAGTCACCAAGCCAAAAATTGTTGCGTACTACGCTTGTCCAAGACGCTTGAACCGCTGGTACATGAAAGTTTTTTTCCACTTGCTGGATATTCGCATTTGGAACTCGTGTTGGATTTACAACAAAATAAATTTAGACCGAAATTTGCCTTTATTGGAGTTCCGAGAAAAAATTATCAAGTTTTATTTAGGACAACCTTCAGTGTAGCAAAAGTGGCAAGAGGACTGCGACCAAATACGTTTGTTGTGTGTGTAAATCCAATGAAAACGAGGAAATTGGATTTTGTGCATATCCATGTTTTAGTATTTGGCACACTGAATAAATTTTCCGACTTTTTATTTTTTTATTTATTATGATTTATGAAATTTGTAATAGTCACTCGAATTACACTGTGTTTTTATGTTTAGAATAAAATATAAATATAATATAACCATAAAATGTTTGACTTCAATTATAATTTATAATTCTATTACAGTATTCGAAAGACATATGTATATCACTTATATGTGTCGCATATACTATACAAACTAGAGACTCAGGCCGCGCAAACATGACAAAACACCATTCGTAGACTCATGTCACACAATTGTGTCGCATACATTGTACATACTTAAGACTCATGTCGCATATACGTGACGTATGAGCATTCAACGACTAATGTCACATATATGTGACGGATTGTTGTCCAATAAAGTTATGTCACATAAAAGCGACTTGTTATTGCTTGTATGGTAGTTTTTTCTGAATATCGAAAAAATGGTTGAGTGGCGAACGTGTTAGGTAATCAATTTTCACATACACAAGGTATAAGTTTTCACGTAAGAGCCTCCTTCCCAATCAGACTTGTATTTTCAAAATCATTTAAAGTCTAATTTAAAAAGGTTATAAAATATTTTTAATTATTCCCTTATTCGTATTGTGACGATTATGCCTAACGTTAAACTGTAACACATCAGAATTATTGTTAGTGTTGTGGTTAGAGTCGCAGCTATAGTTTATTGTGTGGTAGAGATCGATCCTCACCAAGTCAATTGTTGTTTTTTGAACGATATTTATTTGAGTCGACGACCGATGTTGATGCAATGACTAAATGATAAAATGAAGCTGTGGAATATGGCCATATGGCCATCAATCGTTGACCGAATATCATGGATTTTGACAAGTTGAATGGAAATGGGATTGGTTTCGATACAAGAGATACCGATGTATATATTAATATATTGTTAAGTATCTAACCTTGGTGTATTACATTTATATACTTATATATAACAAATTCCCTAATTTTGTATTTAGTATGTACATAGATAAAAACCTATAAAAGGGATTGTAATTAAAAAAATAGAAGTCAGTGAAAAAATCAATGTTGAACTAAAATCTTTAAAATTATAATTATTAAAATATTTAAAATTATAATTCAGTAATTAAAAAAACTTAAAATAATAAATAAAATAAAATTATAAAATTAAAATTAAAATGTTTTAATCGCAAACACCCTATGAATTTCAAAAACCACAACAAAAAAACTGGTGCCAGTGGTGGGATAGCTCAACACAACGAGCAATTCTTGTTTTGGAAATTCATCTTAAAGTTAAAACTAATTAGCAAATTAAAATAAATGTTTAAATTTTTTATTCAATTGTGCTGAAATCGCGTGTTTGGCTCAAGTTAATTTTAAGGCTGTAAAATATAAGTTCTTGTATAAATTTTAGCCGCTAAAGTTTAGTGAATCAAGCGGTTAAATTGAAAAAAAAACAGTAATTTTTGCTTGTGTGAAGTGCGACTAAAAATCGAAATTGTCCAAGAAATGTTAATAAGAAAGTTTTCTTAACAATTTATAAAATTAATATTATGTGCTTTGTGACTTATTCATTGGCCACATAAAAATTCGCATGATAACCGCATGGTCTAATCAGCAACTGTTATGTACAACGTGTAAGAGATAAAAACAACAATAACATTCAAAGACGTCATCAACTTAACCACAATTGAAGAACTTGCATCATTTCATCGTCATCAATTTCAACATAAAATACATTTTTTTTTTTTTGAAAATTTAATTCTTAAAATAAACGGGAAAAGCGTGAATGTGGAAATATTCGATTTCGATTTGGGTTTTGTGAACTTCAACTTCTTATTTCTTTTCATTATAATTATATTTGTTATCAATTTGGTTGCCTTACTACTTTCACAAATTGCTAAATTTATTTAATGTCATGGTCAAATCTCAATGACGATTTAAATCAATTAGCATTACGCACTCGTGTGATAAATAATAATATACGATTTTTATCATTGAATTCTGTTGATCAGTTGGAAAACTTGGAAAATTAAGATTTAAAATCATTTGTAGTTGAAAGTGGAAAAATAAAAAAAAACATGTCTAAGTTAAATGTTGAACTAGTTCCAAAATTAATTCCTGATTTCGATGGAAATTCCGATCAACTGCATAAATTTCTTTCGTGTTGTGATGTTATTTACGACGGTTTGTTAAATACCGAAGATGAAAAGATTTTGAATCTACTTAAAACCAAGCTTTCAAATAAAGCATATGATATCGTAAAGTATACCAAATTCAGTCTCGTGGGATGATTTAAAACTCGAATTAAAAAATAAATTTCAATATTCACGGTCGATCGAACAACTCCAAATAGAATTAATAAATATTCGCCAAGAACCTAATGAAAGTGTGACTGTCGCGAGTAGAATAGAAAAGCTACTCTCTGAAATAAATGAAGTGTGTATAGATACAGAAGGAAAAAACTCTGCAACTACTATCATAAATTTAAAGTCTAAAACTGGTCTTAAGGCATTCCAGGAAGGACTTCAAGCTTGTAAGGAGGAACTCATCTTAAACAGTCGTAATCACCTTAATTTTGCTCAAGTGAATACCAGAATTAAATGCCAATTATGTAAACGAAATGAACATACTGCTGATAAATGTTATAGCCGAAATATTGTTCAATCAGATTTTAATTTTGTCAATAAAAGTTTTCCAATATATAATTCGTACAATAAATCAAACGACATTAAACCTATACGCATTGCTCAAAATCCTGTATAATAAATAAAATTGATTTTTCTAATTATGTTTTCGAAATTCCGTTAAATGAGGAATCAATCGTTTTGAGATTAACTACTAATTCTGGCATATCTATTCCTGCTCGTTCAGAAAAAATTTTTTTCTTCTTCATCTAAATATTCCAAATGATATAGATTACGTTTGCAAATCTCATGAAATTGTCTGTGGAGTATTTATTGCCAACTCACTTGTAAAATCTCAAAATAATTTAACAACAGAAAGCCTCGTAAATATACCAACGAGTTTGATGTAGAAATAGAACATTTAGAACTTCCATTATATAAATTAGAAGATTTTGAAATTTTACACTTGAACTCGTGGTCCAATAATATAATTAATCGGTTAGAAAAAATCCAATCATCTATCAATCTTGATCATGTTAATTTAGAAGAAAAAAATTCCAGTTTGAATATCTGCAGAAATTATAATGAAATATTTTATTTACCGGGTGATAAACTTACAGCGACTGACGTCATGTGTCATAAAATTCGAACTGAACCTAATTCTTTACCTATAAATGTTAAACAGTACCGATTGCCCGAATCAACGAAAGTTGAAATTGACAAGCACATTTCTCAAATGCTAGATGACGAAATCATTGAACCTAGCAAAAGTCCGTGGAATTTTCCTCTTATAGTGGTTCCAAAAAAATCGAACAACGACGAAAAACAATGGAGAATAGTCGTTAATTTACTCTGACATCTTAAACCACCTTGGAAAAACAAAATATTTTTCGACAATAGACCTAGCTAAAGGTTACCATCAGATATGTTTAAACGAGTCCGACAAAGAGAAAACTGGGTTTAGCACTTTCTTAGGACATTTCCACTTTAAAAAATGCCGTTTGAATTAAAGGGGGCACCTTCGACATTCCAGCGGTTAATGAATCATATACTTAGTGGGTTAAATGGTATTAAGTGTTTAGTTTATTTAGACGACGTAATTGTAACAGGTCATAACCTTAAAGATCATAATTTAAAATTGGAATCCGTTTTCGAATGTTTTAAGACTAATAATTTAAAAGTTAACCTAGAAAAATGCCAGTTTTTATCAAAGGAAATTGTTTATCTCGGACAAATTATTACAAAAGATGGTATTACACCCGATGAAAAAAAAATAAAAAAAAAACAAAATTATCCTCAACCAATTAACAAAAAATTGGTACAAAATTATCCTCAACCAATTAATCAGAAACAAATAAAATCATTCCTTGGGTTATCTGGATATTACAGACCGTATTTTGTGCCGTTATCTTTTCCAAATTTAATTGTTCCTGTTTTAATTCGGCCAAATCTTGCAAAGCATTTTGAAATGAATCGTATTGAATGCATATAACATTGCCGATTGGTTGCACAGTCGTTATTTTATTTTCGTTTAGTCGTCCCGCAAGTGATCAAATATATTGTTATAATCGTTAGAAATTACGCCGGAACTGGAATTAATTTTTGTCTGTTTTTTGTCATATTCCCTTCTATCGGATGTTGTGTAATTAAGTCGAAGACTACACTTGATATTAGCAGCTGATATGTTTTTATTTTGGTACTGATATGTACAAAGTTTAGAGGAATTTCCTCTTTAACAAAATTGATTATTTCGTAAATTTTATTTTATTTACTTAGGACGTATTTGTTCCTCTCATTATTATTCAACTTATATCCAAAATATATCACCTCTCAAAAAATAGAGACGGTTTGTTAAGTTTGAGGTCCGAAGCGCTATTTAGATTTGAAGTGGAGATGAACTAGAACTATTCATTTCGACCAGTCTATTTGCAGACTACGTCAAAGGATGTTTTTATTCCGCCAATTAGCGATAAAAACCCAGAAAAAGTATCCAAAGATCCATTGAAAACCTTCACTTCTAGTGCAAGGTGCCTCAGCACCTATAACAGTTATAATTTACCATATCAGAGCCATATAATAGTGAATATTCTTTAACAAAGTTTTCCAAAAGTCTGTCTGCAAATGAATTATATTTGAGACACCAATCAAGGCAGCATAGAATTTTTATCGCGACATGTAGTAGCATAAAATTATTATAAAATTTTAGCAAATGCTGTGGCAACGAATTTTTCAATATAAATGTCCCATAGAACAGTAAACAATTTCTAAGTTCGCTTCCTTTTAAAACAGCCAAATGTTCTAAAGTTCTCAACTTTCTTTGAAAGTTGTTAGGCAAAAATTTGTTTAAAAAAATTATCTTTTTTGAAATTGAATTGATCAAATGTTTCGGAAATAATGGTTTCTTTCTTCTCCGAAACCAAATCTTTAATAACTTTTTCATTACACCAAGTAAAACGATATGCAAATAATCTCAAGCTATTTGGGATACCATACCTACAACTACCTAGGTCCTCAAAAGGAGAATCTAAAATGTGATGATCCGCATCAACCTTTGTGCGAACTCTGTATGTATGAATTCTTAAAACACATCCTATGGTAAGTTTTATACAATTTGCCTCTAATATCACATTTTGGACATTCTGCTCTAGCAGGAGCATCACATATTATCGCCCGAATTTTAATTAATATATTTTGTTCATTATAATAGAAGCTGTATTTGATTTGTTTCATTTCGAATACAAATGTATTTAAAAACTCTGCATAATTACTTGGCTTTCTGAGACCAGGATAAATTCCAATTACAAATACGTTACTTAAGATGTTTAAAATACATCCTAAAATTTGCCAAAACCAGTGTTCCGTATTATCACTAAAAACAGGAAGCCCATCCACATTTAAAACTAAGTATAAAATTTTCGATAATAATTTAATACTCAAATTTATCTGCATTAAAATTCTTCTTAAGTTATTCTCCAACCCGTTATGATTATATTCTCCAGGAGAAACGATAATTTTTTCTAGGTTGCATAGCGTTTGCAATGAAGCTCTATAGTCCATCGGTAATTCCGAGAAAAAATTTTTCAGAAATTTTAATAACACGGACAATGCTGTTTTATTAGTGTTATGTTCTACGGCCCGTTTTTGCAAAACCCACTTTACGTAACTATTAATTTCGGAACTATTTTTGTATGGCTTAATAAAATATATTTTATCAAATTTTTGAGGAATTGTTTACAAAAATCATTTTCACTTATTTCAGTAATCACAGAATTAGAAGATTTCTTATTATTTGATGTATGTAAAACATCATAATTTTCAGTTATGTCTGGTAGGCTTGCCTAATATGTTTCTTTATTTTTCTTTATTTATTTTTTTCAATTTGTATTTTAAATTATTTAATGCTTTATTTCTGCACTTATTATTTTTCATTAAACAATTCATATTTAATTTTAGACGCCCCTCTATAAATACACACGAGACTTCAAAGTAGTATAATAAACTAAAACTTATTACCATAAAAGAATTTGAACCACAACACATTCGCTTCAATCTTCCGACCGACATAGCAGCTACTTAGTTGATTGCATAAAATTGACATATTCGCGTGAGTTTCCATTAATCAGACAGCAATATCTAGTTAATTACAGGCTGCAGTGTCAGACTTCTGTAAGTAGTGTTTGGGCTAGTCAAATAATAGACTCGGAAGTTATTTCCCCGAATTGACTTCATTGTACAACGAATATCAAGCTTTTTATTTATTTTATTCATCACACCCAAGGCACGTAAGGCCAAAAGCCTTGTCGATGTATGCCTCAGTATACAATACAATTAAAGTTTTAATACTATGGTATACATAATATCAAACCATACATTATGAGTTATAAATACAATTATCATAATACATAATAAATACTAGTAAAAATTACATTGACATCATGATACAATAGTTCGCCATACTGTTATTTGTCTTGAAAAAACTCAAAGCACTTTATTAATGGATTTTGAAAGTTTGATTGCTTCCGGCAGCGAATTAAACTGAATAATTCCATGAACGAAAGCTGATGATGAAAAGTGATGACAACCGAATCTAGATGACAAGGAAGTGATTCTAAAAACTCTCGGTGATGAGCTAAATGACAACAATGAGTACAGATAAGCTGGATGCTTAATGTGCAATAGCTTAAATATAAAACAAAGAACTCTAATTAAAAGATATGTCATTAATGGCACACCCAGTATACTTTTCTGAAAGCAAGAAACATGATCATACTTCCGCAGAGAATTAACATATCTAATACACGAATTAAAAGCCAACGTCAAACGATACTTTGACTGATAATCGGCATTATATACAAATATCTCGCCATAAGTAAATAAGGGCATTATCAAACTCTTGACCAACAATAACCTGATTGTAACAGGAGTAATGCAACTCAGTTTTCTAAGTGAATACAACACATAGTTAACTTTTCTACAGATCAGATTTGTATGTGCACTCCAGGTTAAGGTATTATTGAACATTACTCCGAGGTTCCGGACAGTATCAGATACCGTTAAGTTTACACCGTTAATTACTATAGGAGGTAACTGAACATTAAGCTTCTTTTTATATATTGGTAATAATTGGGACTTCACTGCATTCAAAATTAAACCGTTAGTCTCGGTCCAGCTATAAATTGACGCTAAATCTTGATTCAAATTTCTACAAATATCATCCATGCTATCCACAGGACCAGCTAAATATATTTGTAAATCATCAGCATAAACATGGTATCTTGAGTATTGAATGCGCAATGGTAAATCATTGATGTATAATGAAAATAATAATGGACCCAAAACAGAACCCTGCGGTACACCAGAAGAAATTAACATTGGGGATGATAGTTCCTCCTGATATTTGACTACACCTTGTCTGTCTGCTAAGTATGAAATTATAAGACGTGTAGAGTAATCAGAAAACTTGAAGTAGAGTCTGAGCTTCTGTGCAAGAAAAACGTGATCAATGCAATCAAACGCTTTCGAAAAATCCAGTAAAACCAAAACAGAAAAGTAAGACTGATTCATACTCTGCAGTAGATCATAATATACTTTTCCTAAAGCAGTAGTCGTGGAGTGATTACTCTTGAAACCAGATTGGAATGGGTCTAAAAGATTATTATCATATAAATATTTTTTCATATGCTTGCATAAAAGACTCTCAAAGACCTTTGATAAGTAGGGTAAAATACTAATTTGGCGAAAGTCTGATGCTTGAGATGGTGTTGAAACTTTTGGTACAGGAATCACGATAGCCTTCTTCCACGAATCCGGGAAAGTGCATGTTGTTAGTATGTGATTAAAAATATGAGTACAGTAGGGTAAAACTACTGGCAATAAAATTTTCATTATTTTAGGCACTATATTGTCATGACCAGTAGCATTTGATTTAACTTGGTTGAACGCCAATGCAACCTCACTTTCACTAAATGCAATAAAATTAAATTCATTACAAAAATCAATATTCGATTCAGTCATGGGCCAAGCAACAGGCTTTGCAGCCACCATGGAAAACTGATTCTTAAAATCTTCAGCAGATAAATTTACTGCACAATCGTTTGTAGGTATCATTCCCAAACTCTTAATAAGCTTCCAAATGTTACCATTTTTATGCCCATTGTTCAACTTATCAAAATAGTACTTTCGTTTAGCATCCCGTATAAGGCAAGTAGTTCTATTCCGTAACTTAGTGTAAGCCGACCAATCTGCAGGATTTTTACTCTTGCGCCAGAGTAGTAACGTACGATCTCGTTTTTTAATGGACTCCAAAATGAAATTATTGAACCATGGAGTTGACTTATTTCTACATAACTTGCGTTTAATTGGAACATGGTCATTAAATAGTTTAATAAAATTGAAATTAAAATAATTAACTTTACTGTTGATGTCGGAACACATGTAAATATTAAACCAGTCCAGCGACAAGCTATTAGTTAAAAATGCAGCCTCGTTTAATTTGCTGAAATCTCTAACATGCTGATATTTCATTTTAGAGCGAGGATGTCTGTATCTGTAGCACATAAAAATCAAATCATGATCCGAGATACCTGGTATAGCCGTTTGCCCCAGCGCAATTATATTGTCACAATCCATGCTGCCAATCATCATTAAATCCAATGAAGACGTTAATCTTGTATTAGAGAAAGGCAAAATGTCAATGGAAAGCGATGTCATCGAATCAACAAAGTGTTTAGCTGCAGCAACTGGATCCGTCATATTCAGGTTAAAATCGCCCATAATGACAATGCGATGGTACTCATCCATCGAATTGGATAAAAACTCAATCAACTCATCAGCTTGCACTATAGAACAAACACGAGGATTATACATAATACCAACTAGCAATTTCCCTGTACATAACATCACTTCCAGAAAAAGTGCCTCAAATCGCTCTTGATAAGATCGAGTAACTAGTTTGACCTTCAAATTATTGCGTACATATATCCCAACGCCACCACCAATATTAGTTCTATCATTGATTCGATCATTCCTTAGTAGTGAAAGCCCAGGTACCTGGAATACGCAATTAGGCATTCCGTCACGAAGCCAAGTTTCAGAAACTCCCACAATATTTAAATTGGTAGATGTCATTGAATGAGATATTTCATCAATATGAGCAGGAATGCTACGTGCATTTAAATGAGCAATATTCAAAAGATTAGTTGACCCATTCATATTCTTATACAAGAAATTCACAACCGAATCGTCATCAATGTTCTCACAAACATTATACTTTCGCCCCATTATAATGTACACAAATATAATATATCACAAAACAAATTCCAAAACAGCACATCATAATGCATAACGATGTCAATCCAATAATTACGCATTCAAATATAATCATGGATAAAATACAGCTACGAGTTAAATAGTAAATAAAATTCAAAAAATAAAAATGATCAGTGTAATAGAAAAATTTGATGACTAATTTTTGAATACAAAAATAGCATTTATGAGGTTCAATTACACCTTTCATAATCAACAATAATTTTTTTTTTTATAAATATGTACTAATAAAAATGATAATTTAATAGTAATTGAATTAAAACAAAACAAAAATAAAAATAAAAACAAAATAAAAAATAAAATAAAAAGTAGTGTATAACAGTTATAAAATTTAAGAGGTATGATTAAAACAAAGGTGAATGAATTAATTAGTGTAATACTTAATTGCAAACTATGATGATTTTTTATTTCCGGAAGCATCAGCTCGACGATTGATTTGACTAACAGTTGGAGTATCAAGAAATGTCGTACTTCCGCTGATCTGTGAAACTTCAATATTTTGATTTTGGATTGGAGTTTCGGCGAGTTCCAAAGTCTTATTGATCCATGTGATGTCATTGAAGGATGAGATGAAATACACATTAGATTCTGTTGATTTTCGCAAGTAAATTTTATTATCTTTGCACCATAAAAATTTGAACTTATATTTGATTTTGATTTTTTTAGCTTCATTATACAATTTGGATTGCAATATAGTAAGATGATGCATAATAATAATTTGATGAACCAAAGAAGACTCATCAACTTTGGGTAATGACTTGCTTTTACGAAATGTAGTTAAAATATTGTTCTTTAACTCAATTGTTTTTAGTGTCACTACATAAGAATTTTTTAAAAATGACTTCGATGTATTGTTGTGAGACATTTGTTGAACAGATGTTATGTCATCATCAGATATTGAGACACCAATCTGGACAATAAGATTTTTTATAGTGTGAAGGACTTCTCTGCAATTTGCGGGTAGACCGACGATAACTAGATTTCTTCTGATTGTATTTTGACTAAAACGATCAATCTCTGTTTCCAAAAAGTTGATTTTTTCTTCACGAATCTCACATGTTTGCCTAAGGTTGGTAAGTTTGGCGTTAATGCTTTTATTTTCATTGGTGAGGCTGGTTATGGTTCCCTTAAGATCATCCAAAGTTTTGCATAAGAAATTGAAAGAGATCTTGAAATCATCCAACTGCTTCTGGATACATTTGAGTGTTTTGCCAATATCGCTAATGTTTAGTGTATCAGTGGGGTGTTGAATATCAGATTCGTCATCATCATTATCCAGTATTGACAGATTGGTATTGGTACGACAATCAGGACATACCCAAGTAGCAGATCCAGTTTTTAGACCACACAACAACTCGACAGAAATTTCCGCACACTTAATATGATAAATCTTTAAACAATTATTGCATTTGATACCTGGG
The DNA here is from genome assembly GCA_951394425.1 of Tipula unca. NCBI lineage: Eukaryota > Metazoa > Arthropoda > Insecta > Diptera > Tipulidae > Tipula > Tipula unca. The sequence continues at coordinate 104,442,845 of OX596382.1, read as the reverse complement.
AAACGTTCTCTAGTAATACTTTTACAACACTTAGTGCAATTTCCAGTCATTTTTACAAACACTCAAAAAAGAAAAAAAAAAAATTAAGTAATGTCACTGTTAGCGGGAAATTTGGTGTATGACAAGACTTTTTGCCGTAAGTGTGAATAAAATACCGAATGATATTTAAGGTTGCAACTGAGATCCAGCAGCCTATGGTAATTATTATTTTTTTTTTATTATGGTCTATTTTATTCAATCACACCATACAGTTTTCATTTATTTCACAAAACTTCACTAAATACAATAGTTTAAATCACTATAATGACAAGTGTAAAATGTATAATGACAATACTTTTTGCCGTAAGTGTGAATGCAATACCAAAAATCGTATGATATTTCAGGTTGCAACTGTAAACCAGCTGACTATGGTAATTGTTTGATTTTTTGTTGTAGTTTCTATAATTTTTTTTTTTATATTTTTTTTAATCACACCATACGGCTACATTAATTTCATTACACAAAATTCACTAAATAATTAATCACTAGTAGTAGTTCTGCATATTTATTAAGTTAAATTAGTTAATTTAATTTAAATAACTTTAATTTTATTTATTATAGGACCAAATTTAGTACAATGAGACAATTAGTTTTTACACATCTTTACTCTTCAACAGTTTGACGATGAATGAAGCTTTTATGTCATAATTCTATAACTGACGTTTAAGCTGATCAGTTAATTCACATTCAAGATAAATTTGGGGAAACGCTATTTAAGCTAATTAAATAACTAACTTTAAGGGACAAAATGAATATTACACCATTAAGTTTCATACATGTATACAATCGATAGGCACCAAAGTCACTGATTTCAGCACCAATGCCATTTATTAGACTAACATTTTCAAAATATTTGGACTTGTGGTTTATTTATGTATACATGTTGTACATGTATACATGTACACTCAAGTTCTACTGTCTCTATACAGACATTTACAAAAATCAAATATAGAAGTCTATAGATAATATTGAGCGAAGCATAGTGTTTAATAATGAATTTTATGATCTAGTTTCTGTGGTTAGCCCTCAAAAAATCGGAACTGGGCATTTCGTAAGCTTTCACGCAAGAAATTTATTTATTATTAATTTAAACAGAATTAATTTGATCTAATGAATTTATTTATGGAATTATTGTTATCTTTTTGAATTTATCAATTCATGTTAAATTCAAATGGTGGATACATTACCAAGCAACAAGAAGATGAAATGAAATTTTTGGCACGGTTTCTGAAATTCGATACTAATCCCCGGGATTTATTAATGGGGCTCTGGTTTTAAGTTCTTTAATCAATGATTAATCTGGAACCATAATTCCAATTTAGGGGGACATCTCTGTAACCAGCGCTACAAGAATTATAAATCGGGATACATTTTTGTACAATTTTAGAGACACAAAAAAATTAAACATTTGTACTTCTCACCCAACAATACTTTTAAAACATTTAAACATTTTTTTAATTGGGATTTTTTTTGGGCTAACTTCAAATACATATTGTACAAAACTTCAAAATTGATAATTTAGAATATAGTATATACCTGCGTAAAAGCACACATTTATTTAAATATACGAGGAACAATCAATTTTTTCAAAATTGATCAAGACTGTGCTAGATGCATCAAACCAGTTAACGAGGTCATGAGTCCATCAGCTGACTCAATTTGAAGTACATCACAAATATAGGTAGCAAAATTAATTCAACGTGAGTGTTGTGGTTTTTTCAATGTTGCCCTCGAGGTACGCAGTTCAGCAGATCTGACATATGTCTCGTTTATAGTTGAAGAGATCACTGCTTCGTTAGTTTAGGGATCGACAGAAATGTTCCAAATCCACTGGATTCTTATAAGTAACACTGATAATTTAGCTTTAAATTCCAATTTAATTCTTAATAGCAATGGTAGTAATAATTTTGTCAATAATAGTAAAATATGTCGGTTTTTTATAATAATTGTAGTGGTATGCGATCAAACACAAACATTTTTTATCTGGTAGTGTTGGAGTGCAATTACGACTTTAATATCTCGGAATTCTTTCCGCCATAGACTTTTGCGTTTTCCGTCGTAACCGTTTTAGTTATAGTACAAGTTTGAAAGGTGGTGGTGTACTTGTGTTTGCCATAGTCCAATCTCGATCGATGTTTTGCACGTCACTATTTTGATTTTCGACTACTCACCCGCTGACTTAGGTTCAATAAATAATTGTTTAGCAGTAGTTGTATTTGTTCTGACAAATATCGACGTTGACAATGAAATTCGTTCCTTCAGCGTTATATTGAACTTATCCATTATTCACAAAAGAAATGAATATACTTGAAATTCTTGTTTTGTTCTTGATTGCACCGCACCCAGTTTGAATTATCTAGAAAACAATTGAATTGTCTAAATTGATTTTTATACAACATAATTATATTATGGATTTAGAGAATCAAATTAGATGTATAATCCGAAGAAATTCTGGGAAAATGAAAAACCAATCTAACGATTTTCCATCACATATGTCATTTAAGGAACTGACGTCGAACAATCCCATTATATAATCTGTAACATTTTTGCAGACCATTTCAGCAGTGTGATAGATATGCCTGAAACACTCTATAGTCTATGGTCATCAAGTTCAAACTTTTTGTGCATCACTTTGTCACTATGAGATGTTGAGAATTCACTGATTAATAAAATCTGTGTTATTGGTTTGTCAGCTATGTATTCTTTGATTCTATACTGTTAGAATTTTGGCACAATTTCAGAATTATTTAACAAAGTCAGCGAGATCTAAAATTCGTGTCGTAGTGGTTTACACAGATTGACTTGACACAATTCCAGAATCACTTAACAAAGTCAGCGATATCTAAAATTCATGTCGATGTGGTTTACACAGATTTTGGTAATTCATTCGATAAGCTTGTGCATTTTTGGACAAAGTTAATCAACATAATTGTGATATTATATGCAACTGAATTGCTTGCCGTATTTTATAAGTCATAAAATGATGACACATCTTCAGAGGTCTTCACCGTCCTATATCACGGTTCCTACTACTTCAGTTTTCAAAAAGTTTATTATTTCCATAAGAAAAAATATTTTTTTTATAGCATATCCTCGAGCAGAGATCGGCGAAATAGACTACACCATATAATCTACGTGGTAGTCGACTCGTAAATACGACCTCACATTACGTTTTTGTCAACGTCAACAATTAAGATAACGCGCGTCGATAGCCTACGATATTTTATCGTTAAAAACTAAATTTTGTAAAAAGGTAATTCACTTAAGTCATACAAAGCAACTAACATGTAAATAGTTTTGGCAATTGCATGTGAAAAACTATTTTTACATATTTTACGTAAAGAAATAATTGGAATTTGATCGGTTTCACAAAAAAAAAATAGGCTTATCGCCACTTAACTTACTTTTACATAAAAATAATTAGATGGCTGTTAAATATTTAGTTGATCGAAATTGGCCGGCTAGATATTTAATCGCTCGCTATAGCTATAACTAATGTTTACAACTATAGTTTTGTCAAACAGGGCATCAGAATTTTAGTGTGGCATACTACAAACCTAATACGATGAGAATTTTCATGAATCCTAAGTTTCGTTTGAAACTTTTATAGTTTAACATGACATAACGAGATAAAATTTAAAAATAAAAAATCATTACTGGTAAGGATATTTACGCTTTTCATACACAAAAAAACAAATCCCGCATAACTAAACAGTATGAAACAACTTCTAAATCGGTAATATTAAGTCGCAGGGTGTCCTAGGCATGAAGAGGTCCGGATATCCAACTAAAGCCAGAAGATTTCTATTTACGATTATTTGAAAAATTTAACTTCTCAAATTTTAAGGACTTAAACTAAATATTGTCAACTATTTACTGAACCAGGAAATGAAAGGTCCTTGAAATATTAAAATGTTTCGAGACCCAACCAGTTGTGAGAGAATTTAAAAAACTTAACTTATACCAGTAAATTTCTAATGGCTTATCCAAGGTTGGTTCATAATTAACTTAAAGCGCGCTGTTGAACTGAAATCTCAGTCAATACAATTTTAACATATTTCTTTAAAGGTTTATCAAGTATTTTTTATCAAAAACAATTGATGATCAATCGAGGTGATGAATTGATGATCGATGAACATTTGTACGATTAATATTTTCCTATTGAATTTTTTTAGCAGAAATGATTAATAACGAAAATCAGAGACTTAAGTCGGTTGCAGATATGAAAATTTTGTGTAATTTAACTTTCTTGGAAAATTTAATGCAGCAAACAGTTGAATTACGTGAACTTTGTAAAATTATTTGGTAATTTGCACATTCGTGATTAAAAAGTTATATTTCCTGGAAACTCCTGATTAAATTAAAATGCTTCATTATTTATTATTTTAATTTTTAGAATACAACTTTGAATGTCGTTTTAGGGTAATTTTTTTAAATTGTATGCCTGACAGAGAGATATTATTACTTAGTTTAATTAGATTTCATTGTATCGATATAAATAGTCTCTTTGAAGCCATCGCAAAATGTTCACACGTGACTTAAACGTTTCAAAACAGCATGCGGCAAATAATTTTGCAACTTAACAGAAAAATCACATTTGACCCAGACCACACAAATTTTAAGTTTAAGTCAGTACGTGAATAATATCACCCTATGCAAACGGGAAATATAAAAAATGTGTATATCACAGTAATGAAATTGGACGGCGGTGGTAAAGTAAGCAACGTCGCATTTTAATCCGTTTCGTGGACCTGATTTCATGTATCGGTACATTCTATGAATTTTTATTTTGTTTTAACTGGTGCAAAAACATGTTGGCACCGAGACTTGGAATCAGGTCCGCGAAACGAATTCTAATGGCTCTGCATAATTCACCTTCGCCGTTTATTACTGCTTTGCATCTTTTAAACTTTCCATCTGAAATGAAAACTTTGAAAATTTTTAATTTGACTATAGGCTAATATTTTAAACTGCACCATATAAACAAAGCTTAGTACAGACACAAACCTAAAATGTCAATAATTTTAAGCTGACTAAAAAATTAGTAAACATTCTTAATCAAAGATTATGCCTTATCAATTCCAATTGGCCAACTTCCAAACTGTGGTTCGCGGCCGTGTAGAAATTTAAAAATTTCAATATTATTTATTGAGTTCTGATGAGTTTCGATTTCTTAATATTCGAATTAATTAAGTTTATACCCATTTTGAAATTAATTTAATTTAAAATTAAATTCCAATATTTTTATTAATAGAATTCTTTTATTAATAATTTTACATATTTGCATGAATTTTAGGAAACAATTTCCTAAATCTCCCAATCGAGTTCTGGATTAGCACTGATCTCTGAATTTTTTTTGTGTCAATCACATTTTTTGAATTATGAATTTTTAATCTTTCCAGGAAATTCAGAATTATTGAATTTCAAATTTTTCACATTTCTAAATTTTTAATTATTTTTAAAAGTTTTCTAGAGTTCCTACAGTCATTTCTGATAGATTTGAATTTTAAGTAGAATGTCAGTCAATCAATTTTTTAAACTCGATGCGATTTAAGAATTAAATTTTTTAGGTATAAAATTTAGAATTGGGAATTTCATTTTTGAATTTTGAAAATAATAATACTTGTCTACTCGTATTCTAAAGAATTTCACAATTCGCAGTGTTAAACTTCAAAATATTAATTAAAATTTTGAAAATTATCTATGAGCTTTAGAAAATTCGACTAAAATTTCAAATTAAGTATTGAGATCTCTACGAATTTAAAAAAGGAGGTTTTGAATTAAAATTGTCAATTTAATGCAATCAAAATTCGAATTATAAAACAAATACATAATTCTTTATCGTCGATGTAATATCTTAAATTTCAATTTTTTTTTACAAAGAATAGTATTTTTTTGGATTTTTTTTTTCACTCTTTATTTTAAGCTCGATTTCAACATGCTGAGCTTTTTATTTCAGGCTAAGCGTAACCATCGCGCATAGTAAACTTTTCTGGATAAAGCTCTACAAGTTAAAATTTAGATTAGCGTCAGGTAATCAAAAAACATAAAGTTCTTTTTAGACTTTTGGGTAGCCCAAATTACACATAGCTTTATGTTTCTAATATTGTTCCCACTGGAAAATACGATGAAGCAATGTATGATTAGAGGGAGAAAGAGACAACAATTTTCAAATTCTAACATATTAAGACTTTCCGGTTTTAAAATTTGCAACACTTAAAATCAAAATAAAAAAACACCAACAAAAGATTTATCAATGTGTTGTAAGTCGAAATCATAATAATTCAAAAATAATTTTTAAACATTTGTAGAAAATATTATTTCTCTCTAGGATTCCCTATAACTTTTCCTATCGTTTGTATTTTTTTGGTTTAGAACAAATTTAGAAAATGTTCATTTCACAAATATCTAACATGGCAGAATAAATCTTCTTACACTTATATGTACGTATCCATATACGAGTGTATGTATGTTTGTGTGGTTATTTACCGTATCAAATCCATTTGTGATCACTTGTCAAAAACAATTTCAAAATATGACAATTTTATGTATTTTATTTTTTTACACAAATAAAAAATTTCCCAAAAAAAAAATTCTTCATTCATCATCATGCGAGGAGGAGTAGAATAAATATTTTTTAGAAGATTACCATTATTTTATTCGTATATATTTGTTGTTTTGTGGACAGATCCGAATTTATTTTTGGATACGAATAATATTTTGACAATCTCATTGGATGTTAGATATACGAGTATGTACATAAGTCTAATACAATGTATGTATATGTACCTATACGATTTTGTGGTTGTTTATACGTAGAACTGATTTATGTACATATTTTTGTATTCCTTTGATTTGGGCTCCCAGAATTAATTGTGTTCTTCAGAATCGTTGGTTTCGCTAGATTATCTGTTTACATTTATTTAGGATCTTTCAATTATTGCCTATATAGATTTCTTTTTAAATTAATTTCATGCCTGTCATATAACGAAATAAAGTTCACTGATGCCTATAACTTTTATAAGATAATTTGTCGAAAACAATTTGTCCCACTGCATTCCCTAATTTATAATATTCTCAAATCTGTGCAGTAAATTGGAAAAATTGTTTCAATTTTATTTGAATATGAATTGAAAGCAATTTGATCTTTCATATTCTATTCAAAGAAACTAAAAATTATTCATCCCAAATATCGCTTAAATACTGTCCATTTTAGAAAATATTTGGTCAAAAAATCCTGAGCAACGATAATTTCCAGAAACTGTTCCACCATCGCCAGGAAAAACAGTAAACTTTCACTCAAAATAGAATAGCAATACCCTTCACTTTCAGAACTGACGATATCTTATACATGTATACATAACAAATTTGATTGGAACTAAACGGGACTAGAATTTAGCAAAAAATGCACACAACAAATTTTTCAATTCATATATATTCGCACATATTTAGTTTCAGATCAATCCTGCAAGAGTAGAGTCGTTAATCAGCAAGCATGTTTTAGAAATTAAAATTTTGAAATAGAGAATTTTTTTTGGTTCGATTGTTGAACCATATCATAGTAAATCGACATTATAGTAATGCATTTTGCCAAAAGATGATTTTTTAACAAAGATTTTGGGAAATGGATACCATTTTCAATTGCAATTAAAAAATTTAAAATTTCACCATGAATTTAAATGAAAATTATAGAAGGTGGTGTTTGATTTTTTCAACATCTCATATATTGTTGAATTATACTTGACAGCGGTTAGTGAAACGCTATGATAAAAACAAGGTAGATTGTCGAATCATAATATATCAAGTCATTATTTGTGCATCCGAAAATAACCAAAATCAACTCCTCAACAATTGCTTCGATACACGACGATCTCGATGAAGTCATTCACGAAACACGTGATCAATGGCTCATCCATATAGTTCTACAAAAGCTAGATGATGAATCAAAAAGGCTTTGGAAATATGAAACAGCAGTCGAAGATTTTCCAGCACTCCAATCATTTTTGGATTTTTTAATTTGTAGAATGGATTCCCCAGTTGAAGCATCCGTAGAAAATAAAACGGTATTTAAACACCAGAATCAGAAGCCTGTTCAAACCCTCCATATCTCGTCCTCAGTAATTTCATGTGTACTTTGTGAAGGTTTAAGTCATAGATTGTATGAATGTCTAAAATTTACTGCAATGAGTATTGCGGAACGTAGAGAATTTGTCAAAACTAAAGAAAAATATTTTAATTGTTTAGGCGATTATCACACCGTTTATCAATGTAGAACCAAACGAAGATGTAAATTATGCCAGAAAGCATAACACTTTAGTTCATTCCAATACCATTGAGGGCTCTAGTTCTACTACGAGTAATATTTCGAACGTTGAATCAGCTACTAGCACTCATATTTCGTTTTCTGAGAGGTAGAGGATCACTTGTTTCCGCATCAACGAGATCTTTTATCACAGTATCATGCGTTTATGAATTAGGACTTTCTAGAATAAATTCAAGAGTAATAATCGAAACAATAAATGGCACGAAAGCCGGAAGTTCACGAGGTGTCAAAAGGATCGAATTAAGGTCGAGAATTAATAAATCATTTATCGTAGAAGTGGCAGCATAATAATAGTATCGAATATCACATCAAATCTTCCAGCTAAACCCTTTAAAAGTCCACCTGAATTGGTTGATTCTCTACCTTTGGCTGACTCCACATTTAATAAACGAGGACCTATCGATATCCTATTGGGTTGCAATCATTTTTTCAATGTACTTGAAAATGAAAGTTAGTGGTATATTTTCCATTCAAGCAAAACCTACCAACCTTGGGGAATTCTTCGAAACAAGCTATGTATCGGTTTTATAAAATAGAGAAGAGATTTACAAAAAACCAGGAATTCCGCAGTTCGCATTGGGATGGAACCTGTACCAGAGCAAGACTTACACAAGATATCAGTGCAAGTGTTTTATTTACCACATCATGGAATAATAAAAGAATCGATTACTACGACGAGATTACGTGTCGTCTTTGATGGGCCCGAAAAGTCTTCAAATGGTTATTCCTTAAATGATAAACTCATGACCGGTTCTACTGTACAACAAACCTTATTGGAAATATTAATGCGATTCCGGAAGCATAAACATGTTTTCTCAGCCGATATAGAGCGGATGTTTCGGCAGATTAAGGTCAGAAGTTCGGATGCCGATTACTAGAGGATACTGTGGAGAGAAGAATCATTACGGCACTTCAGATTATTGACCGTAACTTAACTTCGTGCGCGCTCCATTTTTATCCACGTACGCACTTAAATATTTAGCGAATCATTGCAAGCTTTCCAAAATCAGCCAAAATCATTGGAAGAGATTTTTATGTAGATGACCTGATGTCCGGTGCATACAGTTTGACTGAAGCACTAACCTTAAAATCTGAAGTCGTAAAAGTCCTAGAGGCTGCCCATCTTAAACTTACGAAGTGGTAAGCTAATCATACGGATTTGTTAAAAAATTTACCTGAAGATCAACTGAGTCTTTCATTGCATGAAATTTCCAATGGCACTAAAATGATTGCAATTTTAGGAGTGTATTATCTACCATCACGTGATTTGTTCAATTAAAGGTGGACATGCCGGAAGGCTGCAATACCACCAAACAACCGTTCCTTTCTGAAGCATCGAAGCTTTTCGAAAATATGGGTTGACTGGCACCCGTAACTGTGACCATAAACATTTTTTTCCAACAACTTTGGTTCCACAATTGAAATACCCAAGTCAAAAGTAGCACATATTAAAACCATTACGATACCCAAGCTTGAATTGTGCGCTGCAGCTTTCTTGATTAAATTATTACAGACAACGATTAAATCGCTGGAGTTTGAATCGAAGCCGAAGCGGTTTTTATACACTGATTCAACAATAGTTCTGAACTGGCTATCCAACATATACTAACTTTAAAAGCCCAACTATAAGATGAGCTTCAATAGCTGTTTAAATAAATTTGTATACCAAATTAGAGCTTTTGAAGAAAACTTAAGTATGCGTTAAGCTTTTTCCCTAAAAATGAATTAACAAGCTGATTAGAACTCTACAACATATATATAGAGTTTAAAACCACAAAGGCAGCTTTTTTAAAAGCCTAAATTAAACTTTACAGTAAAGTTTAGTGAATTTTTTTTACATGAAGTTTTAATTTTCTGAAATAACAAACACACGTTGTAGTAATCTGAGTACTATCGTGCGTTACTTGGGGTGTTGAATCACCACTATAACTATTGTATATATACTGGCACTCGCTCAGTAGCATCAAGAATATTAAATTCAAGAATATATTTAGATACGTAAGCTTTAAAACTTAATGGATTTACATTGAAAGACTTTTCCATATAAACCAAACTAAAAAATTAGCTTTAAGAGCTTTTAAAATATAGTTCATTTATTCACTAAACTCTAAATTCCGACGCAACTGATTATTTAACAAAATATTTAACAACAATTTTCAACGTTGATTAAGCTTTAAAGCTCTAATTAAACCAATGCCTCATGTTAAAATATATAAAAGCTAGTTTCGACAATTTTAGATAGTATCTCATTTAATAAAGCTTCAATCTTTATATAACAGCATTCAAATAGAGAAGATAATTTTTAAATTATGAGAGCTTTTACGGAACTAAATTAAAGCATACAAATAACTGTAAGATGTTAGAAAGTTCTACATCAGATAGCCAAGAGCTTTTAAGTTTAAAAAAGAAATAACGTTACTAATACAAACTAATATTAGAAATTTGTGTATAAAATCGTTTCATTGTTATAGAAAGCAATTTATGTACTCTGTTTAAAATCGAGCTTTCATGGTTTATTTTTGGTTTTAAACCAAACTTAATAAAACAAAACTTGTTTTTAACGAAATTTAGAGCTAAAACTGTATGGTTTAATATTATTTTTAATATTAGGAAATGGGGTTTAACAGGGTTTTAAATTAATGTTTTATTCAGTTCCGAATGGTTTCAAGAAATAAATATTTGGAAAATAATCAAACGCTAAACTTGACTGATCTTAAAATGAATTTTTTATTATGCGCTTTAAATTAGTGATTAAATTTTTTTTTACTAAATGTCAGCAATTCCTAGAAAACGGGTTACGTGAAAAATATTTATTGGGAATTGTAAGCGTTCATAAAATTTTCAAGTTCAAAATGAACTTAACTAGAATTTCGGGGATAGATTATTTTACATTTTATCTAATCAGATATTAATGTAAATGTCGTGTTTTCATATTGCAAACATAATTCTCTTTATAGAATTTGGTTTTAGAATATGCAAGCTAACCGAAATTCTGAAAAAATTGTATCGACATACCGAAATTGTAATTTATTTTACAATCACTGTAGTTTCCATCTATTGAGTAATATAAATTAAATAGAAATAAATATTTTAAAGAAATTAATTTTTTTTTTATATAATCAGCCTCTATATCTCGAGGTGGAATGTTTTGAAGTGTTTAGCCAATGGATATTACTAAAAAAATATTAAGTCCTTTTTTTTCTGGTGTGGGAGATTGCTATTAGCAAAACACTTCATTAGAGTTACATAATTTGTCTACATAAAACTGTTTCTATCTGTTTAAAAATTGACTTTTTTCAACAGCAACATGTATATAAATTGGAATTATTAAATTTGAAAGTTACCATAATGAGAATACTATTACCTATCTGAATAAATTATATTACCTTAGTTCTGGGCTAAAACACAATTTGGGCACTCACCTAGAAAGAAACAAAAATTAAAATTAATACTTTGTCTGTGTGTACAGCTCTATACAATATAGTTAATACTGAATAATCAGTCAAAATAAATTTTCCAGCCACTTAAATAATTTCGAACCGTAAATTCTGTGCCGAATTCAATTTTCTCGCCGATAATTTTGTGTTTCTACGTTTTTATTACCTCAAAATACATAAAATCAATCAGCGTGATATTTAAAAATGAAATAAAATAAAAATAAATTAAATTCTACGAACCAGGTATATTATGTACATATATATAGGTAACCAAATAATTATATTACACCCCTATGCTAAACAATGTCCGTCCAACCACCAATATAAACCAAAAATCTAGGAATAGAATCAAACCAAAAAGCACCTCATAAAAAATAAACGCAAAACGATAATTTTGGGGTTGGTGATTATTTCCGAAAATGAATTGTTAAATATAAATTTTTTGACAGAACGAATATTTTTTTTTTTTTTTTGACTAAATTAAATGAAAATTCATTTTCCTTAATTTAAAATTACAATTTCGTTTCGTTTTTCGTTTTCAATTACTTTGTAAATTTTTTGGTTGATGATAAAAAAGATTTTCGCATCAAATTATATATTACTGTTGTATAGAGAGACATTAAATATATATATATTTCGGTAGTTGATGTCGTTGCTGTTGTTGTTGTTGTCGCTCCTGCCATTTTTCTATATGATATTATAATATATATACATAATATTATGTACGCTCCCCTAGCAAGATGCATGAGTTGGGGGGAGGTGGTTGTGGGATGAACGACGAGAAAATAATAATGATTAAATTTAATTATTTTAAAAGAATATTATATTATAAATAAAATAAAGAATAGCACCAGCAACAACAAATAAAATAAAAAAAAATGGAAAATTATATTTCAATGATTATAAAATTATTCCAAAATGATAAAATAATTTGAATAAAATTTAAATTAATTTTTTTTTTTTCGTATAATACTCGTAATATAGCGACGAGAAAAAGATTTTTTTATTTTTTGGGTTTTATCTGACAAAAAAATAAAAATAATTTTATAACTCGCGTGTATGTATGTACGAGAATATACATATATGCGGGTGAATTATACCACACGTTTCAAATTAAATCATATAAAATCAAGATTGATAGGAGACGCGAAACACACACACACATATATATATACAATAAAAATACATACATTAGGAAAAAAGTTGAGAATTAATGCGTCAGTTTTTTTTTTTTGTTGAAATTTTGGTGTGTAAATTATTTAGACAATTGTTTAATGAATTATAACCCTATAACGATGTGTGGGAGGATGAGAAGCGAATTATTCAAATTTATGCTAGAAGGAATACAAAACACTTTCATTATTCGTTTGAATATATGTATATGTACATAATGCGAAAATGGTAGCAGATCTTGTATAATTTATCACAAATAAATTGAACTTCAAGGTTCAGTACAACCTTCTCATTGATTAAATATGAATTAAATTACTAAACTGCACTGCAATTTAAGCAGTATATCGCAAAAAAAATCATGACTTATAAATTAAAATTTCAAAGCCCAACTTTTTAAAAAAACTTTTTAAAAAATGTTGTTTAATTTTTTTTTGACATTGCTATGTCAAATTTTTAAATAATATACTTAAAAATATTAATTTTAAGAAATATTAAATTTTGTTAATTAAAGTAATAGTAACATATTTTAAAACGTATGTGAATCGTTAAAATTGATTGAATCTAAAAATAATTAAGAATTGGAGTTCTTAGAATTATTTTTTGTATATTTTGAAAAATAAATTTAGTTTGATTGGAAGAATAATTTTTGTAATTTATAAAATAAAATATTTAAAAAAAAAATTTAATTTTATACTCTATCTGCAAAATTTATGATTTTAAATATCTGCTAAATTTATTTACCATTCATTCATAAATTTTGAATGAACTTTTCAGAATTTTAAAAATAATTTTAGTAATTCAATTATTTAAACAATTTCTTAAGAACTCGAATTTAATTTTTTTATACGATTTTTGTATTTAAAAATTTTGCACGTTCTAATAATTTTACAGGCGGGCTAGTAGCCATGAAGAGTTAAACGGACAGTTCGATCACAAGCGCAGGCACAGTTATACATATATGTATATACAATTGTTAAGAATTTCGAAATTTTCAGAGCCAAAGAAAATACAAACATTATGACTTTTAGTCCAACATTTTAAGAAATTTAATAATTGGAGTGAAAATTAAAATAATTTTAAAATTAATTCAACAAAATAAAAAAAAATTCAGATTAGAAAACCTGTTTGAATCCTGAATATTTACGACAAGACTCTTTTAAGTCATTACTTTATATTTAAAAAAGAATATGACTTGGTGAAAATGATTAAATTGAAAAATGAATTGAGAATTGCAGTACAACAAATTAAAATTTACAGGATTTCTAAATTTTATAAATTTCTAATTTATTTATCATTTATTTTTAGATTTTTAATCTATATATTAAAATTATTAAATAAATTCCGAAAGATTGTTTCAGAATTTTAAAAATAATTTAATAATTCTATTATTTAATAAATTATTTAAATGCAATAATAAGACTTTACGAACTCGAGTTTAATTTTTTTTAAACCAGTTAGGTTTTTCACCATTTTACAATTTTTTAAATTTAAAGATTTTGCCAGTTTTTGTAATTTTTGCTTTCAATAATTTACAGGTTTATTAGAAATCTTTAAAAATCTTCAGCGTTTATCTTACTCATTTCAACATATTTAGCATTTTTTAAATGTTTTGAACGTCAATATTTAGAGTTTAAGTTACAAAAACTTATATTTTTTAATTTATGAAAACTTTTAAAATTGAAAACTTTTAAAAATATTAAAATTTGGCAAATTTACAGTTTTAAAAAATATGAGAAAATTTAAAAATTTTGCTTGAAGAAAAGGGATTATATTAATTTAAGATATACAAATTTAATTTATCTAAATCAATTAAAATTTCTAGGTTTTAAATGATTAAATATTTCAATTATACAATTTTGCCTGAAAAAATATTAGGGATCCAATTTTATTCTAATTTTCCAAAGGTATAAAAGAAAGACGCATAGATAGAATATTTAAATATTTCGCACATTTTAAAATTATTATGTTAAGAAATATAAAATTTAATTTTTTTGTATTTAGAATTTCATTTATAGATTTGTTGTAATTTAAAAATGTAGTTTATTTTAAATTTAAAATATACAGAGTTTTGATGTATTTAAAACGATTAATGGTCAGAATTTCCTAGAGGGAATAAATAAAGTTTAAAAAAAAATTAAATTAATTGGGGTAATATTTAATTTATTGGAATTCCGATACCAAATTTTAGTCGGCCTTGCCAAGCACTCACATAGTGAAGGACACAAAAAATTGTCTAGCACTGATTCAAGAGAATTTTTCGTGTGTTTTACTATGTGATTGCTTGTAAATGTGGATTAAAACTCGAGATATTAAATTTTTATTTAATTTTATTATATTCCTTCTACTCAGGCGATCCTGCTATGACCGCAGGAACAGCTTTAGAATTTTATATAATATGAAATTATAAACTGTTTGTAATGTGTTTTTCATACAAATTCTAAATAGCCAAATATATCATTTATACATTTTTAATGATCGTTTCAGAATTTTAAAAATTATTTTAGTGAATAAAGTTTCAATTTAAATCAAATTTATTTTATTTTTTGAGAATTTTAAAAAATGAAACCATTCAGAAATAATAAGTATAAGCCAATTTTTAGATTTAAATAGATAGTGTAGTCTTATAAGAGTTTCACAAATTTAATGTTGTTTAATTTATTAATATTTCTAGGTTTATATATTTTAACAGTTCTATAAAAAAAAAATTTGAACGATTTTTCTTGCAAATTGAAATATGAACAAAAAATTTAGAATAAAGTTTTATTCTAATTTTTCAAGGTATCATTTGAATATATATACTAAAATTATTTTCATTAAAACTAATTAATTGACAATGGTGGTTCTACGAATTAAAATTTTTAAGAATTTCTAAATTTTATAAATTTACCATTAATTTATTAAACATTTTTAGCTATCGTTTTAGGGTTTTAAAAATAATATTAATAATTCTATTATTTAATGAATTATTTAAATGCAATAATACGATTTTACGAACTCGATTTTTTTTTAAAACCAGTCAGGCGATTATACCATTTCTAAATTTAAGATTTTGCACGTTCTAATAATTTTCATTTTCATGAATTTAACAGAAATCTTTAACAAAAATTTAGTATTTTAAATAATTTTATGAAGTAGCTGTACTTCGCTGCAACATCTAATTTTTATTCACTTCAACATTTTTAAAGTTTTTAATTATATAAAAAAAAATTTAACTTTAAAAATATGAAAATTTTAAAAAATATTAAAAATTGGCAAACATTTTTAGTTTTAAATAGTGTGATTGTGTATAACTCAATTTTAAAATGATAGTTTTATAAATTTTTAATATTTAAATTACATATTTTTTTAAATTTACTGATATTCATATGTTGTAAATAATTTAACATTTCTATTAAAAATAAATTTAAATAATTTTTCTTGCAAAATTGAAGTATAATATTTTTGAGAATTACAAAATTTGGTAATCTGAACAAAAATTTAGGAATTAAATTTTATTCTATTTATTCCAAAATTATAAGAAAGCCGAATAGATTTTAAATATTTTCACACATTATAAGATTATTATGTAAATAAATATAAAAATTGTTTGTTTTTTGGATTTCTAGTACAGATTTGTAATAGTTAAGATTGTTTGGTTTTAAATTTCAACTTATAGATGGAAGTCTTAAAAATTATACATTTTTTTATTAATTGGAAATATTTTAATTTAATTAAATTTTTAATTTAATTCAATTTTAAAACTATTTCACAGTTTCGAAGCACAAACATTTTCAGTTTTTAAAGCTGTCGTATTGAGAATTAAGATATAATTAGTTATTTTTTTGAAAATAATGTTTTGAATTTTTGTAATTATTCTTCTTTTATTTTTATTGGTTTTAATAATAAACGGAATTTCATTCAAAATAAAATTTCTTCATCAAATTATAGTCGACCTTGCCAAGCATTGACATAGTAAAGCCCATACAAAATTATCTAACACTGAGTCAAGAGAATTTTTAGTGTATATTACTATGTGACAGCTTGGAAATGTCGAATAAAATTTGAATAGTTCAAATATTTTTTGTTTCATTATAATGATTGAATCTTTGTATATCGATTTGGCTACTGTGTTCCTTCTATGAATTTTATAGAAACTGAATTTATAAATTAATGTGTTTTACATACAAATACTGGCATTTTCCAACAAATTAGATCTTTATACAGCCCATGAGGGATTGCAAAAAATTTTAAAATCTCGTAAATTTTTAAAATCCTGTTTACGCTGTTTAATATGGAAACATAATTGAGAGTTTTAAAAAAAATTTCATTTGCGGTTAAGAATTTTCATTTTAAATGTTTACCTATTTTATTTAAGAATATTAGTATGAAGAATTTAAGAATATTAAGTTTGTTTCAATATTTTCAAACAATATTTAAAAAGTAATTAGATTCAAAAATAATTTAATTTATTATTGTAGAGAATTTTGTATAAAATTTATAAAATAAATTATATTTAAAAATTAATTGGTAATTGGAGTTTTACTAATTAAGAAATTTAAAGATTTTAAAATTTTATTTTCCATTCATTCAAATATTTTTAATGATCGTTTTTAAATTAATTGTTAATTTATTATTTAATAACTTATTTAAATTTAAAATAGGTATTTGTAATAATTAAAAAATTTTAATTGGTTTTAAATTTAACATTTACATAATTTTCATATATTTAAGCTGAGTAATTTTGAAAATTTCAAACAAGGAACAAAAAAAATATTAATTTTAAGAATTTTCGAGTTGGAATTTTTAAATATTTATTATGTTTCAACATTCGCAAATAATTTAAATTAAATTTAGTGTTAGAATATGAAATAATCGATAAATTTATTAGAAAACCAATAATTTTAAATAGCTGTCAAATATTTATCATTTATTTATAAATTTTTAATGATCGTTTCGGAATTTTAAAAATATTTTAGTAATAAAATACCAATTTAAATCAAATTTATTTAATTTTTTGAGAATTTAAAAAATGAAAACTTTCAGAAATATTACAAATTGGCAAACTTTAACATTTAAATAAATAGTGTAATATTATAAGAGTTTCGGAATTATGTAATTTTAAAATACACAAATTTAATGTTGTTTAAATTATTAATATTTCTATGTTTTAAATATTTTGACATTTCTTTTAAAAATAAATTTAAACGATTTTCAGAATTTAAATTTTTTTATATCTGAACAAAAAATTAGTAATAAAATGTTATTCTATTTTTTTCCAAAGGTATCAAGCGAACTTTAATTTATTGAATTTATTTAGCGATTTGTAATAATTTAGAAATTTTATTTGGTTTTATTGAAATAATTAATTAAACGAATATTTTAAAGAATTTCCAAGTGGAACTTCCACTAAACATTTTTCAATAATTCCAAATATAATTAAAATAAAATTTATTTATTTTAGTTATATTTAAGTTAATTTAATTTAAATATTTTTTAACAGTAAATTTGGAATTTCTAAGAATTGTTTTAACAAAATTCTAAATTCTTCGGTTAAAAATATTATTATTTTATTATTATTAGTAAAAAATAATAAATGGAATTTAATAAAAAATAAATTTTAGTCGACCTTGCCAAGCAATCACATAGTGCAGCACGCAAAAAATTGTCTAGCACTGGTTCAAGAGAGCTTTTAGTGTGTTTTACTATGTGAGTACGTGGAAATGCCGAATAAAATTTGGTATTGAGAATTTAAAACTTTTTTTTTATGGTGTTAATTGAATTTTTGTACATTGTTTTGGATACTGTATTCTACTCAAGCGAGACTACAGTCAGGGTTGAACAGCTTTTAAATTTTTTATAATATGAATATTTATAAACTGATTGTAATGTGTTTTTATATAAAAATTCTAAAATTTTCCAACGACTTGGATCTTTATACAGTCCATGAAGGAATGCTTTATTACATTATCGATAGTAATGTTGAAGTGGATAAAATGTTCAGCAAATCACCATACATAACATAAAATGTAGCGTGCAACCTTGTAAAATATAATAAAAAGTTAAAAAAAAATTATTTTAAAATGTAAAACGAAAATACTTTAATATCCACCAAGTAACATACATAATATACGAGAGAGGGAATATTTGCATGTTTTATGATAAAATGTCACTACACACATATCAACGATATATTGAAATGACGAAAAAAAAATGTTAAAAATTCCAGTTTTTTTTCTGGAAATACTCTTGATTCAATAACAGTATAAAATAAGTATTTTTAAATATGCTTGTACATACAGATTTTGATAATATTCATATAATATTATAAGAAAACATGCAAAATCATCACTTTTTTCATTGACTTTTATGTAAAAATAAAAAAGTTTTTCTTCAGTTTTTCACATTTTTATGTACAGCCACACACAAAAAAATAAAATGACAAGATAAATAAATAAATGTAGCTGAATTTTCATTACTTTGATTATAAGATATTTTTATTAAAGGGGAATAACGGTATTACGTACATACAAGCTTTACATACACATACAAGATTTTTATATTTTTTTTGTAATTTAACATTGATAAGGAATGAATATGTATATATATTTGTACGTATATGGGAAACTAAATTAGAAACGAACGATTTGATGTACAGCGGAAAAAAATAATATAAAAGCTGAGCAGAAAATCAATTTTTCCAGGTGAAACACGCGAGCGGAAGAAGCCTCAATGACAAAATGATCACAATATATTTTAATAACCTAAAAATTGGTGTAATCTAGATTTAAATAATAAAATTTTACAAAATCGTATACTAAGTCCTCACCGAAAAAAAAATTGTGTTTTTGTAATAATATTAAAAAATAAAAAATCTCTTGAATAAAAAAAAAATATTAAAATTAGATAAGAATCGATCGAAAATATGCTAAATAGATAAAAAGAACTAGAGTAAATTTTTTTATTTTATGTATCTATCAAAATTCTGTATTTTTATTCAAATGTAGTCAAATAAGACGACCAATAAACACCATTAAAATACAATGATAATAGCATCAAAACTTGAAATCATGGTGTGAGAAATATACTGTACCCACATATAACGAAGTTCCTAAATCGTTTTTTATTTTAATTTAATACATTTAAAGGCGATAGGCGCTCTTGATTTATAAATTTGGCTATGGTTTTATTAATTCCAATACTCTTCAAAATTTGAATGACAAAATTATATTCGAAGAACTTGTTTTTTTTTAAATTGTATTCGTTTTGATTCTAAATTAACAAACATTAGAAATTAGAATTTTCTGGAATTAATAAAACTCGGAATTTAGAAAGCTGAACTTGTTATTTTAAACTTTTAGATTCAAGATTGGTAAAATCCTGGATATTTTATAATTATTTTTATATAAAAATTAAAATTTTGAATCTGAAATTAAAAATTATTTAATAAATGAAATCTTTATTTTCTACAATTTTAACTTGCGTTTTAAAAATGACAACTATGTTGAACGTAAAATTAATATTTACAAAATTCAAAATATTTTACAAAATTCAATTGATCCCAAATTTTCTAGAATTGGGTATTTATACTCCAGAGTAACAGTATCTTTCGAATTAGTGTTTAAGTATTGTGAAACTCAAATTTTGAAATTTCGTGAAATCAATTTTTAGAATTTGGAACTTCGATGTATAAGAATTTATAAATTGAATTTCGTAATTTTTGAAAATTTAATTACTTTTATTCTCAAAGTTGCAAAAGATAAATACCACTGCAGTTTCGAGTGAAACTTGATTGAATTAGAATTTTATACATAGCAAATTTTTTTAATTTTATTTTAATATTTTGTGACTGAGATTTTAAAAATTTTGAATATGAACTCAAAATATTGAAAATTTTTGAATCACATTCTCTTAATATTTCAACTTTAAAAGCATTTTGTGTCACAAATTCAAATGTTTCCGGAGTTACTTTTATATGTAAATAACTCGGTTGGGATCCATTTTTCTAGAAGCCTTCAGCTGATTGGAGTCTGCTTTGTAACAGTCAGTAAAAAAATGACGCATTAAGATAATTTTATGTATGGATATATATGTATATATATTTGTTCAAAACTTACATGTAAATTACCAACGCTGATTTTAATCGAGTTTAATCTGCCCCCTCCCAATCATAATTATGTTATATTTATGAGGTCCATTTATTTTAAATTCTAGAGCAAGCTATTCAACAACAGTATGTATGTTCATCAATTTCTCTTTAATACCCTCAACTTTTGGCATGATACGTGCATTATCATTTTATTTTTGTATAAGCCCAAACTCATTTTCAAAATCATGATTTGATGAATTTCTACCATAATCATTACCAGGATCTTGGGTGTATCACAAATCGTACAGGCCAAATACTTCTTGAAGTTTTTATTTACAGTCATCTTACAATGTCATGTTATGAGTATTCAATTTCGTTTTACTATACATATGTGATTATGCAAGTAGTGTTTTAGTGATTTCTATGGCCAATTTTAATTGAATCCTAAAATCATTGTTTGGGAATTTCGCCTGTTGTCGAATATGAAAAACAAGTCTCTCTTCTATACAGAGGAGGTCGACGGTTAATTTAAGGCGACTTAAAAAGCATTTTAGCTTAACTATTTTTTTCCCTATGCGATGTTTAAATCATGATGTTTAAAGATTAATTATTAAGAGGGAAATTTATTGCGTCACACAATTAACAATAATAAACACCACAAAGCTATGATCAAACAAGGTGAATGCTGATTCATGCTAGCCATTTCCAAATATCAATATAAACATAGTTCCAAACCAGACAAAAATCGGAATCAGACCAAAACTTAAACAGCTGAACATCATCGTGCAAATTTACATTCAGAAATATTCCCTTCCTAATTATAGTTAACTCATTCAAGGTAAGAAACATTCGAGATGGTTTAGCTTTCAATAACTGAATTGATGAGATTTCTTTTGACACATTTTTTCAAAAGTAGTAATCACTAAAGTTGTAAAACTGGGAAGTTTGGTTTCACTGTCCAGATCCTTGTAAATAGGAAGAGCGAGTTGATATACCAAAATGAGTCAATCGTGGTGGAACACAAGTCCATTTAATAATGTCAGCCTGGCACATACACTTGATATTTTAGTATAAATTAGAGTCTCAGAGAAGACGGAAAACCACTGGTGCGATTGTAAATTATTTAGATTATTGCCCAATTATAATCTACCATCTATCAAATAAGGAAATAATTTCTTTGTGTAGACCATTATTTACCTCCTGAGAATATTCAGATTGAATATGATGACCGGTCATTGTCAGTCCATTGTTTTTCGATGTTCTTGACAAAATGATACAGATCTTTTCAAATTGTTAGATATTTTATTAATGTTTTCAAAACAGTAGAAATGTATGATTATGAAACGTTCTGTAAACTGTGAGGTAAGGTTTCACTATCAGAGTTTGATCTAAATTAACACTAATTTTCTACATTAAAGTAAAAAACAAAGTTTATGATTCTGATAGAGCCAGATTCACCCCAATTACCCATTAAAGTGCTATGTTTTGATCAGTATATGGATTTAATAGGGTTTATTGTTGGCGTTGCATTTATATATTGTAATAAATGGTAACAGAAGACATTTCACACTCGTACACCAAATTTAATATTTTAGATTGGTCGTTAATATTATTTTGACGAAATAATCGCGTAATTCGTTTCCAATTTTGCATTTTTGCGCTGATTTTTCCCCCTATTTACATAATTCGTAATTCCACACAAAGCCGATTTAAATCGATTTTTTACTTTTTACACAATGTACCAACCGTATACAGAAACAATTTTTATTGGAGGACATTGGCTATTCACGTTTGATTCACTATACTACACAGAGTAGGAAGTCGAATATACATTTTTAAAGTACAATAGTACATGTTCCACATCTAAATTTCCGGACAGTATATAGATGGAATTAAAAGCGTATCAACTTAGCTATACATAATTATATTCTCGTATACATAGGTAATGCGAATTTAATAGAAATTCTTATACATAGTAGAACGCTGTTATTTAATTATTATATACCGCCATCTACACCATACACATATATAGATATATTCCACCTCTATATATACATACATATGTACATAGGTTCATCATCTTTACCAAACAACAAAAAAAAAATTTCATTCCTCAAGAGTTTTTTGTAATTGAACAGTAAACGAAAAAAAAAATGCGAAAATAAAATTTTAACAAAAATATTTTGGTCCACAGAGACTTAAAAATTGTTTTCTTTTTGTTATTATTTATTTATTTTCAGTAAACACTTAATGATTCTTTCATTTCATTTCATTTCAGCTTTTTTTTTTCTTTTTGAATATATTTTTGTCTGTTGTATATTTGTTTTTGGCAGATGTGAAAATTTGATATCTCCATTAAAAAAGCTAAACTTTCAAGTGTGTATATATGTTTGCGAGAATTGTTCCACCAATACGATTTGTGTTATCAAGAAGATTTCTTCTTCAAAACGACACAAAAACGACAAGGAGAAAAGATTTAATTGACAAAAGTCTGCCAACGAAATAAAATATACATACGTACAAGCGCAAGCAGAATGAAAAACTTTTTTTTAAAGTTAACAAAAATAAACAAATTATTTTTCAGCATCAGCAAAATTTAGTTGGTGTTGCTTAATTTGGTTTTGCAAAGGGTGGCTACAAACTAGATTGACAACCTTCTTATATAAACTGTCGCCAGTGTTTATATATATATATATTTTAAAAGCAAAACAATTAATTATTTGACCTTTTGAGTATACGCACTTGAACAATATAATTTTCGAGTAGTTAATTTAAAATATCATTAAAATTTTCAATTGCAAAAATTTATTCGGTTTTTCATTATTCCGTTTTCCCCAAAACCGAAAAAAAAAAAATATTCAAATTTATTCATTTAGAAGTGTTATCGCCCAAAACCATAAAATTATTAGGTTAGAATAATAACTGATTTATGCAAAAAAAATTTATTCATGAATAGAGTAGAGAGTAGCCAACCAACAACAATATTAAATAAATTTTCCGCATTGTGTCCTACTTCACACAGTAAATACCAAAATATATTTATTTATTTATTTATATATAGCGAGATAAAATTAAATCTCAAACCCAAAGGATTTTCCCTATGTACTATACATACATTTACATACATATAAACAAACACAAATATAAACCATAACGTCATAATTTTTAAAATATAAAAGCTCTAAACAATGAGACAAACACATAAAATAAAATATACAAAAAAAATAAAAAAATTATGACATAAATCATAAAATATGTTACATGCTATCACTAACAAACAACAATTCAAAATTCTATTATTTTCCAACTTATAAAATTCACTGTCATTATTAATTTGAAATGATAGAAATAACAAGATAAACAACAACACACACACACACACAAACATTAAAACTAAATTTTTATAGTAGTTTCTCTCGCACTCTATACACTCTGTGTTATGTACGTATACAACAAACTTTCCTAATTTCAACCCAACTAAAAAATTTATTTTTTTTAAAACTTTTCTAATTTAATTATAAAAATATTGTTTTTCGAATTTTTTAAAACGAAAAATAAAATTATATTTTTGGATTTAAAAGAAGAAGCTTTAAGCTCTCATTTTGTATATTTTATATTTATGTACATTATGTAAGCATAATTTATATTAATCAAAGAAGATAACTTTCAATAATAATTATAAGTAATAAATTTTTGTTAAAAACACATAAAACCACAATTAATGAAAAAATATTTTCGAAAATTATAAATTGTTTGCAAGATTTTATTTAAAAAAAAATTGTTTTTGGTATACACAAATTAATTTGTGCTGAATACGAAAATTTTCATCCGTCTTGTTGTGTATGAACAGAGTACATACAACTTTTTGAAAACTTAATTTGTTTTTAATTTTTGAATAAGATATTTTTTTATTATAAAGAAGTCGCTTGGAATATGCTTAAGCAGAGCTTTTATTGGAATGTATTAAATTATGCCAAGGAAATAGAAAATGACGTTGAAATACCGTACAATGTTTACGGTAATCTTGATTCTTAATAGCCGTCAAACTTTCACATTTTTCAAATATTGAATTTAAAACAGGTCCCTAAAAACCTTTAACTAATCGTGTGTCCATATCTCTCAGTCAAATATTTCAAGAAAAGTAACATTTGTATCCGATTTATTCAAAGAGCTTAGAACAATTTTTTTTCAAAAGCTACTTAAAAGTTGGCTTAGAAACTTGTCGATGAAAGCTTTTATTTATAGATCTCAGATAAAATTATAGTTCTTATGCTAATGACAATAATATTTTTAATTGTTTGTTAAAAGCTCTCGAGCATCTTTAGTTTCTAGTCAATTTTAAATTGTTTGTGTAAACCGGTTTTATACATTTTTTTACGAGAACTAACTTTTGACCCTGGGTTATTAGGAAGGTACGTGATTTGTTTAATAAACTTACGGAAGTATTTCGAAGTTATTTAGTTAAAAAATCGTTATTTCAAATGAAAAAACAAAGCTTTGTAGCTTATTTTATAAAAGCTTACTTTTTACAAAAGTTTCATAGTTACAAATATTTTTATCGGATTTCAAGTGAAATTATATAAGCGAAAAAATCAAAGAAGTTAACATTTTTATTTCAATTTTTTTTAGTGTTTACCTCCTTAAAATAAAAATAATTCAAATATTTTTTCAATTTTTGAAGTTTGCAAATTAAATTTTTGATTTGAATAAAAAAATATGTGCAAATTAATATTTAGTTGGATATTTGAAAGTTAGAGGCTTTGCATTTTTAAATTCTATCAATTTTTTTTACTGATGTTACTTTTTCCATCACTGATGTATCTGAATCCTGTCCGTTTAGTTTAAGAAGCAAAACAATTTAAAATTATCGAAATCCATAGAAAAATATCTTTTTAACTGATTTTCTAGCGGTGTAAGATAAGCGAAACAGTTTGAGCTGTTGAACTAGGTAATATTAAAATTTCGATTAACAACGAAAAGCAAAAAAATTGGCCGTTCCAAAATAATCAAATTCATTTAAATACAAATTGTTTAAATTCCAAAACTTTAAGTTCAAAATTTAAAAGTTCTTTTTCACTAATTTATTTTAATTTTTTAAAGGCTGTGGCATTGTGTGAAATTGGAAAAAAATCGGTTAATAGAAAATAAAAAAATATTGGTTGAAAATAACTGTTAATTACAATATAACATTTGATTGAAATTTTGTTATTTAAATGTTAAAAAATTATTGATTTAAATACATAAATTTTGAATTTAAAAATTTAATCAAAATAATAAATTTGAATGTAAAATCTGGAATCTAGTATAAATATAAAATTCAGATTTCAGTTGGAACTCAATTTTAAAATTGTTAACAAATTTGAATAGTCCCAGATGCAGTTTTTTTAAAAATTTAAATCATTTAAAGATCCCCACTTTCAAAACTTTTCATTATTATTACAATTGTTTCCACCACTGTACACGACCATATATTTTTCTGTACATTAACAGATTTGTGAAATTTCACTTATGATATTCTTTTATTTCGTTTGTTTAAATTTTAAGTATACAGCTTCCAATTTGGATCCTACTTGAGACCGACAATTTGTTTAACCGCAAATATAAAGCTTTTAACATTTGCAATCCTCAAATATACTTATTTGAGTTCGAGCGACGTGAATAATAAATAAATATTGGAAAAGTTATGCGGTTTAAAGAATACGCTTTAATTTTATTTAATCGATAATTCGTCATTTCTATGAATTGAAATGTTTTATTCTGACCTTTTATATGTAAATCAATATGAAGCTTTTTAAGCTTTCATATAACCATTATTCAAATTCGATTTCCAGTTAAAGAGAAGTAACATTTCGGTAAGATTTTTTCAAAAAGCTTTCAATTAATTTCTTTATCAAATGTTTTTAAATTTTTCGATGGAAGCTTTTAATTTATAGATTTTAGAAAAAGTTGATTTTGCAGGTGTTTAAATAAATTTTAAATTGTATAGCTTTAAGCATTCTCATTTGTATGTAAACCACATCAGATTAATATCCATAATACTATACCAAAATTAACTGGTCCGGTCGTTAGGGACCTACTCAATATCCTGAATTCCAACGGAGTGAACACCTTCAAATTATTGTTTAATACTATATACGAAAGCTCTGAATGTAAATGCGTCTTAAGACGATTAAAAGCCATCTCGGCAAAAGAGAGCTTTTGTCTTGGGAATATAGAAATATATTCATTCATTCGAATTGTTTTTATTTCGCGAGCTTCTAGTAACCAGTAGTTTCGATTGTTCGTAAAAAGCTCTCTATTGTTAAATTGTTTATGAAAACATTGCTTTTACTAAATTATTCGAGAACTAACTTTAATATTTATGATGTTAGTATTGGAATATTTTCGCAAGACATATTTATTGTAAGAAACTTTTAAATCTTCATTGATGGTTCAATCTTTGGGTTATAGTAAGATTTGGCAGATACGTGATTTGTTCAAGAAAATTTTGAAAGTATTTTAAAGTAATTTCAAATCATTTAAATTTAATTTATACATATAAATTGGTTTTATATTAAAAAAGCTTATTAAAAGCTCTTCTTTTAAACATGATTCACCTGTTTTAAGAGAAACCACTTAAGGTTGGAAAAAACTGAAAATTTTAAACAAATTAAAACATTTAAAGCAGTTAAATAATAGTTTTTCAGTTATAAACTATTTAGAATAATTCAACAACATTTTGAGTGTAGAAATTTTTTAAAAATTTGAAATTTTTAAATTCTCAAACTTGGGGAATCTTACCGTTTTAAATAATCCATAGAACACAAGGTAAATTTATAAATTTGAGTAACCAAATTTAAAATTTTTCAGATTTTAAATTTGAAAATTTTTTGGAATTAAAATTTTGAATTTAATTTTAAATTTTAAATCTATAATCTGTAAGTGTAAATTGTGCTACATTAATACCAAGATTATTTTAATATCAAATTTGACTAATGTGTTTAAACTCTTAAAAATGAAAAGTTTTAGAATTTTTTTCAACAAAAACAGATACCCTCTATTGTTAAAAGTAAAGTAGGATTTTATTCTTAAAATTTTTTTCAAATTTATCACATCGCTTGCAGAATGATAACATTTAAAACTTCTAGACGTTTCTATTCTTAGTCTTGTCCGTAAAGTAAAGTTGAATAACTTAATGTTATCGAAATAATATAAAAATATTATTTCAAGGAGTAAACAATTGAAAATGCAAAACTGATTTAAAATGAAAAAAACGAAATTAAATTTTAAATTCAGATTTTTATGTATGTGATAGTCAACATTCTAACATACTCATATTCTGAATGATCATAACCCAAACATTAAATTGAAATTCGAATTTCAAAAATTTGAATTTGCAAAATAATCTTTATATATTCTAAAGATTGATAAAATTCGGTTTCTAAATTTCAAAACTCGATTCACTCAAATTTGATTGTTATTTGAGTTTAAAAGTTTAATTTAAAATACCAAATAAAAAATGTCCAACTTGGTAACTCTTTTTGGGTCACGATTTATACTTTGCTGTAATTTAGAATTTAAAATTTAATTCTTTAAACTTTATAATTTGAATATTTAAATATTGAAATTTTTAAATCCTACAAATTGTAGAAATATATAATTCAAATTTCTGAAGTTTCCAGTTCGAACACTCTTTTAAAATTGTTAATAAGCATTTTTTATGAATTTTTCAAGATGATTGACCGATCCCCACTTCGAGATGTATTTTAAAACCACTCTCATATAGCGACCGACCGACCTAAATTAATTTTATTGGTGCAATGTCACGACTTAATTCATATTCCAAAACTTTTTGTATTTAATTATTTATATGTATGTAATGGTTTCCATATTTTATTCTGCATTTAACTTTTTCACTCTAA
This sequence comes from Tipula unca, assembly GCA_951394425.1. NCBI lineage: Eukaryota > Metazoa > Arthropoda > Insecta > Diptera > Tipulidae > Tipula > Tipula unca. The sequence goes on along the minus strand of OX596382.1, from coordinate 104,413,907 downwards.
TTTTTTGCATAGGTCAATGATTCCTTCAAACCATTTAAGATTTTCTTTTATTTTGTTATGTTTATTTAATTTTTTAGTACAGCGCTTTCAGTTCACATCCAACTAGATACTGATTTTGTAACCACAACTTTAAATTGGTTTTAACATTTTTGAACCTATTGAGTTATATATGAGTTCGAAATACATGAATTGCTAATAGCATATGAATATATTACCTTCTATAAGTGAATATACATTTTTGAAATGTTATACGGTTTTATCAATTTTTCGATAAGGTAAGATTCGTCATGTCTCAAAAAAATGGCTTCGAATTAGGAATTTGTTTCTGACCTTCAGTGCGATTTTTGCATTAAAAGCATTCTTTGTAATAATAATTGCCAATTCAAATTAACATTAAATATTTCCTATAACCATTATTTAAAATCGATTTGCACTTTTTGGTGTGTCAAACCACAGCCGCTTCTAAATATCTAAAAATTTAATCGACTCTGATCAAATTCTTAAGGATTTATTCCTAATCGCTGAGTATACCGAAAAATACACAAAAAACCAACATTATTTTTTTCCAACAAAAAACAAAAAAATAAGCTTTTTAAATAAAGCTCAAGTGGCTTGTATGAATGAATAATAATTTTCGGTTTTTTTCAGCTCTGTTTTCGTATTTTTAAATGTCATCAAAAAAATATCAAAAACAGAAAATTCAATAATAATAATTGTTTCCACTTTGAATAGAACAATAGCTAGACATATTTTTACAAAGAAAAGCTTAAAAGCTCGGCGAACAACGAAAACAACCCACAGATTTATTTTCTTATATACTTATACTATTATATATACATGATAGACTGCTTTTGTGCTTAAATAATATAAATAATAACAGAAAGCTTCTTTTTCTTGACAACAGTTGTATTGTTGTTGTTGTTATATATTAATATTAATATTTTTTGTCGTTATGTCATTCAAAGTTGTTGTTACGTTATTGTAAGACATAATCATAAGCAAAATTGTTCTCATTTAACACAGCCACATACTTACATACATACAAGCAAGCGAAATTGATAGACAAAACATAATTTAACATGAATGAAAGAAAAACAAAAGTCAATTTTTAAAACTTTCGTTTCATATACACATACACATACGTATATCGTGTGCTTGATTACACAGCTTATATATAAATATTGCGCTTTGTTTTACCGGATGTGATTATTTATACAAACATAACTTCATCCGCTATGTATAAGTATTCGTATATACTCGTATGTATATATAGATAAATGTTTGTCATCTTATTTTTGTAAGTACATGATTGTTAAGAAAAGTTTAAATAGGGCGCGCATACATACATCGTCTTTATAGACATTAATTATTTTTGTGAACAAAATTTAATTAACCCTTAAAACCGCGAGATATTTTTTTGTTCTTGTCAAAGCTTAATTTAATCCAAAATTTTTTAGATATATGTATGTATGAAGCGAAAGTTCGTTAATTTACTTTGAAGGAAAAACTAAAGTATGTATATATAGAAAATAACTCAAGTTTGAAATTCTTTTTGATGTATAAATATTGTTAACGGGTGACGCGCAAAATATCAAACGTTATCTTCTATATTGTACACATATTTCTGGGAACTCATACCCTTTCCATCTGGAAATTTCACATTCCCTTCAAATTACACATAAGGAATTTTTCTTTATCGCGCTCCTCATATTTGTTTTGATTTTTTTTTTTTTATATTTAAAAAATGTTTTATGCTTTGATTGTACTTCCGTACGGTGTACAGTGTGCCCTTGTATGTTTACTATGGGCTTCGTTTCAAAAAATACAAATTTCTTATGTTTGGAAACGCTTTATTGAATTCGAAGTAAAATAGTTTTTTGAGAACCCATCGGCGAGGGAGCGAAGCGGCTAGTGATAAAAGTAACAAACTCTAACAGTCAAAAAGACGAATTCCATACCTAAAGAAATTATGAAATGTCTATAAAAGTGAAACTACTGTCATGCAATTTTGTAAAGTTAACAAATGTTAAATTTAGTATCACCGTCGATGAGTGCACCATACAACAATATGGAACTTGATTTTTGAATGTACTTCGGTATACCGTATGAGTTTATCAAGGGTTAGAGCCATTAGGAAACAGAGCAGAATATCTGTATGATTTCTAATTTCATATAGGATAAATTTGATTCAGAGACAACAGTATCACTCCGACTCGACTACACTGCAGAAGTTGAAGCCATTAATTGCTTCCCATATACAAGGAATAAAAAATTCAAATATATGCCGAATTTGGAACGCAGGGAGAATAGAGAGGCAGATAATGTTTCGATGTTTCACCTGCCGCCAAAAAAAACAATTTCGTAATGTCGTATTTGCGGGAGATACACACACCTCCATTTAGGTCATCCTAAAGGAAACCCAGTTATACATTACAACAATGAATATAACTGCAGTAATCTCTAGGATTCAGGATCAGTTCTTCTTGACACTCCCAAACGAAATAATAGGACTGTATGGTGTATAGTAGTATTGGTGAACTTGGTTGAACACATATATATGTACTAAAGAAGGAAGTAGCGAGTAAAACATCCAAATGTCATAGCCATTAACACCATACGTGAATGGGACCAAAATTCAATCGACTGAATTTTTTTCAACTCAATATTTGACAAAACAAACTATATAAATCAACTGTGGGATATAGAGAATTTTTCAACATCCAAAAGTATGCCAAACGAAGATAAATTTTGATGCGTATTCGACTACATAGATTGCTATCAGCCATACATCGATGGATTGCCATATTTTGATTTGAAACAACAATTAGAGGTCATATAAAGCAGGCACACACCACAATCCTTCATGCTAGAATTGTATAGGTTAAAGGAATGTTCAAAGGGAACTGTGGTCAAAGTTTGCATTTTGACCTTAAGGAATATAGATTTAAATATCGAGTTGAACTCGACGCCCTTTCGTTATAATATAGAAAAAAAATTGTTTTAAAAGAATTGTGGTTAAGTCCAACAGTTTGGGATGAAGAACTGTTACCTATAATAAAACAGAAATGGACGGGTTTATGAATACTGTTGTAGCATTGAACGAGAATACCTGCAAAGATACTAGATATGTCATCTAGTTGTAGCGAAATCTAAAGTGGCTTCCAATAATTTCAATAGTACGATTAGTTTCATGTACATGCTGCTATTACTTTAAGAAGTGCAGGCTTATTATGATGTCAACTTGCTAAACAGATTCGATGATTGTGTTAAACTGCAGGTTAGCTGATGAACCAAGTAGATGGTTGATACTTGAGATAGTACCTATATCCAATTGGTGTCGTGCACAACTATACAGACAACCGATAAAATCAAAGAACTTTGAATAATTAGGTATTACCGCAAGTAAAAAGCAGACGAGTGTATAATATATTTTATAAAAACACAAATTGATGAATCATGTGTAACGTATCGGACATAAAATGGTTGGTGTTGGGCACAAATTTGATTTTCATTTCTAACTGTTATTGTAACTTGAATATACCGAATGTGGTAAATCTTGGGGATTAAAATAAAATTAGTAGAATGTTCCTTTTAGAAAAATCAGTACTAGAAAATACTAGAATATGTTTATGAAGCCATTCTGACTATACAATCCTCTCATTTGCTGGAAATTTGTGTATTACGCAAGCTTTGTGGCAAATACAGCTCAGTAGACGTAAATATTATTCTGTTTGAGTTAGCTAAAATTATAAAATAGAGAAGCATGCATCCATCATTTTTACGTTAAGAAATGTCAAAAATATCTGACGTAAAAGAGAGATACACGAAATACATTGAAAGGAATTCCGTGATAATTCTGTAACAAAATGTACTATTCACGATCGTCAGAGTTTATATTACAGTGACAACGATTTTATTTCCGGTAGATCGAATGCTTTCTTCACCTTTTCATTTCTGGGAACAGCAGACCAAATTGGAACATATTATGGTCCACAGTTTATAATGTTTTAGTAAAATTATAAAAATGCACGAGCCGGTTAATTCTAATTGATAAATAAAACACGTTGCCTCATTACACACGTATAGGAGGAAGATTTTATATATGTGGGTCTGAATGCCCTAGCATATTTTCAAATATCTAAATTATCCTATATGTTTGCCGTTGACTTTTAAGATTTTGAAACTATACCACCAGACAACGTTATACGATGTCTACCTGTACTAATTTTTAATTTTTGCTGTTTGCGTGTGTATGTACATATATTTTATAATTTGGGAATTGAAAAACGAAAACATTCAAAACAACAGGAAAACAAAATAAATTTTTTTTCTTTTGTATTTTCCACTTAAGCATATACGCGAACTTAATTTTAACGGAACGGAAAAGTTTATTAGGATGGAACAAAAAAATTTTTTTTTTTTTTTTAAATATTTAAATTTTGAAGTGTGTAGTGAACATTTTAGAACAAAAAAAATATTCTTAAACCGCGTTTACTTTCGTTTGTTTAAAAAAAAAATATACTGTAGGGTGTCTGTTTATAACGCACATATATGTATGTATGTACATATATATTATACATACACATATCGATTTGTGTGAATTTTAATTTAATTATTTTAAAAAAAAAAGGGATTGGGGAATTTTCGATAAAGGGTTAAAAATGTGAACTTGTTCCGTTTAACGCAGTAATTGATTTGGTATCGCGAGGCCACCTAGACCATATTATAATCACCTCCATAATTTCTTTAAATAAATTTTAATTATCCCGAATAACTCAAATTTGTTTACGATACTTGTTTTTACATCGATACCGATTCAACATTTTTTTGTTGCGAATCCTATTAAAAATGCTTAAGTAGCAAAAGATGACAATTAAAAATGAAAAAATAAATAAAATTAATTAAAAAAGCATTTTTCAATCCACCGATTTCTATAATTCTTTTTTTTTTTTAATTTTCATTCGCTCGAAACAAAATTAATGAAAAATTTGTAACACAAAAATAAGAAACTTTTTTTGTTATGTTGTGTTGTGTTGTGTATATATGTGTATATACCGGAGGATCTCAATGTTTATATAATATGTATATAACGTTTTTTTTTGTGCTATGTATCCTTATCATTGATTACAAACGACAAATTAAACTCATTTCATTCACTTTTAATAATGATAAAGTGAAACAAAGCAGCTCGCACAGAGATGAAATTTTTTTTATTTTTATTTTTTGGAAAAATATAAACAAAACTAATGATAAACTTTTTTTTTCATTTTCAATTTTCATCATCAAAAGAGGAAAAAATTTAAATAAAATAAAATAAAATAAAATATAAAAAAAAAGTTTAAAAAAAAAAAAGTTTGAACAAATTTGAATAAAATTGTAATCAAAATAATAGTAGCCGTATATATGTATGTACGTATGTACACAATGAAATTTAATTTTGTTGATAAGACTGTCATTAAAAATGGTTTTTATTCCCGAGGGGATCCGCAGCAGTGTCGATAAAATAATCATGGATATTTGTATTTAAGTGCCCACTTATATGATGCACATATGATTATTCATTTGACTAAAACTAAAATATTTACGCAAACGTTCAACAGCATAGTACACCATTTCGGTTATTTGACTCACCTAAAACAATAAAAAAAATACTTTATTAACATTTATATTGTTGATGAAGGTTTTGGGTAAATCGTATAGTTTGCAATAAAATTAAAGAAATTTAATAAAATAACAATTTAGTTTTATTAGTTTTAAAACAATTTTTAGGGCAACAATTATTTGTGTATTAGATTACAGATTCCAAACAACTAATTTTATATTTTATAGATCTAACTTAAATAATTTTTAAACATTATAAAACCCAAAGAACTGAATTTATCACAGATACCGCTTTCTAATTTTTAGTAGATTCCAAATTCTCAATTCATAATTTAAAAAATAAAAGTCGATAATAGAAAACAAATAGAAAATATAGCTCCAAAATTCTGAAAGCTATTTAAAATTTAAATAAAATTTAATAAAGTAAAAGCACAATTTTACTCGAATATTACAATACCAAATATAAATTCGGTTTACTTAATATATAAAATGTATCTTAATACATAACATTTATTAATTTTAAATATTCATAATTTATCTTTGCAAAATATTTCGTTTTTATAATTTTAACTTTAGGAATATTAATTTAAAATTATAATTCTTAATACTGAATTTTTCAAATTTTAAAATAATTTGTAAATTTATGCTGATATTTCGCAAAATTATATTAAACATTTGAAATTGTGATTTTCGGAAAATTAAATGTATTAATTAAACATAAGCTAACTGACATGGCCAATGTAAAAATTAAATATTAGAATTATTGAATGAAATTGAAATTTTTCAATATTTTTAACTAAACTTTGAATTAGAGTTAAAACAACACTTTCTAAAAATTTATTTTACCAATACTAAAATCTAGATTTTTAAAATTATTTTAATTCATATTCTCAATTGATAATAAAAATTTTAAATTTCACTTTAAAAATAAAAATATAAAATTAAAAATTAGTTTAGGGCAATTTAAATAATTTTAGTGCAAAGTTGAGTTTTATCAAAACTACATTTCAGTTCTGATTTTGTTCATAATTTCAAAATATTTGATTCTAAAGGTTCATTCAATTTGTCCATAAAATTTGATAATAAAAATTCCGAAAATCTAAACTGGTTAAAATATTAGAAAATAATTTAACTTTTCAATTTTAACAATTCTTAGAATTCAGTTGACATTTTTATTAATTTTTCATGGTTAATTTAAAATAAATTCTAAAGGTGCTAAACTAAAAATACCCTGAAGTAAAATATTGAAAATTATTGAGACGATAGTTAAATTCAGAATTAGTATTTCCAAAATAATTCCGATTTATAAGATTTTGATTGTTTCAATGAAAAATTAAAATTCTTAATGTACATTATATAACCACGAATTTGGAGTTTTAAAATAGAATCTAAATCGATTTAACACTGGGTACTTGGATTTTTAAAATTAAAAATTTAACATGTTCAATTTTAACTGAATTTTTGAAATTTTAAACTGATTTTTCTTATTTTAGTCTAAGATAATGCCATCACCAACACATTGCTTTTAATATTAAGCGTTTTCTGAAAATAAAAATTGGATAAAGCGTCGAAAATAAAAATTGGAATTTAAAGCATTTTTAAATCATTAAATTCTAGATAAAATTTTAGAATTTTGACATGAATTCATAATAATGTTTTTTTCCGAATTTTTAAAATTTATTGTCTGAGGTTGAATAATTTTAATTTTTAAACTCAAATTTAATAAAATTCTGGAGATTTTAAAATTTCCGATTACCAAATAATCAAATGTTCCAAATTCTTACTTCTAATTCAGGAAATTCAGTAATTTAACATTCTAAAGATATAAAACTAAAGGTAAATAGTGATCTCGATAGCAGTTTCTAGCGCGAATGACACCAATATTTGACAATATTTTTTATTGTAAGTATAATTTTTCAATATTTATAATTTAAAAAGTATTAGACCATGAAAATTCAGATAATTAAAATTTTTTAAAAAATCAATTCTTATTTGACTAGCAATACTAATTAATTTTTTTTTCTATAATCTCAAAATTCGAGTATAAAAATTTGAAATTTATAAATTTAGAAATATTCTTATTCTCTACAACGTTCATAATTTTTCTAATTCAATAGTACCAGTTTAACATTTTTAGAGTTAATTAAAAATGAATTCTGAAAATTTCTTAAATCAAAATTCTGAAAATTTAAAAATGACAATGTTAAGTTGTGTTTTACATTTTTTACGTAAAATACTGAATAAAAAAATATTTCCCAAATATTCTTAATAAATTCCCAAAAATATACAGGATATTAATTAAAAATTAAAATTGTAAATACGATGTATGTACATAATTAAATATGTTAATAAATACGACCTTAAAATAGAATCCAATCTAGAAATTTAGGATTTAGAAATTAAAATTGCTGTTCAAACTTTTTAAGACAAATTGTAATATATTTTTAAAATTTTTAAAATTTGTGAACTTGTGATTTTTTAAACCTTAAACCCCCTACGATTAACATTTAGGGTATCGTGAGTGTTAAAATTGAATATTGAAATCGAGGCTGAAAATTAGACTTTGTTGGAGCAATGGTTTTAAGCTAATTCAGAATTTAATTATTTCAAATTTTAAATTTTTTTTTCTCGTGCTCATTATTCAAATTAATTTAGAGCTAATTCACTTAACTCTAAATCTTAAAGCTTAACGTTGTAGAAGAGTTGCATAACTAATAGATTTCCAAAATTTAAATTCTTAGATACAAAAATTACTAAAACAAAATTCTATCTTACTTCTACCTAGAATTTTCAGAAATATCAAAATATAGTTAAAATATTAGTGATATACCAAATTCTAATCATTAATTTCGCCGGGTCTACAAATTATTTTATCCTAGATTCCAAATTCTGAATTCTTAATTTTAAGAATTACATTTTTAAATTCGACAAAGAAATTTAATAAAAAATTTTAATATATTTTCTCAAATTCCACTTTCTTAAATTGCTTTTTTGGTTGTGCACCTAGCTCTCAGAAATAGCATTAATTTTTAAAAGCTTTTTTTCAACTTTAATAATTTTCCAAATTAAAGACTTTCTTAATAAAAACTAAATACGATTTTAACTGATTTTGGAAAATTTTAATTATTAAATAAGTGAAATTGTGATTTATTAAATTTTAAAAGTTAAATCAAATATGGCCAAAAATATTACGATTAATATTTAGGGTATCGTGAATGTAAATATTAATTATTAACATCCTGACTAAAAATTGGATTTTGTCGCAACAATTATTTGCGCATCATTTTTTATAGCTTAATTCAGAATTTGTTTATTTAAAATTTGTAATTTTTTTTTTCTGATTCTAACTATTCTTATCTTTTTCACTAAACTTTAAGTTTTAAAATTCTAGTAGAATTTCAAAAATTATTAATTTTCAAATTTCCAATTCAGAAAGTATCAGAATCCTCCAAAAATTATAATTGTGAAATACATAAAACCACCCAAACAAGATTTATTTTTACTTCTCGACACTACTTTCTATTTAATTATTTGACTTAAATTTGAAAATAAAATTGTTAAATACTTCAAATTTAAAATTTTAGTCTTCCATTCTAATTAAACATTTTAATATCTATAATAAAATCTAGCGTATGTCTTAATTTTAAAAAATACTGGATTTTGAATATGCATTTTCACAATAATTCCAATGATTTTCTGAATATTTAATTTTAAATCGTACAGTTATAGAAATTTTTATCATAATCCGCATTCCTTAAATTTCAAAATTGAATTGTATAGGGCCATCAACGTCACTTCCAAATATTTAGAATATTTAGACAACATATTGAATTCAATGATTTAAAAAAAATGAAAATTTTTTTAATGAAAATGTCTTTAAATTTTTTTTTCAGTTCTGTTGTTATCCACTGAGTTATAACATAATTTTTCTGTTAATAAGGAATAACAAATTTTAAACCAAACATAAAAAAAATTAACAGCTTAAAGCTCGTTTAATGAACTAGTCAATATGTTACTTTGCTAAACTGGTTTTTCAATCTACCTTTTAAAGTGAAATGGTATCAAATATTTTTTGAATAAGTTTAGTGCTTTTAAAATAAATTTGCTGCATCGGCTTCTGCTTGGTTGAAAACAGGAGCTTTTAATTATTGTATAGCACCTCTTATATGCAAAAACACAAGAGGTTCAATGCTAAATGTCTCTTATTTCTTCCTGTTTTGAGACTTTTAAATTTCTGTAATTTCTTTCATTATGAATTTATGTATTTTTATACTTCCCACACTATTAGATTTTTTGTAGTAACACAGGATATTTCAAACAGCCAAATAATATTGAAGATAAGGTCCTGCTTGCCATGTATGGTATACTCTATGACATATGATTAATGACTAAAATATAAATTACTCATTTCATGGGACGCACGAGTTCATTCCAGCTCAAACTAATAAAAATTGCAATAACCTTTTTAAACCACTTAATACCACATATTCTTTAGTCTATATAACAATTGCCGTTAAAAACTAGTTAATAATCCAATAAATTTAAAAAAAAAGAAAAAAAAACTATTTCAATTTGCAGTAAGAATTTTAAAAGCGCACACCCAGCACCAACATCTCAACGAAAGATTATTTTTGTTCTGAGAAAAATAAAATAATTTGATTTATGATATTTCCATGCTTATCATAAATAATCTCTCATTTACAGTTTTTCAGTTTTCATCTAAACCTCGTATCTAATAAACTATATATTATTAACTATATGTGTGGAGATAAACAGTTAAAAACGATGCAAGTCTAATGTAACTATTAATCATATTTTTGATAAACAATAATTAAAAGTTAAAAAAAAAAAATAAATTAAAAATTTTAAACTTAAATTTATAATTAATGATGCTTTTTGTAGTTTTCTTATGTATAGCTATAGACAGACACTGAGTATAAGAAAAACATAAATATAAAATTTACTTTTTGGTCGATAAAAATTGTTTCAAATATATAAGTTTTTGAATAGACTATCGTCGTACTATATAATTGTTAGGTGCTCGAGAAAAGTTTTAAAATATAACTTTAAACAAATTATATAATTTTCTACAAAGGAGCACATATCGGTTGCACGGTCTTTCAGTGAAAGTTCCATATAACTAGATAAGCTTTTTCCACAAATTTATTAAAGTAAAACCTCGTATTATCAACCTGTATACAAATCGGGGCAGTTGTTACAATATATTACGTAATTTTTCCAATTTTTGAATGAGCTTTAAGCTGGATAAAGTGGTTTTTTCATGTGTTCAAAACTAATTTGCAAAGCTAATAAAGTAGTTGGAGTTAAAAAGCTTATATTTATTAACGAATGAAAACGTATTAGACGTGTTAACTAAAGAGAATGTGATAAACAGTTAATGAAAATATGTTAAAAAAAGTTCGCTTGCTTATAACTTACAGAAAGGCATACAGAAAGTCTAAATTATCAAATGTTATAAATTTCATGTTTCTGCTTTGGTAAAATTCTAAAAATTATGTATCATTATCCATTAAATATTTTATTTTTATACAAACACTGTGATAATGTTTTCCCAACTTTTATTATTATTTTGTATTTCATTTTTAATTATTATTTAAATATTAAATGCAAAATACTTTTAAGTAAATTAAAATGACATAATTTTTTACATGGCAAGTAAATATTTTTTATTTAAACTCAAGTACTGTATACACAAACTTTATATAAAAGTAATAAAATATGTTGTTATGTACATACTATATGTATAATGTATGTATATATTATGTAGTTTACATTTTTACATGCCATGATTGGTGTTATCCTTAGGGATATGTATTTTATTTAAACCCAAACTGTAGTTATGCTCTTGTTCGAATGAAAAATACGAAATGAAAATGTTTAAAAAAAAAAAAGACATATATTTTAAATGGAATAACAACCTTAAATTATGTATACGGGGTTTATGTAAAGCTATACAGATATATTTACGTATTTGGTCAAGTACAATTGGGAATTTGTGGATATGTTGGTGATTGTAATGAGTTCTGAGAAGAATGTCCCTTAATTCAACTAATAGTGACAGAATTAAACTGAAAATTATCTATACGTACGTACCATTCTTGAACCATGTACGGGAGTCATCCCAAAGTTAAACTAATTAAATTATCCCGATAAAATCCAGCCAAGTAAACTAACTATGTATACATAGAATCATTTCTAATCCAGATGCAATTTATATATCTACATACATTGTATGTGTATGTCATCCAATAAATTGTCGAGAATCCGAATCCTCTCACTCCCTCACATATATCTTTAAACAGTATATAATTGGTTTTATGTCTGAAAATATTTTTATTATCAAAAACTTTTTATCTAAAAATTTACAACCACTATGGTGACTAAAAGTCGATGAACAAAACAAAAATACAAACAAACACAAACACAAAAAAAAAAAACCGAGAAACTTTAAATTAATTTATATTCCATGTTTGTTATCAGCTCGATCTATATACATACATAAATAGTTTTATACATATACATACATATATATATATATTATAATTTATAAATTGAAGGTAATTAAATAATCAAAAAGTTAATGCAATAAATTTATCTTTCATTGTTTAAATTGATGTCAAGAAAATAAGAAACTAAAGCTTTTTCTTTTGGTTCTTACCAACAAATCTAATTTTTGGATATCATCCAAAATTTAAATTTTGAATTTATATTTTATAAAGAGTATGTATATGTGGAATAATACATAAAACGACATTACATAGACAACACTATTTTTTAGTATTCAGTTTGAGGAAACACAACAAACAAGAAAGTTGATGTGTTTTCTTGTATATTTCCCAAAAACAATATTAATACATTTATTATTTGAAAAAATTGTCTAAGCTTTTCTGTATACACCATCGTACCGTTATATATGGGAAAAGATAAAGAACATTAACCTCAATGTTAAATTTTCTTTATTGTTAAGAAATAAAATAAAAAGCTCCAGCTTCCAATATAATTTAGTGTAAGTTTAAAAACACATAGTGATTTATGATAAAAAGTTCTATAAAAATAAAATAAAAAAACCAAATCTAATAAAATAATAACAAACAAGTTGAAAAATTGAAAATTATTGTTGTTGTTGTAGCAGTACAAAATAATAATAATAATAAAAAAATAAAAAAATTGAATAAAATAAACATATATTAGACCGTCAAGTTATATATACGAGCTTTTACGATATACGAGAGATATGTATAAAACTAGAAAGTTTATTTATTTTTTTGTATATGTGTAGCTGGTTAGCGTAGCAATATAATGCAAGTCTTAAATCAAAATAATAAAGTAGAAAATTTGGTGGTAATTTATTATGTGGCACTGCAACAAAATGTCAAGCTTTAAGCTTATATATATGTACAATATACAACGATATATAAAACTTTATTTTTTTTAGTTTTTGGGTTGAATAAATACAATTTATCTGACATGCTAGTTATTAGTGTTTTATTAAGCTGGAAAAATTTTATTCAAATTTTCTTGTTCGTTGGGAAAGCTAAAAAATAAAAAATAAAAATTTTAATAAGCAAACATATACCACAAAACAATATTTGCTTATTTTGTATGCAACATCTACAATTTTATTTTTTTAAAATTAACGTTGAAAGGAGTGTTGATTTCATTTTAATGGAATTATTATGCTTCCGGTTGAATTAGCTAAAATGTGTCATCTATTATAGTGATGTAATGTAATTTAAGCTTTTTAACATATTTTACTGTCAATATAGTTATTAGTTAATTATTTTTGCTATCACACTTTGTTTTATTTAATTTATTTGAATTTACGGTATTTCAAGGGATGGGCCATTCATTCCAAGTTTTTAAAGGTCTAAATTATCATCAACGGCAATTTTTAGTATGAATTTGAAAATACTCTGAAAATGAATGAAATACTGGAATTACTTAAATTTTTATTAGTTATATTTTAAATTTTAATTCATGATTTTTAGTTAATTCTAACTCTGGATGTATTCAAAAAAGAATTTGACATCAGGAACGTTTTTAAAATAATAATAAATGAAAAAAAATTGTTTAAGTACGATAACAAATATTAGTTGTCTTTGCCAATATAGTGAACCTCACGAAAAATTATCTAGTACTAATACGAGGCAGATTTTTGTGTGTATTACCATGTAAGTGCTTGAAAATTTCAACTTATATTTATAGTATCAAAATTTTAACGGACAATAGCAATCGTTTAATATCCACGCTACTATCAAAATATTAAAATAGTTTAACCTGAAAAAGGGGAAATGTATCAATTGTTTGAGGTACTTTAACCGATTTTATTTGTTTAGAGGTTAAACGCGTAAATAGCTTGGGTAAATATCTGTTCACGTGAAGTACTTGAAGGTAATTATGAAACTTTCACCCTCCACATGTGTTGCATTCATAGACTTTAATTCGTTTTGCCCACTTACAAATGCCCCAAAAGGTTTAGAAAGTTTTCGAATTTTATTTTTTCTAAAATTTCCCAGTTAGTTAAAAAACAATTTGGAACAAATTGTCTAACCTTCATAATAAATTATAGGCTCCTCAGATTAGTTTGGCCAATTTCAGGGTATCGACTATATTTTTGAAAAGCAGCCCAAAAAAATAAAAATTAAAAATTTTATGTTCAAACAGTATTTTAAACGAATTCTTCTGTTTTCGAAAATTTACAAAGTGTAAAAAATTTCGAAAAATTTATGATTAAAATTTCTACAATTTCTGAAACGTGATAAAACCTTTGAAAACTTACTTATATATTTATAGAAAGTCCAAAAATTTACGAATACATTTTTTTTTAATTCCAGAGTTGATAAAATCTTAAGAAGCTGAATAATCTAATAATTAGTGAAATTTTAGAATGAATGACACCTGCTCAACTCGAAAGATAATTAAATGAGTGAAAATATACAGAAAAATATTAAAGGATTTATGATAGCCTTTGAAATTTAAATTTACCATCAAAGCTTTCCAAACATATCAAGTCAAATTCCAAAAGTTCAAGGAGTTTATTAAAGATTCAGAAATTAACAAACAAAGCTCCTAAAAATATATTCAGTTGAGGAAAGCTTCAGTAACCTTACAATCCAATTTCTAAAAATATTTATAGTTTAAGATGCTCCATATTTTCACAAATTCGTCAGAGTTTATAAAAGCTACAAAAATTTACTGATTTAATTTCTTAGAACCGCACCACAATTTATGAAAACTCGAAGAATTAACAAATATAATATACAGAATATCTACACAAAAGCATCGAGAACTTATAGTTTATTACTAAGCCATTTCGAGAGCATGCTTATAAAAGCTCTAGAAATATACTAAGCCACTTTATAAAAATGTTAAAGTTGATAAAAGCTTTAGGGACTTACCAATTTGTGGATACTTTAATATGTTAGGAAGCTCTATAAACTCACAAGTTCAAAAAATCTTTAGAGTGTGCAAGAAACTTTGAAGTATTTTCAATAGATTTTCAAAAACTTTAACCAACTTATAAAAACCACAGAAAATTACGAATTTATATTTTAAGCATTTAATGAGTTTGTGAATGCTTTAGAAACTTACTAATCCAAGATATTAACCTTTTGAAACTGTTAAAGCGTATAAATGTTCTAAACCTTTACTTACCTAAGTTTAAGGAATTTCCAAAGCTTATAAAAAGAGCAGAACAATAACGAATCCATCTTCTAAAAATTTACTAATTTTATTTAACGATTTGGAAAGCTCCAGAAATCTTCAAACCCATCATTAACAAATTTCAAAATATTACAAATTTGAAGCTTTCGAGGAAACTTTTTACTTCCTTTTGGCTTTTGAAAAGCTAGAATGTATGACATATTTTACGATAATATGATGACTTTAGAAATTTAGAATTGGGTAGACAAACGTCTCATGTCCTTGAATTTTTGAAACCTTTACGTTAATTGCAATGTTTTAAAAAAGCATTGAAAATCAAATATGCGAAGTTCTGAAAAAATCCATAAATTAATCTACCAAAATATACAAGAGTTGTTAGATGTTTCAAAAACTTTCTTATCCAAGTAAAATATTTTGCAGAGTTCATATAAGCTCAAGAAATTTTCGAATTTAACGTCAAAATTTCCAACTTAATCAGAAATGTTCTAATCCAAATTTTAATATTTATTAGAAGTTTGTGAAAGCTTTACTAGTTCAACCTCAAAAATCTCCCAGAATTTGTATATGTTTCGAAAATTGACTCTCGAATCAACAATTTACGAATTAACCTTCTAACAATTAAAAATTGATGAAAAAACTTCGGGATGGAAAGTAATGAAATCTGGTCACCGTAGATCAAGCTCACAAAATCACATTTTTTACATAGTCTAATAGCAGAGGACATTGAGCTTAGAGTAGCCTTATTGAATCACGTGCCTTACTCATTTTACAATATCGAGTTGAAACACAACATTGAATTATCAATTGAATTTAATCAATTACTTTAGAATATTGTGCACTTGCATTAATCCGGACATAAATTGATGCAATTGCGGGAAAAAATCACGCGGCTTAAAAATCTATAAAGTATAGAAGATGTGTGGTATATAACGAGTTAATGGAAAAATTAACTCTAAAGCAAAAAGCAGAACAATCAACTCTCAACTAAGTATAGAAAAATCCAATCATAGCGAGATAAATATCTGCCACCGTAAACCCAAAAATCTCATATGTGGAAACAGTTAAAGGAAACTCATACAATCCACATTCAAATGACGATCAGGTATTACAAAATGATTCCACAAATCGATAAACCAGTTTATGCATACGATGAAAACTAATTTGACTCTAATGAATATGATAATCTCAACCCACTTAAAGTCTTAAATCAAAATCATAAATTAAGGAATCTAAATATTAGCAATGTATGAAACGCCAACGGGCTAGCGCAACATAAATTAACAAACGAGCTATCCTAATTTTAAAGCATACATCATTTATGATAATAGGCACCCAATCCCTGGCTTAATAGGTTTCTATGTAACCGCAGGAATTGGCAGACACTTAACAAATAAATATTAAAACTGGGCACAATTATATATAAGTATATAGTAGCAAGGATGCTACATCTAATAATCCTATCTTGAAAGCGCAAAAGCCAGTTTAAAATATACCGCAGCTGTTAATGATAAAACTAAAGAACTGTAGTGCAGTAGTTCAGCAATGTATTTACACTCAACAAATGTAAAATAACTCATTAAATACTTCATTCAGCAAGCCTAAATGGTACATGTTAATCCGAAAAATAAATTGGCCACGAATTTTTCTGGAAAGTTCGAGTTTTCAAAAAATGATAAATAGCCATTAACATTCCTTGCCAGAAAGTTGGACTCAAATTCTGATAGTACATGAAATAGCTCATTAAATTCCTGGTACAACAAACTCAAAAGTATTCCATTATCCAAATTAATAAATTGGCCTACTTTTATTTGTAGAAAGTTTGAGTTTGGTAGAAAACTATTGGCCATTATCACCCCTTATCAGAGATTTGTGCTCATATTCTCACAATACATAAAATTATAGTTTATTGGATGAGGAATTTATCTAACAAGTCCAAAAGCAATTCTTTATCCAGTGAACTATATTAGTCTCGATTTTTTTCTGGAAAGTTCGAGTTTGTCCGACAATGACAAATGGTCATTGACCCAGATCCTGATAGTACATGGAACAGCTTAATAGATTTCTCGTCCAATTAGTTTAAAAAGAATCCATTATCGGTTGAATTTTTGTCTGTATCTTATGACTTTGGTTGAGGTTAATGGCCAGTAACATGCCTTTCCAGTTATGTTTGCTCTAGTTTTAATTGTATATGAAACAGTACAGTTTGATTCCTTTTAACAATGAATTCAACTTAACTGTGATATACTTACACATACATAAAATCTGTGAAAAACATCACAAGCATAAATAAGCCCACGATTAGAAATGAACAGACGTTACAGCAAGATTAGTAACAATCAAAATCTAGGATTAGCGTCAAAAAATCGAGAAGAATATTTACATACAATTGAAGCACAGTTAATTAAATTGAAAATTAAGGTAAACTATTGCTAATCGGTACTTATTATATTCACACGTAAATACACCTGCCCATCAGTCAAGTAAAATAACATCAACTTATACCGCAGCAATGTAAAAAGGAGAGAAGGGTGACATGAAAGAACCACATTCTAACTAAATGTCAACAAATAAAATTACGGTATTCCAAGATGAAGTGTCAAACTTAAGCCCATAGGCAATAAAGTTTTGTTATATACAATTGTGCTTAAACCAATCTGGAGATATGGTTTTCAATGGTGGGGCTGTGTTCGCGCTGTACCAATAAAATAAAACTTCAATGAATGCAGTCAAGAATATTACGCAATATATGACCATATATCGCGAATAAAGCAATACTAATCATAGTAACAGTCAAAATTATAGCACCCCAATGCATTGATTGAGTAATTACCCAGATTCCGGAGCCACCAGAAAAACGACCCGTTCTGTATAATAACATCTAAACTTAAATGAATTTTATTTTAAGATTCAAGAAACAAGCCGATGGCATTGGAAAAAAAATGTGTATGACTTCTGAATCGACAACGAATTTCTTTTCATGCAAGAGCATGCATAGGAAAACCACAAAGTTTTGTAACTTTGCACACTAAAATTGATAATTCGAATTTTTTAACTGGAACTTTTTAAATTTTAAGATGGGTCTGCAATATACCCAAGCTATTTACATCCGACCGTAAGATAAAAATATTTTATATTAAAATTGGGGAAATTGATGATTTTTTTGGTTATGGATGAACTTTTTTTAGTGATTTTATTGGTTTAGAGCTCGGATGTAAATATCCGACCTCGCGAACTCACCTTAAATGTTATTTGATCTAACGTTTTAAGAACTCTTAGTTTAGAATCTTTACAATGATTTTTTAAATTGAAGATAAAATTATTTATTATCCAGAATTTTGAAAGGAAGGATTTTATTTATAAATATGTTTGGTTTGTGGAATTTAAATTAAAGTTTTAAATTAATTAAAATAATAAATAAATTTAAAAAAAAAGGTCGTTACTAAAATTTAATCGACCTTACTAAGCTTGACCTTATGGCTAGTTCGACTAAAATTTAGTATCGACCAAATTTAATATTTCATTTGATTCTTATATAAAAATTAAATAGAATTTATTAAAATTTAATGGCGGCTTGTGCAGCAATGAGCATGAGTCCAAAATATGCGAAAGAACTAGCCACTTTCAAATTGATTTTTATTAATATTTCATTGAGCTTTATGCTTATAAAACATGAATCGAAAACTACTTAGTTTTTTATTTACCATCTCGCCGTACTTATGTGATTACGATAATAAAGGCAAAATTATTATTAACATCAATACAAGAATAAGTACAAGAATATTATTGATGAATTTAAACAATAAAATATTTGTTTGTATAATTTTTAAAATTGAAAATGTACATTATGGTATTTCCGTTTTATAATCGCGAATAAATGGTTTTCATTTTATTTCCCCCGCCCATAAATACAAAATAAAATAAAATTAAAAAACTCCACAACAAAGAATAGAAAATTTATTTTTCTGAGGTGAAAAACGAATCGAACGTAATAATTTTTTTTTGTATATCCATAAATACGGTTAAAAAATATTTTATAAACGTTTTTAAATATATTGAAATGTATTATTTATTTATTTAAACATATAACATTTTTTATTTTTTTTGGATATGGTGTTGCCATATATACAATATATAAGGAAAAATAATAATAATAAAAATTTTGTTTTGTATATAAATTTTCCAATAAAGTATTTTTGTTGTATTTAATACAGTAAATCACCGAAATATAAAATAAAAATTGAATTTTATTAAAATGTTTATGACGGCGTTCATATCTTATACTCATATAAATGATTGTATATTGTATTATTTATAAATATTTGTTGTTGTTGTTTTGTTTATAAAAATAATAATAAAATGTTTAACCTTTTCGTTTAAATTGGATTGGAGTTAAAATATATTATATAATAATATTAGAGACGAGAGAACATCGTCTGCGCTTTTAAGATACAAAAACCAATTTTTTTGTTTTGTTTTGTTTTGTTAAAACTTTTCTGGAAGATTAAATTCAAACACAAAACACTTGGTATGGAAATTATTACTCAGATAATATGTGCGCTTTGTTTAGAATATATTTGCTGTTGTTGTAGTTGTTGTTGTTGTGTCTGTGAATATATATGTATATGTATTGTATACATAAAGTTTATTTGAGCGCTTTTTTTTTTTGGTTTACATAATGTATAATATAATCAAAAAGTCAGACATAATACTCAGATGGTGTTTATTATATGCAATTTGTAAATGTTGTGCGATAATGATGGTGTATTATACCAGATTATATAGATTAAAGCCAAATGAGGTATATATGAGCCGTACAGCACTCTTATCAAAATATACAGATTACATTGGCTCTCGCGAAAGATTATTTAACCATTTTTTTCGCACCAAGTTTTCAGATAGATTTATATACGTTGCCAGTTGGCATAAAACCTAACTCATGTCCAGATGAAATTTTACATTCTACAATTAAGCGTTCGCTAGCACCTGTTTTTCTATAGATCTATATACTCGTACATATATGGCAGTTGAATATTTTCCTTTCATTTGGAAATCATCATATGTTAGTTGTGTTTTGCTTGGCTCGTAAATTCAGTTTTTAGTACCAATTTGTTTGGCAAAGTATTGGATTTCGCTGATTGGTTTGTGCTATTGTGAGGCATTTTCGACTGGTATAAGCAATGAAACCATCAATGATCATTCAGTCTTTAGTTAGTGGTTTACCTATGAAACTAAAATTATGACTACCGTTGAATGTTTTAATTATTTTGGATGCAATTCAAAACGGCTAAACCAGTTAGTGAATATCGAAATTTAAAACATTTTTTGGCGATTGTAATTAAACGATTAAACATTTGAACGGTTATTTCAATGAAATGTTAAAATCAACTGAAACAAAATGTTTTGTTTTATAGAGTTTTTGGTGGAGTTTACTTAGCCCTAACTATATTGTTTGTTGGTTTTTATTTCAAAATTAATAGAATAAAAACATTCTAAGAGTTTAATTAATTCATATAAAATATTATAATTTTGGATCGTGAAAGCACACAATTCAATAATTAAATATAATTTTGTAATTTGTTTTCTAATTTAAAATTCTTAGAATTCCGAAAATTTGCAAAACAAATCGCATCGATTCATAGTTCTAAAAATTGTATATTAAAATCAACTTATTTTATATTATATCAATATATTTTATTTTATTTATTAATTGAAAATTATCATAATTAGTATTCTTAGAAATAAAATTAAAATTCTCAAAAAATCGACAAAATTAAATTTTAACAACTTGAACTCTAAATATTATGGTTCTATAAATTTTAAAAATAATGGAAATATTAAAACGAATAAAAACAAAATTTAAAAAATTGAACCAAAGAGATGCTATTTCAAAAAATTATTTAAAACTCTGGTTTTCTCGAAACTATAAATTCTTGTAAATAAAATTTATTAGATTTTGCAAAATTCAACCTCAAAAATTGTAAAATGGTTTAATTTCAGTAATGTAATTAAAAAACCCAAATTTATTAAATTTAATCAAATTAAAAACAAAAATTTGAAACTCTTAAAAGAGCATTAAAAATTTTTAATGAATTGTAAATATGTAAAATTTATAAATAATTAAACATTTTAAATTATGGTTGTAAATCAGAAATTTTCTATAAAATGTTTAAATTTTTTTTAAACCTAGCTATTATTTCATATATTTCAAAAATTTAATTCAAACAATTTTTAATATGGAGGTACTCAATTTAACTCAAGAGATTCACGACAATGCATATTTATTTTCAATAACCAAAAAAGATCATTCATTTAAATATCCGCCCTTAAAGACTTCAATGCTTTTCTTAGATTCAATGAAACTCACAAACGTTTTTAAATATATTTTTATTATATGATGTACTTTCTGAAATTTTTAAAATTTCTTAAAATCCTAAATGTATATTAAATTGATTGCTTTATGTTGTAGTCAAGTCTAAGAACTAAGATTATTGTATTAAATTTAAACTTCTTTAAGATATTATCATAAATTACGACTACGAATATACCCAAACTCACAGATCTGTTGTCCAACAATATTGAAATGTAGGATTTATTAAGCCCGAAGTTAATTATTTGTCGATTTTATTACGTGTTTTCTAAGTTTTATTCAAAATTATCGGTCAGAAATTCAAACAAGAACTTGAAAATTTTAAATTTTAAACGTAATTTTTTATTTTAAAAATCATTATTTCAAGAGCTCAAAAATTTTATTACATAAGATTGCGGCAAATTTGTTCAATTTGTCAAATCATTGAACTTTTGTTATATATTTTCAAAAGTTTCAAATTCATTAGAATTTAAAAATAAAATGTAATTAATTTAAATATCACTAATAGTATAGTAAATAAAGCTTTAATTTTATTTTATTTGAAAAAGTTAAAAAAAAATTAAAAATTTTAGATTTCACTCCCGGAAATTCTTCAAATTATACTCGGTAAATTTTTAATTAAAACTAAATAAATTTTGTAAACGAAATACTTGAAATCTGAGAGCTTGCTTGTTTCTTAACATAAAAATTTAAAAATACAAAATCTAGTTCGTCTTTCTCTTAAATCTTTGAAAAATATAATAAAACAATCCTTAATTTTCTGCTCAGCTGACTTAAATATTCTAATTTTTGAAATTCTGGAAACTATAATAAATCAAATTTTAAAAGAAATTTTGTTTAAATTTAAATTGTTAAATTATGTAAAATCTAGAAATAATAATACATTTTTAAAACATAAGCCTACCTTAGCTATTTATGACCGAGTGAGCTTCTAAATAAAATACAATCATTAAAAAAGGTCAGCCATTCCCCTCTTTCAAACTGAAATATTAAATGTGTCTTATGTTTGAATGTAAATAGTTGTCGTAAATATCCGTCTGAACTTTAAGGACTCCAATTGTTTTTTTTAGATTCAGTTAATTTTAACAATTCACAAACAGTTTTAAAAAGATTTTTTGAAATTTTTAATATTTCTTAAAATCCTAAATATACTAATTTTATTGCTTTATATGGTACTTAAGGACGGATTGTAAACATCGATTATAAAAATTAATTGTTTTATTCGAACCAGTATTATTTTGCAAAATTTAAAATTTTTTTGAATATGGAGATATCCAAACCCTCGGAACATGTTAACCTCAAAGCTCAATGATTGTTGATTTTTTTCGAATTTTCCAAAATTTATTCTAAAACCTTTTTTATAAATTAAACTTGTTTAAGAATTTCTTAAAATTTATTGTGAATAAAATATAAACTACTTAAATTTAAACTTTACGTCCTCTAAAAAAATTAGTTTCTTGTAAATATATTTTTATTATTGTAAATACGTGATATCAAAATTCTTAATATCATAACTTTAAGAATTTAAAAAGCTGGTAAAGAAAACTACAAATCTATTTAATTAGAAAACTTTCGAACTTATATTAGTTTTTAAATTTTTAAATTCTTTGGAAAAAACAATTAAAATTGGGTCTCACCCTATTAATTAAACAAACCTTTGAATTTTATTCAAAAATGTTAAAAAGAATTACATTTTTAGAACTCGAATCGAAAAATTGTATATTTGAAAAGTTTCTTAATTATTAAAAATCGGTGAAAGGAATTCTTAATAGCTACATACAAATTCTTTAAATCGGCTTGAAATCTTAAAATAGTTACATTTCAGTATGTTTTCTCTTAAAATTTTGAATAAAACAAAAATTTTATTCCTAATGTTCCGTTCTGATTTTTTAAGTAGACTACATGTTGAAATTCTGTTCTTCATAATACTAGTTCTATAGAATTGTTTAAATTAATTTTTATTAAAAATATTAATTAATTTTAATTTAAAATTCTGAGAATCGTTCAAAATTTTAACTGTAAAATTGGGCTTATTTTAAACTAAAAATTTATAAAATTCCAATTATTTTTAAAAGTTTTCATATTTTAAAATTCTCAAAAATTTCTAATAAATTTTTAAATTCTTGTAAATAAAAATTATTAAAACAAAATTCTTTAACTATTCAAAAATCATATATTCATCTAACTGAGAAATAAAATTCGATTTCTTATTAGCTTATTAGTGCAATTACAACCCGAATTTATAATAATATAATAAAATCAGTTAAATTTTTATTAAAATTCTTAAACGATCAATACAAATCAATAAGTATAGAATGGTATTAAGAAAATACAAATCTATAAGAGAATGGTATTTGTAAAATTTATAACTTGGCAGCTATTCAAAATTTTAAAAAAAATTTTAATTCAAAATTTTTTTTTTTTTTTTAATTTTTTTTCCATATTAAATAAAAATGTTTGATTTTTTTTAAACCTAAACAGATTATAAAATTTTTACATCAAACTGAATTTAATTCTCAAAATATGAAAAAAAAAAAAATTAAAATAATAAATCTAAAAACTTCATTTCCTAATATTTTTTTTAGATTCAATGAATATTAATAACTCACTTGTACTTTTTAACATATATTAATATATAATTATCTAACACTTTCCGAAATTTATAAAATAAATTAAAATCCTATAAATATATTAATTTATTATTTACCAATAAAATCCTACAATAAAATTAAAAATTGCATAACTCCTACTCGCAAATTCTTCAAATGAATCTTCATAAATATATAAAAATTCTGTAAATGATAAATCTAGACCAAATAATTTCAGTAAGCGAAAATTCTTGATTGTTAAATGGTTTTAAATAGAATTCTGAATATATGCAAATTGAATTAAAATTTTAAAAATGGTATAAGTATTTTAATATAATAATCTTACAATTTAAAATCTATGTCTAAAACATTATCTCTTATATGTAACATTAAAAAAAATTGTATAAAATGTCGTGATTAATTTTCTGTTCATATAACTTAAATAATCAAATTTTTGAAATATCAATTTGCAAGAAAAATTCTTCTTAATTCCTACAACTCATATTATAAATGTTCGTGATATATTTAAAATCATTTTTGATGAAACTGTTTAATTATTTAAAATTCACAAATAATAATAAATTTGAACAACTTAAATTTATACATTTTGAACTAACAAAATTATGAAACTAATTTCATCATATAAATTTTAAAATTAAAATTCTAAAATTAGTAAAAATGAGATATAAAATTATTTAAATCTAAAAATTTGTAAAATTTTTATGGATTTTGAAAGTTTTCATTTCTAGAAATTCTCAAAAACATTTTTTTTTTCATTTTTCTTCTAAACCTAACCGTTCTTTATATTTTAAAATTTTTTGAACTTTTTAAACAAACTATTTTATAAATTACAAATTTGTTTAAAAAAAATTCTCAAAATGTGAAAATAAAATTATAATTCCAAGAATGGAGTCCCTTATTCCTTTTCTAAATTCAATGAATTTTCACAACTCACTTATACGTTTTCAAATAGCTATTGTTATTATAATCTAATAACTTCCAAAACATTTAAGATTTCTTAAAATTCTTTAAATATATTAATTTATTTGCTGTATTTTATAATTAAGAACTGATTGTAAAAATCGATAATATAAATAAATTGTTTATTTCAAAGATCTTATAATATTATTATGCAAATTTTAAAATCATCTAGAATAATAAAATTAAATTAAACTTTACTCCAATAAAATTTAAAATTTGGTTTGAAAATATTAAAACAAATTAAAAAATGAAAAACTTCCACCCGCAAGTTCTAAAAATGAATAAACACAAATAAATTTGTAAGCAAAATTTTTTAATTATTAAATGTTTTTAAATGGAATTCTTAAAACATGCAAATTAATTTAATTGATTTTTAAAATTTGCAAAAATGAGATATACCACTATTTAAAACTAAACATTTGTATAATTTATATTGTTTTTAAAATGTTTTCATAATTATAATAAATTAAATATTTTTTCAATTTGAATTTCCATCACGTCCTATATAATATAATATATTAAAACATTTGAAAATATTAAAATGAATAAAAATTAAATTTTAAAATATTGAAGCTAAGAGATGCTACTTCATAAAATTAATTAAAATACAGATTTTTTTTTAAAGATTTCTAATAAATCTTTTCTTGAAAATCTAAATTATTAAAACTAGCCAGATCTCTTAAGTTCAAAAATCGAATAAATGCATAACGAGTTTCAAAAATAATGAAATTTGAACTCTTTAATATTGTTATTGCAATTAAAATACCTAATTTATTAAAAAATAATAGAATTGCTACAATTTTAAAATTCTTAATTTTTAGCGATCCATTATCAAATGGTAATTAATTTGGCAGCTATTTAAAATTATAAATTTACCATAATAATTGAATTTTTTAATCCTATTAATTTATAAATCATTTCTCAAAATATGAAAAAAAATTATAATAATAATTCCAAGAATTTCATTTCTCAATTCAATTTTAAAATTTAATAAATTTCAACAACTCAATTGTACTCTTTAAAATATATTTCTATTGTAATCTAATTTTCAAACTTTTAAAATTCTTTATTGTCATTTACGATTGTAAATATTAATTGTTTAATTTTAAGAACTAATATTTTTTTGTAAATTTTAAAATTCTTTGAAATATTAAAATTTTATTAAATTTCACTCCAGGAAAGTTCAAAAGTTGGTTTGAAAATATTAAAACAAATTAAAAATGTTTAACATCCACTCGGAAATTCTTAAAATTAATCTTCTTAAATATTTTAATATTCTGTAAATTCTAATTCTAAATCCAAATAAATTGTGTAGCAAAATTTCTTAATTGTTCAATGTTTTTAAAAGAGAATTCATTAAAATTAAAATTTAATTTAAAATCTGTTTCGTAAAAAATAATAAATAAAATTTAACTCTTAATTTTCTGTTCATACAATTTACATAATAAATTTTTTTAAATTTCCAAACATATTAAAATTCAATTATGCCAGAAAAATTTCATATTCTTGTATACCTACTAAATTCCGAAAACTACCTGAAATTCTCATAAATGTTCTGACATTTATAAATATTTAAATTATTATTTAACTATTTTCATTATGTAATTTTTAAACTCAAAATTCTAAAATTTGTAAAAATTGGTTATAACATTATTTAAAATTTAAAATTTAATTATTTAAAATTTTCAAAAAAATAAATTTGTTTGGAATTTTCAACTATTAACATTCTATATATTTTAAAACTTTTGAAAATATTTAACTATTTAATTCAAAAAACGGAATAGCGCCTAACTGGTTTTTAAAAATATATTCTAATTTATCTAATCTATCTAATTCTTTAATTTATTCAAAAATAATAGAATTACTAAAATTTTTAAAATTTTTAAATTTTAACGATCAATTTATAAATGGTAAATAAATTTTAAATTGGAAACTGATAAAGGAGTGATTGTAAAAATTGGTAATATTCAGAATTAAAATTTTAAAATCGATAAGAACAGTAAAAATAAATGAAATTTCAAAATTTCGAAATTTTTTAATTTTTAAAATTATAAATTTAACGAATATTCTTTGTCCTTCACAATTCCGAAAATATTAAATAATTTTAATTTTATTAATTTAAAAATGTTAGAATATGCAAATTGAATTCGATTAGTTTCATTGACCATTTCGAACGTTGAATATGTGGGCTATAACTATGCAATTTTAAATTTTAAATACAAAAACCTAGAAAATTTGTTTTAACTCTTTCAAGTTTATTTTAATGGACTTTTGATTGGGAATCCCAGATGATGGTTAATAACAAGTCTGTGTACTCAAGAAAAAAATGCAAACTTTCCAACACATAAAATTTGGAAATCATTTTCTTTTCTCTATACGTATATATTCTAGATGTTTTGAATAAAAGTCGAAGGCCGCATTAAATTACCCCAGCAATTATAATAAAAATTGTGTACCAAAAAACCTGACAGTAATGAAATATAATTTCCATATCATTTTACTACATACATATGTACATATATACGTGTACAACAGTGAATCGTTGATGCTACATTAAATTTCACTTAAATTACCTTTTGTGTAGGATTTTCGCAAAAATTCTATCCTCATGTGTCATTTTATATATTATGTATGTAGAACTTTTTTTGTTTGTTTGTTTACTCTCTTTGTGCTGCGCTGTTGTTGTTAAGCTTTTTGTCATTTTACTTTTAGACATAGAAATATGTTGTCAAAAAAAAAAAAAGTTCTACGTAAAAACGATATTCACAATTTTTTTTCCATATAAATGTATGTACATACATATAAATAAAAAGGATTTTATTGTGATTCACAATGAGCACAGGTGCATTTGGGACTAATGTTAAAATAACAACATTCAATTCAATAAAAATCCTTGTATTTTATTTTATTTTATTTATATTTAAATACATATGTTGTTTATATATATTACATTGCTAATGTCGCTTAATCACTTTAATATATACACATATGTACATGGGATAACATCTCTCCTACTATATTCACATTTCACATAGGTATGCACAGTATACAAATGTACATACTGCAAAAATAAAAAAATAAAAATTGTTATCAAATTAAATTATCAATGATTATCACAAAATACTGGTGAAATAATTTTAACAAATTTACTTGTATTTTTGTACAGATTCAAAGAGGCAAGAGGGAGTTTCTTTTCAATTCATATATACACATGTACGTATCTATATACATAGGGAATACAGAGCAGATATTTTCAGTTTGATTGAAAATGAGTGAGTTGATCATAATCTTATATAATATGTATACAGTAGTACATTCATTCTCGTATAAATGTACATAAAGAAAGGATTCAATTGGGATTATGGTGTAAAGGAGGTATTCACATACATAATATGATAATTTTATAAATCAGATCCCCACATTAGATTAGCCACCTCCATCCGGTAGATATACGTACATATACTACATACATCAATACCAAACTAAAAAAACAGATATTTTTACAAATTATACATTTACTTTGCCTGTGGAACACAAACTTTGTTAGAAAAAAGATCTAACCCTCGGGTTATATAATTGATATACACGTGAGTTCGAAATAATTACAAAATACAGCAGAAACAAAAAGACAATTTATTGATATCATATACATTCCTCCTTATATATACACATTTACCCATAGGTAGCTAAATTGGTAATTTGAGAAAATATAAAATGTTTAGAACAGAACAACAACAATATACAAAATATTTCCACGAAATTTATGTTTTCGTTTCCATTTTTTATTTTTTATTTCTTCAGATTACCTGAAATAACATCTGTAGTACCAATTAATTAATGTTGGCACAATTTTTTTATTTTTTTTATTTGTTTCTGTTCGTTATTTAGAGAGATGAAGCAGCTTACCTGAAATTAAAAAAAAAAAAAAAGACCAAAATTAATTTACAGTTTGTGTAGCTAAATTTGTGGTTATATTCGTTCGTTATATAAAAAATTGTATATAAATGTGTGTGTGTGTGTGTATATATATATACTCGTATATGTATGCGGAGACGAGTAATTAATGTTCGGCATTGGAAGTAGCGCGAGGAAAACATTAATCTTTCCGTATACAGGCGGAACCATATTTTCTTGGCAGTAAATTTGTAATCCGTTTGCCACAAAATTTTCTTTTAATTTATATAAGTACTTATTGTATATGTATAGGTTAAGAAGTCATCAATATTTTAATTTGTTGTGCACACAAGGTGCAAGATGTATTATGATGTATCATATAGAGCAATACTAGACATATCAACAATACTAGAGTCCAATCCTATATTTGGGCAGCGTATGGATAGACGAAGCAAGATACCATCAAATGCGATCTGAACATTTACAGCAAACTCAATAAATAAAAATGGTGTAAACAAATGTATATGCGCGCGTATCAGGCCGAACCGATTTAGCCCAATCTTTTTTTGTTGTGTTCGCAATTGCCAAAAATGCTGTTTTTGTACGGGATTTCACATGTATCCAGTTGATGCTGCATGGATCCCAGTTAAGGTGGGGCAAAGCGACAAAGAAGTGCAACGAACGTTGACTTGAATCTCGCTGTTTTCAATTATGACTCTATACAATCGCCTACAAAAATCTTCGCTGCATTGATATTGGTGCATTGTCTGCCGTGTGTCGACATTGCCAAGCATTAAAGTTCCAAGCAGAAACGTCAGGGCTATGTTGTGCCGATGGTAAAGTTAAAATGCCGGTTATGACTTCGCCACCGGAATCAATGCTTTAACATGATATTCTTAAACCCTGCTACTATCCCATCTATAAGGTAATGACATCATCAGGTGTTCATCAGTTCGATAATATTGAACGATTGTACTCATCTTATTAAAAATTGCTCTGTATTTTAAAAATTCAAGAGCAATTTTATCATCGAAGCGGACCGTTGATGCCACCAGCGAATGAAGATCCCAAATCACTCCATATTTATTTCGTTGGAAATACCAAATTTGAATTAAGTTATCGTCTTGCGTCAAAACGAGGGATAATCGGAGAACTTCAATGTCTTTTGCATGAACACAATGCGCTGGCTCATTGGTTTAAAATTGCTATGGAGACAAAAACTTCTGATGATCACAAAATAATCATCAGAGTAGACAAAAGACCAACCAGAGGCCATGTAATTGTGATTGTTGGCGCAAATGTGGAATTCCGTGATATTCATATCATTTTTGTCATAGAGAGGATGGCTATTACTTCCAGGTAAAGATGGTGAATCGACCGACCGGTCAAGTTTTGAGCTGTCGATTGTATTTACATTGCTATACAAATAACATATTCATTTTGCAGGTGAAACACGAATAAAAAGGTCAGTACCATGCATTTTTATACTTATCGATTGATGATGCGACAATTGGATTGATGCGGATCAATCAATTAAATTGTTTTGAATCAAATCATATTTTCAAAACTGCTAAATATTTGCGTAAACAGCACCTTGTGGTTCAAAAGAGAGTGTCGCAGAGAAATGTGCATCTAGTATATATATATATGTAGTATTTTGGATGCAATAAATATTTCCACAAAACAGATGCGTCTTTATTTTCGTGCTTTTCGATTCAAAAATATAATCGAGAATGACCCTATATTTATTACAGATACTATCTGTAACATAGCCATAATTATATAACAAATACATCGACTAATATATAACTGCAACTGTTCATTTTATATACATGCAAAATACAATATTATAAGTATCATAGTACAGGGTGATACAGCAATGTCTAGATGATGCCGTGAGACGCGTTGCTACTTGTGCGGCACTCGATCCTACAATCGGCCATCCTGATGTTTGAGCGAACCGATCAAACTGTTTTAAAAGTAGCTAAGGAATTTTGCTGGATAGATCACTCGTCGTTGAGAACATCGTAAATTTATCATAGTTGGTTTCGTCGTTAATTTCGTCGTCGGTTTCGTCGTTAATATATCGTCGTTAATTTCGTCGTCGGTTTCGTCGTTAATATATCGTCGTTAATTTCGTCGTTGGTTTCGTCGTTCATTTTGAAGCTTGACTGGTATCAAGAGGCGTTGTTCTTTCGTATACATAATCGTCGTCCTCGCTGTCTTCACTGTCTTCATAAGGTGTCCAGGGCTTTATGTTGTCAACACTTGCCATTGTTAATTTTGGACCACGATGGGTACCAATACGTTCTACATCATAGCGATCATTATAACCGACCCGTATAACCTTATATGGTCCCAGAAACTTTGGATATAATTTTTCTCCTGTGGCGAATTGACACTTCTTGATGGCGACCATATCTCCAACGTTATATTTTGTAGCTCTCTTTCGTTTGTTATTAAATGTTCTACGGTTTTCTTGTTGAACTTTAAATATGCTTTCTCGTGCTTGATCTCGAATGGTCTCTCTCTCGTCCATAAATTCCGTAATAATTTCTTCTTGAATTGTTTCTGCCAGACGTAGGTCTTCAGGATTCCTCATCTTCGTACCAAACATAACCTCGAATGGGGTGCGATTAATACTTCTTTGGAAGGTAGAATTAAGGAAGCGTTGCAGAGGGTTCACATATTTAAACCAGTTTTCCGGACATTCAATAGACAGCTTAGTGAGTGCCGGTATTATAACTCGATGAATTCTTTCAACTTGTCCATTTGCACGCGGGACTCCGGTCGTTATTAGTGTATGATGAATTCCTTGCTCTCTACAGAAGTCTTGGAAATTGTTCGATGTGAACGAAGTTCCACGATCCGAGATTATTGTGGTTGGATTTCCGAAGTTGGTTCTGTACTGCTCCATTTTCTGAAGCACTTCGGCAGAAGTCGTTGATTTAACAGGGAAGAGCCAAGTGTACTTCGAAAAGCTATCTACAATAGAAAGGATATGGTTATATTGCTTTTTAGTGCTCACCAGTGGGCCCAAGTGATCGATATGAATGGTTGATAATGGTCTATTTCCTATTGGCAATGGGTTAAGAAACCCCTCTTGTTTCCCTACTTTTCTTTCGGCTAAAATACACTTTATACAGTTATTCCTGCATGATTCGCATACTTCACGAAGTTTAGGGAAGTAGTAGTCTCGTCGAATGATTTATTCCATTTTTCTTGCGGCAAAGTGACCATTTTCATGAACCTTCCGTACTAACTCACTTTGCATTGATTTCGGTATGCAAAATAGTTTTCTCCCATCAGATTGTTCTTTGAATATTACACCTCGTTCAATGGTATAGTCCTCATAGGGTCCGTGCTCTAATAGTTGTGCAACTAATCGCAAATTTGTATCTTTCTTTTGTGCACATTTTAATTTTTCTAAAAAACTCAATTCAATCACCATCACCACAGGATTACGACTAAGTGCATCGGCATGCTTCATTTGATCGCCGCGTCTGTGCTCTAATGTATATTGAAATTCCTGTAGCTGAAGAGCCCACCCTGCAATGCGTGCTGAAATTTCTTTTTTCTCCATCGTATATTTAAAGGCGCTACAGTCAGTGACGATTGTAAAACTTATCCCAAGCAAGTAAACGCGTAGTTTTTTAAGTGTATAAACTATTGCAAGCACCTCCAATTCATATGAAGAGTATCTTTCTTGTGTAGGGGATGTCTTGCGGCTATAATAATAAGTTGGGTGAAACTTCGAATCGTCACCATTCTGTAGAAGTACGGCACCAAATCCAAACTTTGAAGCATCGGTATGAAGCTGCGTCTCCGCTGTTGGTTTGTAAATTGCTAAAACTGGTTGATCTACTAGCAATTCCTTTAGTCGTTCGAATGCTTGTTTTTGATTCTCTCCCACGATAAACTCACAGTCCTTACGCAACAAATCGCTTAGAGGCTTGGCAATTACTGAATAATTTGGGATGAACTTTCTAAAATAGCCAGTAAGGCCTAAGAAACTCTGTACCTTTTTTATGCTATTTAGTTCCGGGAATGACCTTACACACTTGGTTTTTGATAATGAGGGTTTAATAACGCCTTTGGAAATTTCATATCCCAAATACTCGATGTTACTGTGGAGGAAAGAACATTTCTGCCATTTAATTTGTAGTCCATATGATTCACCCAATTTCAAAACTTCTTTAAGCTTTCCAATTGATTCCTCCGCAGATTTTGCAGGTATGATTATATCGTCCATATATACCAATATGTACGCTTTTACGATCAAAGGACGAAAAACACAGTTGATATATCGTTGAAAAACTGCTGGGGCGGTGCATAAGCCAAATGGAACTTTTTTAAACTCGAACTGACCATAATGCGTAACAAATGGTGTATTTTATACTACTTTCTTCAATAGGCACGTGAAAAAATCCATTTTCTAAATCTAGCGTCGTAAAAACTGAAGAATCGTATAGTTGGTCGATGTGATCCTCTATTATAGGCAGCGGGTAACGATCCATGATAATTTGTTTGTTAAGACGTCGGTATAATCAACGCAAAGTCGTTTTGAACTATCTTTTTTATTTGCCAATACTATGGGACTAGCAAACTCCGAATTGCTTGGTCTAATAATATCGGCTTTGAGCCACTCATTTATTTGTCTTTCAACTTCAGTTTTTTCTCCTGGTGAGAGACGTCGTGGTGATTGGTATACTGGTGTTTCGTTTTTTAAAATAATCTTCATTTTCACAGGGGAGGCATTATTGCTCTTAGGATGATAATTGCTTACCAGAGTCTCGATCGCGGCTACATATTTAGGATCGCCAATATTTAGACTATTATCGATATTTGATTCTACTGCTGTCACTTTCTTGATTCGGATTTCTTCACGTCCGACAGAAATTTCTGTACCAGTTAACACATCCTTACCGACTATCATCTTGGCATGTAATACAGTAGCCGGAACCACTTGAACTTTAGCATCAAATTCACTGTCGTCTATGTATATTTTAGAGTCAAAATATCCCATAGTATTTGCATGACCATTTGCTATACCGCTGATTTTAATGATTTTACTTCCGAGCTTTGGCGAACCTATAACTTTCCATTCATCTTCCCTTAGTAATGTTACTTCACTCCCTGTATCTATCAGAGCTTGCACCGAGTGTTCGCCAATCCTAATTTGTTTGTAGCATCCTGCAGATAATTCTCTCTGCTCACTTGCGCATTCGGTGGTTTTAGTATTTTTTGGACATTTTGCTGAAATGTGCCCAAACTCGTTACAATTGAAACATTTCAGTCCATCTGTACGTCGTCTGCAGTTTTTCGATATGTGACCACTCTGTCCGCAATTATAACATTTTGTGTTTTTCTTCAATTGTGGCGCTGCTAAAAAATTTGTACTTGGGGTACCGCTTCTCATTTTAAACGATGAATAAATATCTAGCTTTTCCCGAAATTCTGCGATAGTTCTTGCTCCATACAATATAGCTTTATTTGTTGCAAGGTCATCAATTCCATCAATTGTGTATTGAATAATAGCTGGTACGTCAACCCGACCACGAGCTGCTAATTCTCTCATCTCGAGAAAATATTCGTATAACGTTTCCGTTTTCACCTTGTGCCGTTGCATTAATAACCGGTGAATATCAGCGCTATTTTCATTACGTTTGAATTCGCTTAATAGGTGTGCTTTCAATTCTTTAAAACAAGTTAATGTTATACCCGTTCTCAATGATGTTTTGGCCGCACCTTTTAAACATTGTCGGCCATAAATAAGTTTTTGCAGCGGATTCCAATTACATATTGTTGCAGCATTCTCGAAATCATCCAACCAATTCTCGACCGAGTACGAGCCAATACCGTCAAAATCTGGTACGCATCCGTCCAAATCTCGCAGCGAAAAGTTGGTTGTAACGTGGCTATTTTTTGCCTGATCCATCGTCACCTCGCCTGGATTAGTCGCCTTATTTTCGACCTTGTTCTCACTAGAAGAACGTTCTGGTGAACCACGATTTATCATTCGCTCAGTAATTTGCTGTAAACCCGCTTGAAAGCTTTGTAAGAATTCGGATTCGTTTAATGAACTTATGGTATCACTACTATTTTGCTTATTTCTCTTTTTTCGATGAGCCATTTTCTTTTATAAAATAGATACTATAACCACACTAATTACTAAACTTTTTGGAACAAAATAACGTAAGCGCACTACACTAGTTTGTCACTCGTTTACGGTCAATGTCTTTGGCCGTTAATCACATGTACGCGAGAAAAAAAATTTTTTTTTTTTTTTTCGTATTTTCCTTTAACTTACGTACTGTTGTTTGTTCCTAATCGACGGCAGCCAATATTACTTTTTTTTTTTTTTTTTTTTTCAATAAATTAAAACGCATAGATATACCAAATTCTGGTTGAGCCCCCAAATTTGTAGTATTTTGGATGCAATAAATATTCCCACAAAAAAGATGCGTCTTTATTTTCGTGCTTTTCGATTCAAAAATATAATCGAGAATGATCCTATATTTATAACAGATAGTATACATAGCCATAATTATATAACAAATACATCGACTAATATATAACTGCAACTGTTCATTTTATATACATGCAAAATACAATATTATAAGTATCATAGTACAGGGTGATACAGCAATGTCTAGATGATGCCGTGAGACGCGTTGCTACTTGTGCGGCACTCGATCCTACATATATGTATATATATAGTTTAAGCCACTTTTGAAAGAGCACAAAAATTTACATTAACAGTGTTTAATCTAATTTTGAGCCAAATTAAACCGCTCATTTTAAAACTAAAAAATGTAAATTTATATGGATGCGATATCACCGAGGCTAAAGCTTGCAAATACTGTACGATTTCTGGCACACGGTTCATTTCAACAAGTAGTAAGTCAAAATTACCTGATTGTGACAAACACTTAATATTTTGGAATCAGTGGTGTGCGAAATATATAGGTAATCTTTCATTTATCGAAGGATGAAAATGCAAAATCGAATGAGTATTTCCTGAATAAAACGAAATTTCCAGGAGCGATTGGATCTGCCGATGTTACTCATATAAATATAATAAGACCAGCTAAAAATAAATCCTCGAGAATTACATTATGCACCTGAGAAACTTACACAAATCGTGATTATGCGTTATGTTCACAATTTGTGTGTCAATTGAACATTTAGTGGAAGTAGCGAAACCAATTGGCTTACAATAAGAGGCAATTTTTTACTTTGAACATATTAATTCAGATGCCTAATGCAAATTTACAAATTACATTTTCTTGAGGCGAAGTTTTTCAACTTTTAATTTCATTTATTTCTAGCAACATTGTTTTGCATGTTCTGCTTCCAAATTTGAAACTTTTATCAGTTGTATCCCTGATGTCCTTTAAAAATCGTTTCTATTTTTGATATTTCAGTATTTTTGAAATGAATTCCTTGTTGAGTTTTTCGACAGTCGATCTATTCGATAAATTCCATAATTGACCTTCTGGATTTAAACGTTTCCTCCATAACCCACCCTTCTTTTAGTAAGAACTTTTGGAAACGCAAGGCCATTCTGGAAAAAATGGAAGAAAACAAAAAACAGATCTTCATTTAGTAAATTAGATATACAGGTATAGGGGGGAAACGGATTATAAATGATCTGTAAAATGATGACAATGAAACAACTTAACCTTGTTAAGAATTTAGCAATGTTGTTTATCTTTTTGGCGCTTCATGGAATTCGGGGCGGCTGACATAAATCAAATGTAAAAAGATAAAATCATGGAACCGTATAAAAATCATTTATAGTTATCCTCTTCTAGTCGTTACCAAAAATTTAAAGTCAATTATAAAAAATGGAAGAATAGCAGACGATTGTATAAATCGTAATCGAACGAGAATAGATGTTATTTATAGATGGCCCAAAAAATATTTCGACAAAACTTAAGTTGCAATCCACCGATTAATCATAGCTTTTCCAAGTTTAGCGGAAACACGATTTACAAAAATATTAAAATTTCATGGTAACAAATTTTACCCGACCTTTCCAAACATCCAAACATAGTGAAACACAAGGAGTATTGTTTTTTATCAGTGTTAGACAATTTTTCGTGTGTTTTAGTATGTGAGTGCTTTTCAAGGTTAAGTAAATTTTGGTGTCAACATTTTATTTTTGTCATACAATTTTATAAATAACAATTTAACAAGAGAAAATTCTCGATAATCATAGTGAACAATCTGACTCCCCTATAGTTTCGATTCTGAGCTTGGTCTTCATACTGTCTTATACAATTTGAAGAAGGCAAATCGTTTTGTACACCTTGGAGTAATCGTCGACTGCAACGGCGTCTGCGCCTACCCTATCGCTCCTTTCAGCGGTTACTGCACAATTCGTTACGGGTCTGACAAAATAAATGAACGTGACCCAGCCAGCGTACTCGCTGATATTATACCTCATTTACAATATGAGGGATTTTCATCTGATTTATGATCTCGATATTGTACAGAGCTCGTTATGTACCATTTTTCATTGCGTTTTGGACCGTAAATCACATGCATGGTTCTTCTCATAAATGTAAGGAACCATCTCTCGTATTCGTCCGTTAGCGCTCAACTTTCAAATCCAAACATCATTCGTATCAATGGGCCTGATCAACGCTCTGTAAAACTTCAGTCTCACGGCACTTGATACATGTTAAGATGTTAGTGGCCGTAGACGATCCAAAGCAGGACTGCCTCCTGCCACCTGCCCCACATGTTTGAACCTCCTCACTCCCTCAAACGTATGTTGACCACTACCAAAAACTGTTACGCAATTGTCCCTATAACCAGAGAAGATTTATTTGGTTTTGGACTTATTGATCTGGAATCCAACAAAAGCTGAAAACACTACACGCAGATTAAGTATTTCCTTCACTTTGTTGCTATTTAGTTCAATCATGCATCCAATTTGGACGTTCACCGATATTTTCTGATGGAACAAACTACTCAAAATTGCAATAATGGCGTATGTATAAATAGAGCTGAAAAATTCCAAATGAATGAATGTGCAGCATTCTGAAACAAGAATTAATGACATTGAATGAATGAAGAGATATATCGAAAGCCTCTGCTTTAGTTAATAAAACACGGTGCCTTAAAGGAATATTACTGGAAATAAAAATGCCTCTCCCCTAAAAGTTATTACCTCCCCTCTCCTTCCATCTTGTTCTACTATTGAAGGTCACTAGAAATAATTACGAATTTCATTTAATTTTGGTTGTCAACTGTTTTATAAGTTTTTCAGTTTTCTACAAGTTTAGCAGAGAATCATTTGCCACTGATGGGTTCGAAGAAGGACTTAGTACAAAAGGATAAGTATATAGGCAGTCTGAAGACTATCCGTGTATACTAATCACGATAATGAACTAGGAAACAACAAAATAACGAATCGAAACTGAACATTTTTTTTTTGTTAAAATGGACAAACTTTAAAATAGAAAACTTGTTTGGGTGTTCTGATTCACATGGAGATCTAGGGTTTGGCGTGCGCATCGTAATTTTAAGAAAATTCGATGAATCACATGCATCGACGCAATGAACGTAAAAGACGTGACGCGATAGGATGGTTCATCTTATTTTCAACGATACGTTAAATTAATTAATCCACTTTTCTAACTTCTATCGCTCTCTTTAGTTTCCGATTAATTTCTTTTACACGTTCTGGTTCTCACCAGTGAATCCAATAAAATGTCATTACCGCAGTTTCATAATATATAACGACACTCGAATGTATTAGGAAATTTATTCAATAACGCTTCTCATGTCAAAAAAATTACAAAACCAGAAAACCTAACCACATTTTAATGCACATAACTACCATGACTGAAGGGCAATCATGCATGCAGTCTGGTGCGGATATAAACAAAATTGTACGAATGGTTATTGATTGATTTTTAAAAAGGAATTTACTTGGTTTTCGTAGTTGCCACAATTATTTAGAATTGTTGGCATTAGTTAAACTGGGAAACAATAGTTCTAAAAATCAGTTAGGCCAAATCTATAAGTTATCATCAATTTGACGTGTGGTTCGAAAATAAATAAAAACCAATTCAATTCCTCGCATGCGCCACATGTGTCCGCATGCATAATTGGACCGTTATACTGAACCTTTTAAGTAATTGATCCTTGACATCGTGGGCCATTATATCCCAACGTGGCACGAACTTAATAAATGAATGCTTTTAATTAGAGATAATTTAACAAAATATTCATGTAAATCTCAAAAATTCTATAGATTTGATCTAGATCCATAAAATCTGTTCTGTTAAAATTATCAATTTTACCGCATTCCATTAGAAAATTCAAACATAAAAATAAAAATCAGCTCTACCCACACTATATAGTATCGCATTAAATGAAAGAATACAGTAGCTAAAACAACACAATGTTTCATTGATGTTGACGAATATATTATGTTTTATAAATAAATTAATTTTTCGTTGGTGCGAGTGACTCTATAAATGAATCGTGTGGACACTGTCCACCTTGCCCAATATGCCAGGTCGCACCTGCCTTATACTA
This sequence comes from Tipula unca, assembly GCA_951394425.1. Classification (NCBI taxonomy): domain Eukaryota; kingdom Metazoa; phylum Arthropoda; class Insecta; order Diptera; family Tipulidae; genus Tipula; species Tipula unca. Next base: position 104,374,235 of record OX596382.1, on the reverse strand, counting down.
TACTTCAGACATATCCTCCAACTCCTCAATATGTATACACAGATGTAGTTGAAAGAATTTTTAAAATGTATTTCAAATGAACGAAAACTGTTCGGTATAGTACGAAATACTTTCAGCGTAAATATTGCAAATTGGAAGATGTATCCTACAAAGAGGCAAAGTTGAACAAATTTACAAAAGGACAAAAACTCAATTTACTGGCTTTCTATTACTCTTATATCAGTTTATTAGAAATAATTTGTGAAATGAATTCTTTCAAAAATCACTGTAAACATCATAAACCGAACCACTACCGAAAAGGATGGTACATCTTAACAAAAAGATAAAGAGCACAGCGAATGATGAAAACAATGCAGAAATGGACTAATTTCATTTCGCATATCGCGAAGATATCATTTTAACTAAGTGTGGTGAAGTGGAAGATCAAATTATTGAACACAGTCTTTACACTATCTCTCGATTGGTACATTTTAAAATCAGAACTAGTTAAAAGCAAAAGGGAAAATTTTTATTGTTTGATGCCTTCGTATCAGAATTCCACAAATTTTGAGAACTTGAATAGTAAATTCATTTTCTATGGAATTTTAAAATTTAAAATTGTACAGGATTCATTACATGACGCCCTGCAATCAGCGAATAATTAACACAAATTATAGTGTTGGTTCAATTATTTGAATTCCTTATCGCACAATAAAATGTTGTTTACGTAGTTTAAGTTTCACGCGGGCTTCTATTTAGCTATTAGCGCTAATGATTTTTTTTTGCGCCACATCTCACCCGCTATATTATGCTGGCTTCATAGGATTTTATGTCCAGGATGGTTTAAATTAAATGGATTGCAAAAATTAGAAAGTGAATTTCGTGGTAGTTTGCGGGTTACCAAGGACCCAAACTTGTGCGAAATCAAATGTTTTTGAATTTGTATTGATGATTCAGCTTCCTTGACTTTTGATTAAACAAAAATATCTGGAGCAATAGAAGCTGAATGGACAAAGCGGAAAAAGAAATCAAAATTCACTTACGATCTTAGCATATAGAAGGCAAATACAATTGAAAATCCCATTCACCTATTTTGAGTTTTCAACGCATCATGGGTTAAATTGGTGTCGCAAAAATATTCTATAAATATTGAATTAATTAATACGACCATAACATTATTTGTACACAACGTTTTTATTAATTTATTCTACACCGCTTTACACGACTCTTCTTCGGCATACACAAACGACTTTTGCGTTTTGATTTGGGCACCTTCGCCGCCTGTAACAAGTATGGTGCTTTTTCTTTTACTGTCATGGCGCGCCATACTTCGCTCGACATTATGTTGAGTACAATCATGCCTATGCCCGGATGGTTTAAACTAAAAATTTGGCGAAAATTCAGGAATGGATTTCGTGTTAGTTTAGGACCGTTATTCAATACCGACGAACATGAAGAGCTTGCTTTTGGTTTAACCATAATGCATATATACGTACATAAATATTGTAAAAATAAATTAAAATAAATCGATTCGAGTACGAAAATAAATTGTAGGAAATAATTTTTTTTGATTTGCAATTTTTCCGACGCAAACAATGTTGACGACTTTGATTTTGATATTTTTTCATTTGCACCAAAAATTAGATTCGCAAAGTGTTGTTTTCACCGCTTTTGGTTTAAACAAAAAATCTGTTTTATAATAATTATTATTTTTATGTTGAACTTTTGGTACAAAAAGCTTGGATAAATAAAATTGTCCATATAGCCAAATTTGGCTTAACGTTCATGTCTTATCTATGGTAAAACTCACTGATTTTGCATTTCTTTCTTTTGTGTCTCTGACTTTTCATTTAGCTCGAAAACCACTCTAAGTTAAAATGTATTTTGTAAGATGTCATAAAATTCAGGGGCCGCGGAAACAACCTGTCCTAATGCATTTTAAACAAAATGAAATTATCAAAGTCGGCAATCAATACACTGGCAGATTCGTAATTCAAAATTTTCAAATCAATAAATCATTTCCCAGTTTGTTTTCTATAGACATATTGTTTTTATATATAAAAAAAAAAATTTATTTTCGAAAAATTTATTTTATACGTACATGAAAAATGGTTAAACCAATTGCTGCCTCATCATCTAAATCCGTTGAACGCAAACCATCCCGGCTAACACGAAATCCATTTGTGAATTTTATACGAATTTTTCGTTTAGAACATCCGACCATAAAATTTAATGAAGTATTCGTGAGGGCTGGTGAGGCATGGCAAAATCTTACCACAGAAGAAAAATCACCGTTCGTACTAGAAGCGTCGAGGGTCCGTAAATATAAACCAAGAAAACGATATTTTACCGCGCGAAAAAGTCGTAAAAATGTTGCAGTAAGAATATAAATTAATAAAAATGTTGTCACAAATACAAAAGTCATTTTAAGATTGAATCCCGTCTATAATTTCATTTGGTGCGCGCGAGATTACAATTTTTGACACGATACCCATAAAAAATTATTGTGATTGTATACACAGCAAGTATATAGTGTAGCTGTTGCAATAATAATAAATAAATTTAATTGATTGAAAAATTCACGCAACCATAAATACGCGCACGATTTTGAGCCAAGATGAACAAAAACCACTCAGTAAAATGATTCTAAAGTCTAAACTAATTTTACTTTAATGTCGCGATTTATTTTTTTGGAGGTGAAATTCTCCTACACTTATATCAACTTTACAATGCTTTTTCGGTTTACTTTACAGTTTTTTATTTTTTATTATTATGATTTGTTATAGTCAAAAAGTTTTCTATTTCTTTTTATAACTTTTCGGTTCTCGTATATACTTATATATACATTTTGGTTCTAAAACGAAACAATTTTATAAGAAAGCAAATATTTTGTTAAAGCATATATCATGTGTATATATGTACGGAAAATATGATACTGTACACAAAAAAGTGCTTTTTTAACGCGAAGCTTTTAAAAAGTTTTTGTGTTTTTGGTTATTTATATTTTTGTATTATACTTTTAATATTTAACGTTAGCAAACTAGTTTTTGTGTATGCTTTTTGGTTGGTGTTTTACGTTACTCTAATTTTTTGGTTATTATAAGAAATAACTTTTCATAAAAAAAAATTTTTTATGAAAAAGTTTGTATGAGAAGCTTTGTATATCCTGCTATGTGCCCTCTATATGGTGGTGGCACATTTAACGTTTGGTTGATATTAAATTTAATGAAGAGGAAAAATCGTTCTATATATGCGAGTATAGCTATGAAAGCTCTAGCACAAAAACACGGTTTTATTTAAATGGAGGTCCCAAAATTCGAACATGCCATGTGTAGACAATTTTTCTACAATGTGTCTACAATATATGGGCCATGTGTCATCAGTTTGTCTGAATTGTGTCTACAATGTACACAATGCGTAGACAATGTGTAGATAATTGAGTACACAACGCATTAAATGGGTCTACAAACTGTCTACCTACATATGTATACATTAAAGGTATACTGTAGACAAATTGATTGCAATGTGTCTGCAATCTGTCCACATTGCAGATAACTTGTCAACACAGTACACATATTGTGTACAATGTGTCTTTTACTGTATATATTGTAGACGCATGGTTAGATATATACATTAAAGAGCCATTTATACTTAAACACTTTGCGTTTAATGTGACTGCGATGTGTACACAGTGGTAGACATATTTGTAGACACATTGTCTAGTTGGCAATTATGTATACAATGCTTACATTGTCTACAGAATAAAATATACAATAAAACGAGCAGGTATATGCGATAAAAATGTTAAAACAGCAGAGCAGCTCCAACTGAAAACAACTCTGCAAAGAATCGGAGCACATATACATGTATATACTCTTGGTTACTATACACATACAATAGAAATCGATATATGTTCAACAGAAGATTGTTGCCTGAACTTCACATTGATAATTTGAGAGATTTTTGAATCTGACACAATTTTCGGAATTGGTTGTCTTGATCTCTCTGAACTTAGTGTTGAATTTGACTCATTATATGTCTCCCGTATGATCTTAAATTGTCTGTCAATTGTATGGCCTATTGTGGCATATAGAGTTCGAAACTTTTGTCAGCTCCAGCTAATCGTTGATAATTACTACATTTATTAAAGTACCTAACAATACTTTCATGCTTTGTTTTCAATTTTGGTCATACGTCAATTTCAATTTTGGTCATACGTCATTTAAAACATAATTGAAAAAACACTCAAATATTTTTAGAACTGATAAGAGAGAACTGATGACTGTAGCAATTTTATTTTCTGTGAAATTGAAGATCATTTTAAAATTGAATGATTCGATTTGATGCCAAGAAAAACAAAAATAGTTTCTAATTATACAGTCGACTGTATATTATAGTTTCTAATTATGTATACAGTTGTGAAACCCATCTCACAAAACCCCGAGAATTTTCTCATTTTGAAGACAATGACCGTAACGGAAAGCTACAAAATGGATATTTGCGGGATTCAGTTGATCGTTTTAGAAAGAATTTGCAACCCCGTCGTCAGAGGACAATATAAGTTGAGAATCAAGAAAATGGAAATTTGCGGGATTCAGTTTAACTTTTAATTATATTCTTCGTGGAGTTTAAGAGCCGAGAAATGCAGGGAAATTTTGTTATATGAAGCAATTTTCAATTCCCGATCCAGGATAAGATTGGCACAGAATAGATAAATACGAGTTGGAAACTAAGCTAATCGAATTTTCGAATTCAATTGAAGTTGAAAGTGAATTTTTGGTAACTCGTTGAGGTTTCGAGACTAAAAGATATATTTTGAATAATAGTATGAGGTCCTCACCGGATATATCTAAACATTATTTATGGTTTTAAAATTTAATGTCGATAATCCGAAACTTTCGAAAATGGCTGTGAATTGGTAAATCTTAACAAATTTTAGTAGTGACGCGTAGACTTTAGTAGTGAGCGCATCTCATAAACTCCAAAATACGATGACTAAAACTTATGTCTGAACCCCATTTACTAATCCATATGCGGTTGAAAAATAAATGAAACCAAGCTTCATTGTAATTCCGTTGAAAATCAGTGATGTGCAAAGGTGGGTGCGACCCAAATGAAGAGTCAATTTGTTTTCCATTTTATTCAAAAAAATATTTTGTAAGAAGTATTCACTGACTCATCTCTTGATGTAGACATAATGGTATAAAATTAATTTACTGGACGGAAAATGTTGAGCCTAATTCCAAAGGAACAACATCATTTGTTTTTAATCAACTTTGCAACTCATTCCTGGATATGACCGAAGTTGGTTTAGGATGGTCGGCGAATGAAACAGTTTTTGCTTCGTAGTACAACAGGAAATTGATAATTATATCATCGTGGTTACATGTGTAGGCGAAAATATTCGTAGGTTTTCAAGGTGAAATAAACATCGTTGTCTAACTCAGTAGGTGAAATCTCAGGAAATTGACTGGTAGTCTTTCAGAACTCGAACTACTGAATAAACCGTTGTGCAATGTTCGAGTAAACATTTGATTCGTTATGTTTGAGTTATGAAGAGTATGCTGAACGTTCACAGGACTACAAACGCGTACAAATGTCTCGCTGTAATGTAAAAAAAAATCGAGTATAGGTCTAACGATTCAGCGGCTTTCATTGCTGTATACTGCACAAGTGCACACGTCTTTCCAGACAATACTGTGTACTATTGTTATGTCTTTACAAACCAAACTATTGGATATAGTTATCAAATTCTAATAAGGCTGCACTAGAAAGACTATTTCAATTTAGTTAAAATCTAGTTTGATTTGAATGGAAATAAATTGCAAGCACATTTTAAAATGCATTCATCCTGAAATGCGATCATGTCTTGACTCTTATGCATTTTAATTTGATTGATTTAATTTATGTAGTTCATGGAATTAATTTTAAAAATCAAGTCAAACATTTGAAATCTAGATTTGATAGATAAATGTTAAAGCCCAGATTTTGTTTATTAAAAATTGAAGCCGATATACAAATTTGGTGTTTTCGATTTGATTTGAATATTAAAATTTTAAGTCTAGATTCGATTACTTAAACGCTTGGTTGAATTTAATGAAAATTGAAATTTAGGCATTTAAAATTTAAGTTTTTAGTAATGAACTTTTCAAGTTCTAAGTTAAGACCTAAGTCAGGCGTTTTTATTAGAAAATTGAAAGGTAAGATTTGAATAAAAATTCTACAGGTTTGATTATTAAAGTTGAAGTCTGGATGTGGGATTTAATAATTATAATTTTCAATGCAGATTTGAACATTATAATTTTGAAATTTGATTTGATTACCACCGAGAATCGGAGCATGGACCCTGAATACCAAAACTAGAACGCTATACTTATTTTGCCAACGAGAGCTTTGAATTGAAAAATTGTATTTTAAATTTCTCAATATCCCAATTGATTACACAAATTTGATGTTTTGATTTGATTAGAAAAATATGAAGTTAATGAACTTTAAAATCATGATTATTAAAATTTGAAATCAATATTTGATTATTTTATTTTACGCACAAATTTGATTTTCTTCTACAAATTTGAAACCCATAAGTTTGATTATAAATTTGAACGTAGTTTTCATTACTGAAACTTGTAGTCCATATAGAACTGATAACAAAAATTTGAAAAGTCGAAATTTGATAAAATAGTTAAAATATTGATTTGGTTATACGAATTTGAAAGAAATTTGAATAGACAACTTTAAATTTTTGACTTAATTATTTAAATTTGAGACTTAGATTTGGTTTGAAAATATTGAAGCAAAATTTGATTATTTTAACTAAAATTTTGAACACCAATTGACTTCACTATTGAAATAGAAATTCAAAATTTGATAATAAACATTTGAATTTTATCAATTTAATTATTAAAATTTGAATTCTGAATTACATATTAATTATCATTCAAATTAATGTTACGCCAATATTAGATTATTGAAGTTGGTAGTCTAAAGTTGATATAAAAATTTGAGGTCAAGATTTGGTTAGAAAGATTGGAAGTTTTGATTTGATTATACAAATTTTAAGTTAAACTTGAACCTTTTGTTATTTGTACCATCACGAGGTATCATCGTAATTGTTTATTTCTGCAGATATTGTCTTTCAGCAGATATTGTTGGTTTTGCGGATAAATCTAATCCACAGTGTCTACCAAAAAATGACGTTTACTAGAGAGATCGTGCTCAAATAAGGCGCCACCACTCTAGTTGACACCAATCACAAGTCGCTTGATGTCATTGGTTTAACTGTTTAAAGCATTGCATTGGCATTTGGCTGGAAATGTACAAACGGCAATGATACCAACAAGATTTGACACTAGTTACTAATTTACCGTGCAAATTTAATTTTTAGAACGATTCATCTCCGTTTAAAGTGACTTTATATTCAAGACAATCAAAGTGTTCTTTTGAATAGCTTAGCCATTTAACCTTTCATCACCTCCATCTTAGTTGATTTGACTTCACATAAATTATCCGTTAATAGTCGAAGAAAAATTAGATAAATGTACTTGTTCCATTTTGCGTACGTTAAATATTTTTGTAGTACCAAACGTCCACCAAACAGAACGTTAATGATGGAAGCGGGGCATCAGTGTTATATATACCAAGAAAAAGGTTGGTCCAACTTGAAGCGGATGGTGTGAATGGTGCGGCATGGAGGAAAAACGATGACCGGGAAGCTGCTTAAAGAAGATGGACATAGTGATGAATATGATGCAGCAAATAGGAGAGCATATAGCTTAGGAGTACCGGCAACGGCTAGCGAAGAGATGGTGCAAGGAGCACAGAATGTGCAGGTGAATGGTCATGTTCTTTTAATTCCTTTAATAATGATACGTCCGTCGATCCATAGGTTGGAAGGCAAATAGGTTTGCCAAATGAGTGGACTGCTCGCTGAGCATACCGGGATTGATGGTTGCGATTGAAAACAGTCCCCAACAAATTCATAGATCAATCACTCAAAGCAGTTAATTTATGTATTTCGTATCGTGTTCGTGAAATAGTGTCGTAAAAACCAGGAATGGCAAGCCTGCCGTTTTTGTAATGAATGGCTGACCGAGGCTATTAAACCGAAATTTATAAAAATTGTTGAAATAAAATTTATAATGTTTCAAGAAATTTTGTAAAATACGAAATATGTACTTAAGTCGAAATACATTTTTAGACAGTTATATATAAAAGTCACCAAATTTTGCACAGAAAAAACGTTTTATTTTGAATTCAGCTGAAGTCATATAGCTGAATTTGTCTTTAAGTCGACCTAAGCGGTTTTGCCTTATGACCCTAATTTTTATAATTTCGGTATATGAATCAGGTTTGACTTTATCAAAAAATTCTATAGTTTATAGTACACTTTTGTAATGAATTTTCAACGTTTCTCAACATTTTTTAAAACATAATAGTTTTAGACAAATATTTAAAAAATTTAAATTTTTATAAATATTTTTTACAAAGGCTCAATTTAAAAATATATTTCTAGCGCTTCTTCTTAATAGTGCAAGTTCATATAATAGGCCAGCGATGACAAACCTATAGGATACACCTACAAAATTGTTTATGATATGCGAGAGATGTCCCGCATATAAACTAACCCTCCGTATGAGCCAGTTGAGAAGATCACTTGGTTTTTCACGAAAACTGTAGCATATTAAGGAGAAAAATACTTGTAATGAAAGTTCTAGGAGCGGGAGTGATTTTTTTTTGTGACCTTGGATGACCTTTAATGACTCTGTTTTTTTTTGTTTCAGCCAAATACTGGATATGTTTTAAATGTCTCTTTGTTTCTTATTTGAAGCATTCGGCCGTTGATACTTTTTATAGCGCAGCAACTTAAGGTTACTGCCGTCAATCACAACACTTACTGATTACTCTTATATCATCACCCTAGCCTAGTTTCAAAATATTTTATAATAAGAGAAATTCGGAAGGAAAAAAATACTTGTAATGAAAGTTCTAGGATCGGGAGTGATTTTTTTTGTTACCTTGGATGACTTTAATGACTCTGTTTTTTTTGTTTCAGCCAAATACTGGATATGTTTTAAATGTCTCTTATTAAGCCTCCGTATGAGCCAGTTGAGAAGATCACTTGGTTTTTCACGTAAACTATAGCATATTAAGGAGAAAAATACTTGTAATGAAAGTTCTAGGAGCAGGAGTGATTTTTTTGTGTGACCTTGAATGACCTTTAATGACACTGTTTTTTGTTTGTTTCAGCCAAATACTGGATATGTTTTAAATGTCTCTTTGTTTCTTATTTGAAGCATTCGGCCGTTGATACTTTTTATAGCGCAGCAACGTAAGAGTGCTGCCGACGATCACAACACTTACTGATTGCTCTTATATCATCACACTGGCCTAGTTTCAAAATATTTTATAATAAGACAAATTCGGAAATGTTTGTACCTGTTCTCCATCAATTTTAGATCTTTCGTACATACGTATATGCATGTGACTTATATATCAACTATACATATGGTTATAATATTCTTTTCCTAAAACCATCTCCTGTACATATTTATATTCAAATATTAAGATGAGGCAAAATATGAAAATAAAATGTTAAAAAAGTGGGAAAACTAAGCTAAACACGTAAGTGACTGACAGAATACAAAAATCATATTACAAAAAAAAAAAAAAAAAAACGTAGACAAGTTTTCGTATGTATACAGCTACACATATACACAATTTGAAATAATAATAGAAGTAAAGGTGAGAAGGTTTTTGCAGGCTAATATATCTGTGTATATATATATACACATCCTGAAAAATTCATTTAATTCCAAAAAGCATGTATCCCATATTTTTACAACAACAAAACTAAATGTATATGTCTTTTTATATATATATATCCGCATCTATCTGTAATGAGGAGAGCTACTAGGCATTTCAATTACATGTACCATGTATACACCATTTTAGTTTTATTGCCAACACAACAGTATGTCATATAATTTAGTGTTTTGCAAATGTGTTGTACCTGAGTGTAATTTTCTATATTGGGTTTATATATGCGGGGTATAGTTGTTGACAGCTTATGAGTGGGTATATGGTAAAATTAATGATCGAATAAAATTGCGTGCGGATTGGTACCGGAATATACTATATTATGACGATCAGGATTTACATAAAATAATTTCACATGGTTATGCTCAATAATGTCTAAACCATCATCACGTATAGTGCTCACTTGACGCGTGCCGAAAGGAAACGGATAGGAATCCGCCATTATATGTTTTAATGTGTTTTAATTAACACTTTGAATTGTCCTTCAATTTTTCAAACTTTGTTCCACCAACCAATAATCCCATTTACAAACATATAAGTTCTGAATTTTGCAGATCCCAATAATCCAATGACAAATAGATGTTTTACAAAATTTTAAAAATTACTAGATTTAGTGCTTGTTCTGTTTTTTCTAATTCGAATTAAGCCGCAATTTCGAAATTAAAAATTTAACAAAATTTACAATCTTTAAGATTTGTTTATCAAATTCTCTGATTTGCGTTTAGCCTGCGATTGTCAACATACCGACTGCTTAAGTATGTTGTATATAGAGAATTTTTAAATATTTGACAAATTATTTCAAAATATTACAAAATTTTCAACAGGGAAACGTATTTATCTCCACACACTAATATACAAATAGATGTACACTAACATAGATAATATGTATATGTATAGCAACCTTCACCTCTCTTACATATTATTGTATGTAATGTATGTATGTATATGAAACAACCAGCAATTTACGTAGGTACATATCTAAATTCCAAATGTATAAAAAATTTGTGTAACTGCTCATTTCAAAAAATAAAAAAATTAAATTTATTGTTGTCTACCTAATTAAGACGTGTAATTACTTATTTTTCACTGTTTCGAGCATTTCGTATAAATGTATGTATACATACATATTATACGTAACCTAACCAATTATAAAAGGTGCCGTAGGGTAAAATTCAACTTTTGATAACAAGTAAAACACTTTAAGTATATAATACATATGTGTGTATGTGTGTGTGTGTTGTATATCATGTGTACATAATTTCTATTCTTTCTTATATGTTGTACTTTGGTATAATATGTACCATTCACATTTCCATTGTTTTCAATTTGGGTGGAGAATTTTTACCATTTACGTTTTTGCTGCCATCTTCACTTGTTATGTAATGTGGTGTGCACTTCTTTACGGAATTGCCCTCGAGACATATCGTCATTAAAGCTGATTATCGGAGTACGTCATGTAGATCATCGCACTCACAAAAATTGTTTTATCAAACAATCGGACGGTTATTAAAGCCGGGTCTGAAGGGTATGTTAAAATAAATATGGCGCATGCCGACATATGAAATTTTACGTACTCGAATTAATATGTTCGGTGTGTGTCGTATTGACGGTAGATTTTGAAATTAGACGAAAGTTTTAATGGCATTTTTTACATCGTTGGATATGAAAAATAGAGCCTTATATAGATTCAATATCAGGCAAACTAGTTTCTGGTCCATCATCGCCTTTAACTGTCATTACCCATTTTTAGTAAAATGCAAGATTTTAACTCTGGAATTTTTTGCTCTTAAACCGGTAAAACATCACGTTACCCATCACATTGTAACTAAAGGACTCTCAGTTAAAGCCATGATCCGTCGACTGTCTGCCGAAAGAACGCTGGCTGCCCAAAAAGAAACGGAGCCACTCGATTGAAATGGGACATTGTACTCGATCAAAAGATAAATGGTCTAGCGATCCCGTTTAAAAGAAAAGTGGTGATTGAAGACTATTGACTTGGTGAGAACTAAACCATCAAACACCAGTCGAAAGAAAGAATATTACAAAAACATCATGACATTTGGATTGCCTATAATTAGTTAACGAGAATAAGATACCCGCGGGACTCTTTGTGACATACAAAAATTTCCTCTATTCTCTTCGTTAGTTGTTAAGCGCATTATCTTGTGTCAAACAGGTATAAGGAGAACATTGTATAGCTGACACGTTATCCTGAATCGAAATTATTCAAATTTCATCAATAATTGATTTCGCTAGCATGTCAGATCAACAATCTAACGATCTTAATTTTGAAACTTAAATTTGAAGTTTGCCAAACTTCCTCTTTTCGGATCCTACAAGATTACTGTTTGCGACACTTTGAGTCGACACATCATTTCCGGGAATATGATCTACAGTAAAACTGCCAAATTATAAAAATATATTTAACCGTTTTAGGACCTCGTCATATAAAATCACATTTAGGACATTTGAACGATTCGATGAAATTCACAACATTTATTCAGTCAGACCACTTACCGTGTCAGAAAGTCAACGTTACTTATTTGCATGTTAAACAACTGAAGTTAAAGCAGATGCCGATTTTTATATTCTAAACATCGTGCTATATCGTCACTGATCCAGGACAATTTCAGTACAAAATTACTAACAGTTTTACTATAGGATTGAGGACTACTTACAGGGAGTCTTGTCATAGCACATCCACACGATACAATTTGAGTAGTTAATACTGTATCTCCCGCACAACACAACAAACACAAGTTTTTCGTATCTTTGCAAAAGTGCACATGTTTTGGTTCGCACCGACGTGTTTCGCTGCAACCACCATATGCAAGGACCATTTCTTGTGCAATTGCGCGGTGGCAATTAATATTTTCTTAGTGCACAGTGACAAATAATATTAATAGTATTGTCTTAACAACCCATCACCGCTAAACTTCCTGCAGCCAAATTGATCACGTGCTCATTTTTAAAGGGCTAGCTGTGATTCTGAAATACGTACAGGCGACCAACATTTAGTGCTGCACAGCAAACTTAAGGACCAGTGACAGTTGGACTAAAAAATGATTGGTTTGATGACGAGTCTCGTCTTTAAGTCAAGCAACAGAATGCGGCCTATAGTGAAGTGTAACAGCGTCGCACAATCGCAAGGAAAAAAAAGTAGCTCTTGCAAGTAGAGAAGCTAAGTGTATTTGTAGACCCTGATTTGGTTTACTCTCTTTTTTTTAAATATTTTTTTTTGTTCTCTTTTTGAATTTTCTATAAATATTCTAACTTAGGGCCGCAATAGTAGAGCCCCAATTGTACAATCGAAAAAAAAAGAACTTTTCACTGAGCTTCGTAAAACAACAGATTTTTTTTTTTCAATACTTCCAAAATTAAGGCTGCCAGATGTCCCTTTTGGAAAAGAACAGTCCTTCCGTAGAACAATTTGTGCTACCCATAAATTTTGTTCTTTTCTGTTCTTTTTTAAATCATTTGAAAGCAAAACGATTCAAATTACAAAAACTAAGTATAACACAGATCTCATGAGAACCATTTAGGATTACTGTATCCAGAAGAAAGCACAAACAATTAAAAGAAATTAATTTTTCGATTAGAATCCCCTTGCAACTGCAGGCCCTCGAACTGCAAAGAATTTGAATTTTTGAAGGAGTGTTTATATTGGAAACCTTGAAAACGGAAATTATTTGGATTAAGTTGAACTTTTATTACTTGAACTTTTACGCTCATTTGGGAACCATAATTCAAATATATCTGGCATTTCACATTTCCAAGTCCTGAAAAGTATTGGAAACTCACGGACAAGAAAAATCAAAAAATTTGAAATGCTTTTTATTAAATGTTTCACACATTTTCCATTTTGCTGTGAGAAGCGTTGGCAATCCAAAGAAGAATACGACTGTGAACCAAGAAAATGGAATTTTTCTGGATTTAGTCGAATTTTTAAATAACTCCTTCGTAATTTTTGGCGAAATTCTATTCCTCGGTTGAAATTAAGGAATTTGTATTTGAAACCTTCCAAAACCTTTAGTACTACGTAAGCTAAGCCAATTCGTGGCTCTGCAAGGCTCTGAATGTTATTAAAGGTTTAAGTGTATTTTATAATTTAGATTCTTGTTGCCTGTTTTTTTCTATTTCTTGCAACAAATTATAATTGAGTCACCTGAAATGCCAATTGCGAAAAAATTCAAATTTCATAGTTTTAAAAGTAAAATACATTTAGAATGTTTTTTAAGGAATACTTTCAATTTTAGGTTAAACTGCCCTTTCGAAAGTCCAAACTGAAATAGGTCCTCGACATTGGAAAGAAATGTAGACATCTTATTGATTGTAGTTAGTACGATGTTTTTCAAGTTTTAACAACTTGTCGACGAAAATCACGGATGGGCACGTTTATCTTAATACTCTGAAGAATGAAAGGAGAGTTTACGTGACCCAAAAGTGCATTTTCAATAGTCCCGCGTAAAGTTTTTGCCTATGTCTTTCCAAGGTCGCTATTTAATGCGTATTACAACGTACAGTGTTAGGTGGAAAAAAGGTCAAGTTTTCATGATAAGGTAAATTGTAGTTGTAGTTCCAGTTTGTTTTTTCATAATATAGAGTAAAACTTATTTTTGTTCACCCTCAATTTTATGAATGCGTGGTCAGCATTATGAGGGCACCAAACGGCTGCTGCATATTCTAGTTGAGATCTTATGTATGCAAAGTATAGTGCAAATAGTGCATTTTGATCTTTAATCTTGATGTTTGAACGGCGAATAAAGCGAAACATGCATGGAGTTGGCTTTCGATACACCCTGAACAATGTGTCTGGACAATGAAATATCACTAACAAATATTACACCGAGGTCTTTGATTGTGGTGACGCGTTCAGTTAATGCCCCATTTATATTATAATTGTTTATATTTAATATTTTTAACTGGTTCACTTGTTTCGGAATATCTTAAGAACATCAGCAAACAAATGAACAGAAGAGTGTTGAATTATATTAGTAATGTTGTCAATAAATATCAGGAATAGAAAGGGACCTATATATTATAACCCTATGGGGAACTCCAGATTTTGCCAAAATAGGATTCGACTTTTCACCAGCAATTTCAATGATCAGTTATCTTTCCGTTCGGTACGATTGAAACCATTTGACATAATAATTGATGAAAAGCCAAACTTGGAGTAAATCTATAAAGATATATGGCTTAGAACTATTTTCTTGAAGGAGTTGCAGCGCAATATTTTAAATAGTTTAGTTAAAATTGAAGTGGTTGCAATTCCCCGATAGCAGGATATTTAATTTGTTTTACCTGATTTGAAGATTGGTGTAAATCCCGATATTTTCTATTTACTAGGGAAAATTCCAGTTTGGAATGATTTATTAAAGATGAGGTAAAATGGTTTGCAAACTACATCGGCCAATCATTTAATGATGGGCGAAGGGATAGTATCAGGTTCCCAGGCATCTCCAAGTGATTTAATTACATCTCTTCTTCAGAAATGGTTTGGGTATGTATTGCGTAATTATCATAGTTGGTAGGTTGATTGTTACAAGGTGAATCATCAGGATTGTAAATTGTTTGAAAAAATTATGAAAATAAGTTTGCTATTTGTTTGTGGCATAGTTAGAAATTCCAAAAGTATTTGGGGTCACTTTTAATATTGTTATTAACTTTGATTATGTATCTCTTGAAGCAATCATCATAATAAGAATAAAATTGTTCCTTATTTCGCGACAAGCTTTACTTTATCTTCATCTGAATAGGTACGTCTCATTTATTTATAAGCATGGTCCTTTTTATTTTTCAGATTAATTAATTTGTCATCGCAGCGGGGCGTAAATCCCGAGGATGATGAATGATTGAGTGGTACAAATTGATCGAATCCATAGAATAATATATCAAAATCGCAGTTAATCCACTTATTTCCTCGTCCCAATATTTATTATTTTGAAGCTTTTAAGTTCTTCAAAGTGTTCTGATTCTTGATGGAATTTTTAGTGTTCATTCATTTCTGAGATATTAAATCTGATTTCCGCATGGATTTGTGATGACTGTCATTGTATATGAATGGTGATGGTAAAAGCTGGCATCACTAAACCAACACTCAATATCCGATATAGTAGAGGATGAATGCATGCATTTAAGATCCTCGTCATAAAACCAGTTTACTTTGGTAAGGTTAGAATCCCTCAATACAACCCGGCTTGGTAAGATTGTAAATTTCTTGGATCGTTTCAATGCAGTTTGTGTATGTTTCATAATTGGTGAAGAATAGGTGGTATGTATAAACAGTATAAATGTATAGTTTCAACCATATTTATTGTAATTTTTACACAGGTATGTTCGATTTGACAACAGGACAGTTGAATTACTTCACAGGTAATTGAAGCGTTTACGACAATTAATACTCCTCGACCCGTTAATTTTTTGCCCGTTGATGTAGAACGGTCACATCTGTAGACGACATAATCACTCGGGAAAAATTCAGTGCTCTCAAACCAGATCAAGGTTTTGCGGAAATTCAGAAATTGATGTAATTTGGATAGTAAATAGTAAATTATTATTGGAGATACTGCTATCAACTCGTTTAGCTGATGACAAATTGGTGCTTTCTGGTATAAACCGAAAAACTGTCCTCTTTTTAAACTCAAATTCTTCAGATTTGCTGCTCGTGTAAAGTCTGCATTAGTGAGACTATAGCCCTAAATGATGAGTGGTCATTAGGTATGTCATTAATTGGTTTTGTATCATCTTGATGTATTTATCTGGTATTTATTGGAATTTTTCAGACAGGTAATTTTGAATTGGTTCCACAGACACAGATTTATGCAGTCTGATTACAAAAAGGTACCATCTCGGTATAATACTTGAAATAGGTACATGCATTTCTGTTGGCAAATCTGGAGATTGAATTGGGATTTGATGAACCAAAGTAGTCGACGAAATTTGATACAACATCAATGTTTGCATACGATGTTAGATCTTCGACAACCCTATTGATCGACGAAACTTGATGTTCAGTTGAATTAACCTCTATTCTTTGGAACTGTCTTGTTATATAGGAACAATGGCACTCATGGCTCTGATCACTCATGATAACAGTGTGGGTGAGGATATATTAAAAAATAGCAGCCAGCCGTGGTTTGTAAGAAATATCCTCTAAAACCATTGGTAAAATCCAAACCCTTATATAACAAGTGCCGTGAAGGTGAAAATTTACGCAAAGCGTTGATCAGGTCCATTGTTATGTATGTATGGATGTGAAAGTTGGACAACGTCTTTGCTTCTTCAGATTATCTAAGACTTCATGAAGACCAAGGTCAGGATCGAAACCGTTGGAGCCAAATTGTTATCTCAGTAAGGAATAAATGTATCTACATATTGTGTTTGTAATAATAACAAGTTTTGTTCTATTTTGTTATTTATATCAAAAGGGATCCGTCCGACATATATTATTAGGTATCAGAAAAAATTAAAACCCCACAGAGGCGTGTTTAACTGAATATTTAGCGAATAAACAGTTTATTCGCTAGACTGGTTTCAAAAATCTAATTAAAAAAAATTATTATTTCAAATTACTTTGTTGCTTCGTATATGATATCAGCCACCTGGATTTTTGTTTTTATCTTCACTATTCTGCTACTATATCCATCTACTTTATGTACATATATGCTGATGGTAGATTTCACCATATACAAAATTTAACTATATCTTAAAAAATATTATTGTATTAAACGAAAAACAACAACAGTATTTAGTTACTGGAAAACTCGGAAAAAAAATTACATTTCAACTTCACAAACAACAACAATAATATAACACAAAGTATAATAATAATAAAAATAACAAATATATGTTGAATACGTATATACCAGATACACAACTATATAGAAAATACATAAAGAAAATGGGAAAAATTGAAAACAAAAAAAAAAATTCTATATTTTCCTTAGGGAAATCAACAAAAAAATTTTTTTTTTTGTATAATTAGTTGAAGTTATTTTTGTGTTTGTATGCAAAATGCATTTGATTCCATAATATTTTTCCATATTTTTTCCGACTCACAAAAAAAATACTTGATTTTCTGGAAATATTCTGGAGCATATACATATACAAATATATATAGGGGGTTGGTAAATAAAAAAAAAAGGTTGGATGAGATACGAACTCAAGAACTCATCGTACACACACACAGTATTTAAAATTAAATTTTTATTTATCGAATGATAACAAGTAATTTTATTTGGTAGATAGGTACATACTACTGACTGGGGTACTTTCAAGTTTGAATGGATTTGTAATGAAATGGAATAATAATAAAAATAAATGAAAGGGGTTGTTGATTTTCAGATCTAATTTGAAATTGATTGATGTAATTTTGAAATTAATAACATTTTTGAGTTTTTTTTTCTATATATTATGTATGTATGTATGTAGATAAAGGATACATGATTGCATAAAATCAGTTCAACCAGTTTTTGTAATACATGGAGGAAATTAAAGTAAATTAGTTCTGTATAGAATAGGAGACCCATCAAATTCAGATAATTCAATCATTCAAAATAAAATAAAAATAAAACCGAGTGTTATTGCGATGGGTGGCGGTTGCTATTATTACTATTTTCACAGTTGGAACTATGTATATGTACGTATACTATACATAGAGACGTCAAAAAAACTGCATAACTATAATATGATGTACAGTACATATAGATTCATATACTTATTTGATTAAAAAAGTTTTTATACATCGTGAAAAAAACATCAAAATATCGTTAAAAAAAAATCGCGCACACACAGTGTAATGCGATAAGAAAATTTGTAATAAAACTGAGTTGATAGTTCTTCGTCTATCCACATTTAAGTATGTATATGTACAAAACCGACATCGTAACAAAACATCAAAAATCTATAGATAATTTGATGTTATTATTCATTTATAGATAGATAACATTTGATTGCTAGTAAACAAGTTGTTTTCGTTCATATCGTATATACATATATACTCGTATATATACATGTTGACCTGAAAAACAAATTTTATATTTGCAATGAATGCCAAAATGGAAATACCTAGGTGGTATGAGTGATTTATATGTATTTTGTATATATCAGTAGTTGGTAAGTTTTCCGAAAGATTTCATTTTGCGACAAATAAAAATAAATTATGTTCACTCGTCTGTTATTTAATTTTTTTTTTTTAAGTTTAAGCGAAAACTTCGTAAATAAGTTTGTCAACTCACGTAATAACTGAACGTAAAAAAAATTTTTGAAGTATTTTTCGAGAAATTTTTACTTTTATACTTCGCAAGATTACCTGGAATTATTTTTGTTGGCAAATAATGGTATTAGTTGACATTATATATCGTCGGCGAGTCGGAAAATATATTTATTCCTAATAACATTCTTATTAGTATTGAATACATTTTTTTTTGTGTATATATGTATGTATATATACATATATACGAGTACAAGGTTAAATTGATCACCCCTGTATCTATACTCGTATATATAAAAAGAAGTGTACACTCAAAAAAATTTCAGCAGTGAAATTTATAAAAATGGATTGTAAAATAGCCTACAAAAAAATATTATAAGTTTCACAATTTTTTTTAAAATTACATGGAAAAATTATTAAATTTCAAATTAATTTTTATTTTTTATCAATTAATTTATGGATTTTAATATTTTTTTATAAAATTTATAAAAGAAATTAATATTTTTATTTTTGTTTTATTTATTGAAATTTTTATAAAAATAATTGTCATTTTTCTAAAATTTAATTGAAATATAAATTATTTTTAATAAAAATATTAGAGAAAGATATAAAAAATTTATATTATTTACAAAACGAAATTGCAAGTAAAAAATCATAATTGTGAAGCGTTTATAAAATTTTTTGTTAAATATATTATAAAATTACAAATGATTTTGTTTGTTATTTGGTAATTTTATATTTAAAAAAAAAATTCAATTGATAACGTTTTATTGGTAATTTTAATTTTTTGCTTTAAATAAAATTAAATATGTCTGTAAAAATACAATTATTTGAAAATTATACAAAACTTGATTTTAGTATATACGTCTTAAAAGTTAGTGGAACTTGTCTACATGTGATCACTGCACATTTTTAATGATTCATGAATTATTTTTAGTATGTGTATTGACTTAGGCTTATTGTATAAAAATCTACTCTAAAAACTGATCGATTTTTACAATTTTTTTGTTGATTTGATCTTCGAGAGTATCGTCATATGTACATATTCAATCTTTTGGAAAATATTAACCTCGCCAAATTTTAGAGATATTATCAGTTTAACATACAAATGTGTGTCAATATAGCTCTACATTTATATTTTGTATTTCAGTAATTATTTTTTATTAATTTAGTTTTCTGATAATTAGTGAATTTCCAAAATTGGAGAAAATCATGAGTCAAAATTAACCTACGTACTTTTAAGGAATAAGAATGGAGCTAAATTTTCATTCCAAATACATTCTAAAAAAGTAGAGGCCAAGCTATTATTTATCATATTAAAATATTATTCAACCCCTAAAAAATCAATCTTTACTCAAATTTGTGAGTTTAATGAAAATTGAACCTGGCCAGGTTTGGTTTTCATCGATTTTGCTTTATATTTTTAAAATTATTTTAAAACAATTCGTTATAGTCTTGCCAGACTGCTAAACATTAACTAAACCGCATTGATTAAATCGTAATCTGGTTAACCTATTAGAATAATTTTACAAAATATAGTATATGTATATATAATAAAAGAACATTTATGGAATATTGAAAATTTTCATTATCATAAAAAAGCTTATGAAAAATAAAACTGATTGAAAAATTTCTGATGATTTCATAAAAAATGTATACAAAAATTGGTACAAAATTAAATTGTTTTGTTCCAGAATATGTATTTCTACATTAACCACGACTTAATAAAATTAATAAAATATTTTTGTAAATTTTATAGAATTAATTAACATTTATAAAAAAATTAGTTGAATTCAAGAAATTTATATAAACTTTACAAAAAATTTATAAATTGTTCAAATTTTTGTCTAAAATAACAGTAAATGAATCTTCCGTTAGAAATAAATGATGTTTTAATAAAAATGTGGTAGTGACTGTGTGAAGATCAAATTGTTGGTGTCTAATTTTTATTCTAAAAATAAAATTACTGGGTCTTATATTTCATAAAAATGTAATAGCAAAGTGCAGTGTTGTGAAATATCTGTTTTATATTATAAATTTAATGTTTAATTAAAGCTTTCTTTGTTTAATTAATAAAAATGTGTTTAGTGAAAATTTAATTTACGAACATTTTATATTTTTGTGTAATGGCGGAAGACTTACGAGGAGGTATCATTTCGGAAATTGGATTTAGTAAGGAAATTTTAGTCAATTACAATATTTTAAAAGCATTAGAAGGTAAGAAAGTTAATAGTTTTATTTATATGAATTATGCTACATAGAAATACCTATATGTAGCAAAGCTTATATAATATTTTTGTAACACGTGTGCTTCAACTGGGTTTTTATTGTAGAAGCTGAAATTAATGGTGAAACATTGAAGCACATTACACCTGAACATTGGGAATAATTTTTTAAAATATTTAAAGTGTCCATCGGTTTACAATTAATTATTGAGAAAAACGTTGAAGTTTAGCAAAAATTGCAAGTAAGTTGATTTTATTTGGATATATTTTGTATAAACTAAACTTATAGAAATTTTAAAACAATCGCATTCTAAAAGAAAATTTTAAAATGGAACACGATAATGTATATACACTATTAAACATGGACGGACCATCTAAACAATCGTGTCAAGCATCAAATGTTATCGAATATACTGTAGTTTATAATAATGATAAAAATATAAACGAATTTCCATCTAACTTAGCTGTATCATCAATTCCTACAGTTGATTTAAATATAATCAACACTCAGGAAACCCCACCATCGCCAGAAATGTATGAAGATCATTTAACCACTTCACAAAAGGCCCTGCGTGAACTTTTAACTTTATGAAATTTGCAAAAAATATTTCATAAATACATTGGTAAACAATATTTAACAAATTTTATTATCATTTAAAAATTTAAATTGAATGGATGTCAAATATTTAAATAAATGCTTAGAATATTTTTCGCTGGGCGTACAAATCGGTTTTTCATATTTTTTTAACAAATGGCTGGCTTCTAAAACAACTCTATCAAAATCACTGTCCATTAACACGGTCAATGAAATTCAACAAAAACACGGAGAAACTGATTCAAACATATGTTACCAAGTTACTTCACCTTCGAATCATAGTACAACCCTAATGTCTATGAATATTAATGTACGTAAAATTTTACAAACTACAATAGATGGAAATAATATTTTGGAATATTATGAAACACATTTAGTTTTAAATAAAATGCAGCGTTCCATGATCGTGGATTTATTAATCAACTTTGTCATCAAGGAACAAATAAAAATGTCCGTAAATTTAGCGGAATTACTTGCCGATAAAATAATTGCTAAATTTAGAACAGAATACAAGGTATGTGTATAACATTGTTCGTTGTTACTCCATATTACATCGTTGTCTTGTTATAGGCATTGTATTTTTACAAAGAAAAGGGTAAAGCTCCTATGGGAAAAATTTATTCAAAATACTATAATAAACTAAAAAAATTAGAAAAAGTCGGGTTTATCAATAAAAAGAGGCTTCTAGAAGAAAACGTACCCGAAGAATCAGTACCATTACGGTCTGGTAATATATTTTTTTGATTTTGTAATTTGCAACTCTTATTAAAATCTATTTTATTTTAAAGATTCCACTGATCAGGATTGTCAAGAAAGTCTGGATGCATTGTTGCTTGATAACAGCAGTTGGCCGGAAATAGAAAGTCACTATTTCGATTGAACTTTATTCATGAGACCACGAGTGAAATAATTGATAAATGGCCCCAGTACAAAAAACCTCTATGTAGGTTACAAATTGGTAAGTGACAAATTAACATTAAAATGAATGTGTATTGAATATTAATTATGAGTAAAAAAACTTATACTTGCAGATATATACTAATTCCCAATTTTATATCAGCTATATTACCAATTTTGGATAAGGCGATAAAACTTCCAGCGGACAGAAATGTACTTGATTTAATAAAAACCAGTGACCAACCATATTACTGATAGTATGTAATATATATATAGTAAATATACATTATATAATATGTAAATATATATATATATATATATATATATATATATATATATATATATATATATATATATATATATATATGTATATATATATATATATACATATATATATATATATATATATATATATATATATATATATATATATATATATAAGTATATAAGTATATATATAGTTTATATTTTTTAAAATTTTATTTAATTATTTAGTTAAATAAACCATCGTAATTACAGATGGTCAAGCTGCTGCAATAGTTTATTTAATCCACCATATTTTGATGCCAACGAAGACGAGCCAAAATTGAAAATGCAAAAAAGAAAATGGTTAGATTTAGTATTCAAGACTCTCAGAACAGTTTTATCTTATTTGGTTCTCCCGCCGTTGAACTTGAAGAAAAATTAAATACACCAAATTAAATACACCAGCCAAAACCAATGCATGCAACCATTTATTTTGATTAAAGGGAGAATTTCAAATCCACAAGAGATTATTGTTTATTTTGACGGCATACGCTACAAAGTATTTTCTGTAGTTCGAGCGATAGAAATATGTTTTTGCATTTTCCATCTGTTTCATCTACAGTATCCAATGGCTTCTCAATTAGTTAGGACGTTGGTTCAAAAATTCTTTTATAAAATATGTACTAAATTTGATAAAGGTAATCCGGCCATTACTTGTTTAATTCATCGTTTAAGTTAGAAATTTGATATCTTTATAGTTTTAGATAAATTACTTTAATAAAATGATCATGTACATAAAATAATAATATTTGAAATAAGCAATTTGAACTGGCTGAACTTTATAAATATTTGAATATAAAAAAATACTTTTTTATTTTAATAAAAATTAACTTGAAATGATCTTAAATTTGGTGTTTCACTTATAATTTCTTTATGATTGATGGTCTTGTGATACATTATGTAAATATTAGCAAGTTTTACTATACATATAGTACATATACTAAGAACTTTGTATAAATTTGAAATCTATTCAAGAGAAAAATAAAATAAATTATTATTCTAAAAATAATTGATTATTTATTAAATGTTTGATTAATAAATAAATAATATCTGAATTATTAAAGATCCCACATTATTATAGGTGATCTATTAAATTAAAGCAAACATCAACATTTTTACAATGAAACTAAAATATAATATTGTCGTTAATAATACCACAAGATTTTATAAAATTTTAAATTTCTGGTTTTAACACAGATTTGCTTAATAAAATATATTCATTTAGTAGGCAAAAATGTGTCGTAAACGAAATATTCAATTTGATAAAATTATTTGGTACTGTTGATGATACTAATATTACAAGCGAT
Source organism: Tipula unca (assembly GCA_951394425.1). Classification (NCBI taxonomy): domain Eukaryota; kingdom Metazoa; phylum Arthropoda; class Insecta; order Diptera; family Tipulidae; genus Tipula; species Tipula unca. Next base: position 104,349,896 of record OX596382.1, on the reverse strand, counting down.
TTGTTCAGATGCAGGTATGTCTGCTTTATTTGAATAAATTTCTTTCTATAATACTGCCATCAATAATAATTTAGGAACAATGAATATATTTATTTATTAATCAAACATTTATATTAAAATAGTTTCGAATATACATAATAAGTAATAAAATATTTTTAGATTATTAATTTATTTTATTTTTCTCTTGAATTGATTTGAAATTATACAAAATTCTCTGTAACACCTACAAAACGCTTTATTAATATTTACAAAAAAATTATATTATTTATAAAATTTACAGATACAATTTTGTAAATATTATAAATTATTTAATATCCCAAATAAAATGCGATGGCAAATTATACAAAATATTTGTAATATTAATAATTATTTTATTAATACGCAAAAATCCTTTTCCAGTTTTTTTAAATAATATAAAAAAGTTTATAAAAGATATAAAAATCAGCGATCAGTTTTAAAATTTAATTTTTAAATCTATAAAATGAGTGTATAATATAACAAAAGTTAATTTATATTAATAAAATTTTTAATTTTGACAACAAATAATTTTTTACATTTTACAAAAAATATAAACATTTTATAAATTTTTTGTTTTTTGAATAAAAAAACATGAGTTAAATTTTCGGTGTTTTCATAAAACAATTGTTAAATTTAATGCTATTTTGTAAAATAGTTTTGTAAATTTAATTAAAATTTTTTATTGGTTGTATAGGAACAAAAAAATTATACAATATACCTATATATATTTATTCAAAATATCTAGTTTTTTTTGAGTGTACATTTTGATTGTCACTCCATAACTCGAGAACGGCTCAACCGATTGCCATAACATTTTTAGGGAAGGTGCAGGGAAGAGTGATGATGCTTACTTGATTCCAAAATCGGTTCAGCTATTCTCGAGTTAAGATTTTTGCCTGAAATGAACTGGCTCTTTCTAAAACAACAACAAATACACGTAAAATCGAAAAATCTGAGCGAAAAAATAAGTTCACTTTCCCCCCCACACCTCATGCACACACTTTGTGATCAATTGGGTAAGGTCCCAGTCCCCCCTCTGGAAAAAAATTCAATTTAACAATTGAAAAAAAAAAATTTAAATTTCGGTCCGACCCAACGAAAAAAATCGGTCCAAACTAATACACAAACTCATAAATACACACATTCATTTGATTGACAGCATAGAAATGACAAACAGATGAACCTGTCAAAATGCACATGTTTGCCGATCACTTTCTTTCACTCTTGGATTCTGATACAGCCGGTCATAAATTCGCTGCTAAGTAAGTATTAACAAAATAAAAAGTGATTTTAAGTGTGTTCGGTGCAAAATATTTTCCAAATAAACAAATTAAATTTGTGTTACTTTAATGATTTTTTGGGAAAGTTTAATTGGATGCAACGCATAGCAGAACTCACACAACAACAATACTTTTTTGAATTATTCTTAAATAAACAATCCAATAAATTTAATCAAAGGAGAGCGCAAAGTATAGAGGAATACTCACAACAAAATCAAATACAACACTTCTTTGGTGCGACCAAAATTGTAAGAGACAATTTCATGCCGACGTTTAAGGTGATTACTTCATGCGGAATATCATATGAAAAATGCGATCTGAGCAGCAATTTTTTTTATGTGTTCAAGAAGTCTGACCCAGCATTACAATTACCTTTCACAATTATTACAGATTCAAGGACAGATTTATCATCGAACTAGTTCCTTATGGCCATATCCTGATGCTGATCATCAATTTATTGCGTTGTACAATTGCTGCGTTGAATTGAGGCGTTGTACAATTCCTGCGCGTGCAAGGCGACAAATTGTTTCTGAACTTCAAACATTCTTACATCAGCACAATGAATTAATTCGATTGTATAAAATCGCTCTCGATCGTATGCCATCTGATGATCACAGAATCGTTATTAGGGCTGACACTTGTAACGCATTATTTCACTTGGACTGCAAAGAAATGGCAACGACGTAAACAAGGAACACCTATTGATGGCCATCCGGATGTTTTTTTGTGCAGATACCATGAGAAGATTATACACAGTTCATCCAAACAATGCAGAAAGTTATTATTTGCGGTTCTTGTTAGTAAATGTTGTTGGACCACGTTCATTTCAACGCTTCATGATGCAACCATTGCTTCTTCTCTACATCAACTACGTATGTTATATGCCATAATCATATCAACATGTTTTCCATCAAATCCATTTGAATTGTGGAATAAATACAAAGATTTTATGGCAGAAGACTATTTGATTGGAATGCGTCATCACACAAGAAACGCTGATTTCATTGGAAATGTATAATGAGGTATTGATAGCAATTGAAGATATGTGCCTAACGATTGCAAATAAAGCATTAGGGCAATTAGGTTTGTCACCACCCAATCGTCCAATGCATGATTTATTTGATCGAGAATTGCAACGTGAACAACAGTATGATCCCAATGAATTGCAAACATTTGTGAATTTGAATGTTCCCAAATTAAATGACCATCAAAAACATGTCTGTGATACCATCATTTTGTACAGCTTCAAAATGGAGACGGTGGATTATATTTTTTGGATGCGCCTGGTGGTACGGGAAAAACATTTGTTATTTCACTGATTTTGGCAGCCATTCGATCGCAACGAAAAATTGCATTGGCACTTGCTTCGTCAAGAATCGCTGCTACTCTATGGGATGGTGGACGAACAGCGCACTCTGCATTAAAATTGCCGTTGAATGTGCAGGTGTATTTATATTTATTGATTGATCACTTTAAAATTTAATCGATATTAATTTTTTATATGAACGCAAAATTACGATTTCAATACTTTATTAAATGTCCCTGGAGGCGTCGCGCTGCGTAGTTTATTATTTAATCCAAGAGTAACGAACTGAACTGTGGTTGACGTGTGTGCTGAAAACCTGCCTATCGTTTCCACATTATGTTGAACATTTATCACATAAACTCTATAGCGAGAAACTCACGCTTCAACAAATTAGCAGTGGTCATGTATCAGTGTTTTTCATTTAATCAAATTAATGACAGTCTCAATTATATTTTAGAATCATCGATCTATCAAATACCATGCCTATAGTAGCGCTAACATCAACACACTCATAACATTCTAAATAGAGTACCATATCTAAACAACACCAGTACTTTAAATACACACCATTTACTCGACAGGATCACCAACCAATCTACCATTGAACACAACTAAACCGATATTAATTACAACTTTGATCCTAATGAATCTGGACACGCATTTTTAAACTAAAACATGAACACAACGTCCAAACTTTCAAGCAGGGATGAGCATTGACGTATCATCTTTTATTTTCTATACATTGACAAGTCGACAACATGTAGATTACGTAGACGACGTATATTTTTGTGATTTTCTGGTGTTGAATTAATTTTTACAATTACACAATCCGCCCATTTATAATTTTTCGTGTAAGCGGGAATTCAATTTGGGTTAAGACTTAGGTAGAGATGTTCCATGATACATATCTGGACAAATGTTCATGCTGCATATCTGAAAAATTATGTTATGAAATCCACTACTAAATTCAAATTCTGTCATAAACGATTAAAATTTGCGATGTCATCGTTTTGCGTTCGACCTTCGATTGCTGCTCACAGTGCTCAGCTCCTACTTTGTCTAAGACCAGATAATTTTATAAAGAATAACATCGGTTCAAACTATTTTTTATTAAAATGAATCATTTTAGGTACCACGTAACGGGCTAAATGCACGTGAGGCTAACGAGAGCAAATAAAACACCTTGCATAAAATTGCCCGTTTTTATATTTGAATTTTAGTAAATGTTAAATTATATAATTAGTGTGTTTTTTTTTGAGTAAAATTCAAAGTTAATTTTAAACGCATGTTACAGAATTTTTAACGTAACCAAAAATTTGAGTGCGACAAAATTTGAGCGTAATTTGTATTATATATTTTGAGTGAATTTGCTTAAGTGAAATTCGAGGTAGAATGCTAGTATGAGTTGAAGCTAAAATCTGACAATACGGTATAACAGTTACAACTAGATATTAACAAAACTTCAGCGCATTTAAATATTAATTTGGTTTAAACTCAAATATTGATTATAGAATATAATTTTTCGTTATATTTAATTGTGTGATTGAGTAGAGTTTGAATTTTATATTTTGAGTGAAACTTTTTAAATTAAATTCAGGGAACAATTTGTACTATGAAGTTGAGTAAATTCTCAAACGCGATTTATATATTGTTTGAGTGCAATTCAAATTATAATTATTTACTCATATTTGAGTTGGCATAGACTTCGAAGTATATATTTTTTGAGTGAAGTTGCTTAAGTGAAATTCCAAGAAAAGAATTGTCGTATGAATTTGAGGTAACATTTTTAATGGTTTTTTAGATAAACTATATGAGTGGAAATGAAGTAATATTTCACTTTGACTTGAACAAAATTTTAGCGCATTTAACTTGAGTTTGCGTATTGAGTTTGCGTATTTGAATTATAATTTAAGGTATAAGAATTTTAGTCAAGTTTTAATTTCACTTTAGATCGATATTTAGGTATATGATTGAATATAAATTGGTATTTCAACTATATTTAATCGCATTTGTATTTCAATAGCTTTTAAGCTACATATATGTTGAGTGGATTTTTTAAAGCGAAATTCCAGCTAAAATTCTAATATGGGCTTGTTACAAATTTTAATTATAGCCGCATCAAAGTGACTTCTCTTTGGTGACCGGCCCACAACCATCATGTCAATCAAAATAAGTAATAATGCTTTCATCTTTCGGCATGGAAAAATTTGAACATAATTCAAACAACCAACATAATTTTGTTTAAAAATACCGTAATAATTAAATTAACTGTCGACGTTGACAAACAACGTATATGCTCTATACGTGTTGAAAACAGCGTATAGACTACATGGCGTTCTACCTCTCTGTTCTAGATAACGAAATCTCTGAAGAGAATTTTCACCAGAAAGCCTCATCGAACCATTTCATGGATTCCTTAATATCATTCTAAAATTATTAACCGACACTGAATCCAATAAATCCTTCATAAACCACAAGTAACTTCAGAACAAACACATTAAGACAATACAAATAGAACCTGTTAATATTAAAACACTCACACCGTAGACCAATCAATAATATAATTAACGGATTCAATGAGTTCAAAACAAAGGAACGAATGGAATCCATTCTATTCAAATTCCACAAGTACCTTGATGTATGTGTCCAAATAGGTCCATAGATGTCAGTAGGACTGACACAAAAATGGCAAATAACCATATACCTTGCAAAATCTATAGACTAATCATAGCTAATACACCTCTTCAAGCCAAATTATATGTCTCAACACTATACAATTCTGAAAATACAACCGAATGTTTATACCAAAGTGATAATTATTTCTTCATTATAGAAGTAGTTAACTATAGTAACTCTGCCTTAATTTCAAAAAAAATCCAGACAGAAATCCAAAATCGTACATTCGCCACCACTGTTAAACACGATATTGATACAGCAGGCGCGAGACACACGCCTTCACCACAACATATTGGTACCCTTACAGCTGCATAAAGAGACAAGGCATTATTCGCTCATGGTTCTCTCCCTTTGGAGTGGTCCTATCTGGATAGTTATAAAAGACCTCATGCCTCAAGAAAAACCAAATGGAGCCCTGTGATAGATTATCGCAAGTTCAATGAAAGAACTAAGATAGATACATTTCCAATATATTCTCGACATATTCTCGATAACATTTCCAATATATTCTCGACAAACTAGGGAAATGCATTTACTACGCCACTTTAGATCTCGCTTCAGGTTGACCAAATAGATGTCAATCTCAAAGATATACCTAAAACTGTATTTTATATCGAATTTTGGCATTACGAATATGTTTAAATGCAATATACTCCAACGAGTAATTTGATTAACATACTTGGTGAACTTCAAAGATAGATAGGTTTGCGTTGTTTTTCTTTGACAACTAGTTACTTCAAAAGAAGTCCAACCTAATCCTGACAAAACCAAAGCTATACAAAATATTCCCATTCCAAAGACTATGACCGAATGTTTAAATAAAGGCAAAAATAAATGATTGGTTGAAAAATACACTCAGTACTTCGAACACTGCAAAACATTACTCTATAATCAACCAATATTGCAATACGCCGATGTTGAAAAACATTTTCTACAGTGACTACCGACGTTGTAATCTGGCCATCGGAGCAGTCCTTTTTGAAATAAGATTAGATGTACATGCCCCTCCAGGACATTATTAAAAAGTGAACAGTTAAAACCTCTGACCAATAATAATGGCCTGATACCAATCTTAAAGGAACCCGCCAAATTTCTACATTTAATAGAACTTGAGCCCTACGCCGATATAATCAACCAACTATAGATGACGCTCAAACAGACCAAATAGCAACATTAACATCTATACAAATAACGGATCTCCTATAACTGAATGACAACATAAGTATTTCGAACGTATAAACTAGGGCTAGTCAATTGATTAGGACCTTTAGACTTGAACTGGAACCCTAGAACATCAGGAACTCTGTAGGGACTTAAATAAAATAATAATTTTATTTAAATTACAATAAACATGTATGTACATATATATTTCATACATTTAATCAGAACAAGTTAATTGTCCATTTTACCTGCCTGCACCCTAACACATAACATTTTATTATAATCTATATTCCTCAATAACACACAAACATAAATTATTCCGAACAACATAATTAGCAATACAATATCAAGTTTGAGATGTACTCGTATAAATTGCAATTGTCATTGTAATTATTTGTCTCGTTTTCTCTAGCGTTTCCAACGCAGTGAACGATCACATAATTTAATGTTATCCTTTTCATAATTATATATATGTATAAATTATAATGTTATTTTGGTATTGGTTTTATTAACACTTAGCGGGAATCATATTGCTTGTATTAAAAATATAAATAAATATCAGAAGTTAATCAGCAGTCGTTCTAGATAGAATTAATTCTATAAATTTAAAATTCTTTAAAATTTATTTATAAAAATAAAAAAATAATAAAATTATAAAAAATAAATAGTTGGTGTTTAAAAGTTATTTTGGGGTCGACAACACCCACAACTATAACTCATAGACATACAAAATGCCATTAGTACCATCACTGTCAAACAAGAATCCTGAAACCGACAAAATAATTAGAAGCTTTTACTAGTGAGTAGTTTGCAACGTTAAATATACAGCAATTGTTGTACGATAAATTGTTTACTGACAGTAAATTAAAATTTATTTAGTTCTGGCAAACAAATATTCTGACGAAGCCGCTGGAGGGCTATTCTCTTATAGTGTTTAAGATTGAGACTCTGTTGACCATCTGATAGTTTTAATTGTCGCTACATAAATAAATGTCCGTCATCGTAATCCTTCCAATGTAAAATAATTTAAGAAAAAATGTTCTGACCCTGCTGACATAGTAATGGCTCACAAATTTCTGGGATGGTATAATTGTAAACAAACTGTTTAAAGTAAAGATTTTTGAAAATTTTTTAATGGATTTTTTACGATCGTGTTAGAGACAATTTTAAGTTTTTCTGGGATGAGAAACAGAAAGCATTATATTTGTACAAAATTACAGAGACGTATGTTTGGTATGGTAGCGTCGTTTTATTAGCGGATACTCCACGTTGTCTGCTCTCCTCAACTCTCTCTTGAAAAAGAGCTCCAAGTTTATCTGGTCCGAAGAAGCTGGAGTAGCATTCAATACCTTAAAACTATCTCCCAGTTCCGCACAGGGTCTTGGTTTTACAAATTTTCAAGCTAGTTTTTATGTTCTCTGTGATGTTAGCTGTATTGGTATAAATGCAGACTAACGAAAATATTCAAACTATATGTAGAAGGTCTGCCTTTACGGTTGTTACAAACCATGCAGTAAGTCATTCATGTCACTTAAAGATGTGTCTGGAAGTTTGAAATTTCAGGGGTTCAATTTTGATATTGAGTTCAGAAAAGACTTCCAAACCACAGTACCACAATACTAATTGCGGTCGACCATTTGTCAAACTTCCTGATCACCAAACCGGTTCGACAGGCAACTGCTGTTGTCAATTCTTGGAAGCGAAGATATTGTTCATGTTTCGAGTATCAAAAGTTATCCTTACAGATAACGGTTGCCAATTTGCATCAGAGCACGTTAATCATACTTTATTGGCATCGTTGCGATCATATGAATATTAAATCAGGTGAACGTGTCTGGGATTTCAATTAATCCGCCATAACCCACGCTCTTCGCAATGCAGTTCAGGATTCCTTTTTACATTCTCTACATTTTCTCGTATTTGGTCACGGTCTCGGTATATAAACTGTTGCGGGTGCCAAACTAGTTTAAAAAAATCGAATTATTGTGGGTCAAACTATTTTTGCTAGGAATTTTAAACCAAGTAAATCCTCAGATAACTAAGCGGCAAAATGTTCTCCAAAACATATGATGGGTGCAGTTACTCAAGTCATAGGAAACGTAGCTCGTCATGCTGCACACATATTCGTTCCAAATGGCACTTGATTTGTGTCGTGATGACGATTTGAGCACAACTATTATCTAACTTTAAAGAAACTTATATATATTCAAAAATATTCATAAAAAGATGGCCATTTTAATCTTTAGAATAAATTAAAATTATGCCACAAATTTGCATTAAAATTCTTTCGGCTTTCTCCTCTTCAAAAAAAAAACAAATAAAGTAGCCGGCAAGAGACGTAAGTATGTACATTTATAAAAAAAAACTTTAAAACTAATATTTTATCCCAAACCAAAATGTACCTAAAATTCAATTTACTTTAACTCTTTGGGACGATTTTTTTTTTGCTGAAATACCCAAACAATAGTCTAATTGGATTAATAAGACACCCTCATTTTTTCTATCTTGTGCTCTCTACCTTTATGCCTATATTATATATTAACTATAACATGTAATTTAAGATACTTCTTAATATTTATTTAGGTTTTGTATAACCAACCAACAAAAAAAAAAAAAAACCTTCTTTTTTTCGTATAAATCTCAGAAAAATTTTCTTATATAAAATTATGTTAGAACAAGACCGACCCAGATACCAAATCATAATTAATTTCTAAATTTTTAATTTTGTTTTTTGTTGCCAAGTCTTCTTGACCCTAAATATATTTAAATACCTGCGTCCTAAAAGTACAATAACAACACCACCAACTTATTTTCATCATTTATTTTGGTGTTCACCTCAAACCTCAAAATTATCTTTAAACACCAACATTTTTTTTTGCTGTTGTTATTGCGGGATGGTAAAACAATAAATTAAATTTCCAGCAAAAAAAAAAAAAAAAATTGGAATCGTGATTATTCTAACACTGAGAGTAGTGGTTTTGTTTTAAATATATATCATCGTATGTGCACACATTTGCTCACTGTGTTATCTGCCTCATTTACATGGCGCGACATCGCAATGTGATTTTTAATATCGAAAACATATATACGACATCCATCGCTGCTACATCATACATATATGTATATATATAGTTAATTAGATTTCCGTATACAATGGGTGTTCGTTAATCGCTCATTGATCTAAAAAAAAATTGTTGGAATATTTTCGTTACCACCCGTTATAAAATTCCTTATAAGTTACTATTTACTAGATATGGATAGATAGACAGACGAACATATCCTTTCAGTCTATAAATTTTCTATTATTTTTTTTTTGTTGCTATTTATACAAAATATTATTCTGATAACATTCTTTGTATTATTAACATTTTTTTTGCCAGCTATATCTATATACAATGTATGTACTCGTATTCTAATATTATTCTGTGTTGTCTATAAAATACATGATGTGGTTATGATATAAATTAGTCTATTGTCTGATCTAAAAAAAAAATACAAAAAAAAAGCTACAAGGAGTAAGAAAATCTAAGCTTTTATTATTATCTTTTTTTTTTTTTTGGTCCAGGATTATAAATATTTTTCTCAATACAGTCGAAATTTTTTAATTATTTTATTAATTAAAAATATGTGTAGTAGACAACACAATACATAAATAAAAAAAATTAATTATGTTAGATAAATATTAATTGATATTTTATTTTGTGTGTGTGTGTGTATGCGTGTTGTTGTTGAAAATAAAAATAAAAACTTTAATAATGCATTTGGGATGAGCTTTTTATTTTAGTCGAATTCTGTTTTTAGATTGAATACAAAAAACTTTTCGTTTTGAATTTTAGATGAGTTGTGATGCTTGTTTACTCAATCTCATCACTGCGCGAATGAATAAAAAAACTTATACTATGTGTCGTATAGTGTATATCTATGGAGTTGAATTACAAAAATTCATCATTGTAAATTTATAGAAGGATAACTATGGCGTGGTAATTAGTAATGAAGTAACATGATTTAACGACAATATGTCTGGCAGGGGTGGATTTAATACTATGTTGATTGAAATCTATTTCGATACTAAAAAAGGGTTGAAATAGGTACTGTACATAAATATTTAAAAGTTGTTTTGAATTGTTTTAAAATTAATTAAATAATAAAAATAAACAATAAAAATTAGGGCGTTTATTATTATTATTCTACTATTAAGAAATAAAAACAACGCCCTAATTTTTATCTTCATTCATTTCTGATTAAATATATCTTCATACTCCCCAAATTTTTTATGGACCAAAATTGTGCTCTGCCCAGCTAAATGCACTTATACTTCTGCCTATTGCAACTATTGACTCCTGTTATGCGACATTGCGTTCAAAGACTACCACAAAACTGTCTGTCCACCACATTGATGTTGGAAATGTTATGCAGTCAGAGTATAAAGGCAAAAATGTTCTTATCTGTTAGCTGCCTCGTTTTGCATTGTAATCTAGCATTTTTTGCAAAATAGAAGTGTCACGATTATGCTCGATTCAGGAATAGATATTTTTTGCTTTGCATATGAGTAAAAAGCTAGTATTGCACGCATAAGTTGAAAGGTAATAACTTAATAAATTGAAATTTTAAAATATAAAAAAAGTTTGATAAGCTAGATCATAAACTTTAACATTTGACGGCTAGTCAACATTACCTATACGTCATGTCACTGTCAAATTTTGAACAAGCTCAGTCACCAAGGTGGATAGTAACATAAAGGAATTTTACTTTTCATTTTTGTGCTCCAATTTATGTTATCTGCGAGAAAATATTTAACTAAGAGAATATGATTTCTGAATTCTTTCCCAGCCCCTAAGTCGCCTAATATCTTTAATATCTCAAAGCTATTTGAACTGGAACAATAATTCCACGATATGTTTTATGCCAAGAAAATTCACAAACCTCATTGAATGAAATTGAAAATCACAAGCAAGTCAATGTGGTGTACACGAACTTTTTAAAGCCTTTGATTTCATCACAGTCACTAAAAACATTGTAAAGCCTGTATAAATTCGGCTTATCTTAACAGTTTGCAATCTGGATAAAATCGTATATTTGTGTACTAAGAAATAAGAGATCGAAATTAATACACCAGACCTCTAGAGATTGATTTTAAAATCTACTAAATGGTGGAGATAATTGTGGATATAAGCAAACTGTAATAAGTCATCGATAATCTAACGATTTGGTGTGTATCTAATATTGTTAGACTCAATATTAACACATTACCGTTCCATCGGAAATTGAATCCTGTTATACAACAATATCAAATGAATGGTATAGGGGTGACTTTCGTTGAAAACATGTGGTTTTATTAAGCACTGAACAGGGAATACTTATGAACTCGAAACAATTCAGGTGCTCTGTTTACGACGACATTGAGAATCTCCTAAAAAAAAATATATCTACGCTACATACTATGGAAAGATAGCAGGAATTACAACCACTATAGAAGCGGGGACTCAAAGGAAGAGAGGAGGTAAGGATAGGGGCGACGAAGTTTAGATGGATAATTTCATTATGGATAAGTGAATTTTAATTTTTAATTCAAAAATTAATTAATTGTATTTGGTAATTTCATAGAAATGTTCATATTTCTCGCTAGATTTAGCCAATATGGCCTACAAAATATTTCAACAATGTTTTGTTGTTAATTCAAGTATAAACTTTTTTGATAACTGATTCAAATGATTGAAATTATTACGTAATCTAAACGTCAATATTGAAATTATTACGTAATCTTGAACGTGTCACAGAAAATTTTGACAACTTACAGTAAAGAAAGCTGAGCCTACACTTTTTGTGAATTTACCAAAGGTTGAATTTGTCTTCAGGGTTGGGCGAGATAGATTTCGCCATGTAGTCTACGCCGTTGTCGACACGTAAAATGTATCGTAATTACTTGGCAGTGTTTTGTGTTAACATCGACAATTCAGACAACGTCAACAACCTGCGATATTTTACCGTTGGAGCTAGAATGAACCAGTTTACAGTTGTATTTGTTAGAAACAACGTTAAAATTTGACAAATAATCATTTGATAGTGATAGTTTTAATTTTACCTCCTCTAGTTATGAAATAATATCAGAGCTTTGATAAACATTATAAGTATGTAGCTGATAGTAAAACGGGTCATCCAGATTACATTGAATTATTGAAATTCTAAATTTCATATTTGGAGAGGATATATTAGATTAAAATGCATTGAATTGTTTAAAACTGCCATCGTCCGTATCGTATTGTTATCCTTAGGAAATCGGTCACCGTAGTTTAGAACTAGTTTACAAAATCACACTATGAATTGTCTACATTATCGACGTTGTGGATATTATCTATGTTGTCTATACGGTTTGTTGACGCGGCAATACAGTATTGGGTAAACCAATTTCTCATCTATAATCCCACACCAAATATTAACGCGGTCAAAGAGCGTTATTTTTCAACTTGTACAGAACGTAAAGAAATTCTGAAAAATCGTAATTGCTCACGGCTCTTTGGCAACATATAACATTCGATTTTCGTTCATGTAATATACATAGATAAACCAATGTCACTAGTCAACCCCATGGTATTGACCAATAAAAGGACCATCTGTTGGTCCTTTTTCCAATCAATGAGTTTTAGTACTAAATAATATCTGTTCTAAAAAAAAAATTACATATGGGAAGTCAAAAATATGCCATTTATCATGATGGACCCGCTAACAACACAACAACGCATTTTGATTGTTCAAATTTATTATGAAAATAATCGTTCAAAAACAACATCATTTCGTAAATTACGTGAGAGATTTGGTCAACATGGACGTCCTACTGAGCGCGTGCAATTGGCAAAATTATTGATCGTTTTGAAAAACTCGTTCAGTGGAAGGTCGAATACCGTATCAACATTTTCATCCATTTCGCACTCCTGATGCAGTGGCAGCTGTTAATGAAAGTGTTCGTAATGACCAAGCACATCAACCAGGCATCGTTCACGAAAATTAAACATTTCACGAACCACTTTACGACGCATGTTGATCTTCATTTGCATCCATACAAAATTCAGCTAACTCGGAAATCGTGCAACAATCCATTTATTGTCAACAAAATTTGCTTATCGTATAATTTTAAAAAATTGTGAAGTTTCTTGGTCACCAATTTAACACCACTTGATTATTTTTTATGTGAAATACTCATACACTGCCGTAGAAATCAAAGTACATCCACAAATTCAAGTTATTGCTCAAGTTCAAACACAATTTCTATTTTTTTCAAATTTTACTTAAATCACTTCAGATTGAGTAACAAATCAACGTTGAAATACTCTTTAAATTATAATTTTTTTTACCTTGAATTTTACTTAAAAGAATCCACTCAACATAGTTCGAAAGCTATTCAAACACAAACTTAAACACAGACTTAAATTCTTATACCTCAAATAACCACTTTTTTCAACCAATGTTTGATTTTGAATTCAATTTATAATTTAAACTGCACTCAAATTTTGTTGAAAACTTACTTTATATTCACTCAGACAGTTCATTTAGAAAACCATTAAAAATTTTGGCTCAAGTTCATCCTACAATTCTATTCTGGAATTACACTTAAGGAAATCCACTCATAAAACATTTATTTGGAAGTCTATGCAAACTCGAATATGAGTAAATATTTATAATTTAAATTACACTCAAATTATCTATAATGCATAGTACAAATTGAACTCTAAATTTAGCTTAAAAAATTCCACTCAGAATATACCGGGTGTTTCTTTTAAACTGAGACGATCAAATATCTCGAAAAATAGCCACTCTACGGAAAAAATGTCCATAATCAAAATTTAATCATACCGCGGAAGAAATACATTAGTGCAAGAAAAATAGTCCTCCACCCCCGCTTTGTAGGTGGGGCGGGGGTAACTTTTAAACTAAGATAGGAACCCATATTTTTTATTGCAGATATGGATTCTACGACTAAAAGTACGTATGATTTGAATGAAATATTTTGTTCGGTTGATAGATGGCGTTGTAATCGACGAATTTCAATTTTTTCAATTTCTCCTTCTTAGAACACACGCATTCGATTCTGCAATACGTTTGAAATATCACGTTTTCATTGGAAATACTCGAAACTCGTCATCAAAACAATTTATTCAGTTTTGTAAATCTAAAATAAGTGTTCAAAATGATGACCTGCGACTTCAAAGCACTTATTAATCCGCATTTCAAATGATTGTCCACAACTGAGAAGTGTGTCTGGTTGAATTTCAGCACACGTATTTCTGATTCGCTCAATCATGTTCTCACGTGTTGTTGGTTTTTGTGTGTAAACTTTGTTTTTGAGGTAGCCCCACAAAAAAAAATCTGGCGCAGTAAGATCTGGTGATCTGGCGGGCCAATTTATCGGACCAGCTCAACCGTTCCAGCGACCATTGAAATCACGATCAAGTATTTCACGTGCCATCAACGAATAGTGTGCAGGACAACCATCATGTTGAAACCACATGTTCCGTTTCACTTCTAAGCTCAAATTTTCAAGTAATATTGGCAGTTCATTTTCCAAAATGTTTCGGTACATTTGACCATTCAAGTTGCCTTCAATAATGTGGGGGCCTATGAGTTTGTTGCCAATTATTCCACACCACACGTTGACAGTCCAAGGACGCTGATGTTCAACTTGACGAAGCCAGTGCGGATTTGTAACACTCCAATAATGCATGTTGTTTCGATTGACCGTTCCATGGTTTGTAAAAGTCGATTTGTCGGAGAACATTACGCAACGAAAAAAATTGCGGTTTTGTTGTATTTGTTCACGTGCCCATTGACAAAAAGTTACCCGATTTTGGAAATCAACGCCATGAAGATCTTGGTGTAAAGACATATTATGATATGTATGATACTTGTGCCGTTTTAAAATTCTCCAAACACTGGTGAGGGGCAATCCGGAATCGCGAACTATTTCTCGTGTACTAATATGATGATTATGAGCCACTGCTGCCAATACAGCAATTTCATTATTTTCTCCAGTGACTGTTGCTCTACGGGTTCTCTTTTTCGGTTAAACATTTCCATCAGTAATAAATTGTTTGATAGTACGGCCAAATGAAGCACGTGAACGAATCCTATCCGGAAAACTTTGAGCGTAAATAGCAACAGCATTTTCAAGATTTCTGCCAGCTTCTCCAAAACCAGAACCATTTCAATTTTCTCTGGCACAGTTAAACGCTCCATTCTAAAGTATTTTGTCGTTTATTTTGCAATTACGAAAAACATGAAGATAAGAAATAACACAAACGTTAAATGTGATTTACAAAGCTGAATAAATTGTTTTTAAGACGAATTTCGAGTATTTCCAATGAAAACGTGATGGTTTTTATTTCAAACGTATTGCAGAATCGAATGCATGTGTTCTAAAAAGGTGAAATTGAAAAAATTGAATTTCGTCGGTTACAACGCCATCTATCATGAACCGAAAAAAATATTTCATTCAAATCATACGTACTTTTAGTCGTAGAATCCGTATCTGTAATAAAAAATATGGCTTCCTATCTTAGTTTAAAAGTTACCCCCGCCCCACCTACAAAGCGGGGGTGGCAGACTATTTTTTTTGCATTAATGTATTTGTTCCGCGGTATGATTAAATTTTAATTATGGACATTTTTTCCGTAGAGTGGCTATTTCGAATTCGAGAGGAAATTTTTAAAAATTTGTACCTTTTACCAAACCCCACCATAATATTTTTTTACTTTTAACTTTGTACGTTTGTGTCCAACTTACAGAGATAAAATTCAATTTATAGAGGTATTTGAGAGGTTTTTATAAAATTTGAACAGAAATTGAAGGGGCTAAACAAAAGTGTCCAAAATAGAAGAGTGTCCAAAATGGAGGTTTTACTGTATACCGAAAAATTATTTTTTTATCAATGTTTGAGTTTTAATTAATATTTAAATTGCACTCAAATTTTGTTGTTATCTATCCGTTAAAAAGTCTGCAAAACGCGTTATAAATTTAACTCAACTCCGTAGTACAATATTCTACCATGAAAAAATTTAACTAAAAAAAATCCACTCAAAATATATAATCTAGCATCTACTCAAATTCAAATGTAACTATAAAAAAATTAAATGTTTACCCCACCTTCGATTTGAAGCAAAATTTTTCGATTGCAAATTTTCCTCGGTATCTCTTTTCATGTGCTCTGTATTCTGGACAACCATTGTAGAGCAAATGTATATCATGTGTATCTAGACCTTGACATGGTACCTAACGCCATTGCTTAGGGGATGCTCATTGATTTTCCAATATGTTTTAATATTTCAAAGCAAAAATCAATGTTCAGCAGTTATGCTAAAATCACGCTTTATTCTAGATCTTCAGAATTGTCTTGCAAAACTAGTTGTTCTAGATTCTTTCGATTTTATTTAAGTTTAGATCACTAACGTTAGCTCGTAAGATAAGTATTGAAAGATTTAATCTTTCCAATCCAATATAGTTTCAATACGATCTCTAACTTAGTTTATTTCTAATTCATTTCAAATTCAAAATTTATTTAAGGGTTAGTCGTAGTTTTTACAAGATTTTTGATAGATTGCAAGATTCTTTTAAGAGTTGGTAAGATAGTTAGAACTGATGTTACTTAACTTTAAAATTATCTGGTCTAGTTAACGGAGCGATTCAAGTAAGCCGTATATGACAATTAATAATTTGGCCGCCCCAGTTTTAATTTTATCTCGCCTATAGTTGTGCAATCAAAAAATGTATTTTGTAAAACATATTAATAAGACAAAACTAATTCCAAAACTAATTTTCCAATTACAATGTACATAATTCTAAATTTCTTGAATGATTGAAAAGATTCTAAAACTGCCCCACCCGAATCGCTTGAAACCTTTAAAAAATCTGACCACCGTATAATTTAGAACTGGTTCACTAAATCACTCTATCAATCGCCTACATTATCAAAGTTTTCTACGCAGTCTGCGTTATCTACATTGTAGATGACATTAATAGATGACGCGTAAATATGCCCAACCCTGTTGGTTTTGCAAATGATTTACGGTTCAAATTGATTTGCAATAGTAAGAAATTGATTTGCAAAATATAGAATTTAAAGTGCAAACTCTCTGTTTATAATACATAATTACGGCACGTTATATTACCATGCTTCTATTTAACAATTTTTATGATTTTAATTATTTTGGCAACACTTCGTTCAACACTTTCATCGTTTTGGATGAAACCCATAGGTAAATCACGTCAATTTTATTCTATATTACGTGATCATTTTTCTGTGTGTTACAACATTCCACTACGATTAACCGAGCACTGCGGCAATTTCCAAAAAATAAAGTAAGTACTACTCATCCTCGATAATGCACCATGTGACCCCGGAACAGAAATTTTAAATGCGGTATATGAGAATTTCAATGTAATTTTGCCGCCAAACGTGACAGCCCTTTTTCAACCAATTTTACAGGGTCTAATAACAGAATTTTAAAAAATGTATAAAAAGCAGGCGTGCTGCTAGCTGAAGACTATAAATAAAGTGTGGTGGCGTCTTCAAAGAAACTTGATTTAAAAGACTGCTGTTATATGATTAACAGATTCCTGGAATAGCGTATCACAAGATAACCTTAAACTGGCGTGGAATAAATTGTTGAAGAATACAAGAACAAATGAGGTAAATAAAGAAGCCAGCGAAGTAACTGACGATATAAATGAAGGGGCATGTTTCAGGGAAAATCAAGGAAAAGTCAATAACGACGCGCAGATTTTCAAATTTTGAACGATGATGAAATTGTAGCATGTGCCCTAGACGATAATAGATAATCAAGGACGATAATGAAGATTTTATAAAAAAATGTCGTCCTGTTGTAGTTCCGAAACTGGATTTGACAGCTGCAGCTGTCTCTTATTATTTCGAGGATTTAATCTGAAATAAATTGATCGGAAATAAATTCATAATCAGACATGCTTTCATCTTCCTCGGGCCATAGTTTTCACTATCCTTTTGCTAGCGTTGCATGTTTAAAGTTTTCCCATGCTACAGCACAATTAAAAATTGCGTCTTTTATACTATAGTCGGTTTGAATTTTTTTTACCGAATCAGTTCTTAAAAGTTTTCAGATTTTCCTTTTTATAGTGGCATTTAAAACTTGGGATGATGCCTTGATCCATGGGTTGAACTAAGGAAGTAACATTTGTAGGAAAGCACATAACAAAAATATTGCCACATTTTGATTCCAT
Organism: Tipula unca; assembly: GCA_951394425.1. NCBI lineage: Eukaryota > Metazoa > Arthropoda > Insecta > Diptera > Tipulidae > Tipula > Tipula unca. The sequence goes on along the minus strand of OX596382.1, from coordinate 104,331,212 downwards.
TTCGGTGATTGAAGGGTGAGCTTTACAATTATCCAAAAGTAACAAGCGTTTCGAATTTCGATGATTTTGAAATTGTGACAAATGTTTTTTAACTGCTGGCACAAAGCTACAGTGGAACCAATCTAAGAAATTTGGTCGATCCATCCACGCGTTTCCTGGTGATTTATATTGCAAAGGTAAACTGGTCACTTGTTTAAGACCCCTTGGACAACGAGATTTTCCAATAACCAGAAGATCTAATCGAAGAGTTCCAGCAGCATTATCACATGTGAGCACGGTTCATCTATTTTTATTATGAATAAAACCAGCTGCAGTGGCTTCGTTTTTCCCTGCCAGTGTTGAATTAGGGAGACATCGCGAGAGCAAACCCATCTCGTCTGCGTTGTAACCTGTTCTTGCGACTAGTCGTATTTTTTAACGATGTCCAAAAATTTTTTCCTGATTCCGTGTCTTGCCTTGAAACAATTTAGCCATCCAACTGAGAAACTGCAAGATTATCCCAGTTCATCGTAAAACAATTTGTTAAGTAACTAAAATCTCAGTCTGGTTTTTGATTTTGAACAAAACGAAATAAATGAGTGCGTCCATTTTACGGTAATAGTACTAATTAGTACAATGTAGTAAAAACGGTTTCATTTGTGTACGTACGTAAATCGTTTTTTTTTTGGAAAAATAAAAACTCGGTTACTCGAGTATTCCGGTTGTTTCAGTTCCGGATAATAAAGATTTTACTGTATAGTTCCTATTTTAAAATACCCAAAATACAAAATTAATTTTCATGAGACAATTCGGCATTTGATACGTTTTTTATATTTATACCATTAATACTTACCATAAACGTCACACTCGTGAAGATTAAAATTTGTAATATTCTTTGTTATGTTCTCTATCAGAAAATGTGTACTCCTTCGAGTCCTTTCTATTTAATGAACATGTTCGGAGGTTGCTTTTCTGACGCATGTAAAATTTGTCCTAAATCTGTCCTAAAAAACAACAAAAACAATTTACTCTTATATGTGTTAGTGTGCAAAGCAGAATGTCTCGAACGAATTTAATCATAAGGACAATCAAATTTATTACGACGAACACATGACGGATATATACCAAGATATCTAGGGGGTCTAAATTATCAGAAAAATATTTCAATTTTGGAAAAAGTAGGGGATAGGGGGTTTAGGACAACCAAGTTTGGTATGACCTCATGTATATCGATTATGTATGGGAGATTTACTTATTTTCCTGGGAAAATCATAGGAAGCGGACACCATAATGACGCATATACCAAGATACCCTAAGGTCTAAGTAATCTGAAAAATATTTCAATTTAGGCAAAAGTACGGAATTAGGAGTTTAGGGCAATGACCTCATGTATCCCGATTATATAATTTTTCCTATTTTCTTGGGAAAATCCTAAGAAGCGGACACCATAATCACGCACATACCAAGATATCTTAAGGTCTTAGCTATCCGAAATATATTTCAATTTAGGAAAAAGTACGGGATTAGGGGGTTTAGGACAACCAAGTTTGAGATATGTATCTCGATTATGTACATGAAGTTTTCTAATTTTCCAAATCATATAATCGAGATACATGAGGTCATACCAAACTTGGTTGTCTTAAACCCCGTAATCACCTACTTTTTCCAAAATTGAAATATTTTTTTGTTAGCTTAGGCCTTAAGATGTCTTGGTATATGCGTGATTATGGTGTCCGCTTCCTAGGATTTTCCAAGGAATTTTAGAAAACGCAAATATATAATCGATATACGTAAGGTCATACCAAACTTGGTTGTCCTAGACCCTCTAATGCCCTACTTTTTCCAAAATATTTTTCAGATAGCTTAGACCTTAAGACATCTTGGTTTATGCGTCAGTATGGTGTCCGTTTCCTAGGATTTTCCCAGGAAAATTAGGAAAAATCGTATAATCCAGATACATGAGGTCATACCAAATCTGGTTGTCCTAAACCCCCTAACCCCTTACTTTTTCTAAAATTGAAATATTTTTCGGATAGCTTAGACCTTAAGACACATTGGTGTATACGCCATTATGGTGTCCTCTTCCTAGGATTATCCCACTAAAATTCAGGAATCATGTATATTTCCTAGCAAATTTTGTTGTCCTATAGATAAAATTCGTTATATCGAGACAATTTGCACTGCATACTAACACATATAAACAAAAACTGTTTTTGTTGTTTTTTAGGACAATTTTGGGACAAACTTCACGCGTCTATATAGAATTGCGAATTTTGTCCTAAAACAATTCCTAATTTTTTTTTTTTTTTAGGACAGATTTAGGACCAAATTCACGTGAATGCTTTTCTGCCCATTGTGAGAATTCCGTCACCCATTTTAAATTGAAGAATTCGTGTGGACTATGTTTTTCCAACGAATACAGATTCGATTAGTGGATTTTTAAACACTGGCTTGTATAACTTTTCAGTACTTCAGTACCACGTTTTGATAGGAAAAATATTTTGCCAAATATAAGAAACGAAAAGTATTATTTGCCTGGCCCAAATCGGTTGAACACGCATATAAAGACAGCAAAATGTCTTTAATTAACACATTAAGCTTATCGCCAAACACTATATTATATACCACGACTTTTATTTACATTTTACACTCGTCGTTTTAGAACACACATTTTCTTAAAAAAAAAAATTTAATGAAGAGAAACAAAACAGTATGGTAACAACAACAAAAAGTGTAAACTAGCAGCATTTATATATTATTATGTACAAAAGGACGAGATTTTTAATAAAATTACATTTTAACCTTTTTGTTGTTGTTGTTTTGTTCGGTGGTGTTGTATTGTGTAGCATCATCTTTCGTATATTTAATTTCTTTTGTTTTCTTAATTTTCTATTTTATTTTTAAATATTTTTTTTTGTAAAAAAAAGTGGGATATATGAAGATAAAAAACCGTAGTTAATCTCTAAATAAACTTATACATGTATAGTGTATACAGAACACACAGTGTTTACACACAAAATTTTCCTTAATTTTTTTTTGTACAGTATAGTAGTTATATTCATTTTCATTTTGACTTTTCTTTTTATGTATATCTTATGTATATATGTATAGCTGTATATATGTATAGTATACCCATGATCCTTTTTTTTTGTTTTAATTATTTTAATAAATAACATCCATAAATACCAAAAAAATAATAATAAAATTTATATTATCATTCCTTTTGTTGTTGTATATACATATAATATAGTTGCGTTCGAACGTCTTTAAGGATAAGACGAATAAAATATAAAGGAGCGGAAAAGGAATAAAAATAGTATACATATATGCGTATATACAAAACACAAATAAATTTAATATTAGCAATACACAATCATTCTGTAGCCCTTTTTTTTGTAGATATGTGTGTGTGTGTTGCTTTTTGGTTTTGTACTCCTATATATACACGAGTATATATAGATTTTTATTAAAAGCTTTTGGTAAATCTGTTGGTTTTTTTCTCTTCACAACATAATGAATAGAATTTGTAATAAAATATGTACGGCAAAAATACCAAAATAAAGAAAAGCCAAAATAGTCTATATACGTACCTATATATACACAATATATATTTTGTTTATGTACCTAATCTCGAATAAAGAAAAATAAAGAATATGTGTATTATATATACAATAGTATATACAGATGTACATTTGTGATATTGTGATAAGCAAAAGTAAAAACCATTTTCTACAAAACAACAATTCGAATATAAAACCTAATAAAATACTATTTCACCAATTAAGTTGATTCAAATCAAAAAATGGATATACATAACGAAACAGTATATGTATATATAACAGGAGAGATCCCTTATATATATACGTACAACATTGGAAAAAAACTCTAAACAACATCAGCACAACAACAACCACGACAAAAAAAAAGGGAAAATACTCTCCGAAAAAAAAAAAAAAAAATCGGAAAATACCACAACGAAATAATTAATTGAAATCAAACAAAAGGAAAATGAACATGGCAAATGGATATAATCTGGTTATGTTGTAACCATCTGACTTTGATCTGGTTATATTATTATTTCATTCGCTTTTAGTTTCGATTAAATTTTAATTTTTAAAATTGGAATTTTGTGTGTTTGTGTCTAAGTTTTTTTATTTTATTTTTCATGCACATGGATATTAGATTTTCACTTTTATGTATACATTATATAAGCATAAATGAAGAAATGAACCAAATTGTTACCAAAAACCAAGAAAATTGTTTTTATAAGTTACACAGAGCGGAATTTGACAAATTATACAACATCCGCTGTTTGGAAAGATCGATTAAAATTTTTTATATAAAAAAAAATTCGATACATATTTAAGTCGACCTTGACTAGCACTCACATAGTAAAACGCACGAAAAATTGTCTAGCACTAATGCATGAAAATTTTTCGTGTGTTTTACTACATGAGTGAGTGGAAAGGGCGACTAAAATTTGGCATCATTCTAATATTTATCGATGGAATTGTCAGGATCAAGTCTATATTTTAAAGTCATTATTTAAAACATAATATTTGTCTGTTGATTATGATGGTGCGACTAAAGCTTTTGAAATGTTGCGAGTGTTTTCAAAAATAAGTCTATAGCTTTGTATTGAAATCAAATCAAAGCGTTTGGTTCAGTCGTTTAAATTCGGTTCTAAGTTTTATTTTCGATTCGGGTGTTTAGGTAAACGTAATTCGCCGAAAAGCACATTACTATTAATTTGTGAATTGTTTTAGTAAGAAAAATAAAATGTTTAGTTTAAGCTTCTAGAAAGCTTTAGGTACAAACCATTATTCAAACTCCGATGTTTCATTTTTTGATAATCGATTTTTAAACGTTTGGACAAATAAGTTACATAATTGGTGAGCTATGGCACCAAAAGATTGAAAGTTTAAATTTGAAATCGTTCAAAATTTGGAATAAAAGTTATTTTAGATTTACAAATTGGTCTTTAACCATTTGTGATCCGAAACATTTCATCAGGATATGCAAGTGGAAAATTTGAAATACCAAAGTTCACTATCATCAGGCAGTGGTTGGTGTATTTGGTATATAATTGCATATCAAACAACAAGAATGAGGCGTATTTCAAGACGGATTAAGCGTGCTATGCATATTAAAGCTCGTAGCATAGTATAAGCCTTATAGTGGAAAGAAATTAGAATGTCAATTCCCTCGTTTCGACACCGGGATGGTACATGTAATCATAAATTTGTTCCTCTGTAAACTTTACCTATGGTTAAAGTCGGAACTAGTGCAGTAATTAAATGAGAAGGCAATAGGCGGTGGGCGTAGAACAAGTAGGCAACAGTATACATTTTTTAATTCCTTGCAGGCACGAAAAAGCAGGTGTGACATTTACTGTAGGTTGTGGCGGTCGTCAAGTAGTTCATTTTTAAATTATATATTTAAATAATATATATATATATATATATATATATATATATATATATATATATATATATATATATATATATATATATATATATACATATATATGAAAGCTTTAAGTACTAAACTTTCTTTAAATTCTGATGTTTAATATTTTGTTAAGTGATTTTTAAACTTTTAGAAAAATTAGTTACCGGAGTTGTGAGGTATGAAGAAAGCAGTCAAATTAGTTCAGAAAAATGAAATGTAATAAATAGTTTCCAGTAGGATGCTCTCCAAGATCTACGACGAAATCGTTTCGTAATTGGAACGCAAGTTTCCATGTTATTTTAAATTAAAAACTTGATCTAGATTATTTTCAATGTTCTTTAACCATTCGTGGACCCGAAATATTTCAAAATATGAAAGTAAAACATTGGAAACATCAGAATTCGATATAGTCTGAAAAATACTGCCTCTGAAAGTTGGTTTGGTATGTAAATGAGCTGAAACATCGCCGCAAAACTCTTTGCAGATGATATAGCTATTTGTATTTTAAATGTGGTAAATAAAGTTAACTGATCGGCAGTCTAACGAGCTGATTCTGAACAATTTTAATTCTGTATGAAAGGTACTTAAAGACCAAAGTATTTCAGGAAGGATTAAGTGGATCGAAATATTCATATATAGTTAAGCGTATAAAAAATCTCTGCACAGTGTAAATTTTATTGATAATAAAACTACCAACCTAGCAACCAGAATAACTTGATTAATTTTCTCAAAGGCTTCAGCATATATAGAGGAACCAAATTTGATGTGCAGCTCATGAACAAGATGAAGGTGAGCCTTTTCGGTACCAGATCGACGTCCATATACTACAAACAAACATAAACAGGGAACCCAATGTTGCAGTGGATGCTGTATTGGAGCAACTTCATGGTACAAGTTGCGAGCCCCTAATTTTAAATCAATATAGACCACAAACCACTGCACTACCACGACTGCATGTAAAACGGAAAGAAGTCCTCGGCAGAGTCGCCTTCTTTTCGTTTGTTTGGTTTGCAAGAATCTGATAACAAGCTTAAAATGCTTGTAGGTAACGGAAACACGCGCAGCTCCAAATAAACATCAGAGCTAGTTCCGGATTTGGCCTCAGGACTATTTATCATTCCTACGGAGATGCGCCGAAGCATTAGAACGAAGATACTGGAGACCATCTAACGAGAACTCGTTCATTCTAACTATCGTGGATAGATTCACAAGCTGACCAGAACCGGAATTACTGCCTAATATGAAAGCATCCATCGCAAAGTAAAAGCTTTCGTAGACCAGTATATTCCGAGATTTGCTGTTCCACTTGGACTAACGACTGACCATCGCAGTCAATTCGAAAGTAAGCTTTTAAAGAGGTTTGTAAATATATGGTAGTTTCGAAATGGCTGAGTGTTTTCACCGCAATTTAAAAGCTATATAAAGAAGCTAGATTGAATATCCCAATAATTGGACCGAAGAACTCATCCCTATTTATTTTCGTTGGAATAAGAATCACTCCTCCTGATCTTGTGTAGGGACATCCAGTGAAGGTTCCAGGCAAACTAATATTGCATCCAAGTCCCGCGCTATCGCCAGACCCAAATTCCTTGGTCGAACAATTATGGGACTTGATGGGGAATATCGCTCCAAAAGATACGCGGTATACCCGTCAGGACATTATCTATATTCCTATTGATTTTGGACAATGCCTTCGACTGCGGTCAACGAATGTATTATCAATAGAAGATCAATAAGTGAATACGTAATCGAAAAAAGCTCTTTATGTTATGTAAATAAACTGATAGCATGTGTGTGTGGCTATTGTATCTCGTAAATAATTTTGGCGTAGCGAGAATTCCTAAATGATGTACTCATTGGTTGCATACCTGTTTGCTCTCAATCTTTTTGGAGTGATAATGCATCTTTCTTGCGTTTCTTGTTTTTATGCTTATGACGGGTCATAGATGAATTATATTTGTAATAATATTGTACAGAATAATTACGTTTGTGTTTATATTTATTCTCTATCTATTCTGTATTCTTTCATTGTTCAACAAATAAAATTTTTGTAGAATATAACCCAAGTGACCGCCAATGTGTCTATATGTCAAACTTCAAATGTAAATAAATAATAAAATAATTGAGTTATTGAAATTACCATTGGAGTCAAATATAGCGCCCAAAGTGTTCCGCAGAGCAAAGTGAAATAGTGCTACGAATTTTCACCTAAAGTTGGGCAAAAGACCCCGTAAATGTTGGCTATACTCGAAACTAATGTATAGAAATCAAATAAGAAGGTATTAGGCGGCAGGGGGGGGGGGGGTCTGACATTTTAAAAATAACTTTGAAAACAATGAAAAGCCCTTCTTTGTGTATATAGGAAAGAATAAACATTTTAAAATTTCTTGAAAGCATGATCGAAACCTGGGGCCCTACTATGACTTACGACTACGATTTTCGACGAAGGTCATTTTCCTATAGTGGGCAAATGAAGAAAAAGGTAAATAATAGTATAGGACAACGACTGTCGTCGAAAATCGTATAAAATAATGCGACGAATGTGGTTATAAAATGAAATACAGTCCATGAAAATTTGTTGTCGTAAGCGGTGTGTACCTCGGTCGTATAAATGCTCGTGCAACTGGTAAAACACTCTCCAGATAAACCTTATAGGGAATATAAAATTTAGTTAGAGAACAACAGATTTAGAAATTCCTAAATCTGCGACTGCATTGCAAATTCGGTTTATCTGCGAGTTGTTGACAATTTTTCAGGCATTTATACGTGTAATTTCTTGCAAAAGAATGGAATTTTGTCGCAATTGATTCGAGTTTTTAGTTGGGTACCGCATTAGACCAACAAAAGCGGACCGAATTAGGATTTTATAATCCGGCTTACTGCGCTTGCAACTTCCAATCTACAGCCAATAGGAAAGTTTCATCGAAAATGTTTTTAAATGATGTTCATTTTCTAGCAAGGATTGATTGCACAAATGACTGATCAATTGACCGACTTTACACAAATTTCGTCTCTAATATGATATAGTTATTAGACAGTCATTTATTAGGCAGAAAACCACAATTTTCGTTTTACTTGAATATGTCCAGTTATTTAAATTTAGAACTGACAAAAGACCAATATTACTCAACTACTAATGGCAGATATTTTTAACTTACAACTGTTAATATGGTTTTGAAAAGCTTATTCTACCACAATTTGTCGGTCGATTGTGAAACTCAACTTCAAGTCTAATCATTTGCCACAAATTGTCTAAATTAAAATAATTATGTAATAGGGGCAAATTGAATGTATCCTTTTTGAATTTTCCAAATTAAAACCAAGTTCATTTAGTTACCGTGCAATGGTTCCAGTAATAGGAAAATCATTTTCGTCTCTAATAGATTTTTTTTTGTCCGTTTCAGAATCGAAAATATCGGGCTGAACGAAAACTGTTCTACGGGAAAGATGTTCCTTGTTAAATACTTAAACTAACGGGGTACATTTTAAAATTATTCCGATTATTAACGTTGTCTTTTACGTGTCGACAACGTGTATTAGGTAAGGTTATGTGTGGAGGACTGTTCTTCCTATACAATCGGTACGGTCGGAGGGAAAAATGGAAAATATTTTTCTGAGCTCATTCTTATTTGAATGTCACATCAACCAAATGATTACAATCTCATAATTGTTATCAAGAATCGCAATACGAAATGGATACATTTTGCTTTTAGGATTGGTTCTGAAAGAATGAACACAAATATGGCGAAATATTTTAACACAAAGGTTGGAGTCATACTATATACTCTGAAAAAAAAATTGAGACTAACACTTTTGTCTGCGCAAGAAATCACCAAAAGACACAAACGGTCCCTGGGCCTTTACCGAGTACTGGAAGCCGATAAATGGAAGGAATATATCACAGTCGACGTAGCTTGGTTTTATGTAACAAATGCCGATGACGGAATTATTTCCCCTCACAAAACCGTCTTATCCGAAAGTCTTTATGGTAGTCTTAGGGATATCTAATTTTGGCACAACAGTATACCCATTATCGTTCAGCCAGGTGCTAAAATAAATTCAGATTACTACATAAACAACTGTTTAACACCACTTATCGAAGATTCAAAACGATTATTTCGAAATGGTAACTGCGGATATTATAGCAAGACTCACCTCCGTCCCACACCGCAAAGAAAACACCTGCATTCCTCCAATAATACAACGTATCATTTGTAGTGATAGGCGAGGTAGATTACGCCGTGTAATCTACGCGGTTTTCGACACGTAAAATATTACGGAGGTTACTTGGCAATATTTTTTGTCATTGTCGACAATTAAGAGAGTGTCAACAACCTATAATTTTTAAGCGATATGAATTAAATCGGGAACCACATAACATACTATAACTTTGGAAATATATGCTGAAATAAAACAACAATGGTTTAATTAAAGAAAAAAAAATTAAATAGGGCGGATTACTCCAGCACTCAATGCCACTAATGGGCCCACGGTGCAATACCCGGACAAACATATATGGATATACTTACACATAAAAAACACCCATAGATTTTTGGTCACCACCGGGCATCGAACCCGAGACCCTCGCATAACAAAGCAAGAACGCTACTTACTGTGCCAACCAGGGCGGCAGTTGATTAAAGTTAGTTTGAGATTAATAGATTAAACAAAGTTTGTGCACTAAACGTTCGGATTGGTCTAAATGTCAAATTTTGTTAAAAACGGATAGAAGTCAAGCACATGTTGTTCAATGCTCCCCATGAGATTCTACACAATTTCTGGTGTTACTTTGTCGGCAATATTGTTCCATTTAAAACGCATATTTTCAGCAATCTTATCGCATCCGCTATTCTTATTCTTCATGTATAAAGTGTGTTTTTAGAGTTGGGCATATTCAAGAATTGTATTCAAAAAATATTTAGTCCCACTTTTGTCAAACCAAAACTCACTTAAAAATCATATTTATTTAGCTTATTGTTCCACTCAAGTTGGTCATTTTCCATGTTCCATCATAGTCTAGAAATAACCTTGTTCCGTGGCCCATCCAATATGTCGAATTTGATAATAATTTGACGATTCGCGATAAATTGCTTGCAATGAATTCTTGCTGCGATGAATTGTTATCCCGTTGAATTGATTGCGATGAATTGCTTATAATGAATTTGACGATAAATTGCAATATAAATCGGCAGGTTACCAAAACTTTACTGGAGAATCGTGTTAACGAATTATAATTAAAATACATTTCTGTAGCCATTTTTTTAATGTATACACATTCGGCGCTACTGAATGACAATGTCACAAAGATCAGGCCAAGGCCATGAGTCTGCAACTGTAAATCGCTTATATTTAGCGGGTTCGCATTGTCACAATTTTTGGCAATAAATATTACTTTTGACCTGCTAACCTGTTTCAAATCCACTTTCACGCACGATTGGTCATCCATCAAAACACATTCATTAAATGTTGTCAAAACTTGGTCATATAGAGCAGTCTGGCTCGTTTAGCGGACAATGTTTTGTTTATTTGCGAACGATTTGATTTTTTAATAACTCAGTAGCTCATAGCCTTCCTAAACTCGAATTCGTCAGAGACCTTTGAATTATTTTTAATGTAAGTTATAATCTGCCTGTAAGTTTTTTCTGATTTTAATGAGCTGCTCTTTCTACGCTGAAACCATCTTTATACTATTTTAAAACAATTTATATCGTTGTTTTGCATCCTAAAGTAAAATTTGGTCACTGTAGTTTAAAACTAATTCACAAAATCACTCTTGGAGTTGTCTACACGTTGTCGGCATTGTCTACGGGTTGTCAATACGTCGACGTAGAAAATAATAGATGACACGTAAACGCCCATCCCAAATCATTTGTTCATCCAAATTTATGGACTCATCACCCGATTTACCACCATGTGATTATTTTCTGTGGGGCTACTTGAAGCCACAATTGGCTAGATCTATAGTTGCTAATATTGCGCAACTAAAAAGATTTATAAATCGAGAGATTAGGAATATTCCTCTCGTAATGATTCAACGGGCACTTAAATCTTGATCCAGTCGGTGTTTGACTGTTTATAAAAACAAAGGTTCACTATTTACCAATTTCTGAACAAACATACCGAGTTTGGTTGAGAAATCGCTCTTCAATTAATTTCAATGACAATTTTGCTACCGCCGAGTAAACATTAAAAATAATTTACTTATTACTTGTGTGAAAAGTTTAATCAGCAGTTATTAATTTTTATAAAAAAAAAAATTTGATGTGAAAAATATGTGAAATCGGACCTCCACCTCAAATAAAAAAGGCAAATCTGCAGAAAGCGATGTCTGCAAGCGATTTTGGGCTAAACGACGCGACCACAATAGTGACTAAAACAACAAATAGCAAAAGCATCAAAAATTACTTTACCAGGTAATTTAATATCAAGTGAACTAAAAATTAACGTAAATGAACTTAGTGCGTTGAACAATAAAAGTGCATCGGCAGATGATAATCAAATAAACAGTGATGTAGGTCTGTGTTTAGTGCAAACAGCTATATTACTGTCACCTCAAAGCGAAGGAGAAGCCCTAGATCGGCGGCTAGTGCAAATGTGAATAAACTCACCAAGTTAGCTAGCGCTGAATTAATATAAAGCAACCGGTATTCTTGTTTGGTTGTTGAAGACGTTCGCCGGCTCAAAAAGCTCCAAAACCAGAGAAACCTCCACCAATCTATTTGAGGGTAGAATCAAATAGAGAACTCGCAAAAACAATCGAGTTCATTACTAATGGAAAATTTTATATCTCCGTGATAAAAAGACGAGATATCAAAGAAACCGCTCAATATTGACGATTACAGAGCGTTAGTTAAGCATTTCGACGAAGTTGGTAACCATTACTACACTTACCAACTAAAAAGCCAAAAAGGATTGGTCGTCGTGTTAAAAGGCATAGAAGCGATGTTTGTGTTATCTGTGGTGAACGCCATAACTCAAATGCATGCAACAAAGAGAAAACGGAAGCATCAGTGAAAAATGGAGTAACTGTGGCGGAAATCACACTGAAAATTATAGAGGGTGTCCAATTTACCTAGAATTGAAAAGAAGAATCAATCCAAGGCAGCCAGCAGAGCAACGAATGTTTAATATTCATTTTTCCACTGCACCCACTAATGATACAGAACATGAACGCATTGATGCAGATAGTCGTTAAAATCAAAAATGACTGCACATGGAGGTACAGCTGTACTGATAAAAACAAGATTAAAACACTATGAATTTATGAAATATGAAAAGGAACATATCCAATCAACAAAGATCTGTCTGCAGGAGTGGTCTGGAAACTGTGTCATATCAGCAGTGTACTGTCCTCCAAAACATGCTTTAAAAAAACTTTAGTTCATGGATTATTTCAGCCAGCTAAGTAATAAATTTCTTGCGGGAGGTGATTTCAACGCCAAACACACTCAGTGGGGTTCCAGATTAACATCGCCAAAAAGCAAACAACTTTATGAAGCTACAGAAGAACAGTCCTTGGATTACTTATCTGCCGGTCATCCAACGTCCTGGCCATCCTGGTCCACAGATAAAAAGAAAGTTCCTGATTTGATTGACTTTTGTGTAACTAAATATATTCCTCGTACATATGCTAAGGCCTCCAATTGCTATGATCTGTCTTCTGATCACCCACCTGTAATTGTAAGAGAGAGCACCGTCAAAAAGAATAGAAACGCCAAAACGGCTTACAAACAAGCAAACTAATTGAGATAGAGGCTATATAGAATATAAGAGGTTAGTCGACCAAATTGTGTACTAAATATCACTCTTATCACACCAGCAGATATTGATGCGGCGGAAAAATATGTAAAAGATATCTTGGCATTATCAGCTGAAAAGGCTACACCTGTTTTAAATAATTCAGAAAATGTTAATAAACTGTCACATAATATATGGATGGCAAGAAACACAATCATCGTTGTTGAAAAGGAAATTAAATCGAGCTTTTAAGACTCTAAGATTTGCATTGCGGGAAGAAGAAAACAAGAGCGTCCAGAATTATTTAAATGAACTCTCGGCAACCGAGAAGACAGATTATTCTTTGTAGAAGGCCACAAAAAAGTTAAAGAGGCCAACAAACTCGAATCACCCGATTAGATTACCAACTGGATATTAGACGAGAAGCAATGAAGCTAAAGTCAATGCAATCCAGCAGCAGCAGAATACAGAATCAAAAAGAAACAATATACAACTTGGCTTTAATATAACTGTTATATAGAAGAGCAAAATAAATATGTATAACAGAGAGTAAAGAGAACATAAATTATATAAATCTAATAGATAAAGCCAAATTGCATAGTGTTTCATACAATACATAATACATGACATAAAATAAATTGCATGAGAAACAATTTCGGATGTGACTTAAATATGTTGTTGCTTCTTGCTTCTTCATTCTCCCCCGCGTTGAACTGGTACAAGATTGACAGGTAAAACGGCAATTTTTGTGATGGATCTCGTTAATTCGCCTGTTGATGTTTTAATTTTTGCGACTCGTATACATGACCATCGGGACCTGGATTAATTTCGATGACACGGCCAACTTTCCACTTCAGTGGTGGTAGATTTTCGTCCTTGATAATGACAATTGTTCCAAGTTTTAAATCAGGTTGCATTTTTGTCCAAAATTTGCGTTGTTGGAGTTGATGGATGTAATCTCTTGACCAAGACGCCCAGAATTGCTTATGCAAACTCGACACCATTTCCCATTTCTTTAGTATGGGAATCTTTGTTTCAAACTCTGCAGACTCAGGTATTGACCTCAGCGAGCGACCTATCAAAAAATGAGCGGGAGTTATAAATTCTATAGTATCAGACAGTAGTGGCACCAATGGTCTTCAGTTAAGCACAGCTTCAACTTGTTTGACCAATGTTGAAAACTCTTCGAAGTTAAATCGAATATTGTAGGTTAACCAACGCAAATGATGTTTTGCAGCCTTCACTGCTGCTTCATGGAGGCCACCAAAGTGAGGAGCTCCAGGTGGAATAAACACCCAGTCTAATTTATCGCTTACGGTGAATTCTTCAATAGCTTGCGCTAGCTTAGGACTGGTAAGCAATTTGTAGAGCTCATGTATTTGGTTATTTGCGCCAATAAAGTTGCTTCCATTGTCGGACAGGATTTGTTTAGGTAATCCTCTCGTGGCGATAAAACGTTTCAGGACCCCCATAAATGATTCCGTTGATATTGTTGATGCCAGCTCCAAATGAACTGATCGAGTAACCATGCAGACGAAACACGCCAAATACGCCTTTGTAGGAATCTTGGAGGAATGGTGGGCTTGTTCTTAATGGGAGCCACGCGTGATTTTGAGCACAGCAATCGGATGCAAAAGCCAGCTGTTGTCTTGGATCTTACGTACAAAACTGCCCCATAGCCTCTTTCGCTTGCATCAGCGAAACCATGTATTTGAACTACTGCTGGCAACGAATTGTGCTCAAATAGATGACGTGGTATATATAGGTGCTGTAGGTGTTCCAACTCATTGCGATAATTGTTCCAGGCTGTATGATATTGAATTGGAAGTCCTTCGTCCCAGTCATATTTCATTTTCCAGAGTTCTTGCATGATGCATTTTCCAACCATGACCACTGGAGAAATAAGCCCTATAGGATCATAAATTTTCGCCAATACGGACACAATCTTCCTTTCAGTCACTTTGATAGAATCAGTCAATGGTGAAACTTTAATTCGAAAGCAGTCCTTTGTGGAATGCCAGTAGAGACCTAAAGTTTTTATGAATTCCGTTTTCTCAAAAAATAACATATTTTCTCGATCAGCTGACAAAATACCGTCTAACACACTTTCTTCGGTTGAGCACCATTTTCTTAAAGGCGTTCCAGCATTTTGTAGAATTGTAGAAACGGAAAGTCTTAGATTTACAGCCTCGGTTATGGAATCAGCTCCAGTTAACAAGTCGTCGACGTACATGTATGGCTTCGCTGGCAACTGGATTTTGAAGTTCGTTTTCTTTAGCTAATTGCAGCAAACATCTAGTCGCCAAAAATGGAGCGGACTTAGTTCCATATGTAACGGTTTGCAACTTATAGGTCTGAACCGGGTCTTGCATGTTGAATCTCCAAAATATGTATTGATATTTGTGATCATGTGGATGAATCAAAACTTGCCGATACATTTTCGATATATCAGCACTAATCGCAACCTTATGAGTTCTGAAGCGCAGAAGGATATCTGATAATTCGTTTTGCACCACTGGCCCATTTTGCAATAATGAATTCAGTGATTCGCCGTTTGTTGTTTTGGCCGAACCATCGAAGACGACACGTAACACGGTGGAAGAAGAATCCGGCTTGAAAACGCAATGATGCGGCAAATAGAAGTGGTCACGAGATGGATTAACTTCCACCGACATATGTCCTAATTCGACATATTCTGACATGAATTGATTATACGCGCTTCGCAGTTTTATATCCTTCTCCAATCGATTCTCCAGATGAATGAATCGCCTTAATGCCATCTCTGAGGATTCTCCCAGAATCCGTTTCGGATGAGAGAATGGTAAGCGTACCACAAAACGACCATATTCGTTTCTCTCATGAGTTGATATGAAATGTTGTTCGCAGTAATTGTCAGAACTATCCGAGTGACTTTCCATTTCATCAACTTCCCAAAACCGCTGTAGCAATTTATTTAAGCATTCAGGCCAGTTGAGCTCGGCGAGATGACGCACAAACTTTCATTTCTAATGGGCATATTTATGCCACCGGATACGACCCATCCAAGCTGAGTTTTTTGTAAGAGTGGTAGACCAGGACCTAGCTTAAATTGGCCCACCGATTGTAGTTCGAAGAATGATTCATCACCAATCAGCATGTCTATTTGATGGCATGAATAAAATCTTGGATCAGCTAATTGAATATTCTTTGGAATGTTCCATTGCGAAATATCAACGTTGAAAGCCGGTTGATTATTACTTATTTTGCTGAGTATTTGCGCTTCAAGCTTCGTAGAATATCCATTGATTTTAGATGTAATTGTTAGCAATGCAGACCCAGCTGAAGATAGCGATGAGCCTCCAATACCTTGAATTGATATGCCTGTCGTTGTTGGATGGATGCCAAGCTTAGACACCAACGACTTGGTGACAAAATTTAATTGGGACCCAGAATCTAGCATGACTCGGGCAGTTACAACGACTCCACTATAACTGGAAACTAAAACCTCAGCAGTAGCAAGTATTTATAAATCTATCTACTAAAAGTTGGCGAGCTTGTTCGTAGTTCGATGAAATGAAGTCCAAATTGTTTATCACCTTGGCGGCATTACCTTCTAATGAATTTTTTAGGTATTGAAATTTGGTTAAATCGGATAACCGTATGTTATTGTGCACATGTGTGTCAAATGACTCCAAAAACGACTTCCATTTTGTTATATCTCCAGTAAAATGATCGAGTTTCATGTCAGGTAGTTTGGGCGTTAAATTTAAATCTTCAACCTTATGAATGCTCTTCATCTTATTCTCTGCCTTTAATTGATCTAGTCTGTCTTCAAGTGCAGGTCTCAAATAAAAATATGATCTATCAGCTGTAGCACGTGTATCTGATTCGAGCTCATTTTCATCAAGTGATTCTAAACTTGTCTGAAACTTTATAAATTCATTTCGTTTGACGACTAATTCATCTAGACGAAGTCGAATTTGGTTGGCTTTTGCTGTTATTAAATTATTATCAACAAAATCTTGCAGTTCATCGATAAACTTGGGGATAATTTTAATAGTACTCTTAAGCCGTTTCACCTCTTTATCAGTCATAATTGCAATATAAATTTATATTGTTGAAGAAAATAATAAAAAATGTACTCACAGTAATCCAGATGATTCGATTCAACCACGTTATATAATTCGAGAAATTAACGAATATTATAGCAAACAACGCCTATTGCCACGCTCAATAGCGGTATAGATGAACTGTAAGGTCAGCACGGTTTACGAAAATAATATTTTTATGTAGTCCGTTATATGATATACGCCACGCGATGTATTTTACCGTAACCTTCACTAATGAATTGCAATCCTACTAAATTACGATGATTAACTGCACAATTCCACTAATACCACAAGCACCCACACGTACGGTATGTTTTAGCCACAATTGGAACACACAAAGATCTAACAAAATCGTACGTAATACTTTAGCAGCAATCCGAACTGTTACACAATTTATTACCAATCAGAAATGTCGTGTATCCCACCGCTGTCACCAATGAAAATTCAAGAAAGTCTTTTCTTTCTTGTATAGCAGCAGAAATTATATTTTTATTGTAAACATTTCTTTATTATATAGCAGCAGCGTATATGTTAATCCAGCAGCAGCAGAATACAGAATCAAAAAGAAACAATATACAACTTGGCTTTAATATAACTGTTATATGGAAGAGCAAAATAAATATGTATAACAGAGAGTAAAGAGAATATAAATTATATAAATCTAATAGATAAAGCCAAATTGCATAGTGTTTCATACAATACATAATACATGACATAAAATAAATTGCATGAGAAACAATTTCGGATGTGACTTAAATATGTTGTTGCTTCTTGCTTCTTCAAATACTTCTTGTTAGTTTCTTTTGTAGAAAGATTCAAGAATAAAGCCATTGGTAACATTTAAAAAAAAAAAAAAAAAAAAAAAATTTATTTGGAACATTTGTGGGCTGATCAAAATCAAAAACCAGCTTCTGTGACGGTGTGCAAACAGAAAACCCTATAACGCCATTCGGCTTTTTTTGTGCCTGCTATAAGGAGTCGCAATTAATACTGTAGTTGGTACAGTGATAAGCTGGATGGTCGTTTGAAACACGACATATCGATATAGCTAAATATTTCACCAACGATCTAAATTTTCTATCAAATGTTAAATTTGATTGACTAGCTTTCATTTTAGGATATAGCATGTCGACGAACCATATTATTAGGTTTATCACTTAAACATTAAGAACGACTGGTTTTAACAATTACTGTCACATTAAGTGGATTTATCCATTTTCATAACACATGACCGATTTAATTAACTTGAAATAGATCGTCTCCCAAAACAATAATTTTGAAAAAAGAATTCCAGTCATTCGAATACATAAACCCATTTATTATACAAAAAAATTATATATTTTCCATATCTATGGCATTTCTAATTGCCAGTTAGCATTGGATAATTTATCCATTTTAATTTATTTCATTTTTTTTTTTTTAGTTTTGTACTCAAGCAAAAAAAAGACAATACACATTATACACAAAAACTAAAAATAATTTTAAACAAAATAGAAAAAACTATTTTTAGTGCTCATCCCCATTGGAATATCTAATACTTAATTTTCATAAATTTACCATTTATTTCTATTATTTAATGTATCATGTAGAAAATATTTTTACTGAACTCTTGTACACACACACATATATACATCTATAAACTTAAAAAAATAAAAATTTATAATTTATTTTGTCATCAAAATGACAAAAACTATTATACAAAATATATTTATTTTTTGAACCCTTTTAATAAAATAATATCCTTCTTATATACGTGTATATACATACATATATACATACAATTGTGTGTTGTAAATATGAACAAAAATATTATTGGACATAAGTTTCTATGGTGCTGCTAATCCATGATTATGTAGATTATGAAATATAGACTCCCTCACTATACATAAAAAAAAAATATTTTTGTATTGACTGAGCAGAGTGGTGAAATTTTTTTTAAGCTTTTATATATTTGGACACAAAATGAAACATTTCATTGTATACGTATATATATGTACATATTACATTGTTTTCATAACAACATGAAAGACATCGTCTTATAGTTGTTGTTGTTGGATTTTTAGATTTAGTTTTTCGTATAATTTATATATGAAGACTTAATCTATTGTGTCTCATTTAAAAAATTTATGAAATGTGACATTTTAACAAGATATTTTAATTCTGGAAATATTTTCGAGCTTTAGTGTATGCAATTAAAACCTATAGTGTTGGTCGGAATGGTACGAGATGTCTACTGATCTATAGAATCATTTACGCAAAACAGTATAGCCCTATTCCTGAATACTAATTCGTTTAAAAATTGTACGAATTCGTATAGGTACCACCATTGGTAATTTTAATACGAATTCGCGTCTACTTGAAACACTATTAATTTCCCTTATGCCACAATACAATTTCGAACCAATTATGTTCGATAAAGGACGGATTATTGTACGTTGATGAATTAGTTAACTATTGACCGTGCCGTTGACAAAAGATTATTTAAATCGACGAGCCGTGCGTCCTTGATTTGTTTGGTAACAGCATAAGGGATGCAAATAATCAACATGTGAAAGAGTGGAATAGCCTTTAATTGCTGTGGACAAGAACGTTAGTAGAGAACTTTAAAAAAACAAACCGTTCAAAGGACGAGAATTCAATCGACTATATAGTCATTTTGAAAATATTTCCAAATTCCGTGAAACTTATGATTCCGACTAATACATTTGTAAGTTTGTAAAACTCGTATGTCTGCCAACTAGACTTTTGCACTAGAACATTTATAAGTTCCGATTAATAAATTTGAGTACGGTTGTTTGTGTTTTATTAATTAGGATATTCCTAATGTGTGTCAGAAATTTTATGACTTACCAATGAATTTATACAATAATTTAATGAAACCGATTGAAACGAATAAGGAGCGGATTAAAAACGCCCAAAATGATAGTTTCTGTTAACAATGCGCCAAACCAATATGACGGCACTTAATTGGAAGGTCTATATCATGTCTGTGCCTAGTTTAAACCAAATCGGAAAACATAACTTTTTCCCCATTTTTTTCACCTCGACCTTTGTGAGTTTGTAATATTTCAGCCAAATAGACTTTTGCACTACAACATTCATAACTTTCGTTCCAATTAATGAATTTGAAAGCGGGTTTTTGTGTTTTACTAATTAGGATATTCCTAATGTCTGCGAAAAATTTGGAAGAACCTTGCGTCCCTGAATAAATAGATTAAAATAAAAAAATATGTTGGGCAATCATTCTAAAATTATTTTGTTAGAGGCCCTTCAAATTAAACTATTTAGGAAGACAGATGAATGACAATGTCAAATTATTTGATTCGATCGAATTTATAAATACTAACTTATATTCGTTTCGTGCAAGAATCGAGCAACAATACGTATCATTGTGTGAGACAAAAAAAAGAACGTTCAAAAAATTGAATTTGAAATAATAGTAAAGCTTTTAATAAAGCTTTTATGAATTATTATCATCAAAACAATTATATTTGAACTTTTAACTGTGAATCACATATAAAGTTTTCTCCACCTTTCTTTTAATTATGCTCCTAGATTTTGACAAACTTGTTCGATTCGGGTCGAGCTTATAATTTAAATCCCGGATGTGAAAGCCCTTGGAATTTCAGAAAAATAACACGTCACAATTCTATAGACAGATTCCTATATCATCAATGTACATTTGTTGTAATTAAAATTTTGATTTTTTGGATTGGTCTCTCAATTCTTCTCGATGGTAACTTATTTGAGAATTTAAAACTACAATAACCTTTATCAGATGAAACGTTAGTTTGAGTTGACATGACGTTTTTGATTTAGAAAACTATTGATTAAATCCGACATTATGATTTTTTTGTTTTTAGACTTTATGACCAAACAATTGAAGAGTGTTAGTACCGTCGAGCTGATTTTCCATAACAATAATGAGAGGCATCTAGCAAAAGGGATTTTTCATCTCCCGGTTACGATCGGTGATTAAATTGAAAACATCTATGACCCTCTGTTGGAATGTAGAACTCATGGGCCGACCCATCTTCCATGTCACTGTACAGGGTGACATGGAGCTATGCAATGCGCAGATGGTATACTGTACTTGTGTGAATGGGATGAATGAATGGATTGAATGAATGTTGTGTGAATGTAAGGTAAGGCTATGGACCGTAAAAGTGTCTATGCCAAGTCCTTTTTAAAAAAAAAAAAAAAAAAAAAAAAATGCAAATAATGCTTGGTGTTGGATAGAATTGTACGAGATGTCTTCTGATCCTAGAGCCAATTGGGCAAAACAGTTTATAAAAATGGTTTCATTTCAGTATAGTGGCTTGAGCTTTAAATTTACAAACACCATTCGTTTTCATCGAATTATAATAAAAGTTTATCAGCTTTCTGGACGGGAATCATTAGATTACCTACACTGAGCATACATCACAAAACTACAAATAACAATCGAAAATTTATTTTGAAATAATATCACAGCATTTACGAAAGCTTTTGTTTACCAATATGCGATTTTATATGTGAGCTTTTAGCTGTGAATAACATATAAAGTTTTCTCCACCTTTCTTTTAATTATTCTATTAAACTTTACTAAATTTATTCGATTGGTCGGGGCCTCGGGGGCTATGATTTAGATTTGGGAACAATTCTGGAAACTAAACTGATTTTTAATTGTGTCTCACGCGTATTCCAGAATGTGAGAGTCCTTGAAGTTTAATTTATTGTAAATTTTGATTTTTTGGACTGACTCTCAATTTTTGTCCGTGCGGAAACTTATTTGCGAATTTACAACTACGGAGAATACTGTCACATCTCTAGATGTAACATTTCTCCGTAACATTTCGCCGTTTGGTTTATTCAGGACATTAATTCTGCATAATTCGATTAATGTTCACGTGTTAAGTGAATCAAGAGAATTTCAATTTTTGATTGTGCAAAACCGAGTTTAAATTCAAAATTGCAAACGTTAAATTTGATTTCGTGTTGTGCGGTTTTCAAAATTTTAGAATTTGTAAATTAAATTTACAAACATACTAAATTTTTTGTTTTAAGATTGCGATCTTCAAGTCCAACGTCTGAATCATAAGCGTAGGTACGTGCGGTGTGTCTTAGATTGATTGAATCAATAAAATTGAAATAATCTATATACGTATTCGAAACTCATTTTGTAAAATTCGGATTTTATTTAATTTTTTCGAAATTTGGAAAAGTTTTCAACTTTACGAGGTTTTGAACATTATGTATAAATTTAATATCGTGGGTTGAATTATCAATACATCTCTGATATTTCATAATGTAGTTTATATAAATAATATTTTTTGAAAGCATAATTCGTTTCGCACCTAAATATAAGGCCATCATATATATGAACTGCCTGTAGCATTGTACGATCGCTACGTATAAATTGAAAGAAGAACTGTGTTAAACTCGGCTTATCGAGATTTTTGAAAAGAAGCTCAGAGACTGTTTTTAATTCAAGTTGATACTGTTCAAATCAAAGCCAGCACCAAATGAAAAATTTGAAAAGTCTGAACAGTTATATAGAACAGTCTACTTTTGTCCTTCGAGAGAGAAACCGTAAATTCTAAAATTTGACTGAGAAGTGAGAACGCGAATTGATAGTCGGTTAATCAAATCAACAATTTGAAAGTTTCAGTTCAAGCCAAGGTTTGAACTGTTTGAAAAGATAAATGAGATTTTCGATTTGCTTAAAACTAACATATGCGTCTTCGTTGAACATGCGGACAAACTAAATCAAAATGCTACAATATAATGGTGATAAATCGGGATGCATTTCTTGATTTAAAAAAAATCAAATTCATTATAAAATCTGCTCTAATAATTGAGATAGCTTGAGTAAGCTTTTGAAGATCTTTGTGAAGATGTTTTGCATTTACTTCAGTAGTAGTATTTACTTTCACCATACTTCCTTCATTTTGAATCACTAAAATTGAGGATAGATAAAAATTATATAGCTGACCATCCATATCGGGTGGAAAAATTCTATTCACATGTGCCTGGTGCATACTGCATTTGAAGAGACGCAAACTTCACTTCTTGAGGCTAAAGATATAGAGGGCCCATCTAATGCGGTGATCTGGAACGAGGCATAGATCATGCCTTTCACTACATATAGGATTAAAAGGGATGACCCTGACATCGTGCATTCAATTCATGTTGTGGGACAATTAGCAGGAGAATACATATCAGCTATTAAATTAGCTATTAAAAAACTATGAGTCACGAACCCAAAGAGGGTTAGTATTCCTAATAGCTATACCTAACCGACATAATTCACGAATAACAACTTTTCGATTTTTCCCAATTTGAATGAAATTTACGATTTTAAGAATGCCACAAATATGTTTGAATTTGATGACTATTTTGCAGAGTAGTTATTTGAAGAACTTCTCATATTTCCATTTTCAACAGTTTACTAATTTTATAGTGTTTCAGAATTGTACAATTCAGAGTTCTAAATATAAATTTATTTAATTGAATTTTGAAAATTCCACATTTGTATTTACTTTAAAAAATGAACGAACCTTAGAAGGTTCGATTAAGGAGTTTAAAATTTTTATGGTTTTTTAACATTTCCAAATAATTATAATTTTCAAATTTTTTATAAATTTATAAATTAAGAATTATTCGAAATCCGAATTTTAAAAAAAAAAATATTTTTCTAATTCTGAAATTTACACTTCAGATCTCAAAATTTAATTAATTTTGAGATCTGAAGTGTAAATTTCAGAAATAAATTTTTTAAAAATTCGAATTTCGTATAATCCTAAATTTATAAAATTAAGTTTAAAATGTTGAAAAATTTTGAAAATTTGAGTTTATTGCGAAGCCTTATTAATATTCTAGAATTTTAAATTCTGAAAGTTATTTTAAGATCCTGATAATTTCCGAATATAACGAATTTTCAAAATGAAAATAATTAATTAGGAATTTTTATGATCAAATTTTACATATACAATTCGAAATATTAAATTTCAATTAGAATTTTGAAAATAATATTTCTTTTCATCCAATTTATCAATGTACGAGCTTACCAATTCGATGTAAATTTCGTTAAAATTCAATTTCAGACAATTTTGAGAATAACATATGAGTTTAACTAACTTTAAAACCCGAACTTTACAATTCTGAGTTCTAAACATTTGTTTATTTGAATTTTGAAAAATGTACTTTTTAAAATTAAAACAATTTCTGAAATTTAAATTGACTTCTAAAATTCAAAATTTGGAAAATAATAATTTTTTTTTAAATTTCGGATTTGTATAGTTCTGAACTTATAGATCAATTGAACCAAAATGGTGCGGATTTTTTAATTTAATAAATTTCGATAAAATTTTAAAAGTTTGAAACCAAATTTTACCATTTTCTCATATGAGTGTGTTAAGTTTTAACGTACATAGGCGAATTTTTTATTCGAATCAATATGTAGAGCAACAGGAGTAAAGCAATTTTGCAAAATTTATGAATTTTAAAATGATATGGATGTTTAAAAAATTTAACAATATTGCGAATTTAAAATGTCAACATAATTCAATCAAATTTAAAATTCCTATAAAGTTTACCAATTATTAAATTTCGAGATAATGTGTGAGGAATTTCAGAATTCTTCAAACCACCAGTCACACCAAAATTTATAAAAGAAATATTTAAATGTAAGAACTCTTACTATCCCAGCAAATTCTGAATTAAAAATATATTTTTAAAATATCTGTGTTCCAAACAATATGGTGCGCTGTTGTTTGGTCAAATTTACTCGGTCTATGTTATGGTTACATTTTATTTATATTTTTTTTTCAAGCTTAAACAATTCTTGTTTTTAATGATAAAATTCAACTAAGACATAACAATATACTAACGTCCATCAAACGAGAAAATTATATTGAGCCACGCAACATTTAAAAGATCTCAAAATTACAAACATAGCTTATGACACGAGATTAATTTAGGTCTGATTTTTAATTATGCTTGGTATATTCGGCTTAATTCTGACGCTAATCCCATTGACAACATATATACATATAATACCATTAAATATGATATGATGGATTTGTACTCAAAATCAATTTCGCAATGATTAGCTTACCGCATTATATCCAGATATGTATGTATATATACATACTAATAAATGTATTCGAATGATCCCAAAATCACAAAACGAAAAATAATAAAATTCTGGCAGTTCATTAATTTTAAATGCCTTAAAAAATAAAAAAATTATTTGCCAATAAAAGCGTTTGGAAAATCCAATAAATCTACAACAACAATTCCGAAAAACAAATCATTTATTACACCTTCTTATACATAATATAACAAATAAATGTTCATCATATTTAATCCAATAAAATTAATCAAAATCAAATAATAACTTTGTAATTTGTCTGTTTTTATATTATCAAATATATATGTATATCACACACACATACACACACATTGTTCTTCTTCTTCATCTTCCTGTATATTTTCGTTACATATTTATCCTCTTACATATATATGTACATATATAAGTACATACAAATATATATTTCAGGAGGAAAGCGAACATAAAAAAAAGCTCATTCTCTTCGTACCGTATATACATATACATATATATATATTTATATACTTATACATATTTATAAAAAGCTCGTCTGTTTAACAGCAACAACTATTCTACAATAATAATACGATATACATACACGAGTATAACAAACACCAGATATTTTATTATTCCAAAAAAATGATTAATGATTTGATTTGGTTTAATATAAATCAACAGGTTTTAGAGAGTCGACGAATAATAAATGAATTAATAGCTTTTAATAGTACAATTTACAATGTATATATATTAAATATATTAATTTAAAAAAAAATGCTTTTTTGTGCTTTCCTACAAAAAAAAATTATATTTGCGCGAGACACAGTGAGAGTGTTGGTTTTATCAATTTTTTGTTAAACGGAAAGCAATTTTCAACGCAACGACTTGATTTATTGTTATGTGCGTATACTGGAAGTGTTAAATAGAACCATAAATAGAATTTTATCAAAAAAAATCTTCGATACAAAATTTTTGCCAACCTTGCCAAGTCCTCACATAATAAAAGCCCCATTTTGTGACTTCAATTAACAAACTTATTTTGAAATATCAGATAGGATTGAAAAAGACAGTAAATCTCTAATTGTTTCTCGGATTAGAATAAAAATCAACTTCAATATGTAAAATACATCCATTTCCACCAAGGCTCATGACATATTTTGACACATCTTTCAGCAGGACTTTCCTTACTTACTATAACCATTGGTCTCACTCTTAATATTGAGTTGAGAAAATTGTGGGCAGCAGGAAACGTATGAGTTCGTATACGGCAGGTTTAGTTCGGCGGTATTGGAATCGATACTCAGATGTATTCGATTACACGCCAATTACCAGCGCTCAATGATTTCCGTTTCGAATTGAGTTCAATTAAAATTTTAATTGATTCTCTATAAAGGTATAAAGTTGAGTGTTTTAAGATTTTTTTAATTATTTGGGAAGGGGTTCGGAATCAAGCAATTTTCAAATCATTTTGATAGTTATATCACTTTCTCAATAGTGTTTTTAATTCAGAAGAAGGAAATAATTTTTGTATTAAAATTTTCCGAATTTATAATTCTCAAATTTTCATCTTCCTTAGTACTAAACGGCCCTACATACGAATTGATACGGTCGGGTGGTCGGATCGATTATGGCAAAATTTCTATTGGGCTTGTCAAATCGCATGTCGGGTACGGTTGGGTGATTTCTATCACTGTGAAACGTTGAATGTATACAAACATATTGAATGTAAAATGGCGGAAACAAAATTACAAAACGAGAAGATTTAATTTAATTTTTGGAATTATAACGATTCCGGTAGATATATTCATACCGTCATTATGGTGTATTGAATATCTGTCGTTTCTAGAAAAGAATAAATTTGTTAATAGAACCAGGGTTAACATTATAATACAGTATTATGTAATGACGATTAGATAGTTCCTTACTATTCTATATATTATACGCTCGTCCCTGAAAATTACCAGCTCCTTATCATAAATATATTAAAAAATAGTTTTGTTATCGTCTGCATGTTTCGCTGAAATAACCAAGTTCCTCTGACAAATTCCGTCCAACTAGGGACTAGGGATAGCGACTTGGTGTCAATTGCAACAAATAACCAAATTACACAGACCAAACGCAGACAAATTAATCTCTGAAATTAGAGTTTATGGGAATTTAGATAAATTGACTCTTTAATCCACCATTAAATTAAATTCTCCATCACCATCGCCGTCAGCCAGATTCCGATATAACGATCATACAATATTTAAAATATACACGGCCTTTATCATTGAAATATTCCGTAAAAGTATTTCGCAACATTTGCGGTAAGTTAATTATTCGAGTTTTTCCTTAAATAATTGTGTAGCGTGCAGCCCTCTAAAACAATAGTTTCTGTAAAATTCTGAATCACGCTAATGTCGATGGTTCTAGTAAATTGTGGTCACCGGACGTATATTTTTCTGCATCGCTTACCATTAGTTCCAGTATGAACATACATAAATTCATCATTCGGGTTAACTTCGGTAGGGTGTAGGGCCCTTTATAATTTTAATAATAATTCGGTAGTGTGTAGGGCCCTTTATAATTTTCTAAATGTAAAGTCAAAAATCATAATTTCTTCATTTTAATACTAAAAATTGTAATTTTAAATTTGGAATTTCTAAACTTCCCATTTTATGATTTTCTAAAGTTCCCTAGAAAAATCACCGTTCAAAACGTATACACATAACATTGACGGGCTTTTACAAAATACTCCAAAAAAATGAGGAGCAAATGCAGTAGTAATCGTATTGATAACATCCCAAGAATACCGTGTACTTAATGTACCCAGTTGGTAAATATAAAAAAAAATAAGGGCGTTGTTTTTAATTAATATTTATCAATACTTATTTTATTGTTTCCAAAACACAGCGCTTTGCTCGAGTGAGCGATTTTTGTCAATACTTTTCTTATGGTTCTGGAAGTTTTATTTCAATGTGTTTTATCTCTAACATGAAAAGGCGCTGATTTTTTTCATCGTAAAATAATAGTTTTTTCCTCATTCAAAGTCTTTCTCACTAGTTTCTAGGCAAAAACTTCTTCGATTAACAAACGATAACAAAGTATGTTAAAGGTGACATCAATATTCATATATGCGGGCAGTAAAATGTTTAAAATTAAATTTGTTTAAACAAAATATTATATAGATTTTACTCCAAAGAATTTTAATTTTCATAAACTCGGATAAGGGTTAGGCATAGAACCACTCTTTAAAAGTCTAATGTTATTACTAACTAAATGTCCAGAATATAGTTATAATTTGGTTTACGATAAATTTCCTTCTCATACTCCCAGGTTTAATTTTTAAGTGGTGTATATATGTATATGTACGTATATAGACAAGAAGCTTTTACGATAACTTTTAGTTTTCCATTAAGCCAGATAATCAAATTTGCAATATTTCTTTTATTCTTAAAACCAAAAATACATTTCCATCTATGTACATATAAAACTAGGATATGCTAATAAAAAATTCTTGTAGCATTCTTTTCCCGCGCATTGTTGTTTTATTTTATTATTTTTGTATTATTGAAAATATGAAAATTTTAAAACGAAAAAAATTAAGTTTTCTTTATAAATTAATTAAATTTGTTTTGTTTTTTATTATTGAAACACAAAATATAAAAGGAAAAAAAAAATTAATTAGACACTATTTCGCACTTGGGTCGTATTACTTTAATTAGAAAAATTCATTTTCAACCATAAACTGTACGAAAGTAAAAAAAAAAAAAACGAAGGAAAATAAAAAAGTGAAAAAAAGGATAAAAGAAAAACAAAATATAATTTTAATAAAAATAATAATAATGGTGATGGTATTAAAACCAGTAGTACATGCAAAGGTGCTGCTTATTTAAAAATTCACAAGGGGTTTGGGGGTGGAGTACACTGAATATAAACAAAACGAGTGAAAGGTGTTTTATAGTTACAAAAATTATTAAAACAAACAAAGAAAAATTACAATTTAGGGATTTTTCGTACATATTCAAAAAAATAAAATCCTTTTTAATAAAACAAAAGCTTTCATACTCATTCATCCATACCACACTTTTGCTATTTATTTGAAAGTTTTCTTTTTTGTTGGAGTGCGTATACCTATAATACATACATGTACGTGAATCAACACCTTGGGACATACCTAATTTATGTACACAATAATATACCTATTGAGGATATACATAGTGCCGCATGGAAATACATTTAATATACAGCTAAGTAATCATAACAATTTTTGAAACACCAATGTATTTTTTTTTTGACAATTGACAATTTGGTGTGTCGCGTGTGTCAACCTTTTTCACTTAACGTGCGAATATAATACAGACAGACAGTTGTGTTTAAATATGTGACAACTCGAGGGGGAGCAAATAATATTCCAGAATTAAAATAGGTTATTTTTGTACTATTTTCTAGAATTAGTGAATTGGGTAGGAATTGGAGCGGGATTATAGAGGAATTACATGAATACATATATAGTAATCCATATTTACACCTTTTTACGCCTAAACATTTCATGCGTATATATAGTTAACATAATTCTGGAATTGTTCACATACATACCAAGGCACAAAAAATTTCTCTACTGTAAATTTCAGATCACCATTTCGATGGAGTAAATTAAGCGCAACATTTCATGTATTTTTCAACAGTTTTAATTGATTTGAACTCAAGATTCCTAAGCATTGATTTGATTTGCAAATTTAAAATTAATGTAAACAGTTTTTTTTAAATTCCACCAAATGCAGTTTTTAATCTTTTTAATTCAATTTTTATAATTCAACTCAAATTTTAATCAGGGCCCTAAAAAATAAAATAAGAATTTTTCAATTAAAATTTCAAGTGAAATTGCTAATAAGTGCAAGAAAATGAATTGATTTCCACTCAAACTTTTCAATTCAATAGCTATTACACTTGACTTTCCATTTTTAACAGTTCTTAAATAACGCCCCAATTTTTTCTATTCCCTCCGACAAAGTCAATCTCGAGTATTTTTTGGGATCTCGTAAACTTAAATCATTTTATACAATTTCCTTCCAATGCAATTACTAGTATTTTCATTTCAATTTTTATAATTCAACTCAAATTTTAATCAAGGATCTGATGATTATAAAATTTTAATTGCGATTAAAATTTGACTCAATTTTAACTTGAATTGCTACGAGTAAAAAAATCTATTGATTTCTATTCAAATTGACAATCAAAAATAATTTGAATTTCCATTTTAAACAGTTCTAATATAAACGCCCTAATTTTTTTCTTTCTTCCGGCAAAGTCGATCACGAATATTTATTTTATTTTATCATAAACTTTCAATTAATTTGCAAAGCTAAAATTCACCGTAAACTTTTTTCTACTAATTTCCACCCAATGCAGTTACTAGTCTTTTAATTCAGTTTTTATATTTCAACTCAAATTTTAATCAAAACCCATTAATTTCAAAGTTCATAAAAATATCTACTCATTTTTTTTTCAAATCAATTATACTCCACTTGGACTTTCCATTTTAAATAATTCTAAAATAGACGACCTAGTTTTTTTTTTATCCCACCGACAATGCCGATCCCGAGTATTTTTTTGGGACCTCATTAACTTTGAATTAATTTGCAAATTTAAAATTTAACGTAAACTATTTTATACTAATTTCCATTAAATTCAGTAGACTTTTCAATTCAACTCAAAATTTAATCAAGGCCTTCAAAAATTGATTATAAATTTTGCCATTGCGATTAAAATGTAACTCAATTTCAACTGGAATCGCTAATAAGTGCATGGAAAATGTATTGATTTCAAGACACTTTTTTCAATTCAATTACATTTCATTTGACTTTCCATTTTGAACAATTCTAAAATAAACGCCCTAATTATTCCTTTTCCCTCTCAATAAATCGATTTCGAGTATTATTTGCGACTTTATAAACTTTGAAATGATTTGAAATTTAAAAATCATCTGAAACCTTGTTGACTAAATTTGACTCAATTTTAGACCATTTTTTAAGGACATAGACAAATATGTCAATAAAAAATTATTACAAACCTGGATTTAGACAACAATTTAAAATTTAAATTTGAATAAATTAAAAATTAATTTAATTTGAAACTTTATACTTAGTTAAAGCGTTTAAGATCTAGAGTTCAATAGACCTAACATGGACATAGACAAGAATAATTTTAGTTCCCTAGAAAAATCGGTACTGTACCATATGATTTTTTATCATCGTTCAAAACGTATACACATGACATTGCAGGGCTTTTACAAAAAACGAGGAACAAATGCAATCGTAATCGTATTGCTAACATCCCAAGAATACCGTGTACTTAAAGTACCAAGTTGGTAAATATAAAAAAAATTAGGGCGTTGTTTTTAATTATTATTTATTTATACTTATTATATTATTTTCAAGACACAGTGCTATGCTCCAGTGAGCGATTTTTGTCAACACTTTTCTTATGATTCTGAAAGTTTTGTTTCACTGTTTTTTATCTTTAACATTAAAAGGCGCTGATTTTTTTAATCGTTAAATCGCTAATAAGTGCATGGAAAATGTATTGATTTCCAGACACTTTTTTTTCAATCCAATTACATTTCATTTGACTTTCCATTTTGAACAATTCTAAAATAAACGCCCTAATTTTTCTTCTTCCCTATGAAAAAATCGATCTCGAGTATTATTTGCGACCTTATAAACTTTGAAATGTTGACTAAATTCGACTCAATGTCTTTTCAATTCATTATTCAATTCAAATTGTAATCAAGGTCCTAAAAAATTTAATATCAATTTATAATTGCGATTTGACTCAATTTTAACTGGAATTGCAAAAAAGTACAAGAAACATTTATTGATTTCCACTCAAATTTTTGTCAATTCAGTAATATTTCACTTGATTTTCCATTTTAGATATGTAGTTCTTAAATAAACGCCCTATTTTTGTTTCTTGTGTATGATATCGATATGTGACAATCGACAATAAAATTTGATCTGAAATAATTTTGGAAAATTAATTTTTCTATAATCTTGTGAATCTGAATTATTATTTTTTGGTTAGGTTACATCCAAGGATGTAAAAATTTTATTTCATTTCTATTTCATTACCTACATTTATTCCAAATTTTATTCTGTATTTCTAAACACTCACTTAGTAAAACACACGGAAAATTATCGAACACTGATGCAAGGTAATTTTCGTATGTGTTTCTATGTGGGTGCGTGACAAGGTCGACCAAAATTTGGTAATGAAATTTTAATTTTCTTTTAAAATTTAATAAATTGTAACTTATAAATAATATTAAAAGAAATATTCTGTGAACATTTTGTAGGACTCGCTAACATTTCCTAAAACATTGATTGCCAATGTACTTGTTAAAGAGTAGTGGAAATTGAAGGATTTTATATACTTAATTTAGTATGCATCAATGCCCCCCATCCTTTTAGATAACAACATTTTTTAATATGTATATAATAGATATGTATGTAGCATATGTGTAAGCGATTTTATTATTCTTATGTAATACAAATAAAATAAAAAAGAGAAACAATTTTCGGTTCAGGGTCGCCCTTAAATATAAAACATAAAAGTAAACGTAATTTAAAAATCAAAATCCATATAATATTTAAATTTATTGTCTATAATTTATAAATATATATTTTTTTTGTCGGTTATTTACCGATAATATTTTAGATTGCACACAAAATTTTCTTTTTATACGACCACTTAAAATATTACATTATTTTTAGAGGACGGAAACTCAAAAATGTCCTTCGCGTATATGACGTATACGTACCGACCGTACGCTGTGTGTAATACATAAAATATTTATTTTAATATATTTTCTATATTTTATGTAATAAATATAAGGGACGAGACGAGTATACAATTTATATGTATGTATACGTATATCCTTTATGATTTTTTTTTACCCTTCTCAAAATTTAGATGAAATAACGTCAAGACAAGTTTGTGTTTTTTATTTATTTATACTTCTTATATATCCATCAAAAGAGTTTTTTTTTTTTTTTGTTTTTGGAAAATAATTTTTCAGCTTTTTAGTACTTCTTAAATAGTCTTTAAAATACTAAAAAAACAAAAAAAAAATATAAGGGGACAGCATTAAATTGGCTAATGTCATAAGGTCTGGTATTTTTGTGATATATTTTTGATGGAGCTTTTTTTGAAGATTGATTTAATTTTTTAGTATTTTTCGCCTCTCCAGCTTTTTCAATTTTATATCAGGAGCTTATATACTATATACGTATGTATGTGCGGTGATTTGATTGAACGTTAGTGTTTGATTTTGATGTGTTTGGTTGTGACATGATAGGTATTATTAATTTCGAGAATTTATTAGGTCTGTATGCGTGTACGTGTGTGGTGATAAATGTCCATAAATATTTTTTTTTTGTTATCATTCCACATTAGTCAATTACTTATATATCTAAATTAACTTTATTAATAAATAATATATATAGTTTCGTATGATGATATCGTATATAATCTAGAACTAATTGAATTAAATATAAAATATTTAAAAATTTTACTTTATTAAACCAAAAAAAAAGTATAAGGACCATACATCCGAGTATTTATACCACAAAATATTTTGTCTTCCTTGTATCCTTAGTTCTTGTTACCATGTACATAACTCATACTCTAATTTTATTTTATAATAAATTAATTTAATAAAATAAATATTATTTATTTATAAAATCTTAATAATAATTTTTTTTTTCTATGATTAAGAAGTTGTCGGTATAGTTAGTTATAGTTGTTAAATATTAAATAAGAACCAAAAAATAATCTAGAACCAAAGAATAACTCATGAATAAATAATGTGGTTATTTAAGACAAGACAACAGGAAAAAAAAAATGTATTAAATTATTTTATTATATTTGATCCGATATCTTAATTTATAAATAAAATGATAATAAAATATCTCCTTCTTGTGTACTCTTGTACGAGTATGTGTGTATTCTAGAAGGAAAATTTATTGAAAATTTATTATTTATGAGATATAAAGATTTAAAATTAGATTATGATTTTGTTATTTTCTCGGAGATTCTTTGTGTATACGAGTATATGGAAGAAACTATTAGGCCGTGTTTTTATTATATTTTAAATAATATATAGGGAATACTTTTATAAATAAGGATATAATCAAATTTCTATATCAGGTAAATATTAAAAGGTTACAGCTTTATATTATACACTGTATCATTGTTTCGTAGAATTATGCGGTGATAATATCGAATTATTAAATTTAGTGTTTTTTAAAGACCAGCATGAGAATTATTATTAAATTTTATAAAAGTTTCCGCTATGTAAAAGCACGTCAAACAATAGTTATATTAAAATTTAAATATATATATATATATATATATATATATATATATATATATATGTATATACATATATATATATATATATATATATATATATATATATATATATATATATATATATATATATATATATATATATATATATATGGGTGGTGGTTGGGATCAATAGGGTAGGGGTCTCACCGTCTTTGGCGCTATGCTTCATATTCCAGCGTTACAACTATTTAACACCAGCAAGTATTTAGAGTTCCTCCTCGTGGTACCACCCGGACAACGACTACGACTCTTGGTAGGCGGCCAATCAACTAATGGAAGGTTCTAACGATAAATTACCCCAGGTGGGTACTGAGTTACTTCGGGAATCCCACTCCTCTCTTCTAGAGGGCTGTCCCACTAATTCTTCAATCAGCCTCAAACAAATGGAAGAACGCTGTTGGCGAGTGAACCAGGCCAAGGCACCCAGAACAACTACTGGAAAACAAAGATGGAAGTTCATGTGGAGTGGCACGAAACGTCGCTGTGACGCAGAATCTAATCGTGACAATAGACCAGATCGAAAAGGAAATCAGCGGATTGAGCGCACTGGTACAATAAAGGATTCGGCGTTGAGGGTAAGAATGGCTGCGTGAAGGAAAGATTCACGCAAACAGTGGATACACAGGAAATTGAAAAAAAAAACGAGGAGCTCTGCAACATGATTTACTCAAATTTGACAACACAGGATATCAGTGCGATTGTCTCAAAGGAGTGGCCACATAAAGTGTTTCGGGTAACAAAAATAAGTCACGACAGCTTTATGGACTGCGGAACGTTAACAAAGGCAATTTTTATTGACGGAAATAAACCAATCACTCAAGAATTGCATAATTTGGGAAAACAGGTACCAGGCTTCCGCAGAAGCTATTAGATACCCAGTACTTTAAGGCTGGTAACACAGAGCTCAGACAGTTAATGATGGACGTACTCTGCTAGTTGGCCATGTATATAATCAACAGGTAGACGATAAAAAACTAGAAGCGCAATTCATCGAGCTTTCAACAGGAATGAAGACCGTTTCCCGGGAATACCAAGAGTTGAGCATCACCTCAACAGTCAGAGACAGGTTAAAGCTGCGTAAGATAATGAAATGCTGCTATAACGACAGTGGAGTGAGTATCAACATCTGTGTGGGAGCAGAAAGAGGAACACGCAATACTTTAAAAGGCGATGCAAAAGTGGAAAAGCCGAAACAGGCTGCACAGCTTGTACCAGAGCAAGGTTTCACAGAGGTCCAAAGACGTGAAGGAAAGCCAAGAAATAGAAAAGCGGCAGTTATAGTTAAAGCGAAGGGAAGAACGTTCGCTGAGCTATACTTAAAGCTGTGAAAGATGGTTTCGATGTCAATGTCCTAGGGGTGGAGATAACCGCCATAAAAAAGACAAAGACAGATCATCTTATGAATGCTTATGGGAGTCAATTCTTGGAAAAGTACCGGGCGTTACAGCGATACACCAAAAAAGCATGGCAGTGATACACATACGAGACCTGGAGGCAGGAAGTTTTCGATAACCATCGCTGGTATAGGTGCTGGGGAAGGGGGCATACAGTAAGGACTTGCTCCTGCCAAGGAGGACGGTCTTAAGAGAAAAAAGTGCTGCCAAACACAACGCAAACCGTTTATGGAGCGACTGAACAAGAAGGCAGAGAGCTCGCCTGTAGATACAATAAAACAAACAGGAGAGCAAACCACAGTATGCGAGTGAGGTAAATTAATACGCATCGCAGTTGGCCGGTCCAGGACCTCCTTATCGCTATTGCCCGTAAAATGCAGGTAGATGGGGCCCTGGTGGGCGAGCCAAACCGACGAACACTTCTGGGAGGAAATTGGTTGGCCGATATAGATCAAGATGCCACGCTAATCGTGCTCTCAAAGGACGTTGCACTTACTAAAACAGGTAAAGGAAAGGGAATGGTCTGGGTAGAACTAGAGGACATTATCTTTATGAGCTGTTATTTTTCTCCTAACAAATCAATGGATGAATTCACCATGAGACTGGACGAACTCGGCCTAGTAGTCCGGAACCAGACAAAGGATTTGATTATTGCGGGCGACCTTAACTCAAAATCGCCGGAATGGGATGGAGATATATAAGACAATCGAGGGCAACTGTTTGGCGACTGGGCTGCATCCTGTAACCTCAGCAGTGCCAATACAGGGCAATCACCCACCTTCGAAAGAGGAAATTATGGTTCCTACCTATAGATGTAACTTTCGTCTCTGAAAATAGCATAAATCGAATCCGGAATTGGAAAGTCCTGGATGAGGCAAGTCTCAGCGATCACCGACATGTTATATTCGGAATAAAGTCGGCTATACCAGCTAGACTACAGGGGAACAGTGTCTCCATCAATTGGGGATGGCAGGTTGGAGCAAGGAGGTTGATAGAGCCGGCGGACTTGCTAATAATCAATTCGGATTTCGAGCAGGGCACTCCACAACAGATGCTATAGCGGCAGTTATAAAGCTTGTAGATGCAGCCGCTGAGGCGCATCCCAGTAGTAATTACACTAGATAGACATAAGAAATGCCTTTAACAGCGCATCACGGGAGTTAATTCTAAAAGAACTAAATAACTTCAAAGTTAGTCCATATCTGACGAAGTAACTTCAAAGCTACCTGAGTGAACGACGAATTGTTGTGGAAGCTAGAGGTACAACAACCCAAATGGAGGTCACGAGTGGAGTTCCCCAAGGATCTCTCTTAGGACCTATGCTTTGGAACATCTTGTACGACGGCATCCTTCGAATTCAGCTACCCGAAGATGCCAATTTGGTGGGGTACGCGGATGATTTAGCACTTGTTGTCTCTGGCAGATACGAGCAACCACTAGTTGAACGAGTGGAAGCGGAAGTAGAGGTGATTTACAGACGGCTTCGTATTCATCGGATGCAATTGGCTCCAGTACGGCTAAAGCGGTTGTAATGGCAGGCCGAATAGTACCCAATCGATTTCCTTCAAAGTGGAAGGAGTTAAAGTAACACCGACAAATCACTTGATGTGACCTGGGTGTATGGCAGGACTACTGTCGCTGCTTTCAAGAGCATGTAAGGCAAATTGTGACAAAGGCAACAAAAGGGCAATTAAATAAAACACCAATTACACTGGCCTCCACCCCAATAGCGATCACATGACATAACTTTTATTAAATTATTAAGGAAATACAGAATGATATGATTTTACAATATGCTTCTCTCTTTTAGATTTCATTCTCAATTGTCTTGTCAAATCGAGTTTTGTTCTTACACTTCGTTCTTCAGTCATTATTTTAATTTTATTAATTCATTGAATAATTATTTTAAATGCATTAAAAATAAGAGAAGATTTCTTTTACTAAGAAGCCTAGTTAAATTAGGCATATTTGTTGGTTACAAATTTTACCAATAATAAGCATAGTGGGCATATTTATTTCAATTTTGATTTTGTATCGTCGGTTATTTTAAAGTTATCTATCTTCAAATAATCCGTTCCCTTATTTTTGAAATTAATTTAAAACCAATTTGGTATAGTTTGCATTATTCAGTTCCATCCATTGTTTAAACTTTTTTCCACCATCGAAAAAATTCTTTCTACTTAATGATTTTATTTTCAACTAGAGAATGCATAAAATTAAGAAGCTATACAAAAATATTAAAAATTACACAATTGACGGCTGTTAGGCTGGGTATGCCCAAATAGGAAGCTGCTAGAAAGTAGGAGGTATCACATGGGTGCATATCAGGTAGAGTAAAGATGAAATTGTGAATTGGATTATTCAAAGTAATAGAAAAGGATTTCCGCGGCGGACAGTCAATATCAAAAATGCCGTTAAAGAGTTTTCGGATAAAGCTGAACGACAGAATCCGTTTAAAGTAAATATACCGCGAGAAAAATGGTACAAATCATTTCTAAGCCGCCATCCAATTGTTACCGAATGTGTTCCAGAAGCGGTGATGGCAGCATCCCCACGAGTGTCCGAAACGGATATCAAGAATTGGTTCGATAATGTTTTTAAGGAATTACAATCCGACGGATACGACTCCATTTTAAATGATCCAACCACAATTTGGGGACGAAACAAATTTTTATTGTGTCCAAAACCCGGAAAGGTTTTAGCACCAAAAGGAACAGAAATCGTTTTTAAAATTGGCAAAGGACAACAACAGCAATAGAAACCCCGATGAGCTTTTAAGTCTTTGAAAGACGGTTGGAAAAAAGCAATCCTATAGTTTAGAAAAACAGTTCGGATGGAACTCACGAAGCACCTATTCTACAACCTTCAAAAACGGATTTAATGCTCGCGGCTTATACCCCTTCAAAAAAAGAATTCCATCGATTTTTCTCGATGTTTGGGCAAAAATAACGAAGCCAGAAGTAATGTTTTGGCCCAAAGTGCCAATAACTCAAGCACAGTTACTTTTCAAAATTTCTAGGACATAATCGGGGCACACAAATTAAAAGTTGGAGAATTTTTCATATTCACAGACAATTTACTCTGAAGATTTTGTATTTCTTCACGAAATTTATTTTAAATTAACAGAAGTATCTCAACTTGAATCGACGACAATAGACGCTGGTCAAGAAATTAATTTGAAAATTGAATTTGATGATGATGAAGATTTAAATTTTAATCCAATAAATAAATTGACCCAACAACACAAATTCTATTACAGTTGCGGTGTTGCATCTTCAATTTGAATTTATCAAAAACGGATAAATTCAGAGAGATGTCTGATATTGGTGGTCGATATAGCGGTGTTGCAATAAAATAATTTTTCCAGCTGCCATCACGTGCTAGATTTTTCATAAGAAATTCCTGAACTTCCAAATTCAAATAAAATTGATAATTTTGAGACATTTTATCGAATTTGGATATCAAATATCCAAGTTAGATAAACTAATGTAATCTAATTTTAGAAGCTACTACTAACATGTAATCTAATTTTAGAAGCTACTACTTATGGGTTAGATGTTTTTTAAATAAACCAAAGAACAAATGTGTTACTATTTAAAATTGATTGATAATTCTACATGCCTAATTAGTAAATTTCCCAAGATACGGTGCTTATTTTTGGGAAACAATAGGTGCTCGTTACTAGTTTTCTTGCGCTAATCAGCTAATCGTAAAATTTTGATAGTTTTAGAAAATTTAAAATACTTTAAAAATTAAATTTATTGTGCCACAAAACTCTTTCAAACTTCTATAATTCGGAAACATTTCATAATTTAAAATTTTAATTGTTAAATAAAAAGCTTAATTTTTTTCAGGAAAGGTGCTAAAATAATTGAAATAATTAATGTTAAAAATTAACTATAGGAATAAAATATTAAAGAATTTTTCAAACTTATGATATTTTAACAATTTCCTGATGATTTGTTAAATGTTATAGAGTAAATCTCTATTAAAAATTATAAATTGATTTATAAATATTCGGAACAAATATAAATTAATATTTTTTTAAAATAATTTGTATTTTGATGATTTAAAATAAGACATTAATTTTAAAGATTAAATTGTTAGTGCATTATGATTAATTTATTACTATTTTCAAAAACTAAATCTTTTTCTCGTAAGATTGTTTTAAAATTTTGACTGTAACACATGATATGTAGACTTCTAAAATATTTTTTAAAATTTTAAAATAGATGTTTTATATATCGCCGGTTAATTTAAATGGTTTTTAACTTTAAATAATTCTATAATATTCTATAGAAATTAAGAGAATTTTTGCAAATTGCATCAAAATTGAATTAGAATTTATGTTAATTAAAAAATTCCCAGACTTAAGTTAAATTCAAAATAAGGCTTAAAATTAAAAAAATTATGAGATACTAAAAAAAATTATACTTATTAGAAATATTATAAATATTTTTAATCTTAGTTTTTGACTATAGAGCAGAGCGCTTGTTGAGTAAATTGCTGTATGGTCCTAGTGGTGGTGTAAAGTTACCTTTAAGTGGATTTTAATGGTATAAAATATTGCCAAGAGGTTTAATAAAAAAAGAATGCACACTATATTTTATAATTTAAAATTTATTTTATCATTTTTAACATTTGTAAATTTTTATTACAAATGATAATGTGATTAATAAATTATAAATAATTTTTTATACTCAAATTTAATGTTAAATACATTTATTTAAGTTTGAAGTATTCTTAAACATTAGAATTGTGAAACAAAAATTTATAAGACATGTGTTAAATCAAATAATAGTTCTAATTTATTTCAAAAAAGAATAAAAAATAATTTTTATTTATTCTGAAATTTGATGAAACTATTAAAAAAATTATTTTTTGTTTAAATTTTAAATTTGTTTAAATTGGCCGAAAATGGTAACTTTAATTTTTATTAATATTCGTAGAGTAGAAACACAGTTTGAACGAAGCATGAAATTATAAAATAAAGTTTAAAAAACAATGATTTCAACTCTTATGAAAGATTTAAACATTATTATAAAATTTTATAACACTTATTTTTTAAATTCATAATTTAAAAAATAATTTATTCGTTTCGGAAAAATGTCCACTATAATCCACATTAAACTTTAAAACAAACGAAACATCATTTACAATCTTCTGCTTTATCCAGGATTTAATTCCTTAAAATCTGCAAATCAAATTACAAATTTTATAATTTTATGTTTGGAAATTTATCAAATATTCTAGGTTATCGTAAAATTTGAATGACTTTTTGAGTTTGGCACTATTACTTGTGAAATTTATTATTTTTAAATTAATTTATTATAATTTTATAGAATTATAAGACAACCCAACACATTGTTTTTTATAACTTATACATTTATAAATTCTTTAATGTTTAATTTTTGTTTAAAAATGGTGATTTTAGATTCAAAATCGCAAGTTGAATTTAATTTATTTATAGGTGTTTTTGTCTTTTTGTCGCCTAAATAATTTCTCAATAGTGGGTGGAATTCCTTCACCACACAACTATATAATTGGAAATAGTTGACTCATATACGAATTTAATGACTTTAATCCGATATTTATATAAATTGACTTAACCCATTAGTGCCCACTGTTGCGTTAGCGCAACAACAGATGCAATTACATTTATTTCTCTTTTGGTGAAAACAAAATTGATTTTACCCGGTATATTATTTACGGTTATCCCAAACGATATACAAAGCAAAGTTCAAAATAGAATTTTTATCATTTTACGTTTTATTTAGCAAGTGGTGTGACGACAAAATAGTGTATGATTTTTATA
This sequence comes from Tipula unca, assembly GCA_951394425.1. Lineage (NCBI taxonomy): Eukaryota > Metazoa > Arthropoda > Insecta > Diptera > Tipulidae > Tipula > Tipula unca. Next base: position 104,289,266 of record OX596382.1, on the reverse strand, counting down.
ATTAAAAAATTTTGGACTCCGAAACTGCAAAATATTGGTAAATATATATTAGAAGTACTTATTTTTTTTTTTGTAGTAATTTTGATGTAAAATATATCAAAGTATATAACTGTAGTAAAATAATGCGACATTTTATTTTGTTTTACCGTTTTTGATGTCCATGTTTTTATATGTTGCGCTATCGCAACATTGGGCACATACTAACATTTTTTTTTTGTAGGGAAACTCCTTTGACCACCGTTGCTCAAATTTTAGAGGCTTTTGAAAGCATACCTGATAATGTAGAGCTGCCTACAGGTATTTTTCTCGAGCCACCCGAATTTTGTGTTAAGACGAATGAAGATTCAGGCGATGAAGATGATTCCAATCCTAATTATTTTACAAAAAACCAGTTACAAGCGGGAATTGAGATACGCTTGGCCGAAAATATACTGAATGAAGTTTGTGTAAAATCAGGCAGAATTGTATACAGAGCGATGAAGAGGATTTGAAATTATCGGCTATGATGTACAAAATGAAAACATGGGATGATAACCGTGTATATCCCGCAACTCTATCAAACGAGTCGCATGCCATTGATTTTTTAAAATTATATTTTCCCGCCTCCTTTTATTGAATTGGTAGTAAAAGACACTATGAACTACGCTTCTAAAAAACGCAAGAAATCAATAAATATCGAAGCCGATGATGTGTATGCGTTTTATGGAGTCATGATATTGTCGGGATATAACGAACTACCTCGAAGACGACTGTATTGGGCGAATGACGATGATACCATAAATTTGCTAATTTCAAAATGGAAGAGGCGGAACCTTTTCGAGGATATTTTCACCAATATACATTTTTTCGATGTCGATTTTATTACGCATAAAACAGACCGATTTACCAAAATACGTTCACTTATTTCACATTTGAATCAACTACTTTTGAGATATGCTCCCGTGGAAATAAATGTATTAGTGGACGAATCAATGATACCGTATTATAGAAGATCCCATGTAAGCAATTCATAAGGAACAAACCAGTCCGTTTTTGTTATAAGGCTTGGGTGGCAGCTACTCGATTAGGATACTCTTATCAATTTGATATCTACCAAGGACGACATCAGCAACGGAATAAACATTTTGGACTGGGAAAATCAGTTGTTCTCAATTTTGCACATCAGCTTAAAAAAACGCTTTCAAAGGAATCCAGTTTGCTTCTTTTTTTTATAACTTCCAATCCAAGAAATAAAAAACATGTACATGTATATAAAAAATAAAAAACTACAAATTGTTGTTGTATGCCAAACGTTGCGTTGACGCAACACGCCATATCTGAACCCCTAGCTAATTTTCACCCAGTTTTATTTTGTTTTAGGTTTGTTATAAACGGACGTGAATTCAAATAAACAAAAATTACAAAAATATCTCGGAAAAAAAACTTCTGTCACAAATGGGTTAATTGAGTGAAAAATTTAATGGATATCAATTCTATATCTACTTGTATATAAGTTAAATACAATTCTTTAATGTGAATATTGATTTCGGCTATAAATGTTGTACACATAATGGAATGGGAACTTGGCTGCGCTTTTGACCAAAACTATATATATTTATACATACGTTGTTATTCACATATCTACCTATCGATAATAGTAGGGTTCTTCACATATATATTTTTATTTTTATTTTGAAACTAAAAATATAAATGTAATGTGCAGACAACAAAGAGAACCGAAAAAAATTTCCATCATTTTCCTTTTTATTTGTCTAATTTTCAACAGGTAAATTTTTATTTTTGTAAAAATCATTGTCATAATATAGCAAATAGACTAGATTTTAGTTAAAAGTACATTTACTTCTTGCAATTCGTATAATGCGGAATAAATTGGTTTGAGTCTAGCTAGGTAGCTACTTAAATATGCTTTACAGTATGTATTTTTTTTTTCTATATATCTTTGTATGCATAAATATATTCTACTTGGTTTTCCTTTCCAAGTTTTCCACAAGAGTAAAATATTTTTCTACATTTCCATTTTTACAAAAAAAAAAAAATATTAAATATGTTTTCTATTTGAAATATGATTATACACATATTATATTAAAAATAATATTATTATGCATGTTACAGCATAAAAAAAAAAATTAGTTTTGATAACTACATTTTACTTACTATTCGTGTACATTTATATGCTTGTTGAAATATTTGAAATAGTTAGGTTTAGTTTTATTTTTTGCTATATGTACTCGTATATTTTAGTTCCATTTTAGTTTAATTGGTTTTACTAATTTTATGTATTTGTTTTTTTTATGCTAATATTGGATAAGTAAATTTTAGTGTTTTGAATGAAATTTAAGTGCATTTAAATAGTGTTTGGATTTGATATATAATATAATTATTTATATGGATTCTACGTACTGACCGATTGACGTTAAAATAATATCTATATATGCTAAAAGCAAGGCACTTTAGTCTGAATGGCTAATTCCATTTAAAGTAAGAAGAAAATATTATATTTGTGAATTCATGATTTGTTCAACAAATGTCACCAACTTCTCGATTCATAATTTTGTTTCAATTTAATTCAAAGTTCAATTCTCTTTTACCCACTTAGTGTGTGTGCCAAACGAAATAAAAAGCGCATAAAAAGTTATAAAGTTAAAAAAAACAAAATTTATTCATCACAATAATTTTAACTAGTCTCGGACCAGTTAAAATTTTTGATTTGGTTATAACCACGCCAACTTGTAAATATTTTGTACGCTACAAAATGCTAGTTTTTTTTCGTACTTTGACAAAACCTCAATTAAATTTTTGTATAATTTGCACAAATTAGGCAAATATTTAATAAAACCTTTGGTAATTTTAATGTTTATAAGATTTCAACTTTATTTTAATTCAAGAATATATTAAAATGAAATTATAAAATCTCGAAATTGCGGCGAGAGCAAAAATTGTTAAACGTCATAAATTTTAACTGGTTCCAATTTTGCACAGCAAACCAGTTAAAAAGTGAGGAAATTTTTTTTATTTTCACCACAGTTAAAATATTTAACTTTTTAACTTTTTCACTTCGATTGGAACACACACTTACTGTTGAATTTCGATAACAACCACCTATTAGTGAGTGTAGCAATACTTATACCAAATTTCGATATGGTATATAAAACATCGCAGCCGCCAGGGCTTCAGTTCAAGAAGACGCGAATGTGTCGCTCACACGACGTTCGCAACAATTGGGCCTTTCTGTGACATCATTGTGGCGAATTTTACGTAAAGATCTTGGCCTACATCCGTATAAGATCAAGCTGACACAACAACTAAAGCCGTTTGACCATTTGAAGCGACGCCGATTCGTGAATTGGGCTCAAGAGCAAATCGAAAATGATGCAGATTTTCACCGAAAAATCATCTTCAGCGATGAGGCTCACTTTTGGCTAAATGGATTTGTCAACAAGCAAAACATGCGTTACTGGGCAGGAAGCAACCCACACGTGATTCATGAGGCACCGTTACATCCCGAAAAAGTCACTGTTTGGTGCGGATTACATGCCGGCGGCGTCATTTGGCCATATTTTTTCATCGACGATAACGATCGCCACGTTACTGTTAATGGAAATCGATACCGCGATATGATAAACGATTTTTTTTTGGCCGCAATTGAATGGAATGGACTTGGACGACATGTGGTTTCAACAGGACGGGACCACATGCCACACAGCACACGATACAATCGCGTTATTGAAGACTAAGTTCGATCAGCGTGTTATTTCGCGAAATGGGCCCGTCCAGTGGCCGCCGCGCTCGTGTGATTTGACACCTCTAGATTATTTTCTTTGGGGTTAATTATTGGTCTATGCCAATAAGCCGGCGACGTTGCAAGAGAAATTGCTGGAATTTCGGCCGATTTATTCGAAAGAGTGGTCGAAAATTGGGTTCAACGATTGGACTTCGTAAAACGTGCACGCGGTGGTCATGCAAAAGAAATCGAGTTTCATACTTAAATGTATATGTTTAAGTTCGTTAATAAAAAAAAAGTTAGCTCAAAAGTCGAACAGTTTGCGTTTTATTCAAAAAAAAAGTTGAAGTGCTCTTATTGAAAAACCCTGTATGTAGGTATAGTTGAAAGAGTTTAATAAAGAACGCCCTAATTTTCTATTTTTGTTATGTCGGCTATATATCTCATTTGTTTAATTTTTAATGCATAAGTGTATAATATAATTGCATAACTAAATTAATAAATAGTAAATTTTATTTTTAAGCGGAATGTATTTTGGCAAATTTAATTGTTTTAATTGTTTTAATTTTTACTTTTTTTTTTATTTTTAACAAAGAAAAAAATTAAAATCTTGAAAACGCCCTAATTTTTTTAATGTCAGTATATTAAATTCTTTTATTTAACTTTTATACCATAATTTTCGTGAATCACGCACTGAACTCAGTGTTTCTTAATTTTCTAGCATATAGAATCCAGGACTCCCTTCATCCTGCAAAGATGCGGGATAGCATGAAGGGCGCGTTGAGCTAACGGCGTGCTCTGATGCTAGATCAGTGGATTGATACAAGAAGGCTGAAGCGGAGGCAGGGGAGGTGTGGCAAGGGGCAATGCTGGCGGCTCTAATCAGGAAAGAGATTCCTAGCAGGCCAAGAGTGCGCGACTGGCTACCAACCGAACTGACTAGTCCAGACGAGATCCTAGCCAGCGGCTGCGGGGAGTGAAAAGTGGTAAGTATAGGGTCAACTTGATATTATTTTAAATATTATAGAAATTAATCCAATACGAAGGCGGCGTTGGCCGCTTTACTCCTTAGACTGATCAGGAAAGGACGTGGTCCTTATTCAAGAACCTTGGATAAACAGTAACGGGATCTGTGACCTTAGAATGAAGGGGTATAACCTAATATACTCAACCAATCCTAGCAAAATCAGAGTCTGCATTCTTGGAAAAAAAAATTTAAACAAGTCTCTACTTGCTCAATACAGCAATGATGACACAAGAAGTTGGTGGCAGCCTAATCTGGCTGGTCTCAGCCTATATGGACCGGGACAAACAGGTTCCGCCGGCTAACCTGAGGGACTTGGTTCTCGAAGTGGAATAAAATAAGATTTGGGTGATCCTTGTATGTGATGCTAATGCGCATCACACAATTTGGGGCAGCACAACCATTAACGAAAGGTGTGAGTTATTTTTTGAATACTTATTAAATACGAACCTTTGGGTGTGTAATTTTGGGCAAGAAATCATATTTATCACTAAAAATCGGCAGGAGGTTCAGAACGTAACCTATGGCCAAGGAATGCAGAGGGGCGGAGCAACATTCCTTCTCAGACCATCGATATGTAACATTCAGCCCTAGCGTTTTCCTGCTATCTGGAAAGCTTTTAGGAAGCCCAGAAGGACAAACTGGAGCAATTATAGGGCACGATAAAAGAGCTAATAACACCTAGGGCCCCTGAGCCGCCAGCGACTGTGGAGGAACTGAATTGCATAGTGGACACAATCACTGGTACCTGCAAACGGTCCTTCAATGCTGCTTGCCCAATAGTTAAGCCCAGAGGCAAGCATAAACCAGCATGGTGCACCAAAGGATTGGTACCTAGCGAAATTCATATAGGAAAGCCATTAAACGTACGAGAGAGGTTCAAGGTTGGGACTTCTATTAGGAGGACTTAAAAGTATACAAAAATGAGTTAAGGAAGCCACAAAGTAGGTCGTGGAGAATCTTCTGTGATAAATGGAAGAAGTCTCCGATACTGTCTACTAATCCAAGCAGCCCCAGTTATTTAATTAAATCTTGAATTGTTTCTAGTGAGGAATCTTTGAAACTTCTCATCGAACCCTACTTTCCAGCAAGCTCCGACGACTCGACAGAGGGTAGTACTCATCGAGACACACATTCATTGTGCATAGAAGATATCGTAACTAAACAACGGATCCTATGGTCACTTGAAGGTTTCAAACCTTATAAATCGGCTGGTCCTAACCGAATTATACCAGCGGGGAAATTCAAAACAAATCGTCGATTATTCTCCCCTGGCTGGAAGTAATCTTCAAATAGTGTTTAAAATTGGTTTGTATTCTGCGGAGGTGCACAAAGGTCAGGGTGATCTTTATTTCAAAAGCGGGTAAAACCTCAAATGGCTATACCCATAACTTTATCATCCTTTCTGTTGAAAACTTTGGAAAGGCTGATAGATGTTTATATACGATCAAAAATAAAGCCTAGTGACTGGGCACAGCCTCAACATGCTTACTATAAGAGGAAATCTGTGGACACAGCTCTGCATGCACTGGTAAGTAAAGAGTGGGCCATTTAAAAGTTGAAATTTAAAAATGCAATAAAACAAAAACGGTTTGAAATTTTGGCAAATTAATTTTTTTGTTGTGAAGTACAATTGTTCCGATTCGAGATGGAATATTATTTCATTCATATGGCTGCTGCGGCTAGTCTCAAAGTACCCCGTTCGATCGGATCAATTTTCGAAAACTTTTTCGAGTCTAAAAAAAATGTAAATGTGTAAAATTTGGGGCTCGGAAAACCCACACGTGGTCTTACAGAAGCCAATGCACCCATTACGAGTGACTGTTTGGCTGGCAAGAAGCTGCGATTTAACACCATTAGACTATTTTCTGGGGGACGCCGTTAAAGACAAGTGTTATGCCGACAAACCAGAGACAATTGAGCATTTGAAGGCCAACATTCGTGATGCCATCGCCGAGATATGAACCCATACACTCGGAAAAGTGCTCGAAAATTGGTCCGATCGAATGGGGTACTGTGAGGGCAGCTGCGGCTTCCATATGAATGAAATAATATTAAATCTTTAATCGGAACAATTGTACTTCACAACAAAAACATAAATTTGGCAAAATTTTAAACCGTTTTTGTTTTATTGCATTTTTAAATTTAAACTTTTAAATGGCTCACCCGTTACAATTGAGAAATCAATATTCTCGTAAGTGTTTTGTATGGTGGCGTTCCTTGATATTGAGGGATTTATTGATATTCTGGAGGGATTGTCGCTCCTTGGAGTGGTTTACCCTGTAGGTTAACTTGAAGTTGGGGGAGCTACCATTAGGAGGCGCGTGTCTAAGAGAACCCCGCAGGGAGGTGTCCTGTCATATAAAATCCCAATAGTAGATACACCTATCTTAAATGGCGAATGACTGGCTAACATCTTGGAAAGAGCAAACAAAGCTATTATAGCGTTGTACTTGTGCAGAAACGCCACCGGAAAGAGATTGGAACTGAGGCCGGAGCTGGTACACTGGGTATGCACTGCCGTAGTAAGACCTATACTTATGTACGGGGTGAGTGGGTAGTGGCTCTTGATAAACTAACCTACACAACACCAACACGAGCCTTGTGGGTTATGTTTCACCTTCTTTCCGAGTATCAGCCTAATCTCAGTGGAAATGTTTTCAGACCGGACACTCGACGATAATTAGACCGCTAAGGATGGAACTGGCGAATCTAGATTATACACCAACTTTATGCTTCGAGAAAGATTTTTAAACCTGCTCTTCAAGAGAATCTTGGAGGAGCGGGTCGTTATCGGAAACAGAAGCATTAGAGTTCTTTCTACAGATGGCTCCAAGCTACACGGTAAAGTAGGAGCTGGAGCCTTCTGTGATAAATTGAAAGTGAATTAATCAGTTCGTCTCCCTGATCCCTGCAGCGTGTACCAAGCAAAGGTGATCGAGATTGAGGAGGTCTTGACTTGGTTGAGACATAATGTAGTATCCTCGGGTGGCCACTTATCTCTGAATGAGATGAGTGAGCTCAAGTCACCGGTCAGCCACTCTAACCTAACCTAACCTACTTATATCGGATTTTGTCCATTTTTTGTTTTATTAATTTTTAACACAGCAAAAAATTAAAGATCATAAAAACGCCCTAATTTTTTTTATGTCGGCATTACATTCATTTATTTGATTTTTACTGCATAATTGCTTAAAAATAATTAAAATAATTAAAATTTAATATTGAAACTGAAATAAGTTTCGCTTAACTTAATTAATTTGTTTCTATATATCATGAGAAAAATTATTTCAAATAAATAATTACAATCCCTATAATTACCAAAAAAAAATAAATAAAAATTCTTGTTCTCCAAACAAAAACTAAATTATTATTTTAATAAATTTAAAATTATTTTTACCTTCATTAAACCACACACAATTTTATATTTTTGTAAACATAAAATATAATATTTTGTTTATTAAAAATTAAAAACGAGAAACATTTTTTTTTCTGGTACTAATGAAAACAGGATTTTTACAAAAAATAAAAATTAATCAAAAAAGATGTAAATATATATATTTTTATACAAAATATTAAAATAAACAATAATAACTCTGTACGTAAAAATATATATTTTAATTTATTGCTTGTTCCGCAATTATGGTATTAAATAGTACAAAAAAATAAAAATAAATAAATAACAACACAAAAACTATTTTGAAATATAGTTTATTTATTTACCCAAATATATGATTGGATTTTCATTTTTAAAAGTTTAAATTATCTATATACGAGTTTTGTATGAATATTTTGTAAAAAAATAAACAAATAAACAATAAAATATGTAGTGTAAAATCAAATGATTTATAAAAAAATATAAAATGTTTTATTTTTATAATTTTAATATTTATAACACATGACACTACAACATATTTATTATGCTTTTATGTTTTGCAATAACTATTAGAATGCTCGCTGTTATTGGTTAAACTTAAATATCCCATTTATTATATTGTCGATATTCCGTTTGCAACTTAATCTTTAATAATTGCAATAATAAACTATTACAAGATATATTTATTGGCATCATAAAATTTAATCCAATTTGGTATATTGTTGGAATTAATTCGCTTAATTTTAAGTCTATAACGCAACACTGTTTATATTAAATTTATGCACCTACTTAGTTTAGTCAGCACATTTTTTCATTTGTAACATTTAGCTTACCTGAAACGAAATAAAATTAAAAAATCATTTAAAAGCGAAAACTATTAATTATCTTCAAAGTACAAATTTTATTTATGTATATGCGCCATTATCTTAAATTATTGAATACAATTTAATCATGGAACAAAGAAACGAAAGAAAATAAATTTTTAACTAACGACCGATGAAAGAAAAATTACAAAGTTAAACATACCAAGAAAAAAAAAATAACAAATTGTTCCTTATATTGAAAAATAATTTATTCCATCTCATTACAGCTTTAAATTATATAAACGAAAATACAGCGCCTACAACACCACCATTAATACCAGCAACAAAATAACAATAATAATAATAATAAAATGAAAAAAAAAATTCAATTTTCAAAAATTCTATATATTTTCGCCTCCTCCCCTAAATACACCCTCCTCAAAAGCTCGATATATAAACGTATTATATATGTATATTTATGTATGTAACTATGTGTGTGTACAGGCTTTTCTGATTCTTGCCAATTTATTTCCGAAAATCGACCCTTTTTATTTGCTGTTTTTCTTCGAATTTTCTTCTTTTTTTTTCGTTTTTTAAATATCCGAAATAAGTAAATTCCAAATAAAAACTTTCAGGGTATTTATTTAAAAAAAATAAATAAATAAAAATGTTACTGATAACAAACAAAAAAAAAAAAATTTCAGCCATTAGAAAACACTGTCACTCACACAATATATACGAAACAAAAAATAAAAATCATGGACAAAGTACAAAAAGACAACACACACATATTATAGAGAAAATCCCAATTTGTTATATTTTACAAAATAAAACAAAAAATTTACTTCTCTCATCGGTATAAAAGGATTTTTTTTTTGGAAAATATAAAGAAGCACAAAAAAAACCAAATCTCAGATCAAGTTTTAAAATTGTATACAATATCTAAACGTATTTTAAATTCAAAATCACGTACGAAGAAAATGTAGTTTACACATTTTCATTTTGGTACAGATTTGGTATTCTGGTTTATTTTATAGTTTTTTCCATTTTTTTTTCACTCAGCTCGATCATTTTCACAAGAGACACAGGAGCAAAAAAAAAATACATAATTTAACTATATATGTACATACAGTTTGGGAGTACATCTAAATTTATATGTATATATATATATATAGGAAGAGTATATATTTGTTTGTGGTTATGTGATATTTATTTATAAGATTATTGCACCAGATAAGATTTCACATAAAAAAATTATAAATTTATTTCAGCAGATATACCAATTCAATATTGATTTTAATCAAACATAATTTTTAATGTTTGATAAATTTGGTATCAACGTCGTTTGGGGTTCGGAGGGGCGTGTCCGTTAAAATACTTATTTGGCAGTTTATTAAATTTAACTCAACAAAAATAAGGCCCTAACAATTGGACACTGAATTAAAATTATTTTAACGGCGATGTAAACAAGACTTTTAGTAGGTTAGGTATGCAGACTTAAATTCCAAATAAGAATTATGTCATGAAAATATATTTGAGGAAGATAAAAATTAGGGCGTTTATTTTATTACATATAATATTACCAATGTTAAAAAAAACAAAATTAATTATGTTATTACGTAATTTTAAGAACATATTTTCAAGGCGAATAAATGAAATAAATAGTAAAAACATTTCAACCACCGCATGTTATTTTTAAAAATTTGGTTTGCCCTACAGAGATCATCGGACGTTTCATTAGCTTTTATCATTCCTTTTTATCACCAACACATAAAACGCGATTCCGATTTACCAAATGATAAAAACAAACTAATTGAAGTGATTAGCGTATGATGTCAGGGCAAACTGTTTATGATTTTCAGTTCAGTGGATTATGTTAGAATAAAATCAATGTAAAAAATTGTATTTTTATTTTTTGCTAAATTGTGTTTTGCCTCCTCGTGAAAATAATAAAAATAAAATATTAAAGTTCTCGAATTGGAAAGACCAACTAAACTTTATAGGATTTCGTGTAAATTTCCGAGGAAATTTCCATTTCCGTTTCCTTAAAACGATGGAACGCCTAATTATACGTGCCCAATTTCTATTATTTATTTTTATTTTTTCATTATCATTTTTTTATTGACAAATCGGACTATACCGACCCCATACCGAAAATCGACAAGTCGGACTAAACTGACCCCAGTCTTTTCGGCTTATTTGCCTGTCATCAACATTTCTCGAATATTTAGAAAGGGTTGTTGATAGATTCATCAGAGATCACCATTTAACTACCGCTCCGTTCAGTAACATGCAACATGCTTACAGGTTTGGCAAATTCTGTGAAACTAGATGAACTTGTAACTAGAATTGAAAGATAAGAGTGGAATAGTGAGTTGTTTGTTGGTACTTTCCTGGATATCGCAGGAGCTTTTGATAGTACATTCTCCGTGCTATAGATGAAAGCTTGGATTCAGTCAAAGTTGCTAGGAGTTGTCCACAAGAAGGGGTGCTTTCACCTCTGTTGTGGGTTTTGGTGATTAACGAGCTCCTTGTAAAACTTCAGAAATCTGGTCTCATCGCTCAAAGTTACGCTGATCACCTGGTTCTGACAGTTTACCAGAAATTCTTATCTGATTTAACGAAACACGCTCTTCTTATTGTAAAACAGTGGTGCCTTAAAGGGTTTACATGTGAACCCCCCTAAAACTGACTTACTTGTATTCACTATACGCAGCCTACGTCACACACCTTGGTATATTATTTTAGATAATAAACTCACTTGGAAGTATCATCTGCAGAAGAGCTTTTGGTAACTCAAGGGGCTTGTCACCCAAAATGCTTTCTTTTATATACAAATCACTCGTTCTACCAATGCTAACAATGCATCTGTGGTTTGGTGGCACTTAAATCAGCACTTGCTAAACTCAACAGTTTGCAAAATATCGTATGTAGGGCTGTTATTGGAGCCATGTCTTCGGCTTCGCTACAGTCATTCATTATTGGGCCAGCTTGCTCAGCGGCATTTCGCTTGAAATGGGTTGAAGCGTAGGACGCATTCAGTACTATATCGAAACAAAGGTTAATTCTTAGTGTTTTTAAACCAGCTGTGCCGGAAATTGACATGTTTAATGACAGGCTGTTGCCTAAATTTAACTTTTACAAATAATTCGAGGTGGCTTACCCATCAAAAGGTATGTGGTTCTCACCAAACTTTCTCAAACGGATATCTGAATCGCTAGCATTTTTTTTTCAGATGGCCCGCTATCTGTTAGCTTCGGTATCTGCTGTCCCATGCTGGGTCATAGAACTTCTGGCAGTTTGGTTACTTACTGTATTATTTCTCAAGCGGAATTAATCGCTGTTACTCGCTGTGCTATTATTTTGCGGTTAATGCTCAACTCTTTAAATAATCCTTTGACCAACTTATCTTCATCGCATAGGACTAGCCAGCAGTGCCGTATGCGATGAATGAAAACTTTTAGTTTTTCAAAACTGAGTTAATAATTTCGAGTTTGAATTGAAAATTGTAAACGTCAAATCTAATTTCATTTTCGATTTTAGGTAATCTTTATTTCCTATCTTATCATGATTCGAAATTAAGAATTTTCAATTTGTGAAATTCCAAAATTTATAAATGTAAATTTTTTTTAAGTTGCCATACCACGAGATAGCTTGGCATATGTATACACATCTTTATGATTACCTAAGTGCGGCGGTAGTAAATTCTCGTTTCGATTATGTGACAAAAAAATTTAATAAATTAGTTAAATCTTACAAACGGGCCCTGATCCATGACAATTATTCGTATCTTATAGTATTTAAGTTAAAAAACGTTAACTTAAATTTGGTATAAATAAACTTTTTTGGAATAAATTATAGAAAATGGAACTTTGTCAATAATTAAAATTTCGATACTAAATTTTAGTTGGCCTAGCCAAACGTTCACATAGTAAAACACACGAAATATTGTCTAGCTGTTCATTTATATCCATTGTCTTACGGTAAATTTACACTTACGTCGAAATGCGGACCATTTAGATTAAGGTAAAAAATGTTTGAGTCGTTTGATTGAAAATAGCAATATGATATGGATTCATTTAAGTTTGTTAACCAAAAGCACTCCTAAATATTTGACCGAATTAATTCTTTTTATTACCACTCCACCATAAGAGATGCTGTATACCGACCGATATAGTGGCATTCTGTTTGATTACTATAGTTGCAAACGATTTTTCATGGTAAATAGTTGTGTCAGTCCAGCTAGCACATCGTTACCCGAATCTGTTGATACTTTTATTGTCACCAAATCTATAGAATTCGTAAACGTAATATTCATCACAGTTAACAAAAATGAATTTTATTATTTAGACTCGTAATCATTACGAGTACTATAATGTAGATAGTTGTCATTACGATTACAGTAATAATAAAGTGACTGGGCATATTTGAATCAATATTGTCACATGGGTATGAAATATTTTATTGGCCAATGTGGGTTGATCTTATATTGATGTGATGTATGTGTTTAATGTACATTGAAATATTTAAGAACAAAACCATATGTTTCATCAAAAACGTGTGAATTTCCAAAGAATTTCTTCTGATATTTCATTACTGAACATGACCGATTAACTCAGATAATTCATCAAATATTTTGGGTAAAAAAAGCTGAGAGGTCCGTCCGGTATAGGTGGAGGTATAGGATCAGCTCTGCCTCGATTCCTTAACAACGGCCATATCGGTCGATTCACAATTCACCCAAACGATTATATTATTATTATTATAATTTTATATTATTTCGTTTTCCTCTACTCTAAATATGATATGACCAACTCGTAAGACCCCTCAATTAAAAAATAACATTATTTGATGTCAACAATTCAAAACTAGGCTTCTCCTACTCAATGTATACCGCATAAGCTAACTATGTACCATAATAAATTATATCCCACCAGATTTATCCCCTACACGAAATTGATCATCTGAAGATCGATTGCACCAATCACATAATCTTTGCAGATATGTAGATTTTTAGAAAAAAACAAGCCTGAACAATATAATGATAAAATTTAAGGTCGTTGACCGAAAACGATGAAATATGATTATGAAATAAACAAAAAAAATTTTGCACATCGTTACGCAGATTTTTGATCAACAATTATTTTGGTACATTCAACAATTATCAACAATTATTTTGGTACAATAATTACACACTTCGAACGTAAACAATTTTTGACTGACTGTTATACACCGAAACAGAACCACAGTAAAACATGAATAGCCAATAGAAAATAAATTTTATCATCGGTCAGTTTATCATATACCCCTAGACTGGAATCGCCTTTTGTATTTTATCAATGATAATTTTATCATTTTTCATTATCATCGAACCAGAATCGCACCCCAGAAGGCTGTTTGTATTCCCTAAACCAAAAGTATTGTTTACACCAAAAACCTATAATCGCTATAATATGCCAATTAACAATTAAAGTATAGTTTGCTGTTATTCAAAATATCTATATAATTCTTATTTTGCTGTAAAGCCCTGAAGCAAACCACCTAAATTAGTAACGAGTAAGGTTGTGTGCATAATTAATTGCTATGGTAATTATTTTGAATCACAAAATGATGGAATACGAAAAATGGATTCCACTAGCACTTACCAAATAAACAGAAATTATTCCACCTAAAGAGAAGGTACTAAAAAGATTTCGTTTTCATTATTTTGAAGATAACAAAATTATTCAGAAACGTATTCGGATACTAAAAGAATTGAGTTCATTGAAGGACAATTTAGCAAACTTTTAATCTGGTAGTTCGGATTCTGAAAACTGTTCTGTGGAACAAACCAATATAATTACCACTAGCTTTCCGGAATATGAACGAGCTGCTCTCATACAAATCAAAATATCCAGCTAGTAATTCATTCTTACTGATGCCTATGTAGACATCTTTGGATTTTACTTAAATAATCACTACTTTATCACTTTATTTTACCACAATAATGTGATACCGTCATATCACATGAAGCAAATCTTTTAAAAAGTAAACAATTGAAATTGAACCTTTACAGTATTTGCTTAAGTTAAAATGCATGCATCTAAGCGCGGCCCGTCAAATTAGGCAAGGTGAGTATGATCCGCATCGTTCGTTGCGCCAATAAAACACATTTATAAATAAACATTAAAATAAATTGGAATTTTATAAAACGCCAAAATTTCCAAATACCAAATTTTAGTCGACTTTGCCAAGCACTCACATAGTAAAATACACGAAAAATTGTCTAACATTTATGCAAGAAATTTTTTTCTTGAAAACGTTAATATTTTCTGGTGGACGAAGTTGGACAGTATACTAATTACCATTAGAAGGAACTTTGACATAAATTGGTCCAATCGATCTTGATCTATTTGCGCAATACTCGCGTAATTTCCAGTTTTCGTTGGTGCGTTCAAATAACTTCAACGTCCATAATTAATCTTTGTCATCTTTTATTGGTATTTTCCAATAACTTTCGAATAATCGCTATCTAACCTTACTGAATATGCTGGCGCAATTATTAGAGCAACTCGCCCGATTTTCACAGGAATTAGATTTTTTTGGCACTTTAACTCCATTTTTTTAAAAAAATATTTGGCACCCGATTTGCGTTTAAACGGGTTCTTCGATAGATTCACTCTTATCTGTATTGCCAAAAATGCTTGGTCCGGTGGAACGATTGTAACTAAATTGTAAATTATATTTTGAAATATTTTTATGATGTTAGTTGGACTTTCTCCATTCTGAACCATTTTGATTGTTCAATTTGGATCATCCGGTATCTGATCACGTAATTTTTTTGTAGTGAATAGTTTTTCAGTGATGGTTTTAGAAGTTTTTTATTCTAATGCAAAATATCGTTTAATTATATATGAAAAACACAAATAACACAATCGCCTTATTTCAAATTATTAATTTCTTAAAACTACAAAATGCTGATTGATATAAAAAATAATATTTCTTAAACCCAGTTTCACGATCAGTCTTAAGCACAATAATTTAGCGTATTTGCGAAATTAACTAATATTTTAGCAAAAAATGACACTGCTGTGATATTTACCAATCGCACAATTCCACTAAGTTGAGTCGCTTTATACTCAAAATAAAATACTATTTTTTGTCGCTTAGACGATTTATAGCGATTTTTTTGAAATATAAATAGAATTAATGAAAGTTTTGTAAACAGTGATAGCAAAACCAGTGCCTTCCAATGACATAAAAAAATCCTCATGGTTCAGTACCAGAATTTTTTTGTTTCAATTTTTAGTATAACATACAACGAAGTAAATCACCCCTGTCCTAAGTCACTTATCTTCTAGATTTAGGAAAGCTTTTATAATTTTTTAGCTTTTTAATTTTTAGTTCAGCTACCCAAAAATTAATGTCGCTATTTGAGTGCAATCCTTCGTTCAGCAGAATTTAATCTAACATATATATAGCTTTTCCACGTTAAATTAAACTTTTCAAGTCAACGCACCTTTTTCCAAAGTAAACCAAAATATTTGTGGACACAACCTTTTCCAAATAAAATGTAACTTTTTTCAAATTGAATGCAACTTTCCTTAAACTGAGAACTTTTTACAATTAAAATTAACATTTTTCTAAATGAATTTTACATTTTGTTTAAAATTGCGTTTAGAAATCGTTAAATTCTGAGGCAAAAATAACTAATATCTCATTAGTATTCCAGATTTAATTGAACCTTTTCCAAGTTCAAATTATTTTAAGAGGAAAAATAATTAAAAGAAGACGTGAGTTGTGGAAAAATATTCAGTACCAAACTCCGAAACCAAAACCCTTTTCAAATTGTTGCAGATTCTATGGCTGTATGACACATCTAATAACAAATTGTAAAATTTAGAAAATTTCATTTGCACGATGCGGTTTTATCACATATTTTTTTTTGGGACTTAATTTTAGCCAGGTCACACGTTTTTTTTACCTAACCTAAGCTGATGACAATAAGCAAAATCAATCACAATCGAAGACCCTTAAGCAAAATCAATCACAATCGAAGACCCTTGGCAGATATAAAAATCGCAATTTTAAAAATGTTTCATTTAATTTGGAAAAGGTTGCGTTCAATTTGGAAATAGTTTCATTTACTTTGGAAAAAGTTGAGTTTCACTTGGAAAAAGATTCGATTTGTAACACCTTTACAAAAGGGTAAAACAGTCCTGTCCTAAGTCAAATATCTTCTAAATATAGAAATTTTTCCACTAACCACTACCCATTGATCTAAAATCCGTGTGCCCGTTTGGGTTCAATATCTGAGTGATACATTTTTTAAAAATTAAATTTTGTACTAAATTTCGAATGCAAAAGGCACTGCAGTTAAATATTATTGTATTTAGACCAATATTATTTTATTGTTTGCTAATAAGACAAAAAGTTTTAAAACATTGACCATATTGCCACTAATATACATTCAAATTTATTTAGAGTTAGGGCAAACCTTTAGCTTTTGGATAAACGAGTGAAGTTTGTCCTAAATGTTGTTCTGAAAATTAAGGACAAACTTCATGCGATGTCTGATTTTCATTTTTAGGCTCAGCCATTCCACGCGAAATCAGATACCCATCTAGAGGCAAGGTATCCAATTATTTTGAAATTCATGGAGATGGTTAGTCTCCGTTAGTTAGACGATGAGTTCCGTTATAATTTGTTTTTGTCGGATACTCGAAAGTTAACATCTTTAAATTCGTGTATCTTAAGTATTTCTTGTCAGATTTACACGTGTCATATACTTTCAAATAAGCTTCTTTGGTGTTAACGTACAATATAACCTTTCAATTTCCGTTTTAAATAGTCTTTTGCTGAAAAATCGAACTACTTGCTGTTTTATTTATATTTTTTTATTTTCATCGTAAAATAGTTGAAACTACATCTTCACGAAGCCATCTTACATGATGGAGACTCGACGCGTTCGACAAATTAGGGCAATATTCAACATTTCAGTGCAATTATTAATTGCAAATTAAAAAATTCATATTTTACTTCTTCGTATACAGTTTTATAAAATAAAGTTAATTAATTTATAAGTAATTTTAATTTAAAATCATAAAAACTATCAGAATTGTTTTGTCTTGTGGATGTTTGATACAGAATCAGAATAGTCGAAATTACTATTTAATTTCTTAACGAACGAATGATTTTTAGTTTAGGTGAAGTTTTTGAATATGGCCATTTGAATATAGTATGTAGAATAAGATTATTTCTTTATGAATTATAATGAAATTCGGTTTGTATGATGGGAAACTAATTCGAAAATGATTTTTGGGTGAAGTGCTTGAATGGTATTGTAATGTAATCGTTTATACAGAATCGTTGTTCTTCAGAATAAGCTTGTTATAATTATTGATCCGACACATGTAACACAAAACGCTGTGTATAGCAGAACAATAGATGGGTCATTCAGAAACGCCATACAACTAATCAAGTTATCAAACGTATTCTAATTGTAGTTAAATCCGGTTACTATCGAATTGTTAATGCATTTATTACGTCATTTATACTATTATTTATCTAAATAATGAAAACAGAATTTTTTTTTAAGAATTTACATTTCAGTAACATTTTGTTGGAACTAAGATATTTCATAACGAACAAGCTAACAATAGACCATTAAATAAGGGGTTGATATATCTGTCTTTAATAGTGTCAATTTTTATGAGGTGTAGACAAAATCTAAATTCCCGTGTTAGTGCTCTATCATTATTCCAATATTTGCAGGCGGTTTTGGTACAAAATTTATGTATAACTGTTCGAAATAATGTTACATAATGTTAGCAAACCAATTGTATTGCTAAATATATAATAATTATCTTTTAAATTTTCGAATAGATTCATAAACCAGTACCGACTGCAAAATGCCGAAAAATGTAGATTACAACACAGGAATTTCCCATGGGAAATCTAAAACAATACATCTAGTATACAGTCTACGCTTCAAAAAATTCATAAGCAATAGCTATAGATACACTCACCTTTATAGATAGTTAGATACTTTTGGGAGATCATGACTTCGTAGCTTAACTAGTATTTATACGCACTCTATAGATATGTGTATTTAAGTTTTGCTTTTAATATCTATAATCAAATTTGTTTAATTTACTAAAATCTCAAATTTAAAGTGACTGTCATATATAAAACAAATTGGATTTCCAAAGTGGAAGCCAACCTCTGAATTTGTAATTTTTAACCAAAATTTCAAAATTCGACAGTTCGATATTTTTTTGTATAACAATAATTAACTCTCTGCAGATTTCATCAGCGCTTCAATAAAAAAATTATAATTAGTTTATAAATCGGCAGATATAAAATTTTTAATTCATACTCATTCGCAAACTCATGCGAAATCCAAAATCACAAAGTTTATGAATACCGAAATTTTAAAATTTGTGTTGATTTACTAATCTTTAAAATAAAGTAAAGCATATTTTTCAACTTTTTAAACTATTAATCTATTTGTTTTTTCGATTATTACAACGATTGGAACCTGGAACCGCACTGCAGTCTTATAGCAAACTGTAAATGTTTGAACCAATGAAGGAAGGCTTTCGAAGATCATCAAGAGAACACTTCGGGTTTAGCTGACAAATGCCGGCCGGCTGCAAAGATAGTGCAAGTATAATTGTCCACTTCCTTAAGACAATTGTCACTTTGAGTTAGTCTTATGTGCTAGAGATCTTGAAACATCCATGGCCAGTAATAAGTGCGACCAGAATTCTCATTTGTTTCTTTTTTATCGATGACAATTAATATTTAGTGAACCTCAAGTTGGGTTGCCGTTCGATATATCTAAGGGAATAGAACTTCAGTCTCAGTATAGGTATAGGGCGAGATTCTTGTGATTCAGCTTTTGATATGAAATCAGCAACTTTATTACTCTCAATGAGTAGGTATCCACATAACCCTTACTCTGTAGTATTTAAGCAATTAGTGTTAATGTAGTTCTTGCAATTTTTTTCCAGTTTAGAAATGCAGTCAAAGGACTATTGACTATTACTTATCTTCTAGATTTACGAAAGCCTTAATATTTTTTAGTTAGATATACACTTCAGCTACCGAAAAATGTATATCGCTATCTGGGTACGACCTCTGGTTTAGTAGAAGAATTTTTTTAAAATTTCAATTTTGTACTAACATACAACGTGGTAAAACACCCATGTCCTAAGATACTTATCTCCTAGATTTAAGAAAGCTTTAATATTTTTTAGTTAAATATCGTCCTCAGATACCCAAAAATGTACGAGTAAGAGAAATTTTTTTCGTATATCTCTAATAAGGTTCGTTCCTCTTTCAGCAGGGCGATTTTTGTTAATATTTTGAATTTGTACTAAAGTACAGGGTTCTAAAATGCACGCTTGTCCTATGCCACTTAACTTTTAGGTTTTGAATTTCTACTCAATTTTTTAGAGTTAGACTTAGAAATACTTCATTTTAATTATTCTTATTGCAAAATTAATACTACTTTTTGAAAAAATTCATAATAACGATAAATTTCTAATTTTTACTAATACATTCTCAGATAAAAAGTTAGGATAATTTTAGGACAAACTTCACACCCGTAATATTAGATATAACATGACGCAAGGATTTTGTTTTTAACATAATTATACCACACTCAATATTAAATTTTTGGTAAACATTTAGAATGGAAATAAATATAAAGAGGATAAAAAAACGCCCTAATTTTTTTTCAAGAAGAATTAGAATTTTAGTTTTTGAGTTTAATGTCGAAATTATTAGAATTTTCAGATTATAATTTATTAAACTACAATAACAATTGGGATCTATAGAGTTTAGAGTGATGTACATATATATAAATTAAATTTTTTTAAAGATTAACAGTTATTTCGATTAACTCTAGTAAATTTGCGTCTAAAGTGGATTTTAAATGTCAAATAGAACTTGATTAAAAGTGGGAATGGATTTTGAAATAAGCAAAAAATTCATCAACTTAGATTTGAAGAACAATGTAATGAAGAGATATTGCAATACAACACTAATATAAGTATAAAGCTGACAAAACAACAAAAGTCATAAATACTTATAGAAGAAAAGTAAAAAAAAAAAAAATTACAAAACTCTAATGACATTACATCCTGGAGGAAAAATATTTAAACTTATATATAAATTTAACAAAATATTTCATTATTTTTATCATTTTTACAAAAAACTGAAAATAATAATCGTAATAAAAACGAAAAACTAAAGTTTATATCAGGATTGTATATACTTACTACACAAACTACAGTAGTTTTAAAAAAATAAAATAAAATAAAAAAACAAATGATGAGCACTAAACTAAATGACATTCTTTGTGTAATGATATTACTACTGTGTCCATCTTAAAAAAAAAAAAAAAATTACTTATTTTTGTTTTTGCTGAAAGTAGGATCGTCTTTAAAGCTTTCTTTAAAAAAACAAAAAACAAAAACGAAACAAAATATAAAAATTTTTAAATGGAAAACTTTTTTTTTTATTTTTATTTTCTTGTTTTTCTGTATTGTATATGTTATTGTTCTCATGCTTCTTAATTTGACTTTTATGGTGGTGGTTTGAAAAAGGTTTTCATAATTTTCATTTTTATATATTATATTTTGTAATATTTCGTATGCTGTTTAAAATAAAATAAATTTGTGTTTCTTGTATAAATGTATATACGTATATGTATATTTGACTGTGTACTATGCGAAATGGAAAGGCGACAGGGTTTGTTGGATGCCGTACAGGACAATGGAATAATGAAGAATTTTGAAAAAAATAAAAAAAATTGTTTTGTGGTATGTATGTATGTATATATGGCTCGAGCGCAGTCAGAGACGTCAAGTAAAACAAAAATCTATATAATATTTAAGACACAAAATATCTCCTGTTTTTTTTTTGCTTTTTTTTTTTAAATAATAATAATAATATTTTACAACTGTCCAGGGACATTGATTATGGTCCAATAAACGACGACAAAACGAATATAATTTTTTTTGAAGTTTTCGGCTTCTTAAAAAATATTTTATTTTCATTTTTATTTTTATGTGTACATAAAGGAAAATAAAATGGAAAATAAAAGCAGATCAAGATGAAAATACGCATGAAAAATCATATTATAATTTTTTTTTTGTGCGTGTGTGTTTCAGAGGAAATTTTCATTTTTTTTTAACAACACACAATTTTTATGGGTTTGAGATGCGAGAGAGAATATGTTAGGTTTTTTTTTTTTTTTTTTTGGTTCATGTTTTTTAAGTGGAATGATATAACATTTATATGACTTTCTTTTAAGCAAAGATAAATAAAATACAAAAAAAAAAAAATGAAAATTATATTGAGTTTTAAAAGAAAATTTGTTTGCAGTTAAATGAAATATGAGATTTATTTTTTTCGGTAATATACCGTAAAAATAAATATTAAGGATTTAAGATGAAAAGTTGTTAAATTTTATAACCATTTTTCGGAATGAAATGGATGGTATAACCTTTCGATGATTGGTTGAGGGTGTGGGTGATGGGGCACAAGGGTGAATCGTATGTATGGATGGTACTCGTTTAATACAAATATGGTTGAACTTAACTCTTAAATGATTTGAAAATAAAATTGTACCGCCCTTTCGTACTGTGAATGTTTGATTCGTGTTAAAATAAAATGTTGGATATAGAACAACATTTTTTATTGTGTAATCGGCACACTAAAAACCAACTTCCATTGCAAATTTAATACACTAAAATCTCCACTTTCGTTCCAGTACACAAAAAAAAAATATAAACTCTGGACAACAAAAAACTGGTTTAGTCCTAATCATTGTTAATAGCTTTTTCGATTCGATTTTGTGTTTTTATTAGTGTTGTTGTTGTTGTGTAGTTTATGGCAGTAATTTTCCATTTAATATAATTGAGAAACTAAAATCGATTTTCCAATAAAAAAAAAACTAAAATAATAAAATTTTATCAGACAAATTGATTTTAATTTTTCCGAATAGTTCAATAAACTAACTATTTATGTATGTGTACGTATATTCATACATAAATACTGAACACAAGTTTCTGTAACATGGAATTTTCACAATATCGAAATTAGCATTACAATCAGTCACCACATCCGGTGTACACCGGAGTTGAGGTTTTTTTTTTATTATTAACAAAAATTTTCATTATGTTGACTATACATATATATTCTGTACATATAGAATATTAAATTTTATGTTCTAACAATATACACTCATCAATACACATCATATATATATAATTACATAACATAAAATTAATTTAAAATTTATTAAAATAAAAAAAAATTGTAGAAAATATTTATTACAACATGATTAAAATATTATTAGTATTTAGTTTTTTGATATGAACAGTAACTATGTACGTACATATGTTATGTAAATATTATATTTTATCTATTGATGCAAAATGGTAAAAACCAAAAATATTAAATTAAATTCTTTAATTATATGAAATATTTGGAATATATAATTAAAAAATTAATTTTATGTAATAATTAAATTTTTTTTTAATTATGTTACTTTAAAGTTCGTATACATTATGTACATGTACAATTATACATGTATATTCTACTAATGATTTAATAAAAACGATGGGCTAATATTTAAAGTAAAAATACCAACTAGTTTGCCTAAATGTGATTTATACACGTAAAATTGAATAGCCTGATTGATTAGCATTGTCGGTTTGTTAGTGAATTGACTGGGAATTCTTAATAAATTTGGAATAATTTAAATATTGACTTGTCTATCGTGGGCATATTTATCGTCATGTCTTTAACATCAATAACCCACAATAATTTAAGCATTTTCAAATCCAAAGCCCTAGTTTTGTGTTTAATAAAAGGACGGCTTTAATTAAGCTGATGTGGGACATTTTTTGTGATAAAGTCATGTGAAACACACATCAAAATTTTTTACACGTCTTCGTAATTTTGGAGTTGTCAGACATATTTATCGACCACCACAAATTTTTCGCCAAAAATTAACTTTACTATGCTCGACACAACTTTTATGAAAGAATTATTAGCATTCAAATATGTTTTTTTTCGTCAACAATACATTGAAGTCAATAAATTAACAAATGCATCACACTAGATTTCCATCGAGTTTCACAAATAAAATTGAATTTGGTTACATCCTGTTTAAATAATAGCATTTTGTTAATCCCCATACTTTATTATGAAAGAAATTGGTGGCGTAGTTAATAAAATTTTAATGCGTTAAATCATTTCTAAACAACATTGCAAGTTGTCTGCGAAGAAATCGCAGAAAAGTTAGATATTTAAACGAATTGGCGTTTAACATTACATGCGTTAATGAAACTAAAATCAATCTGAGAAATCGGTGTAGATTTTGGTAAATCGAAAAATTTGATTTAATCAATCTGATAAAGAACTAACGAACAGGAAACAAACTGCCCTTATCAATCTGAACGAAGAGTGTCTAGCGAGTTTTATTTGTTGTAAATATATTTTTCACCACTAAAAATACCTGTTTGTTCGCTTTTGATGTAGGATGGAGCAAAGGAGCATCTCGGGCGTACCACCAATATTTTGTTTTGATACATTTCAATGCTTCCTCAACATTCACATTTTCTATTCGAAGTTTGAACGGTGGCTAATTCAAACACTACATCATTTTGTGTTATTATGTTGTCCATTATTACTTTGACTCGGATATAAACGTATTAAAATCTCTTCAAAAAGCTCTTTCGTGGTAATTTGAAAACACATTTCGGAGACACCCGTCGTAATTACCCCGGTATTCGTTTACTCAAAATGTGCGATTATGTGTGATATGTGCGATTTTAATCATAAAATGGCATTTCCAAATATAGCACTCGGAAATTTTTAGATTTGTACAATTTCTCAGCAAAGTCCATTGATTTATATATTGTTATATAAAATATCAAACAGCTTATAGATATTGTCAGTTTTTCATATATATTTATGTATTGCTCAGAAATCCGAAATATTTAAGAAAGCTTTCTAACTGCATATATAATTTTTACGAGAATTTTCTATCCCATCAAAGTATCAAATTCACTTTACAAAAATTGGATCACAGTTGTTTTGAACTATTTCTAGAAATCACCATTCTAGAGGTTGCCTACATTATCGACGTTGTCTTCATTGATGTCAGTGTCGACAAGTTGTCGAAGAAATTAATAGATGACGCGTAAATTCCCATCACTGCCAATCACAAAAAAAAATTCAAAAATTTTAGCCAACAGCTTCTATAGTTATTTATGAATTTATTAAACATGCAAGCATTATTTTTCTCAATTTTTTTAAAATTATAAGAGTAACGATAATTCAGTTAAAAGCTGATTATATAGGTATAACTACAAGCCTTAAAGCTCTTGGCATAACTTGCATAGTTTGATTGACTCAGAAAAGTATTAATGTTCTAACTTTATTAGTTAATTAGACCAACCTTATTTAAACAGTTAGAAGCTTCATCTAGTCAAAGTGTTGTCACTTAAAGGTTACTCATAACATGTTTCAAAAGCTTTAAGTAATGAACTTTTTAATTCTTTGTCTAAGACAACTGCTGCGTTACAGCATTTTTAACTAACAGTTCATTATTTCTCTAAAAATTCAGGGATAAAATGTTAGAGCTTTAAACATCTTATCTATAGTATCTAAGTGTTTATAGAAAAGCGTATTCAATTTTGTGAGTGTGGTAGTTCAAAATTTAGACATTTCTAATAGTTTTTACTAAATGTGACCCTCCCCATGGTTAAAAGTTTATATCAACTTTTAATAATTTTTTTGAAATAGATTTTCAAGCTTTTTAAAGCTCTTATAGTCTATATGATTTAAAGTTCTTAGTTTTAATAAAAACATAGTAACATAAAAATTAAAGCTCAGTTTAAAAAAAATCAAGAGCTTTTACAAAAAGTTTGTAATGTAATGATTTTCTTAACAAAGTTAATTTAGATCAGTTTGCATCAAAATTAAAAGATTTCCTATCTAAATATTTGACATCTAAAGTGATGTGTATAGTACGGTAGTTGACACTAGATAATTATTATTGTTTGTTATAATACATATCTTTTTTGCATATTAAAAAACGTTGTGGGTTTGTTCGTTGACTGGAAATTCTTAAGAAATTTGGGATAATTTAAATATTGACTTGTCTATCGTGGGCAATCCTTAACTGTTATGATGTACATTTTTGGGCGAATATATATTTAATTCAAAGTATAAAAATTATGTGGGACTTGAAGTTTAAAGATCAAAATGTGTCTGTAACAAAAAATCTATATTTGACCTTTCAAAAGTACATAAGCATGAAGCACATAGTTACTGGTGGAAATTACGGCAGTTATTTCGGAGTTCATTCAAAAGAACGCATTCTTCACATTTTCGGACTAACTCTAGAGTCAAAAAATTTTCAAAATACTGCATCCAAATTTGTTTGTTGATTTAAAACCACGAAAAAGCTCTATAAAGGAATAAGCTTTCCGGCAATTATAATTAAATTACTTCACAGCTCGTACTGGATTTATCATTTTTATGTTAAAAGTGAGGTATTTGTGACAAAATGCTTATACCAAAAAAACTGGTAATCTGGTTCTTGAAAAACGTGTTTTTTGGTTATGAAACGTATTTTTGAGCTTTAATTTATCTTCGATCACTTAAGACTAGGTCTTTGCGTTTATGGAACGTCAATTTATGATTTATAGTCGTATTGAAAATATGGTTAACAAAAATGAAGCTCAGTCACTGAAATAATTTCAAAAGCTCAAAAGCTTTAGCAAAAAACTTCGAAAATTATTCAAAGAATCATTGAATTTTCAAAATAATATTCGAGAATTATTCAAAATATATAAGAGTAACAAATTAATCGTTATGATTTATTTAACTAAAAGCTCCCTATTCGTTAAATTATTTAATTAAATTCAGAAAAAAAATAGTGTTGGAGAAAAAAAAAGATTACTCAGATGGTTAAAAACATTTAAAAGGTTTAGAAAAATTTTGTAACATATGTTATGCTCCTAACATATTTAATTTATGTAAGTTTGCATCAAAATTATAAAATTAACCATGTTTTTAGCTCAAACCTCAATATTTGTTTAACTATGTACCACAGATAAATATTAATGTTGGAGTTTTAATATTATTAAAACAAAAAAGATCTGTTTAACATAACTTCTTACATATCGTGAAAGCTTCAATAAAAGGTAAGCTTTTTTGTATCTAAGATCCTTTTCAACAATTAATGATGTATTTTGAAGCTTTATAAGTTAGGAAGTCTGTACTTACATAGTTAGAAGCTAAGAGCTTTAATTTTCTTTCACTTGAGAACCAGAACGTTTTGTTTCTAGATTTGAACTAGTGGAAACAAGCACGTATATATAACTAATCACACTAATACATTCTAGTCAATTTTGAACAAGAAATTTCCATATTTTATTACTGCAGCATAAAGTTTACGATATTTCCATGGTTACCTCTGTTCCTTGGCTAATATTTTATTTCAAATCTGGAAAAAGAGCCTCATAATGAGTATTATGCATAACACTAAAAACATAGTTATGGGTTCATATACCTTTCCACCGGTCAATATGAATTTGTTAAGCTACTAACTTTTAAGCTTTTTTACAATTTAACCATTTGATTTAATTCATAAAAATAAAATATTGGAGATTTAAGTAAATTTTAGGAAGAGACTGCTTAGATAACCAGATCTTGCCAAAGAGTTTAAAAGCTTTTATAATTATTTTCTCGATAAACATTTATTTGATTTTTGAAATATAGTTTATTGATTTAATTTCTGCCCGATCAAATTCAACTTAAATTTAAAAATATTTGAATTTCAAATCTTTGCCATACAACTTTTTAAAAGCTTTGGATCTCTTGATCTCGTATTTTGTTTTAGACTGATTTTATTAAAAACATTGTTAAACAAAAATGTAAAGCCTTAGAAACTAACTTTGATTTTACTAATATAAAAAAAATTGAGAAATGTTCAAAAATATAAAAGATTTAGAACCTTTAGAAGATAATGGAAAATTTATTAAAATTTTAGTAAAGTATTTTGAAAACTTGTACGATTTTGTCAAATAAAAAAATTCATTATTGTGCCTAACATCTTAACTGCTAACCTTAAAATTATTTCCAAAAAAAAAATATTTTTGTTGTATTCAGCTTCGTCTAATCATTTTATAGTCCAAGCGTTTAAAGAAAACCTTATTCTATTTTGTGAGTGTGGTAGTACAAAACGTACAAATTTTCCTAAAACTAGACCATAGAAAACCGAACCTTATACTAATGAACTTTCGGAAGCATTTTTTTAAACAAATTTTAGAGGTTTAATTTGAGTTCGAATATGAATAGATACAGTGGTTTTTAAAAGCTCCTTATCATTAAAGCTCCTAGAACCATTAATTTAGTTTTAGAAAATTGTGTTAAACAAGAGTTAAAGCTCGTTAAAAAAATTAGACTTTGTTACATAGTTATGTTCTTAATAACGTTAATTTAAGTTCATTTTTTGTCAAAATTAAACAAAAACCCATATACTTAGCTAAATCTCATTATTTGTTTAACTACTAGCCCTAAGGCTTGTGTCATAATTTAAATGTTTTAATTGACTCCGGAAATACATTACATAGTTGGAATTTTATAAATTAATAAGGTAAAGGATACTTGGATAGTTAGTAGCTTCATCTAGTCATAATATTTAAAAGTTCATTATATTTTTTAAGTAAGTAGGTAAAAACTGAATTTGAAAGTACAGAGAAAAATATTTCTTAAACAATTTTTTTTTTTTTAGCAAGAAGCTCAGAGCTTACATTTTTTCAGTCGAGAACAACAGCTTTCTATTTAAGATCTAGGAGAAATAAATTCGATTTGACAATATCAATTTTGACTTACTGACCCCACTAATATAAGCTGGTAAACCATTACTGACCCCACTAATATAAGCTTGTACATTTTAAAATGTCTTTATTTTATAAGTGCAGCAAAACGTTTAGTTAACAAGTTTTTGCTGGAAATATATCAATATAACTCATAGCACTAAAAGCTTAGTTATAGGTATACAAAATATTAATATTGGAGCTCTAAGAATTTCTCACCCAAACGTAAAAAATTACCTATATACTAAGAAGAAGCATTGACAACAGATAGTCTTGTATACTAAAGAACTTTTAATTAGGTTCTCGAAAAACATTTATTTAAAAAGATTTAACTTCTGTCCGGTCGATTTAAACTAAAACTTCTAATATCAATTCTCGTTCTATATACAAGTTTTTAAAAGCTTTTTCGATAAAATATGTATATAAGTATATAGCATATATTTGTGCTAGTTACTGATTTTATTAAATACATATTGTAAAACAAATTTTAAATGCTCTTCCGTATTATTATTTTATTAGTTATAAAAGATATAAAAACAAGACTTCGTTTAAACCTTTTAAACTTCTTTGTAGAATACGTTAGAAACAAGCTTTGATTTAATGTTGAAAAATAAAAAATCTTTAGAGCTTTAAGAAAATAATGAAAAATTTAAAAAGCATTAGTAGAGAATATAATAACCAACTTTGAAAAATCACGCGATTTTGTCAAATTAAAAATTCCTTATGGTACGTGAAGCTTATTATTAGTCAACCGTAAAGCTTTTTTCATTACATATATACTCTGGTACATAAATATTGAAGCTTTATGATGAACTCAATATTTTTTTCTAAAAATTTACTATAAAATTATGATATTTAGAGCTTTAATTTGTGTGCAGTTGAAGAAAACCTTTTCTTTTTAAACTTTAAAGAAAATCAAGCGAGTATAAATTTTGACTTGGAAACAGAACTGACCACACTAATATAACCTTAGAAATTTTATTAAGGGGATTAATTTATTATAGCAGCAAAAAGCGTTTACTTCTGTTTTATTTTGGAAAACTTGTTAACTAGAATAGAATGTACTTAAATTGTACAGTACATAAAAAAATTTAATTAGATAGCCAGACTAATTTAAATCCATAATATAAAGCATTAAAAAGTGACTCCAACAAATTTATGATTCAATCTAAACAAAAAGCGCGCACACCAAAAAACATAAAATCTACTTAATATTTTTTCTCATTAAAAGCACAGGGGAAACTTTTATATAATTTTTATATTATATATCATTATCATTTCTGTTGTTCTTCTCGCTTTTATGTATATAAACTGTACATACACATAAACCAATTATCTCTATCATCGTTTTTCATCATAATCATCGCACCATCGCATCATAATCATCATCATCGTCATAATAATGAACAACTTTATTATGTTTTACGGACTATGCAATTATTCAAATTGTGTTTTTAAGTTTTATAACTCTGAAACTATATATAAAAATGTACAAATAGAGTTGTGTATATATATGTATATAGTAGTTCTATAACCATCGTCATAATTCTTATTTAATGTGCGACGCGATTTTTACAATACTCAAGTTTATCATGCGGTATATATACTCTGTTCCGTTTAATTTTTAATATTTTATTTTTTAAATAACGTAAAACGTCTTAATACAAACATTTATAATTTAATTCTGTTATATATTTAAAGAACAAAAATAATTATAGAGTAACAATGAATAATTAAAAGAATAATTATTTTATTATTGCCGCAAATTATAAAAATAAAAACATTTATTTATTTAAAAATAATTAAGTTCGTGTTCGCAAAGTTATTTATACATAATATATGTAATTTGCATTATATACATATAGGTGTAAGATTTTCATCTATTCATAGATTTATAAATTTATTTTTATACACAGAAAATTATTAAAATGCAAATCGTTTTATTACCTCATATAATATGTGTATGTTCAAACGTATGCGACATCATAAAATAAAAACAATTTTGCAATTATTTATGTATGCGTATATATGCTCATATAAAATCATAAAATAATGTTATGTTCGTATATAACATTTTATTAGTGTTTGTAAATTAGAGACCTATTGAAATGTTAATTATGTCATAGACTATATTATATATCTACCTTGCACTATGTTTGTATATATAGGTTCCTAAGAAAGAAAATATTCGTTGGCTAATTTTTAACATATTATTAAATATCGTTCCTATACGAAGTTTTCAACTCAGAAGCTTTACTTTGTGAAGCTTAAAAACTCAATCAATCTATTCTAAATTTGAAATCCAAAAAATATTTTAAACACTGTCCCTAAATGCTGATTCATGTAATTAAAAAATAATCGCAATTATTGTTGTTGTCAATTAATATTTGATATGGTTTGAATATTGTTTTAATGGACGGACACATTGAGCTGCGATAATTTTAAGGGTTATACTATAATTTTATATTATTCGAAATTTTACTGTTTTTTTAGAAATCGATTGTCTAGGGAGTGTCGAGAAAGCTTACAGACATTTATTAAATTAAATTTAAGTACTATATACCTACTAAATTTTAATTACCAAAACCACCACAATGTGTTATTTTCTTATCGAATATAGTTTTAATAAAATCCAAATTTTTAAATTGAATTATTTAAAATTAAAACAATAAATAACCTGTTTTATTGAAAAGCTGTATTATATAAAACTTTTAAAGCACATTAAGTTTTGTAAAATACATATTTCCGTTAAATCAAATCAATAACCATAGTAAAATCTATAACAGTTACATACAAAGAGGAGTTTTTAATGTTGCCCCTAAATGTTGAGTCATGTAGTTAAATGAAATACACCAAAATGTTGTTGTTGTCAGTATTAAAATGTTGTTGTTGTCAATTATTATTATTCATGTTTTCTATTTAAATTATGTAATATTGTACGCATTAGGCGTGGGGATGGTTCTAGAATTTAGTACACATATGATTTAACATTTATTATTGATCTTTAAGCACACATTTTCCTTATTATATTCGAATAACATATATAAATAACAATGAAAACAACAAAAATAATAGAACAACAATCGCTCAAAATCCTTTTGCAAATATTAAATAAAATAAACAAAACACAAACAAAAAAAATCCTATCAAAATTATATAACCCAAATAAATATTATTGAAAAAGGATTATTGTATACAATTTAAATAAAAAAAATATAAATAAATAAATATTAATCAAGAATTGATAATAATATTATTTTTATTATATGAAATAATTCTGATTTTCTGATTGGGAGCGGAAATGGTTATATGATAATCCAATATTTGTATTTTTGCATGCATGCGATACATGGTATGACGATGATAATGATGATGGGTGCGGAAAATATTTACATAGTATTTATACAATATGCAGAGTTCAAGGGTATGAATGGGTATACTGCATATTCCGTATATTTCTTAACATAAAATTTAATTTTTTTTTGATTTTTTTGCGGGCCCCAATTAAAATAAACTATTATGCTTATATAAATAATATCATCATCAAAATTGAAACTAGCCAACCAGCAAAATTCATAAATTTTATGGCTGAAAAATTAAAAGCATTAAAAAGCTGTATATGTATATACTATTATTATAATTTATATAGAGCTGTAGATGACACATAAGATTAGTTATGGTTTTGTGTTATTTTAACGATTTTTAATAAAAATTATTATGACTATTTATAAAATGTACATATTAAATTTTCTTTGCTGTTATAAATACATCATAAACCTAGATTAATGTCCTCGACTGTCTATATGAGGGTATATGTATATATATATATATATATATATATATATATATATATATATATATATATATATATATATATATATATATATATATATATATATTGTATATAAATTTGGTAAGATTCATCGAATGATGCCAACCGAACCGCAGTCAAATTCAAGAATTGTCTGGAATTCAAATTTGGTGTCATCAAGCGATGTTGCAATACTCTTTCAACTTCGTATCACGTGGTTTAACGCCAAGTGAATTTATAAAGGCGTGAAATTTCTAATAAAAATAATGCATGTACATATTGAAATCCAAATGGAAATTCTTATACTTCATATGCGGTAGTCGTTATACCACAGAAATCAAGCTTTAATGTAAGAGAGCTATATGAAATTAGAAGGGACACAATAATTGAATTAAGTTTGACTAATTTAAAAAATTATTTAATTCAAAAATTATTTATAAATTTATTTGAAATTTGATAGAAAATTCAAAATGTAAAAAATACGTTAAAATCCTCTCTAAATTTGTTAAATTCGAATATTGAAAAAATTGGAGGAATGGTCTAGAACTTAAAAAAGTCCATCATAATTTTGGGATTTTCATGAGCGTTTAACAGTCAAATTTTCAAAATTTAACAAATCAAATTTAAAATTTTAGCTTTGGTATACTATGTGAAATTCGGTTACGAAATATGTTTAATTTTAAAATTTAATTAAGTGAATTGGTAAATATCAAGAATTTTTATGTTTCGCGAGTTATTATTTAGAATTGTAAACGACAAATTTATGTTTACCAAATTTACCAATATCTCACGTCAGAATCATCTAAGTATACGTACGGTTGATCTTGGACCGATTGCATCAATAAAATGTAAATTAAATAATCCATATATTCGAAACCGAATTTTGAAAACTCTGGATACTTCCATGAGATTTCAGCAATTTTTTTAGATGGATTTTGCAAAATCAACTCAAATTTATAAATCACATACGAGACATATTCTAATCATGAAAGAGTTTTACAAAGTGATGTCTAAATTCTAAAAAATATTGTAAAAATTTAATATATTTTACAAAAGTCAACTTTTTAAATATTTTGAGGAATTTGGAATTTTTCTATAATAATTAAAATGGAAGTGTGATGAAACTTGATTCAATGAAATTTTGGCACGAATAATATATTAGCTCACAGAAATTTCTTAAATCTTCAAAATTTTGTTTTAATTTTTTATATTTCAACTGATATTGAATTTCGAAAAATCATGTTGATTTCCAGTGTATATATTCAAAATATTAAAAATACGCTCTTTTGAAGTTTGATTTCATCCCAGGATTTTTAAAAAATACCACTGACAACACAAGCGTAAATAATCCAACCCAAATATGTAAAATTTATTAGGTGGAAAATAAATTCTTCTGGCCAAGTTGTTAAAACCACCTTGAACATTTTCTATTTGCAATTCGGGTAAGGGTCCTGTTAGCAACCATTATGCCAGCTTTGATAATTTTAGGACCTTTGGAATTACCGTAATATAAATAAATTTGTCACCACTGTGTTATCGTTGATTTTTTGTTTATATAAAATGTTCGTTTATCATTTTATCAATATTAGTGACATCTAATGGCGAGGTGCAAAATTAAAAAAATATCTTTTGAAAGGACAGTGCAACAAACCCCAATGCTCAATATCAACAGGGTTAATGACACAATTTTTGTGTTATATATCGTATACACTTATTTTGATGGAATATGTTGTAATTCACCACGGTCAAAAAAATATTAATGCTGGCACAGTGGTGACCAACAAGGTGCGAAACTAATTTGGTATGAGAAAATGGCCGACCCTACAAAAGCTTGGCTAAACGTTTTTATCGGTTCTAGCTTTCTTAGGAAAGTTGGCAAAGGTGACTCATTTATTTATATTGCGGCAATTCCAACGGTCACAAAATTATCAAAGCTGGCGTAATATTTGCTTACAAGGTCTTTAGCTTAATCGCAAAGACAGCCGTCCAAAGCGATTTTTCCAGAATAATTTATTTTCCACCAAATTTATTTTACATGTTTAAAAAGTCTTGGATGAGTATTTTGGTATCAACTGTATATTTTTATGTTGACGAAAAAGCCAGAGATAGTATAAATGTAAAAAAAATCCTGTAATGAACCAACTGTATAAATTATTTAACATGTATTTTTAAAATGTCTGAAATGGAATATTTACGCTTGTTTCGTCAGAGGTATTTTTAATAAATCCTGGGATCACTTCAAGGGGGTAAAAATATCTCAAAAATAACTAAATTAAAAATATCTAATAAATTATAAAATATCTAATAAATTATGCACATTTCTGAATTTTGATTATTGCAAAAATTGGAAAAATGCTCCTTAATTCACATTCCGCCATAAATTGGAGATATTCATGAAGCGATAATCTGGTGAGCTACGGTTTTCTGTCCACTTTCCTGAGTGTGACACTGTTGATTCGGGTGTGGTTGCCTCCGGGCCTCACTTGCCTTGAAAACCGTACTCGATACCCTTAAAAACTCTTTGACCACATCTAAACAGGTCAAAGAGTGCAAACCCTTCATTAACCTTCTTTGCTCTAATTTGAGAGTAAGGGTCATGTGGGTGCAAGATCATTGTGGTGTTGTAGGAAATGAGGTTGATGTCTTTTTATGAAAAGCTGGATCGCGCCGTAAATTTTGCGGGCCCGAGCCAGCAATTCCTCTATCCTTCAACGGTGGTAAGGACACTATTAAGAAGTTTGCTTTACTTCATTCAAATGGCACAAAAGTGGCATTCTACTCGTAGCTATCGAAAGGTAAGACGGTTCATCATTGAACCCAATGTGAGGGTCACTAAATATGTGTTATCCTTAAAAAAGAGCCAACTCAGAATTATAATTGCACTTATCACGGGCGATGAACGTTTAAAGGTTCATCTCCAATGCATAGAACTTGATCAGGATGATCTTTGTGACGAATGTCTGGAGGAAGTGGACGACTGTCTACACTACCTTTGCAGCGTTCGGCCTTTGTCGAAGTCACATCCCAAGTGTTCTCGTAGGGATCTTTAAACGTAGATCAGTTATTATCCATCTCTTGATTCAAACTGTTACAGCTTGCTAAGGCTGCATTGGGCTTATGCGAGTTAGGATAGATCCTGAAGGTTTGCACCATGGGCCCATTGTGGCATTGAGTTGGGAATCTTTGTAGGCTTCAACGGTTTTAAAAAAAAGAGATTTAAAAGCTTTAAAAAATTTAGTTATTATTTATAGTAAAAATGAGTTGTAAACGTCAAGTTTCTCCATCCCGTACAATTTTCAGAAACTGATGTCAAAATTTACACAAGCAATTGAATTTTATTACTTGACACGCCGATTCAGGGGCATGACAAGATAAGGAATGGTTGTTTACGCGTCATCTATTATTTTCTACATTGACGTGTCGACTAGATAACGTCAAAGTCAATAAAGTAGACAATTCCTAGAGTGGTTTTGTCAATTAGTTCTAAACTAAAGGGTGACCAAATTGCTTTAGGAACAATGTGTTATTGGTGATAGTTTTATAGAATGTCCGTCAATGCATTGAAATCTCTTTTCAAAAAGAGTGGAATTTAAAACTAATCGTGCTCAA
The DNA here is from genome assembly GCA_951394425.1 of Tipula unca. Lineage (NCBI taxonomy): Eukaryota > Metazoa > Arthropoda > Insecta > Diptera > Tipulidae > Tipula > Tipula unca. The sequence goes on along the minus strand of OX596382.1, from coordinate 104,253,033 downwards.
ATAACATGAATCTACTTCAGCGTCATGTTTATCCATTACAAAATTATTAATTTGACCCAAAACAACGATATATAGCGTTATATAGAGTGGGCCCTCTTAATAACGGTGAAACGGTATAGAACAGCTCGCAGAAAATTCCGAGAAACGCCTCACAAAAAATCAGACAGAAAGGTCCATTAAAAATAATCCGTCTGACACAAATTTTATCGAACAATTGTTGATTTTCTTAACGATTTGGCTTTTTAATAACTCGGTAGCACTTATCGCCTTCCTGAACTCAAATTCGTTTTACGATGGCGTGGGGTGTGTTATATTTTTTGGCAGTGTCATAGTTAAATTTCCCCGGATTATTTTTAATGAAGGTTATATATAACCATTTTGTAAAGATTTCTATCAGTTGTGTCATGTAAAGATTTTTATCGTTGTTCAGCACCAATTTTTAATACACCCATGGTCGAGTAAGCAGAGTCAATGCTCTTATGAAATCGTGGACTCGAGTTCAAGATTCAACAGCGTCAATAGTTTTTTAATTTAATTTCTTGTGTAAAATTGGTTTAACACAGCTTCTGTTGAAATCTACATTCAATTTCTGCAAGTATAAGAGACATCTCTCGTGTATATGACCGTAATGAATTGTCCATTCCTGTTGGTAAAATTTTCATTTTTGTCTATTGTTATGTTATAATCTTTTTGTAAAGATTTCTATCAGTTGTGTCATGTAAAGATTTCTATCGTTGTTCAGCACCAATTTTTAATATGCCCATGGTCGAGTAAGCAGAGTCAATGCTCTTGAAATCGTGGACTTGAGTTCAAGATTCGACAGGGAAAAATTAAATAATTTAAATTAAAAATTATTTAATGCCAAACCGAGGCTTGAACTCGATTTCATAATTCCAAATGGAACCATTCTGCTTACTGGACCACCGGCGTATATAAATTTGGTGCTATATAATTTGAAAATTTCACCAACAGGCAAGGATAATTCATTACGGTCATATACACAAGAGATGGCTCTTACTCATACACAAGAGATGGTTCTTATACTTGCAGAAATTGAATGTAGATTTCAACAGAAGCAGTGTTGAACCAATTTTACAGAAGAAATTAAATTAAAAAAGAATTGACGCTGACGAGCCTAGAACTCAATTCCACGATTTCAAGAACAATGACTCTGCTTACTCGACCATCGCCGTATTAAAATGGGAGGCTATGAGTGCTACCGAGTTATTAATAAGCCAAATCGTTGAGATAACCAACACTTGTATGATAAAATATGTGCCACACTGATGACAAAATTGTCACAGATTTAAAATCGCTAAAATATCGTAGGTTGTTGACATTGTTTTAATTGTCAACGTTGAAGAAAAACACTGACAAGTAATCGACGTTATATTTTACGTGTCGATAGCCGCGTAGATTACATGGCGTAATGTACCTCGTCCATCCCTGATGACAAGTCTGAACTGAACCACGTCTGAATAATAAACTCATATACGTTATTGGTATATATACATATTTTTGATTGCCTATTTAAGTTGCAATCGTAAATGCTTATTTCGTAAACAAATATTTATTTAGTATTTAAAACTGGATACTGGGGAAGTAGTTGGATATTTGTTCCAGAGTAAAATTCATTGCATTCATAGTGTAAATAAATGTTCATAAAATCTTTTATTCATTTTGAGGATAAAATCAGTTTGTAATCCGGGCCATACAATACAACGGGTCCTACAATTTGGAACATACTACATATAGACCATACCGACCTTGGTATATAAGAGTATGAGTCCTGCATTTTTATTTTGGAAACTATATAACAAACAAATAAATTTTGTTTTCATTGTAATTTTCATCTTATATATGATTGGTATATGGGTATTTGATTGTTTGCTTAAGAAATGAAACACACAACTCACTATATATACCATCCCACACACCCATAAGGACTTAAACCAAAATGAAAAAAACATAGATTTATATATTTATATATAATATTATATTGAATGAGAGATTGAATAAACTCTTATATACATATATATGTATACGAAACGATCAAAAACACTTAAACTTAAATCCTCTTTCAATTTTCCATTTCGATCTTCTGCAGCAACAAAACAGCACTGACAGTATAGTCTGTATAGCACCAGCAGCAGCAGCAGCAGTATGTGGATATATAATTTTCTTCTGTTATTCATGTCAATGTTATTTTTAAAATATTTATTTATTTATAAATTTTTATTTTTATTTTTTTGTTATCGAACAAATATTTGCGGAACGTGACTATTGATAAACAGGAAAATAATATCAGTTCATTTATATATATATATATATATATATATATATATATATATATATATATATATATATATATATATATATATATATATATATATATCTATATATATATATATAAATATATATTGGTATTGGTATTGTTGTTGTCCGTTATCCTTTTCATTTTTTTTACCAAATAATATAATATTCTCGCATTTAATTTTTTTAGTTTCAGCACACATAAAAATACACACAAAGAGGGACACGCACACACGTGCACACACCAACAAATAACATATTATTGATTTTAAAATCTCTAGAAAATTACTAAGTGCTTATAAATATAACAATCAAACAACATCCATAACATAAATTTTTCCAAAATATACCAAACAACGCTGTTTGGACAGCGTGCGCGCTATACAGTATATTAAAGTGATGATATCTAAAATTTATTTAGAATTAAAGTAATGGGGTACAGAGTACCGATATGTACGCATATTCTGTAAAGTAAAGGATAGAATATTCAAACAGGAAAATGCTTAATGGAATATTGGATTACAAATTAAGCAATTAAATCCCGTTTATGTGTATATGTATGTACATACATTTGAATGTATACGTATGTGCATAAATGAAAATTGTATGGATTTATCCATCATTTAGATAAAATAAAATGAATAAAGCTGGATATGTACATAATTATATGTATGGATAATGAATGACACCATGTGTGATGTTATATAAATAATTTTTGATTATGTTTCAAATATTGTATGCATATAACATAATAAAGGTGCAATTTGTGACAGATTACTCCATTATGATTGTACACGATGATATTACGTGATATTTTGCCGTAGGAGATTATATAATAGTATTGAGATGATGGTTAAAGAACTGTTTGTAAACCTATGTATATAGTGATTAGCATCATTTTAAGAGAATGGAGAACTGTTTTACAAAAATTAATCTCTTTCTCAGATTACAGTGTTATACAGATGCAGTACAAGGCACTTAATGAGGAGCAATGCAGGAGTGAAGAAACTCTCGTGAAACCCGCGAAATTCTTCAAAAACGTGGTATTTTAAAAGGAGAATATATTGTTGAATATAGATTGGTTAGAGATTGTCGAGAAAGCTTAAAGGCAAATATTTAAATAAATGTAAGTACTATATACTAAATTGTATCTATCGAAGCCACCGCAATGTGTTATTTTCTAATTACATAACGCAAATAATATACGAGTATACGTAATAGAAATTTACAACACAACCAAATTCTGTGAATTAATGAATTTTCAGTTAGGTTATCGAATTGTTTTAACGAAAACCGAAAAATTAAATTATTTAAACAAACAAAGCTTTTAACGCTTTTTAAGGTTTTAAAGCAGATTTTTAAAATATAAATTTTCGTTAGATCAAATCAATAACCATTGTAAAATCTGTAACAGTCTCATGTAATGAAGAAATTTTTAATGTAGCCCCTAAATGTCGATTCATGTAATTAAATGAAATACACCAGAATGTTGTTGTTGTCAGTATTAAAATGTTGTTGTTGTCAATTATTATTTTTGATGTTTTATTTAAATTATGTAATATTGTATGCATTAGGCGTGGGGTTGGTTCTAGAATTTTGTATCACATATGACTTAACATTTATTATGATCTTGAAGCGCACATATTTTCCTTATTATTTTCAAATAACATTATACTATATACGATTCACAAGTATATGTGATAGGAACTATTTGCGGATTCATTTCTCTTTATTATCATAAAAAATTAACAAAATATTGTTTGTTTTAATAAATTTTAATTTTATTTAATTAAAATTGAATTAAATAAGGTTTTGTTTTATATAAATTTGATATAAACATTCAGAGCCGTAATACAGATATATTGAATTAAATCATAAACGCACGTCGACGTGTTTGCAACTCGTAGACAACGTAGACAATGTACATATCGTACACAATGTAGATAATTCGTTGAAATCGTCGATAATATAGACGATTGATAAAGTGATTTAGTGAACTAGTAGTAAACTACGGTGGCCAGATTTTTTTTAGGTTTAATGCGATTCAAGTCGGATGGTTTCAATTTAGGTTAGATTAGAAAAATTCCAAATTAAAATATTTTCATATTCTACCTTTAAGAAATTCAGAATTATGCACAAATTCTGAATGTTCAAAAAATTAGTTTTGTATGTTAGTCTGTTATGCATTTTGTATTCTATTCTACAACTGTGGGGGAGATAAAATTAAAACTGAGAAGCTCAAACAATCTATAATCAAAATCTGTCATTACCGATTAAAATAGTTTGCGATGTCACCGTTACGTTTGCTCACAGTGCTCCGCTTTTGCTTTGGTTAAAAAAAAAATTTTAACATCGGTTCAATCATAATAATTAATATCAGTTAATCAAACAAAAAACCAGATTCATTGCAAGATTTTAACAACTGTAAAAAGCATCGTGCAAACTATCAAAAATCTTGTAAAAAAAACTAAACAATTAACTTCATTCATTCTTCCTTTCGTTCTCCTCTCATCCAAGGGTACAAATTTTGAGCTGTTCCTTAAATTAATTTGGGATTTGAAATGAGTTAGAAATAAACTAATTTAGATATCGTATTGAAACAGTAATGGAATGGAAAGGATCGTCTTCAAAAAATAATTTCATGAACTATTATACCGTGTCAAGGGCTAGATGCACATGAAGCTACATTTGCTCTATAAAGGTCGCCCATGAATATTATGAAAAGAGATACCGAGGAAAACTAGCCAAATATTGCTTGAAATCATAGGGTGGGGGTAAAAATTCAAGGTAGAATTGCACTATAATTTTAAACGCGTGTTGCAGACATGAGTGCAATTTAAATATTAATTAAAACTCAAACATTGATTAGAAAATAATTTTCTGTTATATTTGATTGTGGTTGACTAGACATTGAATTATATATATTGAGTGGATTTTTTTATGTTAAATTTAGGGTACATTTTTTACCATGAAGTTGAGTAAAATTTTAAACGTGATTTATAGATTATTTGAGTGTAGTTTAAATTATAAATATTTACTCATTTTGCTTAAGTGAAATTCAAGAATAGAAGTCTGGTATGAATTTGAGTCAAATGCTTTAATGTTTTTTTTAGATGAATGAGTAGAATTAAAGAAATAGTTCACTTTGACTTGAACAACTGTTGAGTGCATTTTAAATTTTAAATTGAGTGAAAAATAAAACAATGTTGAAAAAAATATTATGTCGAATTAAGAATTTGCGTATAGATTTTGAATTATAATTTAAGGTACAAGAATTTAAGTTTTGATTTCACTTCAGAGCGAAATAGGTAAATTTGACACAAAATCTTTAGTTAAATTAAACGAGTGATATAAATTATTATTTCAGCGGGTTATGAACAAAAGTTGAGTGCATTTAAAATTATGTTTTGGATTTTCTTAAGTAAAATTCAAAAATTTAAGCAAATTTTGTAAAAAAGTAGAAATTATGTTTGAACTTGTGCAATGAGTTGAATTTGAGGATAAACTTTGATTTCTATGGCAGTATCCGCGTTTAACTTAAATATCTATAAGGCTTATAATAGGATACAAAGTTTGAAGAGTGACGTGACCTAAATCTGCATATTCTATATAACTTGGAAGATTACCCCGTCAAAGGGGCTTCTCTTCGATAACCTGTTCACAACAATCTTGTTGGTTGTCATTTTGGTTAAGTATAACTAATGCTTTCATCATTCGGGAGGAAAAGCTTGAGCACATTTGATGTTGAGTTAATTGGCAACAATTTCCAGATTTTATCACTTGGGATGGTGTAAGTATTACCTGTAAGATTAGGCAAGTGTAATGGATTTACTGGAAACGAATTTCGAATTAATATTTCATTTTAATATTTTCTGAGGCAGAGCTATTGGTTAATACTGTAGGGTTGAAATCAGTGAGTTTGGTTTATCTCTGTATATTACAGGAACGAAAATCGAATAGTATTTTGCCAATGGGCGATTCAGGACAGGTTTTTTTAATTTCTATCAAATGTTTATTTGTCAATTTTTAACGTTGTTTCTAACATTATGCTGTATAAAAATATGCTGTAATTGTTAATAAACTAGTAAACTAGTTTTTATGATATAGTTTCTTCGTATAAGATTTTTTACAAATACAACTATGATGTGAACAGGTTCATTCGAGTTCAAACTTTAAAATATTTCAGGTTGTTGACGATTTCTTAATTGTCGACGTTGACACAAAACACTGCCAAGAAATCTCCGTTATATTTTACGTGTCGCAACCACATAGATTACATGTCAAATATCAACAATTTCACCAAATATCAAAAATTTCATTCCACAATTCATTATATTTTATAAAGCCAAGTCTATTAGGAAGCTCATATTAAATATTAATTCCGGCACGTTGTCGGTTTGATGCAAAAATACGATAATTCAATACGTGTTTTGCTTATAAAAATAAAACAATTTTTTACCCCAAACAGAATCCGAGACTTATCCGTAAATGGAACATTGCACCAGAATGCTAAGGGATGTGATGTACATTTTTTAAATACATTCATAAGATTTTATTATGGCATTTTTGAGGCAGAAACCAGTCGGTTAAGGAATATTTATATTTTCATCATTTTGTAATGACTTAGCAAGACCTCTGACTTATAGATTAATCGCTGACCATAGTTCGAATAATACGAGTAACATGCCGTTGTGTTGTAAAAGTGGTCGTGAGCTCCTGCGACAACATTTCTAATTGTATCATTAAGTTTTCAATTTTTTTTGCGGACTTGATAAAGTTTAGTATTCACATGATATTTACACCTCTCTCCTATTATTTTTGCGCGGAGTTTAGGTATTCGGATAATTATTTGATACAATTTCAATGAATGGTATATAAGGATAGATAATATGTGAAATTTCCAGATTTTCACAAATACTAATGCATCAGATTTAATTTAATATATATTTATTTTGGCTCTAAGTTTTTTGTGATAATGTACAGAAATGGGATCACAATGTTTTCCTGTCACAAATACCGACGAATGAGATAGAATAAAAATATCAATGAAAACAACAAAAATAATAGAACAACCGCTCAAAATCATTTATCAATATCAAAAATATTATTTTTTCGAAAACTTGATAAAGAGGTATAATCTCAACCGACTACAAGCAATCCATTGCTATAGTCAAATATAAAGATGGCTCCTTACATTTGAGAGAAAAATGATCCGGATGATTAACGGCCCAAAATGCGAAATAGATGGTACATACCGAGCTCTGTACAATGTCGAGATCAGAGATCTGATGAAGATCCCCGATATTATACATGTAGTAAGATTTCAGCGATTACGCTGAATCGGGCACGTTCTGCGTGCTGATCCGGAACCAATTGTGCAACGATCTCTGAAAGGAGAACCACCTTATGGTAGGCGCAGAGGTCACTGCAGGCGATGATGGCTCCACGATATAGAAAACGACTGGCCCTCTTCAGATTGTCTAGGATAGTATGAAGACCATGCTCAGAATCGAAACAGTTGGAGCCAAATAGTTGACTCAGTAAAAGCCCGTAATGGCCTTTAAAAAACTGATTATTATTTACAAATAAATATGATAGCAAAAATTTAAGAAAGGACCAACGGAAGACAATAAATCAACTAGATGTATCGCACTAACTATACCATTAATCAAGTGAAGAAATTGGTTTGGAAAACACCATAGAACTCAACTACGCGGAGGGCTATAATGTATACATAGAAGCCAAATGGCCCATCATGTTCCAGTTGACTAAGTAAATTATTTGTTCACCACAAAATTGGCGTGGACACCAGACTGTGTTAAATCAATTTACAGAGAAGTCCGTTTATATTTTGTTTGGAGCTGTTTGATTTAACGAGAAAGAACCATCCAAGTGAAAAAATTCGTGTAAGTTTAATGCGATCGACCATATCATATTTGGTAGGGATTGGAGGTAGATAAGTAAAGTTTTCATAAATTTCCCGATGAGTCTTAATTAAAAAGCGACAACAAATGCTTTCTAATGAATTCAATCTAAATTAGATAAAATGATTTTAAATCTAATAAAAGCAGAAACATTACAAAATATTTGGTATATATGTAAGTAAAAGCTTTCATTATAAATTAGTAAACATTTAGAAAGTTTTTACAACTTTTACAACTAAAACTAATTTAAAACTTTGACGTATTGGTTTGGCATAAGCTTTCTTTAACGAGCTTTTTATACTCATAGTAACTGTAAGATTTTCAAAAGCATATCCTACATGTTATTTTATTATGGATAGCTCTTATATAATGTTATTGGCAGCTAAAAAGCACAACAGTACACCAAGTTTAAGTAGCCAGTTTAAAGCACAGATTAATTCCTTTTGTTTAAGGTACGAATATAATTGTAAAAAAACTTTATAGTAAATTCCAAAAACCAATTTGCTTAATTTCGATAAAAACAAATAGAGTTGCATTAAGCTTAGAAATTAATCCAAATTATTTGTAAGGGATTATCTACATTAAAATATTATTCCAAGTTCATAAATAAATACATATAGTATATGTACTCGAATATTAGAATATTTTATAAAAATAAAAGCATTTTTTCCTCGTATAACATCCACAATACACCAAAAAAAAAAAAGCTTTAAAATCAAACTCTACAAATTTTTTTTTATTTTTAAAACAAATTTTCTATTACACAAAAGATGATTTAAGAGTAAAAAAAATTATTCTAAAACCACTGTAAATCTGAGAAATATCTACATTTTGACTATACAAAAAAAAACTAGAGCTTATTGTGGATAATAGAAATAAAATGTATGTATATATGTATATAAAGCTTTCGGGTGTACAGAGAGCATATGTGTTTTAAAAGATATAGTTGCACCAATATAAATTTTTAAGTCTTAAAGTAGATTTTAGTTTTCATATGCATATATACATACACATATTTCTTTTACTTATTTCAACATATTATATAGAATTCCACATTCATATCATCCATATTACATATACATATATACATATAATAATATAAAAATTCCAGTTGGAAGGCCAACAATCATAAAATACTTTTTAATAAGTTAAGAGATAAAACGAAAAGTTTTTCGTTTTTTTTATATATATATTTTAGATTTAGCCGGCACATACACCCACCCTCAAACACACACACACAAAATAGAAATGTTGTTGATAGTAATAATAATAACAATAAAAAATCTAGAAATATTTTTAGTGTGTGGTGCGGTAGTTTTTTTTGGCCATGTTTTTTTTCCTATGAATACTCTTTTCCAAATAATTAAATTGCTTATGTTTAAGATAATAGTTATGTTTTTTAGGGGTTCGTGTTCTTCGGTTTAATTTTTATTTTTTATTTTTTGGTTCTGTTGTGCTTTAATGAAATAACAATAATTTTTGTGTAAACCAAGTATGATTTTATGGCAAAACGTTTTCAGGAAATTACGCAAAAAAATAAAATTTAATATAATTTTTTTATTTTATTTTATATTTTTTATGATAGGTCGGCTAAATATCGTATGTGTGTGTGTGTGTGTTGTTCGTGCATGGAGGATGTTTTTATATGGGGGTTGGTATAATGCGAATTTAATTTTTAGATTACATTGAAATTATCCCGCATTGAAGAATTAAATTTTATTTGAGATATAACTATATATTTCGAGTGAGAGAGAATTTAATCGAGGGAATATCTTCGGTGGAATGAAAGCTGTTTACAATATCGTAAATAATCATGTAATAAGCCATATATATATAGTTCGTACGCGTATGGTTTGTGTATGAATAAGATTTGATATAAAATGAGCTTTCAATTGTGAAACAATAACTGAAGTGAATTTATAAAAAAAAAGCTCGATATTTTTCGGAAACTCTAAGTAAAATATTAAATATATCTTTTAAAATCTCATTATCTAATAAATTTGCTAAAAGCTTTAAAAAAGGTTAGGCCGCAATCGAACGTAACTAATTGCTCAGAAACTGTTGAATTAATTACCACATAGCTGAAAAAAATTGAAGGTTTCAATTAAAAATAAAAGACTGTTAATTTTTTTGAAATAAATTAAATATTGTGAAAAGCTCGCCATGGTTAACATTTTTGTCAGCATTATTAAATTAAACAGTCTATGTAAATATTTATGCCATAAATATGTTTACTTAGATAAGATGTGGATAATTTATTTAAAAGCTCAAAAAAAATTATGATTATTGCCGAGTTGATAAAAGCTCCTTATTTTATTTCTTCTACAACACATTTGATAAGGCAAAATTATCGTTTAATTTTCAAGCTGGATAAAATTAAGGTTTGAATGCTTTCAATAATACAATTTGAAGAATTAAATAAGTTGTTTGGAACAATTAAGGTATTTTGAAAAGCTCAAAATGATATATTATATTTTCGTGACAATTTTATGCCACGAATATGTTTGTTTAGTATTTATGGGTATATACTTTACTAAAACCTCAGGAAAAATTTTGAAACTACCAATAGTAGCCAGATTGTCAAAAGAATGAAAAAATACGTATTTCAGAAAGTTAGGACTGTCGGTTTTTAAATTATAAACAAATTTTTTTATAACGTTTATCTATCAAACGAGTATTTACATTTAAAGATAAAATCAGTTTCAAAAATCGCAATATATTACGATTGTAGTACATTTAAAAATAATAGGCCATATTTATGTAAGATTTGAAAACAGCTGAAAACAAGGAAGAAAACAAGGAAAAAGCTCAACCTAATTTATATTTTCGTGATCATTTTTAAGTTACAGTCTGTACGAATATATTATATGCCATGAATATGTTTATTTAGTATTGTAGCGATGTATAATTTACTTAAAAGTTCAGGAAAAATTATTAAACTTTTAATAGTATAATCAGATCGTCAAAAGCCCAACAAAATATGTATATTAGAAAATGAGGACTATCGCTTTTCAAATCACAAACATGCGCTTGGTGTTTAACCTGATTATAAATAAGCGTTTGATACAGCATTAATTTCAGAATAGTAGCATTGTTGTTCAAACTTGTCACAGGCCAACTTTTTTTAGAACTGAAAAACCTTCAAGGTTTGGATGTTTTCAATAATAAAATCTGAATAACCTAGAATATTTATTTATGAAGCTTATTAAATATTTGGAAAAGCTCAGCATGAATAATTATGCCATGAATATGTTTATTTAGCATTGTAAGATTGTGCATTTTTTAAAAGGTCAGGTAAATTATGAAATTTTTGACAAAAAGCTCTTTTGTGGCATCGTGTCAAACGTTTATTAAACCTTTAAAAACTAAATCAGTTTAATAGCTCACCAAATTGATCAAAATTCCTCATTTTGTTTTTCAGAATACTTGCATTGTAGTATATTTGTTAAGGACCGTAGATTATAACATCTCAGGCAAGATTTTCAAGATTTAAAAAAATTAAGCTTTGTATGTTTTCAAAAAAAAAATCTGAAAACCTAGATTAGTTATTTTGAAACAATTAAGATATTTGGAAAAGCTTAACATGATTTAGATTTTCATGAGCATTTTCAAATTAATGCCTCAACAAATATGTAGGTCATAAATATGTTTATTTAGTATTGTATGGGTGTATATTTTACTCAAAAGCTCAGGAAAAATTATAAAACTTGTAAAATAAAAAAAATTGTAATATGTAATAAGTAAAAATATGTGTTTCCGGAAATTGGTTGATTTTCAAATTTGAAACAAGCTTTTTTATGTTGTATCAACCGCTTTTGTAAATTTTAAAAGTTAAATCAGCTTATCAGTTTTCCGAATAACAGCTCTTAATTTTTGTTCTTCAGATTAAGATTGAAGTACATTTGGTTAAATCATTTTAAAATCACAGATAAGATTTTTAAAAGATTTTTAAAGATTTTAAAATTTGGATGTTTTTTGAAATAATAAAAATATTTTGAAAAGCTCAGTATGATATATGTTTATGTTTGTGAGCTTTATTATTACTAAAAAAACTGCCTGTAGGTAAATTTATGCCTGAAAATAAATTTATTGACTATTCAGATTTTATTATTTAAACCATTCAAACATTCAATTTATGATTTTAAAATGTACAATCCATAACAAATATACTACAATGCCAATATTCTGAACAAATAAAATGAAGGGCTATATTAACAAATAAATGAAGGGCTAGTTTGTGAATTAAAAATCAATAGTCCCTTTCTGAAATATCTAAATCTGGCTTCTAGTAATGTTTTCATAATTTTCCCTGGACATTTAAGTAAAGTTTACACCCCTACAAAACTAAATAAAATTTAGGCCAGCTTAAAATAAGCGTTTGACACAACGTCATAAAAGAACTTATGTGTTTTGGAAATCGATATTCCAATTTTTTGGAAATGTGTGCATATTTTGGTCGACACTGTCATGGAGTATACTATACTTAAAAGCTAAGGAAAAATTGTGAAGTTTTTAATAGTAGCCAGATGGTTAAAAGCTCTAAAACTAATATGTATTTAAAAAATTGAATCTATGGCTTTTCATGTCACGAGATTATTTATTTAGTTTACTCTTTAAATTTGTGTCAAATGCTTTTTAAAATTTTAAAAATAAAATAAGTGTAAAACCTCGCCGAACTTATAAAAGCTCCACATTTTGATTTTTCAGAATATAATCATTGTAGTATATTTGGCTTAAAATGTACATTTTAAAATCATAAGCAAGCGTTTTTAATAAGATTTTAAGGTATAAAAAAATAAAGGTTAGGGTATTTTCTATATTAAAATCTGAAAGACCTACGTTAATTTTTTTGAAATAAATCAAATATTTTGAAAAGTTTATGACAGTGTCGACCAAAATATGCACACATTTCCAAAAAATTGGAATATCGATTTCCAAAACACATAAGTTCTTTTATGACGTTGTGTCAAACGCTTATTTTAAGCTGGCCTAAATTTTATTTAGTTTTGTAGGGGTGTAAACTTTACTTAAATGTCCAGGGAAAATTATGAAAACATTACTAGAAGCCAGATTTAGATATTTCAGAAAGGGACTATTGATTTTCAATTCACAAACTAGCCCTTCATTTATTTGTTAATATAGCACTTCATTTTATTTGTTCAGAATATTGGCATTGTAGTATATTTGTTATGGATTGTACATTTTAAAATCATAAATTGAATGTTTGAATGGTTTAAATAATAAAATCTGAAGACCTAGACTAGTTATTTTGGAGCAATACAAATATTTTAAAAGCTCAGCATTATTTTTATTTTCGTGAAATTTATCAAATTAAACTCCGTACGAATGTTTATGCCTGGATAATGTTCATTTAGTATTCTAATACTGAACTTAAAAGCTCAGGGGAAATTATGAAACTTTAAATACCACATAATATTTAAAGCTTAACAAAAATATGTATATTACAAAAAAGGGGATATCGATTTTCAAAACACGGACAAGCCCTTTTATATTGATAAAGCTTTTATTCTAAAAAAAATGTACCGTTTAGATGTTTTCAATAATAAAATCTAAAAGACCTAGGATTAATTTTGTTGGTAAAAAAAAAGAAAATAAATAGACTTAAATGTTCATGAGCTTTTTCAAATGACTGAATATCTTTCAAATCTGTACATGAATATATTTATTTGCAATTGTTAGTGTGTATACTTGTCCAAAAGCTTAGGAAAACGTATGCCACTATTGTTAGTACCAGCATAATGTTAAAAGCTCGACAGAAATTTGTACATATTTCGGAAAATTGGGACTTTCGATTTTCAAATCACAAACAAGCCATTTTATGACGTTGGATCAAACTGTTATGGTGAAGCCCACCAAATTGATTAAAGCTCCTTATTTGCTTCAGAATACTAGAATTGTAGTACATTTGTATGGTCAGAATTGTACATGGCACCAACACATTATAACTGTTGTAAATAATATATAAATCTATATCCTTGAAGCTTGCTGGGCCATTTCTTTTTTGTGTTTTATTAACACCATAATTAGGTAGATAAGCTTAGAGCGGACAACGAAACGCATCGTCATCATCTAATTTAAACCAATCTTAAGCTTTACAAACAATGGCAAAAACTAAATTCGCCTTCAGAGAACCTTTTTAATGCTTGTGCTATATAATTCAATAAAATAATTTCCATACGGAGTTTTCTATATATTAACAAACATACACAACTAGCAAACCATTATAGTTTTATGACCTCTCCAAACACTCATTAAATTGTACGTATATATCGCCATTAAAATAATATCCATTCTTGCTAAGATAAAATAAAAAAAGAAGTTAAATTGTATATATATATAGTAAAAGACCATTAAATTTTTAAGTAGCTTTCTAATCTTATATGTTGAGTTCTTATTTTCTTATATTTATGAATATAGAGACAGAGATATTCCATTTCAACCAATTATACAACTTAAATTTTTTCAAATACACAAGAAACTTTATTAATTTAATTATCAATTCAAAGTTTTAAAAAAATATAATTGTATTATGTATGTATTTATAAAAATGAATAAAAACTTAAAAAAGAAAACTTTTTCCATATATACATAGACATGCATACATAAACACAAGAGTTGAAAAAAAAAACTCTTTCCGTCAAAACAGCAATTTTACTTGCTGCTAAAATGCATTCCATATGCTTCTTAAATTATACATTAACAAGAAGTATGTTTGTATATATATATACATATATGCATAAATATAGACGGCAGCAATGAAAATCATATTACAGCCACACCAATGCTCAATTAATTATGCTTATTTAACATATATGTTGTGCATTTTTACAGTGCATACATTACATACATGGTTGTTTCTTCCCTTCTCGAGTTATATTTCTACGATGAAATTCCTAGTACAAATTATTTATTCATGGAAAGTAGATAACAATAAAAATAATAATGAGAACAGCAACAACTAGTTGAGACTATATAGTAGAGTAATGTTGTTAATATGTACCAGAAATAGGATAGATGATTTCTAGTTTAGTTTTGCTTTCTACAATTTAAATTGCAATTGAAGTAATATGAGTCTTGGAATTTATTTAAATGAAATCATTCAAAAAGAAATAAGAAAATAATTTATGTAAAATATTTTGTAAGAATATATGTACATATATTTCTTAATACAATATGTAGGGATGGGTATTACATGTATTTATTCTAAAATAAGCTGTACTTGTTAAAGTTATATAAATACGATCCAGCAAATTTTTTTTTTAATTCAACTCAACTTCCTTATTTAAATTATCTTATGTTAAAATTAGTGCCATGGCTGAGCTAAAATTAGTTTTAGAAAATAATTTTTAATTAAAAATAATTCACATCATTGTTCAAAACCTTTCATTTGGTATATTACATAACACATAACCAAATTTAATAGGTTGATCCAACATCTCTTTTACTGTAAAAATTTCTATCTTTCCATTTTTTATGTTAAAGGTTATGCATATCAAAAAAACTGTTCTTATAAATCTTAAATAGATTTGAAAGAAAATACAAGATTCGAACTCAAACTCATGTCAATTAGAGTGAAAATCTATTGATTCAAAACTCTGCTCAAATAATTAATCATACTCGAACGGTTAGCTAGACTTAAATTCTGTAATTTTTGGGGGAGAGATTAATCGAGATGTATGTTATAGTAGGTGCGATATGTGTTATACTTCTGTTCTAAATTAAATTTCATTTTATAGTTTAGTAACACATTTTTAAATTAAATTAAACAATCTAGCTTAAGGCTAGCTTAAGTCATATAATAAACATAAGTAATGTAAAAGTAAAGTAAAAACTACTTTAGACGATTGATTTCAAAAATTATGAGTTTAGCTATAATATTTAAAGTTAAGTCGCACCTCAATCTCATCTGATTTTTAACATATATGTTTAGCTTTAGTCATACACGTTCTGGCTGAATCATTTCTTTGTTAAATTACATAGTCTAGATTAAGTCATATTCTTAATTTCTCAAAACTCTGACTTAAGCCACATGAAAAATCAATCATATATTTTTAACCAATGTAAGATAACTTTAAATTATAAGCAACATAATTTGTTGTAAGATCTAATATTCTCGTTTTCAGTGACACATTTCTATAATTCATATATTATAGCGAGCATTTATTTTGGATCCCACTTAATCCACTCAATTATAAATGAATTTAAGTCATTTTACATACTGCTGATTTAAAAAAAATATCTGAAAATTTCGTACTTCAGCTGGCTAATCCAACTTTAACCTGAACTGTAATAATTTGATTATAACTTGATTATGACTTAAGGCCAACATATCTTTCGATTAAGTACACACACACATGCTCCGAGACCATACATTTCTTAAGCTTAAATGACGTAATCTAGCCTAAGTAATAAAGTTTATAATATAAGTCAAAATAATAACCTATGCCACATAATTCAAAACTAAGTCACATCTGTGTATAGCTTATCCTTACTGTCAAAGAATTTTAGCTTAAAAATCACATAATTTGGGCGTATTTTACATAATTATTTGTTATGTTAATCTGCTTAATTATGAATTAGATAGTATTCTTAATAAAGCCACAGTAAAATCTAGCTGATGCACACCACTGGGTTATTTTAGCTTTACTAAAAATTAAATGGCTTTAATTAAATTATATGTGGCCTAAGCTGAGTTTGTTACTAATGTAGCTTAAGCTAAAATAAAATTAATAAAATATTAGGAAATGGTTATATTTAAGCTATATCGAGTCGAGGCTCCATATTTTTGTTATTTAAAAAAAAAATTCAATATGTCCTGAAAATGCAATCAATATTCGTGTTCATTTGCTCGAACTAATAATATCCGTTTAGGGGGTTTTTATGAAATAGAAAAAAAGCTCTAATTTGTAATTTTTTCAATTAAAAAAAATCTATATTCATACATTTATTAGTCTTGTATGACAAAATCCTTCTTATTGTAATCTATATTTAGGATCAATCTCAAAATACCTTTATCTTAATTTTTTCAATTCTTTTAAATGCTGAATGAAAATTCACCAATGACCGTATCTAATAATCATGAAATTGTTTTTATTTTTTGTGAGTGTAAACGTCGGCACGTGAGTCATAATTTGGAACAAAACATTAATGCCAACAGATCGCAGCGACCAACTATTTTATTGATGGTCGACAATTTCAAACTTTTCTCGATAATTTCAATAACAGTTTTAGTAGCAAATTAAAGGTTCCTTTTCCTCGAAACATTTTTTAAAGCTCCGTCTACTGAAGCGGTACTAGATCGCAAAGGAAGATAGTTGCGTCTCGGTAGTTGGTTAAATTCAAATAGATTTTCAACTTCATTTTACCAAAACTCATACTGAAACTGAAATCCAATTACAAAATTCCAAAATTGTCGAATATTTAAAAAGATTATATTAAATCAAACCCAAAAAATCGTTAACACAAATTTTAAAGCAAAATTAATTAATTTACATCGTGAATATATAAGATTTACTATTGTCAGTTTAGTTAATATTTGTAATCACATAAAAGCATAATGTTAAAATGTGTTCATTTGTAATTAATGGTACTCGGAATTTTTTGAAAAATAATGTTAACATATTAGTGAAACAAAAATGAGTAATTTATGACAAAGGTTTTTAAATTTTTTTTTTCAGGTGAAAAAGGGACTGATCGAATTAATAATATTGACATCGTAAACTGTCGTGCTAATAAAAACTTGTATAATAAAAGCTTGTACTGCAATTCAAAATTAGTCTTATTGACTAATTTGAATTTAAGACTTAATAATGCTTTCTTCCCCAATTTAAAAATATTTATAGAAATCTAGATTTAATCATTTTGTGTATCTGATCCCTGAAAGCTTTATTACATATAAATACTTTGTAAAGCTTATTAAGCAAGAATATCCCAACTATTTCTGTACAACACCCTAAATGGAAAAATGTTAATTTATTAAATTAATATCAAATGTTTGATCGGTTCTAATTTTAAAAGCTCCAATTCGCTGAATATTAAAAATATAAAATACGGAGAATTTTAAATAAAATAAAAAATCCGCATTTGCAAATTAATAAATAGTTCAGATAATTTTCAAACACAGTTTTAAAAACTATAAAACCTTTGACTGCATTTTGAAAATATGTTTGCTCATCGAGTAAATTACGTGTAAACATATTTTCGATAATTGTATAAAAATGTTTTGTTAATTCTAAAAAAAGCTCTCAATTTTAAAATGTTAAATTCAAATTAAAAAGCTATAATCGGTGAAAATTGTTAATCCGAGAGCTCGAAAATCCGAGAGCTTTTACAAATAATTTAAATATAATTTGAAATTAATTTTAAATTTGCAAAAATAAAAGCTTTCTTCGAAATTATTTTTAGATTTTCAGTCATTATTAAGGCAGATTGGAGTTTAAATGCAAAAGCCACGTTTGTAAGCTGAGCTTTGTTAATACATTCTGTTTTATTGACGATAATTGAAAGTTTTAGTAAAAATTATCAAGGTTTCTTGCCAAATTTTAAACATTATTATAAAAGCTCACTGATTATAAATTATAGAAATTTACATTACAAAGCTTTTACTAGTTACAAAATTTGCAATATTTTAATACTTCCTAAACTATAAAACATCGGTTGATTTATATATGATTTTTGAAAAAAAATTCAAATTTAATTTCGAAAGCTCATCAATCTAGGAACTCGAGTGTTTGCAAAATTATATTACGGTATTTTCCAATAAATCAACCAAAAAGGGTAAATATTTCTACGGGCAAACCTCCCAAAGTGTATATACATTTCTAATATACATCAATTAAGAAAATTGGAAGTTGGCCACTTTCCCAAACACGCACGCCATCTAGAAATAAACGAGTTAAATTAAAACTATAAATAAATCTTTTGGAATGGTGTGAATACTAATTGTCAACTTGAAAATGTAAAGTTCAATTCATAAAGCTTGTCTATTATTAATGTAGATGGTTTTAACATTTTGGCGCTAATAACCTATAATGTATTTATGCTACGATACGCACAAAAGCTTTCTGTCCCAAAACAAAATATTAATATTACTCGAAAGTTTTCGTTTGTATCCATTTTCTATATGGTTACTCCGATTTATAAAAATTGTTTTAATTTTTTTTCTGGCAATTTCGAGATTTCATCCGTAACGTTTCCAGAATTATTTGTGTTCAGAGACTTAATGGCTATTGAATTATCGGCTACGCTATGAAAGTAAAAATTCACAACATCTGGATGAGGTATCTATAGAAAATATATGCAAATAAGAAGACATATTGACAGTCTCAAAATTAAAGCTCTCCATTTAGTGTACATATACAGTATGAAACATCAAATTTCAAATCATTAAATCAGATAAAAATAAAAATATATTAAATTATTAAAAAACTGAAAATGTCGACAGTCTAATAATCACTCATGCATATTGTACATATATAAATATGTCACAAAAAATATGTCCACGCTGATAAAAAAAAAATATTTTAACTCGATTTCCCCACGCGCTCAACACTCCGACATTGGAAAACATATAAAATTTTGAAAATAAAATTCAATTTTATTAATAAATTATATTAATAATAATAACGATAACGATAAGAGCTGCAAAAAAAAATTGATAAAATTTCTTTTTTTTTCTTTTTAATTTTATCACATTAGGGTCATGTCGATGTCATCATTGACATAGCAAAACATATAGATTATATTATTATACATCGAAGATAGAATACGAGCTTTTAAAAAATGTCGAATTATTATTAATTTTTATTTCTTTTTATTCAAAATATAATTTTGCTGATAATCTCGTGACAATCCACACTAAATTTATCGTGGCCGAATCTAAAAATATTTTCTACTAAACTCGTAATATTAAATATTGAATACACATACATAACGACGTATTTGTTCATTTTGTTATTGTGGTGTGCACTTTTCTTGCACGTCTAACACAAAAGAGGCAACATATCAGTTGTATGATTTTGATTTTATTGTTCAAAAGTAAATGACAATTTATGGCGATTTTTCTCCAGATAGCGCATATATTCATGTTTTAATATTTTTTGAAATTTTGAAACTAACAGACATTTGTTTGACCGTTTTTCATTGGAAATGTAACGATTTTATTTGAAAATGGATGGTATAAATATGAATTTATAGCAGTCTAAGCTCTAAATTGATGTGGAAAATATTTTGTGCACCTGATACTGATGTATATATACATATATATATATATATATATATATATATATATATATATATATATATATATATATATATATATATATATATATATATATATATATATATATATATATATATATATATATATATATATATATTATGTATGTATTTATGTATATTTGGGCTAGACTTTCTGTTATTTATTATGAATGATTATTTAAGAAAACTATTTAACTGCGCACACTACAGTACTTATAATTATTATAAAAAAATTCATTTTCACAACACATTTCAACACCACCATCAATTTCCCGTATGTACGGTTGTTGACAACCAATTGGGAAAAAATATAAAATAATTTATTGATAAATAATATTGTTTATACTTTTATAGATTTATATTTTGTTTTAAGTGATTAAATCCCTTATAAATGCATTGTTTTATTTTTCCATTTACTAATTGCAAAACTAGAATAGAATAAACTACTGTAATTTTTCTGTCTTAGATTTAACCAGTACTATAATATATAGTTTGTACGTAAATAATATTTATAAGCAACAGTATTTTTTATATCTTTCGTCATTATTACAATAATAAATAAATAAATAAGAAAATACCAACAACAAAAAATATGTTATATTCTAAATAAAAAAAAAGCATTAGCACAGAAGAGTGTATATATGTATGTAAGTATGTATAGGAAACACAACAAAAAAGCTTAATATTGTTTATGCTTGTCGAATACACAAAATGAAAACTTTTCTGTGTATATACATAAAAAATAAAAATAAAAAGTTCGAACAATTTAAAATAATATAATCATTTTCTTATTTATTTTTTTATGTTACAAATAATAACAATAATGAATTATTTATAAGAAAATGAAAACATTTTTGTTCCGTTGTGAAATTCTGAAATATATACACAAAAAATTATTAGATTTTTCGTTACGATTTTATATTAGCAAAAAAAAAATTCTTGTTATAATATAAATTAAGATAAATAAGCAATCGAAATTTAATCACTTTAATTTAAATACAAATTTTTATTTTATTTTTAAATTATAAAATTTTTGTTTGTTTGTTTATACGTTTGTATTACAATTAGGAAGGATTTTTGAAACAATAAATAAGTACTTAAGAAATAGAATATTGGCTGCGTGCTAAATTTTGAGCATTTAAAACCATAGAGCAGCAGAAATGAACAACTTAGTTTTCGCGAGGTATAATAGAAACTCGAGTTTGAAATTATTTTAATTTAATTAACATAAATACTCTCCAGAGCCGAATAAGTGGTATCTGATGACAAATATAATCAGATATGCAAGGCGGGTTTAAGTTTAAAGGCGAAAAATGATTTTTGTATAATTTGAAATCCACAATTATTATAATTATTTTATAATTAAATTATAAAATTTAAAACTTTTGTAACTGCTCAAAAATTATTTTAAAGCTTATCGAAAGTCACATATCTAATGATGATCAAATTAATAATTTTGACATAAGTAAACAGTCTTGCTACCATAAAAGCTCCCGAAATTCAAAATTTTTTGACTGCTGCAAATTTGCATTTAAAGTTATTAAGCTTTCTTGCCAAATTTAAAAATTTCTCACTGATTGTAATTTATAGAAATCTAGATTACAAAGGTTTTACAAATAATCAAAATTTAACTATTTTTGTGTATTTGATCGCAAAAGCTTCATTATATGAAAACAAAAATATTTTCGAAAGTTTATTAAGCTTTTTCTCATAATAATTAAAATTCGCGTTAGAAAAATTTAGATAACTTAAAAGGCTCCAGTTAAAAAACAAAATACCTACACTTCTTTCCTAAAGTAGAGATAATCACTCTGTCCTAATTTTAAAAGCTTAACAAATTTTGACATCATTTTTAAAATATGTCCAAAAGCTCGACAGTTAAATTAAATTGTATTTAAATATCACAATTGAAGATCGAAATCATAGAGCTTTTATATAACTTAAATATAATTCGTACAGCTTAAAAAATTTTGCTTCTTGCAAAAGGAAAAGCTTTGTTCGAGATTATTTCTAGATTTTATGTCATATTTAAGGCGGATTGGTGTATAAATTCAAATCCACGTTTGTAACCAGATCTAAGCTAAGCTTCACGAAAATTTTAAATCTAGATTAGAAAGCTTTGCAAATTTACATTTTTAGTTCGTTACATATGGACATTGAACACAAAAGCTCCCGAATAAATTACATTCTGTTTTATTGACTAAAACTGAAAGTTACAAATAAAATTATTAATCCCCAGTTGAAAGATTATTATAAAAGTTCCTAATTATAACTTATAGAAATTTATATTAAGCTTTGAACTCACCAAATTTAATTCAATGTATATCCATGAATTATATATTTGAAATTAGCTTTGACTTGGTAGCGTTTCCAGAATCTGTTGTATTCAAAAGTATTTAAAACTCAAATAGGAAGGATTTTTAAATTAATAAATAAGTACTTAAGAAATAAAATTAACTGCGTGACAAATTTTGAGCATCATAAACTTTAAATCAGCAGCAATAAACAATTAAGTTTTCACGTGATATTGTGGTAGCCCGTTAAATATCTAATTTTTACTGTCACTATTTTAAGGTTAAACTCGAGTTATAACTAATTTTAGATTAATTAACCTAAATACTCTTTAGACCCCAAAAAATTGTATCGGATAACAGATATAATCAGATATGCAAGGCGGATTTGATGATGATTTGGTTCAAAAAAAAATAGATGGTAAGTTTTAGTGTGAAAAGTAATTCTTGTATAATATGAAATCCACTTGCAAAATCAAAAGGAAAATAATTCGAGTTAGTTTAATAGTGAAAACTTAAAATTATAAAATTTAAAAGCTTTTGTAACTGCTCAAAAATTGTTTTTAAAGTTTATCGCTTGTCCCATATTTTATGATGATCGAACTAATAATTTCGCCATTAGTAAACTATCTTGGTACCATAAAAGCTCCCGAAACTCAAATTTCGATATTTGTGATTTCACAAACACCTATATATATTTGTGATTAGAACTCGATAGTCTTAAATACGTTATAAAACTGTAAATTTGCATTTAAAATTATTAATCTTTCTTACCCAATTTAAAAATGTACATAAAAGCTCGCTGATTGCTAATTATAGACATCAAGATTGCAAATCTTTTTAACAAAATTCTAAATTAGACCTTTTTTGTGTATCTGATCGCAAAGGATTTATTACAAATAAATAAAACTGGTCAGATAATTTTATAACACAAAAATCAACATTTTTAAATGCTCCACTTAAAATAACAAATTCTTTACACTTCTTTCCTCAAGTAGAGTCAATGCTGAAAACGGAATTAACCGTACGGTTTCGTGTAAATCACCCTGACCTTATTTTGACATCATTTTGAAAATATGCCCAAATCGACAGTTCATTTAAATTGTATCTACATCTTACAATTGATGGTCGAAATCAAAGAGCTTTAACATATAATTTAAATATACAATTCACAATTTAAAGTATTTTGCATGTTGCAATAATAAAAGCTTTGTCCGAAATTATTTCTAATAATAATTAAGGCGGTTTGGGGTATAATTTCAAAATCCACGTTTGTTAGCTAATCTAAGACGGTGATTTATGGAAATTTTAAGCTGCATAAACCTTAGAGCAGCAACAATGAACAATTAAGTTTTCACGTGGCAAGTTTTAAGTGCGAAAAATTGTTTTTGTATATAATTTGAAATCCAGAAACAAATAAATAAGAACCGAGTAAGTTCACTATTAAACTTACTCGAAATATTTTCCTATTTATTAACCCAAAATCATAAAATTTAAAAGCTTTTCTACTGCTCAAAAATTATTTTAAAGCTTATCGAAAAGCCACATATCTTATCATGATCGAATGATCTACCATAAATGCTCCCGAAATTCAAACTTCAATATAAAATTGGGAAGCTTAAACATACAAACAATTAGAACTCGATAATCCCAACTACGTTCTCAGTTTAATTGACTAAAGCTACACATTTGCATTTAAAATTATTTAGCTTTCTTACCCAATATAAAAATTAGTATAAAAGCTCGCTGATTGTTAATTATAGAAATCTAAATTACAAAGCTTTAACGAAACTCAAAGTTTGACTATTTTTATGAACCTGATCCCAAAAGCTTTACTACATATCAATAAAAATAATTTCGAAAGCTTATTAAGCTTTTCTTCATTATAATTAAAATCTGCATTAGAAAAGTTCAGTAAATTTTATAACACAAAAATCAACAACTTTAAAATGCTCCACATAAAAAAACAAATTTCTTACACTTAAATCAATCTGTCCTAATTTTAAAAGCTAAACAATTTTGACAGCATTTTGAAAAGATGTCCAAAAGCTAGGCAGTTCAATTAAACTGTATTTAAATATTACAACTGAAAATCGAAATTTAAAAGCTTTTACAAATAATTTAAGTATAATTTGAAATCAATTCACAATTGATAATAAAATAAAAGCTTTATGTTAGTTATGAGAATAGTCTTGAACATAAAAGTTCCCCAAATTAAACTACGTTCTATTTTATTGACTAAAACTGAAAGTTGCAATTAAAATGATTAAGGTTTCTTGCCCAATTGATAGATTATCATAACAGTTCACGGATTGTAAATTATATAAATCTATATTACGGTTTGAATTCAACAAATTTCATTCAATTGTATATCCATGAATTAAATATTTGATACTAGTATAAACCTTTGGGGCAGCAGCAACGAACAATTAAGTTTTCACGTGATATGGTGGTAGAACGTTAAAATTAAATATTAAATTTTTACTCCCACTGTTTTAAATTTACGTTCTGCGGGCTGATCCGGAACGAATTTGGCAGTGATATCTAAAAGGAGACCCAATTTTGAAAATTTTGAATTTTATTTAATTATTTCAAAATTCAGAAAAGTTTTCTAATATTAACGAGGTTTCGTTAAAATGTTCATTTCATGTACATAAATTCAACAAAGTGATATACTTTTGTATCCCTCATTTGGAAAAGAAATTTTTAATTAAACTAATTTTTAGCATATAACTTGTCTTCCACCTTCAATCCAATAAGCGTGGTTTATATCTAGAATCCTACACATATAGATGGTCTGCTAGCATCAATGTCAATTACAATGGGGATGTGGAATAAGATATTTAATGGCAACCTTAATACCTTTCTTAATTCACCAAACAAATGAGGCAAGGGATTGGGTTTGGCACATACCTTGTTAAAAATGGCTCCATCCAAAAACATCTTTCACCTTAATTCACTCAATTTTAAATCATATAAATCAAAATTCTGAGAAATATTCTAAAATTATATTCTGTAAAATATTCTGAAATCCGACAATTTTTGTAAATTAATGAATTTTTGAAAATCCGATGAAACTTGATTAACCGAAGCACTTTTACGTACCAATAAAAGTTTAGGTTTTTCCGAAATTTTTTAAAAATTATCGAAACTTTTTAAAAATGCACGGAAATTTGATAAATCTTCAAAATTTTGATTTAATTTTTTATAATTCGAACGATATTCCGACATTCGAAAAAGAATCAATTTCAGAATTTAATTTAAAAAAATGTCCCCCATAAATTGGAGATATTCCAACAATTTGAGTTTTAAATTTTATCTTCTAACTCGAATACGTGAGAATTAGTTTCGAAATTTTACAATCATTTAAGAGGAGAAGAAATTTAAGAGCATTTAAAAAATTTGGAGTTAGAATTTAGAAGAATAATCGCTACAATTCCATCTCGATGGATAGATATGTAGATAAGATGTCAAAATTTTGAAAATAAATTTTTTTATATCTTGTCATGTAATCACATCTGAATCTAAGTTCGTATACATCTTTATGATAACCTTATATGTAAGTATAGAGAAGACATAAATGCTCGTTCGGGATCCGGGAACCTTTGGAGCATACTATGATGTATAAAACTTACACTGTTAAATTTTGCTATTTTTCCAATGGGAGTAATTTAGACAAGGGGTAAACTCATTCCTATGTTCTTTTAAATATAGGATTTGGAAATCACTTAGTTTTGGATATAGTTTAAACTAAGTATAGAATCTTTGTATTCAAGGAAATTGAATTACGGTGAACTTTATTAATTTTTCCAGAATTTAGAATTTCATTGATTTTGAATGCGATCCTAAAGACGTCCACGTGTATTCGTTTATATGGTCGAGGAGTCTATCTAATTCTAATGAATTTTTCTTAGTTTACAGAATTTAGAATTCCAGTGTTTTGAATGATTTTTATTGTTTATCTCAATTGGATTTATGGGTATTTTTCCAATAGGATTTATTTCAGTATTTCAAATGAATAAATTCTATCCAAAAAATTCATTTGGAAAAAACTATAAAATTTATAAATAAAAAAAGAAGAATTTCTTAATTCTGTCAAGACTATAGTAAAATCCATCAGAATTTAATTTGCTTGGCTATACAAAGATTCTAGTTGGTCTAATCTATCCGAAAATATAGACTGGAGCGAATATCAATTATTCATTTTGTCATGTTGATTTTAAATGTTTGCGAGTTTCGGTTATTTCGGTTAATAACAACCGCTATTATATCCAAGTTTTAAATGTTAAATTTTCTTATGAAACCGGTGGATTTGTTTCGAAAATAACAAGACACCTAAACGTCAACCAATAATAATCCACTCAAATTGTCAATTTTACAGCATAGAATTTGGTACAACCGTTCCCCAGAAAATGATTCAACCGCACTGATACTTAAAATGTCTTTGAAAATTTAAGAAACAGGTTAACTTGCGACAAATTCCCAATCACTAACCAATTTTATTTTTTTTATGTGTATATTCAACTATTATTTTTTAATCAAATAAGACAATAAGATATTTTGAATTTCTACATCGTTCGTTACTATATACAGCGGTACCATCAACTCTACACACTCATAATATGTGCTTACAAAAATCATAAATTTTAATTTTTGCTCTGCGGTTTTGGCTATATATGTATACATTTAAAATCAGTAGAGTACTGAGATATTATATAATGTATATATTAGACTCGTACGTGCATAGAGCAAAATGTTGAAAACCAACATAAAAAAAAAAAATTAAAATCTATGAAATTGAGTTTTTGTGAAGTAAAAAATTGTAATATATTTTTTTTAAGAAAACAGTGTTACTCGTACATTGTATATATATTCAAGTACGAACAAAAAAATGTTAATTAAAATTTATATATTTATGTTTGGATTAAATAATAAACTAAATTTTTGTTAATTTTTTTTTTTTCGGTTTTGCAAGTGAAGCAGCGAAAACTAGGCCCTATAATTACAGATAGATCCAAAAAGATAAGGAAATGAAATTATCTAATATCTTTATGTAGTTGAATCAAGGACCTTCTAATAATATTGTGTAAAAATTACCATATAGAAGATGCCATTTTACAATATCAGTCATAATACAAGAATTGTAACCAACACGTAAAACGTTAAATTACTTGGCAAGTTTTTTGTCAAAGTCAACAATTAACACAATGTCAACTACCTATTATATATAATAAAAGGGCAATTCTGTTGAGTCTGTTACGAAGAATTTAAAGAATTATGTGCAATTATGTTATTATGTTTTAAATCACGTACGTGACATTACGTACAACTTCAGGTGATGCTTTGGTAGCAGTATTATTCCATTATTGCGGAAATCATAATTTCAGCAACCTTATCGCAACCGCCATTCTCTTCAGCATTTTTCTCACTGTGGACTTTTAATTGTTAGCGGGTATTGCTATCCAATTATATTAGCCTAACCCGCTGAAATGTTCGAAACACCCTAAGTGGGTGTTGGAAATGTTTAACACATGAACTTTATTTTTCTATTTAGGTACACTTTTGTTGTGTATGCAATTATTAAATTAATTAATATGAAAATTACGTTTACTTTAGTTTTCTAAAAAAAAGGGATGCTATAAAAGATGCAGTGCCAACTCCAGTTACCGCAGATTGGACTACAACAGATGAATGGCTCATAGTTACATTGCACTCTCGGTAGAAGACAGCCAAATACAACATATCCAAAATTGTAATATACAAAAGGCATCGCATGCGCTCAAAAAAAAGATAGCCTGGTAATCGTGTGTTTGTTCTGCGAATTATGAGAGAACGATTAGAAGAATGAGGTAATGTGGAGGAGCATGTAAACACGAATTGTTACAAAAGTTGTAGTCGCCGAGAGACGAAATTAAACCCTAATTTTTCATCAGTGCAATAGTGTTAGTATCGCTGCCGGAGAGTTATGATGAACTAATAACCGCATTACAGGCGCGATCGAAGGAGGAACTTAATTCGAGTTTGGTTCGAACAAAGATCATCCAGTGTATAATCGATAAATGAATCGGTCGACAAATAGCAATGAAGAAGCTGCATTGAAAATGTCAATGAAGACGAAACCAAAGACTGAATGTTTCTTTTGCAAAGTGAAAGAACATGCACGTATAAATACTGCAGTAAGTTTCGAGATTTAAAAGCAATGAGTCGAAGGGGTAGAAAAGTTAGAAAGCGAATATGGTGAATAAAAAATCGAATGACGATTTTCTGTTTACTATGAAATGGTCAAAAAATTGTCTCTGAAGGAAAAGGTTCTGTTCGAGAAGCTTTTCTGAATGCAGCCGATACACAAAAACATCTGTGAGGATGGAGTTGGAGACATTTGTGGTAAATTGTATAAGTTCAGGGAACCACAAAGAGCATACAAAAGTGTTAGAATGTGTGCGCACCAATGGCATGCAATTCTAAGACGTCGAGACATTGATGTCAGTACTCAAGCCTCAAAGTCTAGTCGACTGCATCGCGATCGCAATTTGCAAAAGAATGTTAACTGCGAAATATGCCTTAAGGGAAAGATGACCAGAATAAAATTTTCTAACAAGTCGGAAAATCGATCGAAAGCTGTACTTGACATTTGCAGGCCTATGCAAATGCAAACACCATCCGGTAAGAAATACATTGTAACATTGATTGATGATTGTTCGAGATTCACAATAATCTACCTGTTGCGGCACAAACCTGAAAATTTGGAAAATTCAAAGAATTTATCGAAATGACCAACGCAATATTTGAAAAGAAAATGAAGTTCTTGCGGTCGAATCGACTAGGAGAATACTTAAATTAGAAATTTGAAGAATACATGGCACTAGAAGGCATTTAGTATCAGAGAACTGCTCCTTTCACCCCCAGCAAAATGGCGACGCAGAAAGCAAGAATCATACGCTTATGGGGAGAAGCCGTGACCGTCGCAAATTTCACACAAAGCCGATTGCCAACAAAAGAAAGAGAAAAGACGCCATTTCAACATTGGTTTGGTATGCGACCAAGTGTTAAACATTTTCATAAATTCGGATCGACATTATTTGTACACGTACCAGTCGAGAAACGGCGTAAATGGACTCGAAAGCAACGGAAGCTGTTCCGATTGGATATGATGGTGAAACGAAAGTATACAGATGTTACGATTCGTTAACAAGAAAGGTATGATCAGCCGAGATGTAAAGTTTGTCTTTAAAGAGACGGTGACGAAATGAATTAAGAAGAAGTGAGCGGGGAAACTTCGGATCGAGAAACATCTGCAACTTGAGTTTGGCATGACATCTATGTTTTATTTTCATTCTGTATCTTAAAATGGCGATGTTACATTAATTGACAACAACGATGCTGGTAAGCTAAAACGTACGACACTAATAAACAAGGAAGTTCTCTCAAATCGACTAATATACATTTCGTTTATTTAATAATGTCGTACCGAAGGAACCGAAAAGTGTAAAAGAAGCAGTTACATGTAAACATAAAGACGACTGAAAGAGTGCCATGCAGGAGGAGATAGACTCGCTGAACGAAAACCAAATTTGAGTTTTGACTGAAATACCTAAAAGACGAAAACCTATTGGATGTAAATGGGTATTTAAAGTGAAGTTCAGAACGGACGGTTCCGTTTGTCGATTCAAAATTTAACAGTGGCACAAGGCTTTTCCCAGCGATACGAAGAAGATTATGATGAGGTGTTTGCACCTGTGGTAAAGCAAACAAAATTTCGAATTCTTTTATCTCTTTAAAACGAATCACATCTTGTGTGCCGTCCGAAGAAATGCTTATATATGGATTAAAGCAATCGGCTAGGTGCTGGAACCAAGCTTTATATGACGTCCGATCTTTGTTTGTATATAAAAAGAGATAAGAATGGAGTTCGTTACATACTTATTTATACTGACGATCTTGTGGTCACTATAGTAACAACACTTTTATCATTAAACAAGCAGAAGATTCAATCAATACAAAGTTCTATGGCCATTTAAAAAGTACATTGGTTTGGAAACAAGTAAGTCAGCAGCTGGAAATTATTTAATTAGCCCAGCTGCCAACAAAGTGATGGCCGATTTTTCAATTTAAAATATCTCAAGGGCACAATTGATTTTAAACTCAGACTATAGGGTATCCCAGATGAGCCGTTGCTGCCAATTGGAAGTGAAAGAAACAGATATGCATTGCCTTATCATCAAGCGAGGTCGAATTCATCTCTCTTTCAAAACCTTACAAAGAACTCATATGAATGAGACGACTTCTGGCGGACTTCAACCTAAAGATAGATGACCCAACACTTAGACATCTAAAGCTGCCTTAAATTAAATCAAGAAGAAAAAGAAGTCGGATAGAAAAAGAGTAAAGAATTTTGACACCCGGGAATTCTATGTAAGAGACAACGTGGCCAATGGAGAAATGAATGTGTTCAAAACCACCAAAAAGCGGGTTAAATAATCCTAATTCCGATTTCGTGTGCCTTTAAATTTTAGACAATTGGCATGAAAGACCAGATGTGCCCAAACGTTAACATCTTTGTTCATCTTAAGCCAAAAGTAACGAACTATTATTCATTTTCTAGTGGCGCGGATACTAGGATGTGAAATGTTATGCAGAGCGTCGAAAGCAAACGTCGTAGTGGTTCTGGAAGATAAGGGCGATTTGCAAGTTTCAAAATAAATATCTAAACATGGAAATGAGAAGCACTCAGGTTTGTAAGATGAATTTGTGTGCGTGAGTGGAA
Source organism: Tipula unca (assembly GCA_951394425.1). Taxonomy (NCBI): domain Eukaryota; kingdom Metazoa; phylum Arthropoda; class Insecta; order Diptera; family Tipulidae; genus Tipula; species Tipula unca. The sequence goes on along the minus strand of OX596382.1, from coordinate 104,221,462 downwards.
CCGGAAAGTCATTTCTGAAGTTTCTCGTCAGGCTTCTGTAATTCCGATATAATTTTGTTTCGTTATCGCTTGAACGTGAGATGATGAATAATTTATTGAATGTCCGTTGAAAGCTCCGTTTGGAGCTTATTGAAAAAATAAATCGGATTTCAAATTACCTTAACAAAAATTCAAAAAATTTTAACCGCTAAGTATATAGGGTTTTCCAATAAGAGTGATATGATTTCTTTAAAAAAAACACACTAATTGTTAAGGAAATTGAAATGTTTTTTATTTAATGTGAAGTACACTCGATCCAATTAAGTTCTGGATAAAACGTCTTTCAAATGGCCTCCACGACTTCTTCTGCAGGAACGAATTCGATGAACTCAATTTTCAAGCACTTTTTCCACTAAATCAAGTTGTATGTTATGAATAGCACATTAGATATTGACTTGTAAAGCTTGAAGAGAGTTTGGTTTATTGCTAAAGACCAATAACTTTAAATAATCCCACAAGAAATAGTCTAATGGCGTTAAATCACAACTTCTTGGAGGCCATTCAATATCACAATTTCTTGAAATAATCGAATTTCCAAACATTTCTCGCAATGATTCAATTGTTGCACTTGCTACGTGGCGCACGTAGCCCCGTCTTGTTGGAACCAAATGATGTCAAGATCAACTTCTTCCAATTTCGGCCATAAAAAAATGGTTATCATCGATCTATACCGATCTCCATTGACAGTAACGGTGTCACCAGCTTCATTTCGAAAAAAATACGGACCGATGATTCCACCAGACCAAAAAACACCAAACTGTCAATTTAGGTGAATGTAATGGTTTTTCATAAATAATTTGTGGATTTTCTTCGCACCAGAATCGACAGTTTGGTTTATTTACAGCACCACTCAGATGAAAGATGATTTTCTTAAAAAAATCGTTTTTGTTTTCAAGTTGTTCCAAGGCAAAATCAGCAAATTCACGAGTAAAAAACGAGTTGTAAACGAAATTGTAAACATTACTGAATACAATGAAACAAAAAATGACAGATCATGACATATTACAAATGGCCGAAACGTCACTTAAAAATCATATCATTCCTATTGGAAAACCTTTTATATGACGGCTCCGATTGCGGTGTTCGATGCATCAGTAGTAATACTGAATACTGCGTCATCTAAAAGATAAGCCAAAATACTTTTAGCTGAGCGAATTCTTCATTACACTCTTCTGACCAAGCAAATTTCAGCTAGTTCTGGTACAAAGCGATGGTAATAATAAATCATGCAAATAAATGTATTTGTCGAATGGATATAGGCATTGGAAATTCCGATATTCTTTCCTCGGATGGGAATATTGCCTGACGGGTAATTTTATGACCTAAAAAGTTAACCCCAGAAACGCATTTTGAAGTTTTGATATTGATACCAAAATCTATTTTAAACAGTAGTTGCAAATGTGATTTCTGCTCTACTTTTGATTCCGAAGCTCCAAGAATATCATCGATTTTTGTAAATACGAAGTCCAACCATCTAGCAAACTCGTTCATGAACCTCTACTCTGCTTTGAGACAACACTGAATTGATTAGTTTCGTACCACATTGCGCCTTTAGAGTACTGTAAGCTAGTTAAATCAATAAAGGAATTCTGTGCAGGTGTAGTATGACATTAATTAATCGTTGAAAGAACAAAACAACTGAATATGTATAATGTAGTTCAGTCGATTTCTACTATCCTTGCGGGACCGATGTCATTGTGGAGAATATAACAAAACCGATCCTTGACTCAACAACTGCAAATTGCTTGCTAAATCCTAATTTATTTGCAAATCTAACTTGAAGTCTTTTTAATTAGCGGAAGCATTGCCACAATATTTAACAAAATATAATTTTTGTCCTCCTTCTATCATCTATCAAATTCACTACACACTAAATTTTGTCAAAACTTGGTCATAAAGCAGTTTGCCATATTTTTTGTCACCTGACAATTCCTGGTTATCTGACCAATTGAATTTTTAATAACTCGGTAGATCTTATGTCCTTTCTTGAATTCGTACCACGTATACGCTGGGACCTTCTTTATACACTTTTATAATGCTATATATCATAGTTTTAGGGAAATTTACCAAATACCATACCTGATTGTAATGAAATCAAAAGAATTCAAATCAATACGATTAGTATTTTTATTTTATTAATTTTATAAAAAAATAAAATGTCCATACTAAATTTAAGTTGATGCCCAGCACTTACGTAATAAAACACATCAAAAAAATTCTAACACCAAAGCAAGTTCATTGAGTGCGGAATCCGTTCGGGTTCCAACCAATATAATAACACCAAAGCAAGACAATTTTTCGTGTCTGTTACTATGTGAATGGTTGAAAAGGTCGGTTAAAATGTGAAATCGAAAAAATTTTTTTTGTTATTCTTATTTTATTCATTGAATTTTAAACTAATCAGTACAGTAGTGTAGTTTTTGGATTAATAAATAATTTAGAATAAAAAAATTGATAAATTTAACACTAAAATCTATTTTTAAAATTCAATTTCTGTCATTTTGAACATGATTTTAGTCGTACCTTTGATGAGTGCTGGCATATAGCGGAAAACTTTCTTTAAATTAAATTATATTTTAATTAATTAATTAATTATTTGGGAAACTCAAAATAGTTTCAATTGTTAAGTGGCGGTCCTGTTAAAGTACATAACCATTATGGTCCTGCGGCTATCAAACATAATGTTCAATATATATTATAAATGTCAAAGCGAATATATAAATATTTTCCGCCATGTACCTAAATACAATATTGACAGAATTAAGCTTCGTATATTTATGTATACACATATATATATAGTCGACATGCAGCCAAACAACAAAATATAATATTTTTCCAATTAAATATCCATAACAAAATATAATTTATATTATCATTTTCCAATTGATGGTGATATTACAGATACATTTTATTGAAAATGGTCCAATAGGTACAATATTATATTCGAAAAACTGTAATAATTTAAAATACCTGTGGTTATTTCTCGTTTTACATCAAAAATTTAATATTTTTATAAAAACGAAAATATAATATTGTTGAAAATGGTATAGGTATATATATATATGGATATGCGGACATTATTTCAATGTTTAATTTTATGCAGGTTTTTTTTCATTCAATATATACAAATAAAATTGCATTTTTATCAATGTGAAGTAACAGTATCGACACACAAACAATGAGAAAAACATGAAAATGCTACAGCAGAAATTTTAACATTTTGTGTATCGTCGTGTTTTTCACATTTTATTTTTTGTTTGTTTGTATGTTTGTTTGTTACGTTTGGGTGTTTGATGGTGGAAAAAGTGTTTTCCAATTATTTTTTTGTTGATATGTATACACATACAAATAATATTCTTTGTTGCTATAGTTAATAAACTCGTTTTGTAGTTCATCAATTTACATGCGCACGTATCTTCATTATATTTGTGGTAGTTACAAAATTTGATCATATATACTATAGGGACAGCTTGCTTTCAGGAGGAAAGTTTGGAATGCCTGTGAAGTACCGGAATGAAGTTTCTAACAAAAAATATATCTGTATTAGTAACACTCAAAATACATTTCTTATTGGAAAAAATGAGTGATTTTGAATATTGTATATTGGAAATATAAAAATTTGTACTCTCGGAGATTTGGGGAAGATTCCACTATATAGGTCTAATAGGTCTATTGTTAGGGAACATTTCATAGAAGAAGATTTTTCCAAACGAGGGATTTGAGATGAGTTTTCCAACATTTTTTTACTTACAGTTTGAGTGATTTCTAAACATTTGTTATTATTTATACTAAATGACTAGGCACTTTCGGAGATTTGGGCAAGATTCTGCTATAAAGGTCGGATAGGCCTATTGTTAGGGCCCATTTCATAGAAGAAGGTTTTTCCAAATGGAGGATTTGAAATGAGTTCTCCAAAAAATTTTACTTCGAGTTTCAGTTATTTCTGTTTGAGTTAGGGTATACATTTCATAGAAGAAGATGACTTGTTAATTATTGTAAATGTTGACAAATTTTTAGAAATCACTCAAAATATAAGTAAAAAAATGCTGGAAAACACATCCTAAATCCTACGTTTGGAAAAATCTTCTGCTATGAAATGTTCCCTAACAATAGGCTTATTAGACCTATATAACGGAATCTTGCCCAAATCTAAGAGAGTGCCTTGTTAATTAGTGTAAATGAAACAAATTTTTGGAAATAACTCAAACTATAAATAAAAAAATTCTGGAAAATCTGCTGGAAAATTTTTTTATAATTATTATATTGCCATAATTATGTAAAAAATATCTTTATGAAATAATTCACTTTCTTGAAATTCTCATTTTAACATGGCGGAATTTACCAATACATATTCATTTCAATTGGATTCCAATGGAATTTTCGTCCGTAATTTTTTTCTAATTGGAACTGTATATACGTATACGTGTTATTTTTTGTTAGAAACTTCACAGACTTCTGTGAACTTAAATGCGTATACCAATCGTATTGATATATTGAAAATCCAATTGATTTGGTTGGTGTTAGTGCGTAGCGCACACTAACATGAATCAAAAAATGTTTTTTGAATGAAATACAATCAATAATAGTTTTTAGTTGTAATAAAACATTAATGCATTTGAAAAACTTTTCTATCCTATACTCAAATTTTTCAAGAAAATGTGAAAGCTATAGATAGCAAGAACTCGTATGAAATAATTAATCATTTATTTGGAAATAAAAATTATCATGCAACTATAGTTCACTAAATTAATTACAGTTTTGGACAGTATAGGAAAGACAGGATAGTTCTAAACTAAAGTGGTGAAACCATCTAAGCCGAAACAGCAACCTAGTTTAGTACTACTTCAATTTTCATCGTAGTCCCACGTGTTAAAAAATAGAAAAAAAATTCGGGGCCAGTTTATTTCACTGAAATCTAATGAATTATTTATTTATTATTCTATGAAAAGCGGAGCTCAAATCTCAAAAGAGGTGTTAATGGCCATTTATCATTTTCGGCCATATACTCGAACTTTTCAGAAAAATATTCAGGGTAAATAAATTCTCTAGATAGTGAATAACTTCTGAGGTTAGTAGATAAGGAAATTAGTGAGCTACTCCATGAACCATCAGGACTTGAGTCCAAATATCTCTTGCAAGGTGTGTTATTGGCCATTTATCATTTTCGGCGAAACTCGAACTTACCAGGAAAAAATATCAACGCCAATTTAATTTTCGGCATACTGGATTTCTTTTTTGGTGGTTGGACGAAGAATTTATTCAGCTATTTCATGTACTATCATAGCTTAGAGTCCAATTCTCTGGCAAATGGTGCTAATTGGCTCTTATAAGGTTTTCAAATTTTGTTTAATTTGGAGGACGAATTTTAGGACCACAGCGCAATCTAGCATTCATTATTACGGTCAATATAATGTTTGAAAAGCATTCTGTACAGAAACTTTAACCTTTTTTTTCACTAGGCGGAATTGATAAAAGCACAATACGAGGATTCAAGCAACATTATTGATTTACTAAAGAACAAATAAATTTATTTTGAAAAATTAATTAGATGGATGTCCTTTTGGTATGCGTTGAAATAACATTTAAAACTATTATTTAATCAGTTAATTCATAATTTATTATTTAAGAAAATTATGTTTCTTAATTTATTTAAACTGTTTACATTAAAATTGGATCAACTTCTTAGATTAATAGCAGTTTTGCTATTTTTCGAAAAAAGTGTTCATTCGATAAATGTAAATAAATTTGGTTTATTATTGTTAATTAGCCTTAGGTAAGGTTGGATCCGAAAAAAGCATTATAGTTAAAATGCACAACCAATCAACACATCTTGCCAGCGATTTAGATTCAGGTTATGATAGTACATGAAGTCGCTCATTAAATTCTTCGTTCAACAGGCTCAAAAGTGATCCATTATCTAGATAAAATGGTCCCGAAGTTTTTCTGGAAAGTTTAAGTTTCACCGAAAATGATGAATGGCCATTAACACTCCTTGCCAGAGATTTGGACTCAAGTCCTGATAGAACATAAAATAGCTCACTAAATTCTTCGTTTAACATGTTCAAAGAGATCTTTTAAGCAAAATAATAAATATTGGCCCCGAATTGTTTTCTGGAAAGTTCGATTTTGGTCGAAAATGATAAATTAACACCTCTTGCTAGAGATTTGGATTCAAATGCCAATAATACAAGAAATAACTCATTAAATTCCTCGTTCACAAGCTCAAAAATTATTCATTTTCCAGAGAAATAAAATGGCCCGGATTTTTTCCTGAAAAGTTCGAGTTTCGCCGAAAATGATAAATGGCCATTAACACCTCTTGCCAGAAATTTGGACTCAATTGCATGAAATAGATCAATAAATTCAACGTTCAACAAGCGTAAAAGGAATTCCTTATCCTAAAAAAGAAAGTGGCATGAATTTTTTTCTAGAAAGTTCGAGTATGGTCGATAAAGAAAAATATCTATTAACACCCCTTGCCAGAGATTCGTACTCAAGAACCGATAGTTCATCACATAGCTCAATAAATTCCTTGTTCAACAAGCTTAAAAGGAATTTATTAGACCGAGGAATAAATTGACCCTGTATTTTTGAAAGGAAAAGGAAAGTTGTAGTATGGCCTCAAAAGATAAATAGCTAATAATATCCCTTGTCAGAGATTTGGACGCAGGTTCCATTAACCAATGAATAGCCACTAATTTTGAGAGAATTCTCAGAAATAAATTTAAGACAAATTTTTTTCTTTGCGTGTTGACTTTAGTTGAGGTAAATGGGCCAGTAACATGCCTTTTCAGTTATATTTGCTCTAGCTCTAGTAGTACACAAAGCAGTCCATTTGATTCCTTGTCTAGCAAGGTCAATAGCTATCTTCTGCCGCAAAAAACATCTTTTAAATTCATCTGTTTTGTACTACTTTTGGATCCATTTAAATTAATATTTTACAGCGCATATTTGACAATAATGATTGTATATTTAATGATTGTATATTTAAAAATTAGGCAACATTTTAAATGGCTTTATAGACGAGAATTTTTTTATTTTTTTAACTTGGAACGCTCCAAAGTTTATACAATGATGTGTTACAAAAAACAAATTGTTTATGATCAAGTTCAATAAACAATAATTTTAAAGGTCAACATTTAAACCTTTAGGTGATCTAAGGTATCTTGTTAATTGTATATGTTGAAAATTAGGCGAAATCTAACAGAAACTATTGAAATTTGTTTGAATTAATCAACAGTATTCTGTGACGTTAACAGTATAATAAAAAAACTAACAGTATTAAAAACAACTAAACTTGTTAGAGGTATATCATTCGTTTTAAAGGTTCTGATTTATAGCTGATTTATATTCAACGAAATTTTACTGATTAGGTTATCTTGAAGGAAGATAGCATGAATAAAAATTACTACGAAGCAAGCGAGACAAAACTGTAGAAAAAATGAAATATGTATACGAAAGATAATCTTTTTTGGGTGTGTTTCTCTGGTTTCAGATTTTAAATGAGATGAAGTTCTGTCTCATTTTTTCTTAAAGGCCGATTTACATTCATATAATTTGTATGAAAAAAATGAAGTAGGCATAGTCAAATAAACATTGTCTTTTTCAAAAAAAAAAGATGAAGATTCCACTTTTTTTCATTATTTAGAGCCTGTCCGAATTCATTCTTAATCGACTAAACTAAATAGTTACCACCATTTTTCCAGTATTCGACTAGACTAAATCATTCTAAACTGTGATTTCATTTTGAACGGTAGCGTTTTAATATATTCAATATTTTTTTTTTCAACAATAAATAATAATAAATTTAATAATAATACATTGTTACTATGAATAAATCAATGTGGAATATATATTAATGTGGCATCCATCTACCACACCAACAGCATTTGAAAAAATCGTTGTTCCTGCACGACTATTAAACCCCATTCCAATTTGCTCGAATGTATCTTGTGGTGGGTGTTTTATAATTTGACATGTGTCATGCACTACATCCTGCTATGTTCGATTTTGACATGTTAAAGGAAACTGCGGTAACTCTGTAGCTCGCGCCGCCGGCTAACCAAAAAAGCAAAAATGGATAGTGTAAACTTCGAGCAAAGTCCATGGCGCCTTGGAGGATACATTTTTACAATATCATTTAAAGAATCTGGGGAAATCTTTAAATGGCGCTTTATTGCAGCTACATCATTTTCTAATATTTTTGTGTACAGTTCCGACGGAACGAATTCACAGCAATAGCCTAGTTTCTAAAAAATGTAAGGTTATGTTATAAAAATAGTTTATTCATTAATGTTACCCTTTTATTTGATACGGGTGACGCGTTTTCATCAATTAAAGTTAAGGACAATTAATACGTAGCTGCATATCATTTCACTTACGCATGATATAATAAATTCATCTTCAGTACCAATGGCATCGTTATTTTCAATATCACTCATTTCTCGAAAAATTTATTTGACAGATTATTTAGAAACTAGAATATAATGAATTCGGACGCTACACATTCTTAATTTAGTGACATCTATGATTATTTGAGTAGAACTTCACGAATATTTTTAGTTTAGTCGATTAAGAATGAATTCGGACAGGCTGTTAGTTATTTTTTGTAAGGTTCGTAGCCAAAATGGGAATTTTTTTTTCTAACATATAGTTGTCTTTTCCAAACCTATTATTTTTTTCCATTTATAACCGTATAGCTATCTTCTTTTATTTACATATTTGATTTAAGAATAGAATTGGAAAAAAGATTAAAGATTGAATGTAAACCAGCCATAAATGATTTTTCAAAATTGTCTTTCATCTTTTTTCAAGAACATCTTGCAGAAGAATCGGCATTGAATGTAAATTGGACATTAGAATAGTAAAAACTAAGTGGCATCGATATATCGATATATGAATGCATAATAGCAGAACTTATGGAGGCCGATAATTTTTTAAAAAATAATATTGATTAAGTGGGCATGGTATCGAAACAAACAATTTGCTAATTCATGAATTATTATCTCCTTCAATTTCATACTGATGTGTAATGACACAATACGTTGTTACCATGTACATATTTGTTGCCAAATAATATACAAGGTCATAAAAGCAATCATTTTACTCTAAATTTCGTAGGTTAAATGTTGAGTTATGTTAAATACTAGACTCTTCTAGCCGAGTGGAAGCAGACTTTTTGCCGAAAGGAGAGGTAGTGTACGTAGACGACAAAAAATAGCGTTTAAAAGAAAACTTTGTATCAAGCAGTCATAAATGGCAAACCGTGTCGTTGGGGCTTTAAAAAGGCACTCAAACAGAAATTTCGAATTTTGATCTTGCTCAATTAGGACTTCAGTTCTACAGGTGTGGCTCACTTAATCGATCGTCTTAAATCAATAGGACTCACCATTTATTTCGACAACTTTTTCTTAACATGCCAATTATTTGTACTTTTATCCCAAAAACGGGGCTCGTTTTAACTGTTAAAAAAGTAAGGAAGAGGAAGGGCTAAGGAAATAACAAACCAGGATGGCCACATTGTAGAGTGAAGTGGCAGGGCAACATAGCCGTGCATCTTGCTTCAAATTTTTGTGGAATAGGTGAACCAGAAGATGTAGCACGTTAAGATAAAATAGCCAAAAAATATGTGTGGATTAAACAACCCACAATAGTTAAAAACTACAATGGAGTTTTCCTCTTCTAAGGATTCGTAAGGGATTTTGCAATAAAAACTATAAAACTCGAACTATTTATTTAACGCTGCACAATTTATTCGAGAACAAATTACAACAGTTATAGCTCTTTACAATCTCACTAGTTCACTGTTTCATTTTATCTGACTTATTCACTGGTTGAATTCAAATAAATCTTACCCTGCCACCTGGTTGAGTTTATATTATTTTTTATTATAGATATTTTTTTTTACTATAGATCTATGAAATTTGAACATTGGTCAAGCTCCGAAGCTATAGATTCAATTTAAAGCTGAAGAGCGTCAGGATTTCATTACCCTTAAGTTATTGATTTCACATCTATAATTCTATAACAACTCATAAATTGATCAAACAAATCTACACCGCCCATTCCTCCATTGTAGTTTTTAACTATTGTGGGTTGTTTAATCCACACATATTTTTTGGCCATTTTATCTTAACGTGCTACATCTTCTGGTTCACCTATTCCACAAAAATTTGAAGCCAGATGCACGGAAATGTTGCCCTGCCACTTCACTATACAATGTGGCCAATCCTGGTTTGTTATTTCCTTATAGCGCTTCCTCGCTTCCTTACTTTTTTAACAGTTGAAACGAGCACCGTTTTTGGGTTTTTGGGAATTTGATTTTTTTTTAGTAATTTTTTGCTGTTGGTATGCCCATCCCAAAACCATATAGCTTAGATCCGGCAAATGTTTGGTTTCGACATACCAGACGAGAAGTAAAAATAAAATACAAAAGTTGTGCTAAGTTATTAAAAATGCCACTCTAAAATATTAGTTGGCAAGCGATCTAATAGGAAAATTGAAACATTCACCCAGTTAACTGGTGATTAAGTTTATTTCTGAGAAACTGACCAGAGTGTAATAATATTTTTTCCGATAATATGAGTTTTATACAGGATTTTCCGTTATAAAAAATTATGTTTTACATATATAATTGCATAACACGGTTCACCCGTGACACCTCCCGTTAATATACGGTACGACAAAGATTTCATTTGGTATTCAAATTTATGAACATTTGAAACTGGCACACGTTTTGAAGGAAGATCAACAAATTAAATCACTTACAACCAGGGATGTGACGTGTCGACAACCCGTAGATAACGTCGACAACGTAGACAACGTCGATAATGTAGACAATTCCTAGAATGGTTTTGTCAATTAGTTCTAAACTAATGGCTGACCAAATTTCTTTAGGAACAATTATTGGTGAGAGGTTTATAGAATTTCCGTCAATGTATTTAAATCTCTTTTCAAAAGAAGCCGAATTTAAAACTAATCGTGCTCAAATACCATGAATCTACTTCAGCGTCATGATTATCCATTACAAAATTATTAAATTGACCCAAAACAACGATATATAGCGTTATATCGAATGGGGCCCTCTTTATAACGGTGGAACGGTACAGAAAAATCGGAGAAACAGCTCACAAAAAATCAGACCAGAAGGTTATAACTTTCATTAAAAATAATTAACTATGACCGTGCCATAAAATTTAACACACTTCACTCCATGGTAAAACGAATTCGAGTTAGGGAAGCCTATAAGTTCCACCGAATTATTAAAAAGCCAAATCGTTCAGATAATCAACACTTGTTCATGTAAAGGGTGGTTTTTTAAGCCCGATAGAACTTGAAATTGTATAAAATAACGCAAACAATTAAATTGTAATCAAAAATTTTTTTTTATCCGAAAGATCAATACATGGTATTAATATATTTGAAAATGATTTCGGGCATATGGGCACCGCGGCTGTTCCTGGAGAAACGCATTCTGAGCGTCCAATTTTGGGGAACTTTTTCGAGCACTGCTGGCCGTATGTCACGAATAACACGAACAATGCTGGCCTCCAAGGATCTGTTTCTCGAAATCAGCTTTTCGCCAAATTTTGATTTTAATAAGTCCATATATGGCACGTAGCCCCATCCTGTTGAAACCACTTCTGGTCCGGTTAATGTCATCCATATTTTCAAAGTCATCCATATTTTCAAACAAAAAATCATTGATTGAGCCCCAATTCGATGCGAACGAATACGAATCGGTAAATTTGGATCTTCTTCCACACTTTTGTTTACAGCGTCGATATTCTCTTCCGTACGTGTTGATGTTATTGCATCCTCTCGAGAGCATGCGGTACGAAATCTATCCACAGTTCGATAGATGGCTTCCTCAGATGGACGATTATGTGCGCAATGCAAATTATGTGCGTCAGAATACTCACTGGGGTTTTAGATTAACTACAACTAAAGGAAAAGAATTACTGATTGCCATTAAAGAAAATTGATTATTAGAAAATTGAATTAGCCAACTGACCCAGGAAAAATACTTGACCTGATTTTTTCTTTTATATCCAAAAATATTTCGTTTTTGACCATCGCCGTACACTTTTTCATTGGGGCATACACAAAAAATGGCTCTTTTGAGAAGTTAAATGAAGATTTCAACAGAAGCCGTGTTAAACCAATTTTACACAAGAAACTAAATTAAAAAAGTATTGGCGCTGATGAGCCGGCGTATTTATAATTTGTGCTATACAAATGTTTTATGTTTGCCAATTCAATACAGAAAATTTAAAATTTTAGCAAATGGAATGAACTCTGCGCTTATTTGACCATCGCTGTACATTTTCATTGCTGCTACATTCCTCTTTTATACTTGGCAATTAATTTTAATAGAAGCTGAGTTGAACTAATTTGTAAGATAAAATAAAATTAAAAAAACGTTAGCCCCAATGCCACTTGTACTTACGTCCACTAAACAAACGCCCATTACTTTGCTTACTTGACCACTGCCACCTTACTGATAAATCCATCTTTTATAATCACCATTTGAATAGAGAAAAATGAAAATTTAACAGAATCTGAATTGAATTAATTTGTAAGAAAGTAAATTAAATTTTTTTTGTAGCCCTAATCGAGACTTAAACTCAGCTGTACCTATTTGTTATAAATACTTTCAGTTTGTATAGGGAAATTTTTTATTTGGACGTTATTCATGTCATTCACTTAAACTTAAAATGTGTATATGGTCAGTGGTCAAAATTGTGGTCCGCCTAGAAAATCGCATCAAGCATCATTGACTGGAATGGAAGTTTTATAATTGTCAGCTTGTCAGATTTTTAACTTTTTCGAAATACACTGCTTGGAATGTCATCGCATTAAATGTTTCACCTGGCACTATGCAGTTCAGTTAAGTTTTAATCGATATTAATGTTAGGACACTTTTGGTTCAACTCAACTTCTGTTAAAATATTTCCCAAGTTTCTCAATTCAATTGGAAAGTATAAAAGATTTGCATAAGAGTAACTGTATATATACAGTAGTAGGCGAGGTTGTAGTGTGATTGACTTTGGATTTGTAGACCAAGGTTCGAGTGCCATAAGCGACGGTATTATTTTAGTTTAATTTTTTCTGTATTCAAATTGGTTCAACACACAGCTTCTGTTAAACATTTTTATATTTTTCAAGTAGTGGCATGTATACAAGTTGGATGCCTTTAATAAAATTTTCAATATTTTCTACTCAAATGACAGATATAAAAGATTTGTATAGCATGAAGTAGATATGCGGCGGTGGTTCAGTAAGCAAAGTTAGTGACTTTGGATTTATGGATCTCAGCTCGATTCTCGAACGAGCCAAATAGCTTCTGTTCAAAACTACAATATTCTCCATATAAAAGTGGCAAGTATAAAAGATGGGTATGGATAGAGCAGAGTCCATTGCCGTTGCTAAAATTTTCAATTTTTTTATGCAAATGGCAGCTATAAACGCTAGGAATATCACTATTTATATATATGGCGGTGGCTCGGTGGTAAAAGAAGCTGTGTGATTGTTAAATCATGACTGGTTCAAGCATCAATATTTTTAATTTAATTGCAAATTGGTCATTTTAAAACCTAAAAGCAATTTTTTTTTAATTTAATGAGAAATGTGTGGATTTCCGCTAAATTTGTTTACCTTTAGTCGAGGTTCGAACACTGCACAACATCCACGATTCCAAATCCTATGACACCGCTTACTTTACCACCTCACCATTTCTATATATAAATTTTCCGCTATACTTATCCATTATATTTGCCAATTGACGCAAGAAATTAAATAAATTAAATTAAAAATTATTTAATTCCAAACCGAGGCTTGAATTAAAGTTCCCAATTCCAAATGCAACAACTCTGCTTACTGGACTACCGGCGTATTTAAATTTGGTGCAATACAAATCTTTTATGTTTGTCAATTCAATAGAGAAAATTGAAAATTTTAGCAACAGGAATGGACTATGCTTATTTGACCATTACCGTAAATGGCTCTTACAAATTGGTGCTGAACAACGATAGAAATATTTACATGGCACAACTGAAAAAGATTATAACCTTCATTAAATAATAACAGTGGGAAATTTAACTATGACCGTGCCATAAAATTTAACACACCCCACTTCTTGGTAAAACGGGTATGAGTTCAGAAAGGCTATGAGTGCTACCGAGTTATTAAAAAGCCAAATCGATGAGATAACCAACACGATTCGAAAGGACATTTCTTGCCATTTATTTTTTAAAGATTACTTCTTTCAAATGATGGCCGCAACTGCGATGGTCCTTTCTCAAAGTTCAATGTTTGATGAGTAATGTGGGCAAATCCGGCTGGTTTATTCACATAGACTTTGGACTTTGTGTAGCCCAAAGAAAAGAGTCTAGGGGTATCACACGATCTAAATAGCCAATTCAACGATCCGAACCGTGAAATTAATTGCTCGCCAACATGATTTTTCAATAAGTGATTTGCTTCGCGCGCCACATGGCAAATAGCGCCAACTTCTTGGAAGCAAATGTCGTCGTGGTCGGGCTTCAATTTCAGGCAGCAAATATTCCGTTATCATGGAGCAGTAAAGCAATCTATTCATTCGTCATTTGTCAAAAAGAAACAAATACAAAAATCACCTAGATAAACGCTTTTACAAATTACTCCCGCGAACTGGCGCATTCGATTTCGAACCGCTAAAATATCGTAGGTTGTTGACATTATTTTAATCGTCGACGTTGACAAAAAACACTGCCAAGTAATCTACGTTATATTTTACGTGTGTCTAACAAACAATGTCGAAGAAAACATGTCAATACTGACACTTTGCACAAAATACGAAGACATATTTTTCTTGGAAGGAGAGAAACGTTTTCCAGCGGCTCTTGGATGACTGTGTTGAGTTTCATTGCGTTGAATTGGTTTCCTAGGTTCTCGACTCCATTTGATCGCGGTTGGTTCCGATATGGTCCCGTGTTTTAGTTTTTATTTGTTTGGAATTTGCTTCTGCACTCGTCGAATGTATGTCCCTTTGTTGTTTTGCAGTGTGAGCAGTATTTAGGAGGTCGGTTTTGGAAATTTGGGATTTCGGCTTGTCTTGTGGGGATGTTTGGAATATTTCTGGGTCGTGTGTATTGGTTTTGTGGGAAGTATTGGTTGTTCTGTTGTCTTTGGGTTTGATAATTGATTGGTGCATTTTGGTAGTGTGGTTGGTTTGTTCGGTATTGGTTATTTTGGTATTGAATATTTCTTGGTCCCTGTTCTCTACGTGTTGGTGTGATTCGCCAGTTATTATTGTTAATATTTACTCGATTCTCTCCGTTTCTTCGATTATTTTGTCTATATTTGTTGCTGCGATTGTTGCTACTTTCTCTTTCAATATTGTGTTTGTCAGTCCTCTTTTGAATATTTCCACACTACTTGCGTCTAGGTGGTTTGTGTAGGTGTCGTCCAGGTTTGCTAATTCGTACTTTGATCTGTAGCTAATTTTGTACATGTTATATCTCTTTTCCATATTTAATGTAGAATGTACTATAGTTAGTCTCGTTAAAAGGCGCTGATTATAATTAACCGCAAAACGACATGTTGGTTTGGTTATTGTCAAATTGTTGTATTATCATTCGATCTCTTCGACCGTGATGAACGCTCATAGTCGCTCATAATAAATAATATTAAATAAAATCATTATAATGGTGTATCAATTATAAAAGTGGCGACGAAGATAAAAAAAAATTTTTCTCAACGATGGATAAAGCGGCATTGGAACAGGTATTGGACAAGCAGAATCAATTCATCAATACATTGATGGTAAACCAACAAAAATGGATGGGTGATGCATTAAAATTGACAAACGCGGTAATTCCACCTTTTGCACCGTTTGAAGAGAAAAAGCATCAATGGCATATATATTTGGAGAAGCTGAATCAACATTTTTTGGCGAACTGTGTTGAAAACGACAATCAAAAACGTGCCTTTTTCTTATCATCTGTCGGGGATTTCATCTTCAATATTTTGGAAAAATTGTGTAACGGGGACGTGGTAAGTAAAACGTTTAAAGATTTAAGTGGTACTTTAACAAAATATTTTGTATCGAAAACGCATATATTGGCGGCGCGTTATGAATTCAGTAAAACTGTTATGAAATCAAATCAAAGTTACACAGAGTGGGTCGCAGATCTCCGTGGCGTGGCTAGAAACTGCGTTTTTCAATGTTCTAATGAATCGTGTAAAGCTTCTTTTGTTGACGACTTAATTAGGGACGCCATTGTGATTAACACACCACATGATGTAGTCCGCGTATCATGTTTACAAAAACAAAACCCAAGTCTCGAAGAAGTGTTGGAAACTGCCAAGATTTATGAAACAACCACCGAAACGTGTTCGACAATTAAAGGGGAATCTAGTTGTGGTGAAATTAATAAAATTGTTAGCAATGCCAGTCGTTTTCGGAGCCGGAATCGTGACCAATCTGGTTCTTGTTCAAATTTTTACCGTTCGTGCCCTGATTGTATTGAAGAACACGATCGTCGACAATGCCGTTTTTCTAAAGCTATTTGTGATCAGTGCCGAAAAAAAGGCCACATAGCAAGTGTGTGCATGTCACGTTCAAAGGATCGGTCCTTTTCGAGAAGGCAATCACGTTTTCGCTCACGAGGTCAATCTAACGGTAGGCGTTACGGTTCTAGATCAAATTACAATAGAGACCGCCATTTTTCCAACCATCGTTACCATTCTAGTTCAAGTCCAAGTCCAGCTAGGGATCGAAATATAGCAGTTACAAATTCAATTGATGTTAATTCACCGTCTGTGTATTCAATTAATGACACTCGTAATAAAATATGGATTGGGCTGAAGGTTAACTGTCGCTCAATTTCATTTCAAATTGACACCGGCGCAACATGTTCTATGGTTGGTTTAAGTGTCTACCGACAGTTAGGAAGTCCTGTTTGTAAACCCACATCGAAGATTTTTCGAGCATATGGAGGCAACATAATCAAAGTCAAAGGTGTATGCTTTGTAGACGTTGTATACAAACAATATAACTGTAATTTGCCATTAATTGTAGTGGAACAAGAAAATAGTTCTAATATTATGGGTCTAGATTGGTTTGAAACACTTAATTTCAAAATAGTTCATGGAGACAATGATATATATGCTGTTACAGAAGACAATATTGAAGGCGAGTTGAAACGCAAAATCACCAAAATCTGCCAGAACCATCAATTGCTATTTGAAAATACATTGGGGAAATGTTCATCGTATAAGGCTGAGATTAAGTTAAAACCTGACGCTGAGCCTCGTTATTTTAAACCAAGGATTATCCCATTTGCAATCCAAATAGCTGTTAGGAAAGAATTTGAACGGCTTGTTGGTGTAGGAGTTTTAAAACCTATTCAAACAACGCAGTGGGCAACTCCCATTGTACCCGTCAAAAAACCAAGTGGAGAGGTTCGTATTTGTGCCGATTTTAAAGTGACGGTGAACCCACAAATCGAAGCCGATAGACATCCGATTCCTCGGATCGACGAATTATTTTACCGATTACAGGGAGGACAATATTTCACGAAAATCGACTTAAGGGATGCCTATTTTCAACTTGAACTCTCTGAAGAAACAAAAAAATTCATGGTAATAAATACACCGTTTGGGCTTTACCAGTTTCAACGATTACCATTCGGGATCTCCAGTGCCCCTGGGATTTTTCAGCGATTAATGGAACAGCTAACCATCGATTTAGATTTTTGCGCAGTGTAACTAGATGATATAATTGTTTCCGGAAAGTCACATGAAGATCATGTAAAAAACCTTGAAATGCTGCTAAATCGATTGGAAGAAAATGGTTTTAAATGCCGCTTGGAAAAATGTGAATTCGCAAAACTCAAGATAGAATACCTATAGGACACATAATAGACAAACATGGCATTAAACCTTCAAGCACTGCTTTGAACGCAATCAAGAAACTGCCCCGTCCACAAAACTTGAAAGAAGTGGAGTCTTTTATTGGAAAGGTGAATTATTATAATAAATTTATTAATAATTTTTCTGAATTAGCAGCACCATTGAATCGCCTTCGCTCTAAAAATGCACATTTTCAATGGAAAACGGATCAAGAAAACGCTTTCAATCAATTAAAGGAAGCAATTGCGACATCACATCGATTTCCGGATGGAACAGAATATCCTATTGCATTTGCATCCAAAACCTTGGATAAAGCTCAACAAAACTACAGCCAAATTGAAAAGGAAGCGTTGTCCATTATATATGGCGTTACGAAGTTTCACCAGTTTCTTCATGGTAGAAAATTTCAGCTTGTGACAGATCACAAACCGCTGCTTACACTGTTTGGCCCGCATAAGAAATTACCTGTGCACACAATCAATAGGTTGCAAAGATGGGTGATTATTTTGATGGGTTATGAGTACGAAATTATATACAAACCAACACATAAACATGGCAATGCAGATGCACTATCCAGACTACCAAGTGGTTCTGATACTGAGTTTGATACTAGCGAAGAATCCTGTCATTTTATCGATGATGTTTATGAAGATGCAATTCAAGATTACCCAATGGATGCTGCAACAATCCAAAAATACACGCAACAAGAATCAGAACTGCGTCAGGAATACATTAAATTTGGTTGGCCAAAAAGTTTACCACAATCTTTAAATAAAACGTCTTACTTGTCCGCCTGTTATCGACGTCAAGACGCAATTACCTCGTTTAATAATGTTATATTTTTACAGACAGATTATGCACGAGTCGTTATTCCACAAGCTCTTCAAAGTAAAACGCTTGAATTGCTCCATCATAGACACTGGGGCATGACCCGAATGAAGCAGCTCGCTAGAAGATACTGTTGGTGGCCAACGATAGACAATGATATCGAAAACATGGTCAAATCCTGTGAGAGTTGTTCAATTCATGGCAGCGCACCGAAAAAAGAATTCACTGAATGGCCCACACCTTCCAAACCCTGGGATCGAATACACATCGATTTTGCTGGGCCTTTTATGTCAAAAATGTGGCTAATCGTTGTGGATGCGTTTACAAAGTATCCGTTTGTTGTCCAAATGCCAACGACAACTTCGGTCTGCACTATACGGGCTCTTCAACAAATTTTTGCAATCGAGGGAATACCAGTTGCCATTGTAAGTGATAATGGTCCGCAGTTCACGTCTTCGGAATTTAAAAATTTCTGTCGTCTCAATAACATTGAACACCTGACATCTGCACCATTCCATCCCGAATCCAACGGAGAGGCTGAAAGGTTTGTGCGCACCTTTAAAACAGCTCTGATAAAGAACTGTTTTGATGGAACCTCGAGTGATGTGGCTCTTATAAAGTTTTTGTCAACTTATCGCATTACACCACTTAGAAGCTGCGACCAATCTCCTGCTGAGATGTTACATGGGAGGCAGCCAAGAACTTTACTGTCTTCTTTAGCAGAACAATTACGTATTCGAGTTTCAGACATACCGTCAACGAAGTTCAAAATTAACGACAGTGTGTATGTCAGAGATTTTTCTGTTAGAGGAACCACCAGGTGGAGAAAAGGTCACATATCCAAATGTGTCGGCAAACGTTTATATTTAGTAAAAACCAACAGAGGAATATGGAAGCGACATCAGAATCAGATTCGAACAAGAGTCACAGTACCAGATGATTCTGAATACAAACCGATTGTTCCTGTCGATCATTATACAACATCTTCATCAAATCCAATTCAACGGGATTACCCAAACAGCATACTGCCGTTGATAGTTTCTGGTAGTGAGCCAACCAAAATAATTCCAAACGAAGCACCAGCATCAGCAACATCACAGAATACTGCACCAGTACCAGAGCTGGCTAATGAGCAATATGTAGAAACTCCAGTCCGTCGATCATCACGCGTTTCAACAAAAACCGTGCGGTTCCAATTTTAGAAGTAATTATTTCGGATAAAGAATGTAAATGTAAAGTCAAAAGAAAAATGTGTTGAAAGTCATTTTTGTATGTTAACAACTTTTGGAAGGAGGAGCTGTTATATCTCTTTTCCATATTTAATGTAGAATGTACTATAGTTAGTCTCGTTAAAAGGCGCTGATTATAATTAACCGCAAAACGACATGTTGGTTTGGTTATTGTCAAATTGTTGTATTATCATTCGATCTCTTCGACCGTGATGAACGCTCATAGTCGCTCATAATAAATAATATTAAATAAAATCATTATAATGGTGTATCAATTATAAAAGTACAGGTCTAGTGCCGTATTGCTGTCGTATTCTCGTGTAATTGTTTTCAAGTTCTGTCAATGAGTATACTAGATTGTACATCTTTTTCAGAGTGGTTTTCAATGTTGGGTAGTCTTTTATTCGTCGTCTGTGTATCCTGGTGAAAGCGGTTCCTATCAGCCGGTACTTGATGATTCCGTTGAATTCCTCCTTTTTCTCATTTGTTTCCAGTCTACTATAGATGTTATCTGATGCTCCGAGGAATTTCGCAAGGCTGGTTGCGGTTTGTGCCGGGTCGGTCTCGTCACCACTGAATTCTGGTACAAAGCTAGTTATGCTTTGATGTATTTATTGTGGATTCATTTTGTTTAGTTGTTTTGATTTACGGGTGTTGGTTACGTTTGTAGGTTGTGGTGTATGCGGAATTTGGATTGTAGGAGTAGTCTACGAGTACTGTGTACTGTTGGTGTGTCGTTAGCTTGTTTAGTTGGGGATCGCGATGTCAAGCTGGATTTTGATGCGAATGGTGAACCGTCGAACATGTGGGTTCTGTTGTCTAATTTTTACCTAACTAATTCTGCGAATTTCGGCAGCGCCAATATAACATATAGACCGCATCAGTTTGGCAAATACAAATTTCGATCCTAATTAAAAGAGTTTATTAATATAGAAATTAATTCTGTAAAACCATTTATAGTTAAATGTTATGTTTTACTTCCTATATATTGATTAAAAAGTACATAACAATAAACTAAATAAACTTTTATGTTATTTAAAAATATAAAATAAAAAAATAAATTATATCAAATTTTTAATTATTACAAATGGTGTATATGTATACATATAGCATACACAAAATATATAGTAACATAAAATTATATGTATATTGTGTACATATATACATACATATGATTTGAATGGTTGATAAAAATTAGCATAACAACCTATAAATACATTAAATGTGTAATGTATACACACACAGTACACAGAGCCTATATAATATATATAATTGCAATTGTTGGCTGTGTTGTGTTTACATATAATTTTTTTTTATTTGTTAATCATATAATTATATGTTATGTGTAACATAAATGTTTACATTGTTTATAATTATACATAACTGCAAAAATTTTTTAATTAAATCGTTACAGGCGCAACCAGACTCGAAACAAGAAAATGTTTAAAAAAATGTAAAATTAATCAATCAACACCGTACGAATTAATAAATAACTTACAATAAATAAATAAAATATAGACAAATTTATATTTTAATTTATTTAATTGCAAAGCAAAAAAATTTTTCCGTTTCATATATAGACCACCTCTAGATATAAGAAGTAGTTTATGTACAAACAAAAGGAAAACATTATTTATAGAAAATAAATAAAAATAAATCAATAAACAAATAAAATAAATAAATAGTTATACATAAAAACAAACCACTCTATAGTTAATTTTTATAAATTAAAATTCTATTAATTTTATATATTTTCTTCCATCTGCACATCACTACACGTACAAAACTATAGCAAATATTTATTTTATTGTAACAAATTGTCTATCCTTGTGCTATTTTACAATGTATTTCTATTTATTTATCTATAATTTTTATTTTTTTTTTTGCAGAATTTTCTTGGAAATTGAAATGAATTATTTATACAAGATAGAATAAGTTTTCCCAATATATGTGTATGCAAGTGATGATAGTGATGGAAGTATTGAAAAGGTCATTTCGGTGGAATATTTTTTTAACGATAAATGTCCTTGTGTCACTTCAGTCTAATATTTTCCAGGGAAGCAGGTTAGGTACGTACATATATGTATGTATATGCATTCAAATGAAATTATGAATCGAGCGTAGATTACGTACCCGTAAAATATAATGTAGATTACTTGGTAGTGTTTTTCGTGAAAGTCGACATTTAAAATAATGTCAACAACCTACGATATTTTAGCGATTTGAAATGCGCCAGTTAGGACGTCTAGGAAGAAATTTAAAAAAAATGATTTAAATTAAATCGGGAATCACATATACCATACTAGAGTGTGATCCATCTAGCGGTGATTTTTCCATTGTTATAGACCAAGTTCCCGTTGACATAATTGGCCTATCGAGACCACTATTTGGAATACCATCGAAAAATGATACGCGACCAAATAGACGAGTTAATTTGGTTTATGGGCCTGTGAAATCATCGGTTCATATTTCTTCAAAAATTAAGACGTTTGGGTTGCACATTGGCAACGGACTTCTTGCTGCCTGAAATTAAAACTCGACCTCAACGACATTTGGTTCCAAGAAGCTACTTGTCATATAGCGCGCAATGCAATGTATACTTATTGAGAAATCATGATGACGAGCAAACAATTTCACGGTCCGGATGGATGAATTGGCTATTTAGATCGTGTGATACCACACCCGTAGACTTTTTTTGGGGGCTACGTAAACTTCAAAGTCTATGTCTACACTTTAGGCTTTGGAAGCCAACATTACGCGTGTGCCACTCGATATGCTCGAACGCGTGATCAAAAATTTGAACTTGAGAAACGGCCATCGCAGTTGCGGCTAACATTTGAAAGAAGCAATCTATAAAAAACAAATGTCAAGAAATGTTCTTTCAAATGATAATAAAATTTCCACACGATTAAATTGAATTTTTTGAGTTTCTTTAATTTTTGCAAAAATCACCTCTAGATTTCGTCATTACGGCCGGTGTGACTTTGGCACCAAAATTGTTCCATTAACGCATCCGTCATTCTTCTTCAGCACTCTTTTCACTTTAGTTCAATATTTTTCGAAACCTATGTGGACTCATTGAGGTAACATCGATTTGTTTAATCTCGTACAAGTTTATTGCTCCTTTATAAAGTGAACTATAGCTTAATGCCCAAAACTCTACTGCTGAATCGGGTTGACGAGTTAGCGGCAAAATACGTGATTATATGGAAAATGTGACAGTGGCCAAATCATAAATTTGTTTGTAAATGTATCTAACTTGAATTGCTTATACTTAGGAGCAGCATTGCCTCGGTTTTTCGGTAAGATTCAATTTTTGACCTAATTAATTGTTTCAAAACCAATTTCACGTACGTTTCGTTATTCATCCACTAACACAGGCTCAGTTGGCACATTTTTTAGCTGAACTCGAATTCGTTTTACCATTAGCTTTCAATTCCGTTCGTTTTGAAAACAGATTAAAATGCATTGAAAGTAATTTTATAAAACTGTCACCGGTGATGCATTATTCCTCTGGAAATTTGGTCACACTACTAGTTTAGAACTATTTAACAAATCGACTCTAGGAATTGTCTACATTATCGACGTTGTCTACGTTGTTGACGTTGTCTACGGATGGTCGACACGTCAATGTAGAAAATAATTGATGACGCGTAAACCAGATTACATTGAATTATGAAAATTCTATAAGTTTCTAATTATTGAAATATAATAATTTAAAACTTTTCTAACCTAATTTAATTTTTTGAGAGGATAAGTTAGATTAAAATGCATTGACAGATATTTTGGAACTGTCACCATCCGTATCGTAAATTTATCGTTAAGTAATCTTCTAACTATAACCGTAGTTTAGAACTTATTTACAAAATCACACCATAATTTGTCTACATTATTATGACGTTGTCTACGTTGTCGATATTTCCCACACCAAATATTAACGCGGTCAAAAAGCGTTGTTTTTCAGCTTGTAGACCAAAAAAAAAATTCTTTGGAATCGTATAATTGCTCACAAGCCCTTTAGCATGACATACCAGTCGATTTTAGTTCGTGTACTACACAGAGATTCCAGTAAGTAATAGAAAAATAACAACTTAACACCAACTTTCAATTAGACTTTCAGACTTAACAATAAATAATAAAATGCCTTGTATATTACTTGATTCAATCTCTAAAATCTACACAAAATATTATTAACTCATTAACTCACACAAAATGTATTGAGAAACGACAACAAATTGCAGTTTTCTCGTTTGATCGAAATAACAAAACTTTTTGATTGGTCGTCTAGTAAAATAGCAGTCAAAATTAAAAGACTCGAATCAATTTTTCATAAATTGATCGGTTCATATGTGATGCAAGAAATTGGCATACGTAAATATGGTTTTGTTTGATTCACAAAGAAATAAAACTGTATATAGCTATTTTAGAAGGTAACCGATAGGGTTGCACGCATTACGACCATAATAGCAATAATCTTTTCAATTAGTAGATACTAATATTGACGAGCTCACCAAATTAGGAAAACGAAGAAAAAAATGTTCGTTATGTTGTGCCATGTCAAAGCCCCGTCGCTCTTTTTTACAAAAATAATTAATTTCTAATATATTATAGAAACAGATAATGTGCTAAATTTAATTTAAATAGAATTTTGAAGAAAACTATATAATCGCGACTCGTAAATATCGAAAAAAACTTCTGAAAGATAATCCCGGAAAACGAAATTTCGAAAATTTTAAATACTGTGAAATCTCAAAACATAAAATTCTGGAAAACGAATTCATGAAAAATATAGAAATCAGGATTTCTATACTTTTCAGAATTTTTTTGAAATGTTTGAGATCCCCAAACCGCCTCAAAGTTAACCTGCAATTTCAGTTAAATTCAAAAAATTACCATTTACGGATTTAAAAAGAATAATTTCCCTGAGTTTCGAGGCCTCAAAGAGATAAGGAAGGTTTACTTTTAGATTCAACTGAATCCAAAAATTACCATCTTATTTCAATTGGTATAATTATCCACATCGTGCCGATATTGTTTTCTAGACCAGAAAATGAAATCTGCTTCATATAACAACAATTTGTCTGAATTTTTCGGCTAGAATATTATTAAAAAGCCCAATCGAATCATAAAAAATTTAAAATTTCTTGATTTTCAACTTATATTGCTCTCTATAGCGCCGGGGTTTCAAACTCATTCTGAACAACCAAATAGAAATTATTTCAAATAAAATATCAGTGTGAATTTCTATAGGCTCTCTAGTTATGCGAATAGTTTATTGACAATTTAATTCAAAGTTCAACTGAATCTCATAAATTTCCATTGCCTTGAAAAAAAAAATCTCTAAAATTTAAGGCCTCCACAATTATGTGGAGATTTACTGAAATTGCTATGTACTAGGTTTCCAATACGACCATCTGTTCAAAAAAGAATTTTATTGCATTCGATGGTGGTTCTTGGTACAATAAACTTATTTCTAAGATGTCAAATACAATTAAAAAATTGTAAGTGGTGTAATTGCTCCTTTTTAACATTCGTTCGAGCTCGCGATTACGCTTAATTGATAAAATTATGCTTAAAATTGAACGATTTTATAACTGTTGAATATTTTAAAAATTTATTGTCTTGTGTGGGTATTCTATGTTTCAATATTCAATTTTTCGATATTTCCAATTTCGACGTACGTTATTGAGATAATTTATAAAATTTAGTTTCCGCTATTTTGAAATTTTTCCATTTTTAGTGTTTTAAGGTGTAGCCTATGGTGAATTTAACGAACCACAAATTCAATAGCGAAAACAATTTTTAAAAACACTTCTAAAATTAAAAGGACAATAAATTGGTTTTAAAAATGCTGCTGATGAAAACGAAGGTTCAGTACATATACATAAGCTTATGGGTATAACAAAAACATAAAACTGAGACGAACCTCTAAAAATTATTTAAAAAAATCTAACATAACTTTTTTGACCAATCAGCGATTCCTAAATGAATTTAAAATTCTGAAATAAACTAACCGACAACAAAATTCATATCGAGTTCTGTGATAGCCCTGATTATTTCAATTGGAAAAAGCTTATTTTATTTATGTTATCTAAATTTTAAATTTGAAAATGTATTATTGAATTTGGGAATTTTTAAATATTTTGAAATGATCTTAACGAAATTGAATATATGCAATATATACCGATTTTATGTGATTTGTCAAATTTTGGTAAATTCTTAAATTAAAATTCAAAAATTCATAAAACCAATTATCCAATTTCGACGTTTTTTCCGTCTTGTGCAATTTATAACAATATCCTTTTTAGTTCCTCCTGATTCTTCTTTCGTTGGGTTTACCAGTATTATACGACCTCATTTGCGCTATGTATGTCCACTTATCTCTTATGATATCCAAAAATATGGTTATCAATGAATCAATACGTGAATGCTAATCTCTGTCATAAATAGAAGTCAATACTGGCCATTTCAAACCTTTCGTATCGAATTTTTGAAACAAAACCCTTATGTTGTCACTCCGTTTTCCGTTTGTCCAGTCTGTCACAGGGTCATAACTTTTGTTTCAACTATAAGTCGCAGTGAGATGATTTTTGTTTTTAATTGGATTTAGATGAAGGTAAGAAATTTGTTTACATTTTATTTGAAAAATTATTTAATCAGAATTTTAAATTTTGAAAATTTTTGTGAAAATTCTACACTTGGCTGTGGTTTACCGAACATTAAAAACAATTTTAATGAGTTTCGATATAAATAATCAAAATTTAATTTCGGATTAAACTGTAATAAAAACAAAATATAAAATCAAAAATTTAGGAATTTCATTTAAAATTGATGAAAAAATATTAGGGCCTTGTTTTTATTTCATAATTGTCAAAAATAACGGTATATTTGATCACTAAAAAACAGAAATATAAACATAAATTAATAATTTCGTTTGGTACATGTGCTACGTAATAAGTTATTATGAAATCTGTGGCAACAAATCATAGTGGCTTATGTACAGGAAATTGGAAATGAAAACATGAAAATTCATGATATTCCTACAGTTTTAGAAGTCATTTCATCCACCATACAAACTCCACAAACAATACCTGATTTAGTGGTAGAAAGTAAAGAAACGCCTAAATTACGTAAAGCCAAACGAAATTCAGGAAAATCGTACTCAATCGTTACTGGCAAACTTGTAAAAGCGAAGGAAAGTAAACTGCTTCACTCGTGCAAAAGAAATTGTAGCAATAAGTTATCCCCTAGGTTAGGTTAGGTAAGGGTGGCTGTCCTAAAGGACTAGCATAGACACAAAATTGAAGTTATCCCCTAAACACCAAGAAATTTTTTTTACGCAATATTGGGATATGGGAAATTTTAATCTCAGAATGGCGTTTGTGGCAGGCTTGATTGACATTCAGGACAAAAAACGAACAAGTAATATTAAAAGTACAATAGCGAAATTGTACAGTTTTCTTATTGCTATTATCTAAATATTACCGGAATCCGAACGCAGGTTTGTCAGAAATGTTTTAAATCCACGCTAGGAGAAACCGATCAATTTTTAAAAACTGTAATTTCCAAGAAATAGAGTCTTTAGGAACCACCATTTCTCAAGATCTACGTGGACCTTACCCTCTGCAAAGAAAATCTCCGAAGGAAAATATAAAGAAGTGTTTCACCACATAAAAAGCTTCCCAGCCTATGAAAGCCACTCGCAGACATATGTACATCTAAATTGTACTTAAACTCAGATTTATGTTTATCAAAGATGTATAGATTGTACGTACAGGATAAGATACAACCTGTATCTTTATCTAAATATGTAGAAATTTTTCACACACTCGGATTAAAATTTAATAAACCGCAATTAGACACATATGTACCAAGTGCGATTTACTCAAAATTAAAATTATGACAGCCGAAGGCATAGAATTGCAGAATTTAATTAAAGAGCAAACCACTCACCATGAAATGGGAGAACAAGCTTATGAAAGTATACTGATATCGCTGCTATCTCAACTAGCTCCAAAGTATTCGCATTTGATCTGCAGCAGTGTTTGCCAACATATTTGCGATCATCCATTTACTTTTACAAACGTCAATTGTACACGTTTAATTTAACAATTCACGAATGCGGTACAGGTAAGTCTCAATACATTGCACATCATGACAACCATAGATTCAATAACCTGTATTTAACCGCAGGTATTCCATTCTGTGATATAGGGCACGAGGCTCTGGGAAATAGAGGTGGTAATGAGATTGCCTCATACCTTTACTATAGCATTCACAAAAACTTCCTGCAGCTACAAAAAACATTATAAGTTACAGCGACTGCTGCACGGGTCAAAATAAAAACTCGTACGTAGCGCTTATGTTTGCTATTTTCACCGCCTCATCGAATAATATTGAAATTATTGATCACAAATTTTAAGAACCAGGACACACTTATATGGAGGGTGATACTGATCATTCTTTAATCGAAAGAAAAAAACGGACCAGTGTACCTATTCATCATCCTCGGTACTGGTACCAATTTATTGGAGGTGTTGGTGAAAAAAACATTTGATGTGATTGAAAAAAAAAAAGATTTGACGTCGATAATGGAGCAAGTGGTCTGGCATGATATTAAATGGCTACGTTATACCTTTGTGTATTTATATATAGAGTGTTTACCAAAATAAAATAAAAGTTACAAGTTCGAAACCAAAATTTGGTTAGGAATATTTGAGTAAATTGTGCTGGTTTTATAACCATTTCGTATTTAAGAAACAAAATTAACAAAACAAAACAAAAATGTCTCAAATATGCTATAATCAACAACACTAAAGTTGTTATTCTGAATTTTGATGAAGATTAGAATGGTGAAACTTTTGGCAATGTACGTAGTAAAACTTAGTTCTGAGATTTTATCATTTGAAATATTTACAAAGAAATAAATTTCATTTTATTAAAAAAAATACAACTTTGATAAAATTTGGATACAAATTTGAGAATTCCCTCCATAATTTTAATTTCATCCCTTGCTGTTGTACTGTTTGTGTTTTTGGTCCCACAAAGAGCGCCTTTCTTTGAAGGACAAGTTAAATTTTTCAAAATCCAGTGTTACTATAAATACGTAATTTGGCTAGCCTTTGTAGATGTTCTCCATCGAAAATAGGACATAGCTTTTATAATTAGAAATACTTTTATTAACTATAAATAAGCTCCATTTTGTTTGAAGTGATTAATTCCTCTTTTTCCATAATTTATTAACAAAATTGTTGACC
Organism: Tipula unca; assembly: GCA_951394425.1. NCBI lineage: Eukaryota > Metazoa > Arthropoda > Insecta > Diptera > Tipulidae > Tipula > Tipula unca. The sequence goes on along the minus strand of OX596382.1, from coordinate 104,192,214 downwards.
TTTTTTTAGAAATTACCACTTTTCTAGAATGCGCAGTAGTCGATTTTGAATGGGACACGTCAGCGAAAAGTGTTCCGATATTTCAAACGAACGACTGATCAAAAAACAATATGTTTTATTGGTATTAAAATCGATTTGAAATTCAGAGGGTTCCTACGAATTAGACGAGCTTTTAGTTTACTTTTGATGATTTCGTACACATCATTCCAAATTCATACGAAATTTCCTTAGGAATTCATATCCAATGTAACCGCAGCCTAATTCTAAAAGGTATGTACTGGGATAAAGGGTATTTGGCCACACTTGAGAAATCCCATGACCTCTTTAAAACTACAGCTTTTAATGTTAATTATTAGTTTAATGATGTATAAATACATTTTTCATAGATGACGAGTTAGAGTTTCGTTTTTATAGATTACGCTTTCGAAATGTCGCTCGAGGAGTCGGATATACCTAATTTTTCCAAATAAATTCATTAAATTCAGTAAATAAGAAAACAGCATTAATTTTATTATTCCAGAGCCGATCTCTATATATTTGCTTCCAAGTTCCAATGAAGCGTAGCAAACTGCAATATAATGAAAATATGAAAATTATAATATTAATGACTGTGATTTGAAGAAAGGAAACTAACTAAAGATTTAAGACGGGTACGGGATCTAATTCTAAAAAAAGAGCCTCTTGGTCTTTTTATCCGGAATGTCCAACCAAGCCGACTTCGTCTTAATTTCTTATTATAAACACGGTCTATAAAAGGTTTTTCAATTGGGTTCAACATAGAAGAGTACGGTGGTAGAGAGCTTAATTGACTTCCTGCGGTTCTTATTTTATTCATCAAATGCGCAGTTTTATAGATTTGGTCATTATCCGTTCCAAAAAAATTCAAACTCTACCTCTAATTGAAACCCTAATTCAAGTAAGTTTTGCAAATTGATTGAAGAACTCATTGCATAAATTAATGAACTGAGTTCTCTTTTGTAATGGATGATACACAAATCCACAAAATTGCGCAGATCAAGGTTATAATAGAAATCAGATCAAGGTTACAATGAACCCAATTGAACAAGCCTTTTCAAAAATAAATGCAATTAAAGCTTTTAAGATATGAGGGGTAGTGTGAATTCAGTTCCACTAGGGTGAAGGCTATGAGGGCTAGTGTAAATTCAGTTCCATCCACGGACTTGTCAACATCCTTGCTGCAGACGCCAGCGAAATATTGCCTACATTTCTAGAGTTGATTTTCTATGTTTAACCTTTACCTGTCGGTACGTTTTTATAGATAATTTTTGCAATAGGTCGAAGTGTTTATTATGGAGCAACTTGGTCATTTCTTAACCGATTACGATGAAATTCATCAAATACGATGAAAATGGGACTCTTATTCTTCATTCTTAAATGATTTTTACATGGAGTTCTGGAATATGGTCAGTCAAAAAGGAACTTAGTTATTTCATAACCGATTATGATGAAATTCGAAATGTGCGAAATGGAAATGGGTTTCTAAAATGATATTTAGAAGAAGATGTGGAATAAAGAAAATTAGGAAGGAACTTGGCTATTTATTAACCGATTATGATGAAGACGATATGAAATCTTTTAAGAAATACCCGAGTACCTTCGGACATGCCGAATTTCATTATAACCGTATAATAATTTCATTATAGCGATATTCCAGAACTTGTTAAAATGGTTTTAGAATTCCATTTGCATCGTATTTGCTTAACGTTGTCATAATCGGCTAATAAATAATAATGTTCCAGCCTAAAGGCCATATTCCAGAATATCATTTAACAATTACTTTAGAATCCACTTTTGATCGTTCTTTCTATTTTTTATCTCTATCGGTTAGCTCGTTTTGCGACAAATTTTCAAAATTGTCTCTTGCATTGAGTCAACAGTTTATTGAGGTGCAAAAACAAAAACAATGATAACAAAACAACCAAAATTACAATAGACAACAGTTTTTGTGTTTTTCATTACGAAAAATGACTTGGTTTTTATACATTTTATATGGTAAATAATATCAGCAACTGAACATCTGCAAATAGCGAAATAACAAATGAAAAGATGAGTCCTCCCATCAGATCGATAAGAGTTAATCTTGTATTGTTGATACCAATTAAAAATTAATTTTGTCGAATTTTAAATTATTGAAAACAGCTATGTTACTGTTTATTACAGATTAATCTTCATAAATCTCAAGTGTTAGATTCAAAGCCGATCGACTTAATATAAAAGGTTTCATTGGATTTGTAATTAGTTTCATTCCAATTGAAAACGGTTTCATTCTATATAGAAATGGTTTCGTTTTATTTGAAAAAGGTTTCTGTTAATTTATAAAAGATTCATTCAATTTGATCTGAAAACCCTATTAACATTGGAATATGCGTGAAATCGTTTCACTTCCAAACTTCAATTAATTAACTATTTTATTTTTCTACAAGAACGTACATTTAAATGTATATTTCGAAAATCCTAGATAGTTTCGAAGTTAAATTTCCAAAGGTTTTAAAATCAAAATAAATAACACTCTCACTGATGCAAGTATTTTGTACAGCAACAAAATATCGCACATTCACACGGGTCCTGTCTGGGTCCTGTCATCGTGTATGTAAGGCTATCTATTGAGGTAACATTGTAATTGCGTATGATTTCTCTATTTATATATACTCAAAGGTTATACTAAAAATTTTGGACCCATTTCTTACAAAACTAGCCTTTATGTACAAGCACCATTTAAATCATTTACCATTAGCAAAAGAGGTATTAATAATCTCACTTACTTAGACGTTCCGAATTGCTATGTTGGACCATTAAAAATCAATGAAGCAAAGAAGAAAGATTTATTGAGTATTCTAATATTTAATAGATATAAGCTTCCATAGCTTTTATAAGGAACTTTGTAGTTAAAGCAGCACCCGACTTTCACCCAAATATAACAGAGGAAGGCAATGAAAAGGAGTAGGCTACAAGGAGTGCTTTGAGGATAATTATATACCACTTCTTCAATATGATTTAATATTAATAAAATTATTTTACTAAAAACGGTTCAATCATTGATTTTTATTTAAAATTAAATCTATTACTCCTGATGTATTTCGTCCTAACAAACATTATTAAAAAGTTTTTAGTTTATCATAGTGGTTTATAATAGTTGAAGCGTATATCGAACGTATATTTCTGATTTCCAATAACGGCTTAAGTAGCTTAAGACAGTTTTATTTTCATTCTCAATATTTAAGAGTGGCTTGTTTGAGTCCGCGGCCTATATTTCTAAAACCGCAAAAATAAATAATTAAATCAAAAATATTTTCTAATTCATAGTTGGTAGATATTTTGTCTCAAATTTTGCACAACTTGCCAAATCTGTTAAAACTGATTTTCTATAAAATGGCAATTTTGCAGATAAGCCATACTATGAATTGTTGCCACAGAAATAAAAAAAACGCCCTAATTAATTTTTAAATAAATAAATTTTAAGTTTTAGTTGTATATAGCAGGTAGGTGTCGTGGCCAGTTTTTGTCGTTAAAATTTGCGATTTGTATTTCTTTTCCATCACTCGACTACAATAAATTGCCATGAACTATTAACTAGAATTCGCTCAAAACGTATACACACACACCTTTATAAATGGATAAATTAATATCTCTTTGTTCTATATGAACAAATAGATTACTCCTATTTGCACTAATGTTTATATTAAATATTCAACATATCAATTCAACCTTAACGAATTGTCATAAATATAAATATAAGCGTACATCCATTATGCTGACATTTTATTCCCCTTATAGTCACAACGCGCACATAGAATTTCGAAACTAGCTCGTATATGTCCTAAACAATATACATTGTCTGTCACTATATATATCAAAAGGATATATGTACATATGTACATAATGCCAATGGAAAATTCCAATAAAAAAAAAATTATTATTTTAATTGTTTCAATATTATCCATTATAATTACACATTTTATATACATTATCATTGTTATTACTACTAGCTTTTTTATTTTATTTTATTAAATATCGATATCGATTAAATTTAATTAACTTACATTTTTTATTTTATGAGTCAACCTAAATTTATCATAAATCACATTCATATATACATACATACATTGTATGTATATAAGAAATGTTCGTTTAGCTACTTCGTGAGAAAAGAATTTGCGCGCTTACCTGAAAGTAGATAGATACAAAATAAAACGAATTAAGTTAATAAATTATTAATAATGAATTTAATTAAATATTATAGTTTTTTTTTTTTGCTGTATATATACCAACTAGAAATGATGGTGTATGAGAATACATATTTAATAATTAATGACTTTATGTAGGTGTATATGTGTCTCGATTAACTATATAAAAGAAAAGCATATCGACTAATTGGAATACGATGTTCTCTATATGTATATAACCAATGCTCGTACAATAGTTAAGAAGACAACATGGATTGCATGGATAAGACGTATAAAACTTATACATAGTGATGGTTATATTGACTATATGTATATAGTCGAGAGAAAGGTGTGGCTTAGAAGAACACTATACGAGTATATGCTTTGTCGTCAATTCTATATATAATGAACGTTTTTTTTTTCATTTATACATTAAATTAATCAAAATAAACTTAAACTTATTTATATTTTGGCTGGTCACCATATTTTGTATGTCCAATTTTCGGTTTTAGCATATAATTGTGTTTGCGGAAGATTACTATACCACTTTTGCTCAGATGTGACAATTAAAATACTTTTGTTGACCAGATTACAAAGAACACTATATGAATTGTGCATTTCTTTAGTTTTATGTTAGAAACTTAATGCGGGTAAGTTATAGATAAAATTTGGATACATGTTAGATTTTTGTAGTTTGTTATCATTGATTTGAGCAGGATCCTATTAAAATATCAATTTATAGGCAAGATTTAAGTCTTACAAAAACTGAACATGCCATTTATCAAATTTCTAATTTCTAATTCATTTGTGGCATAAGGACATTTATTGACGAAATCATTGACATCAATATTGTGCATTGAAATGATCTCTGTGGTCTAATTCTGTAAAAACAAGATAATGTGAAAAAACGAAACATTGAAAAAGTTTACACAAATAAATTTACCCAATTTCTATCTTATTTACGTTAAATGGTATTATAAGAAAACAAAGTAGTCAGCGTGTAAATTTTTTCTTGCTGAATAATTTTATCGTGTCTAAAACCACTTTGACGTTTTGTTAGTGTTTCGTTTCATAATATAATATAAAGAGTAACAAGGACAAACATGTTTTTTTTTGTTCGGCACTGCCCGCCTTCTTCGTGAAATTTTAGTTTTAAATTTTTAATTTTTATCCGTCAAAACGAACTACACATGATAAATTGTATGTGTAATTTATTGACGTTTATTATCTTGCCCATTTTTTAATTTATTTTGGTGTAAAGTTATAGAATACCATTTTGGTATGAAAACGTGTAAATTACTCGTTTTCGAGTTTTCACGTTATCTTATTCGTTATAGAATTAGGCTACTGTGGTCTAATTCTGTAGAAACAAGATAATGTGAAAAAACGAAACATTGAAAAAGTTTACACAAAAAAAATTTACACAATTTCTATCTTATTTAGTTTAAATGGGATTCTATAAAACAAAGTAGTCAGCGTGTAAATTTTTTCTTGCTGAATAATTTTATCGTGTCTAAAACCACTTTGACGTTTTGTTAGTGTTTCGTTTCATAATATAATATAAAGAGTAACAAGGACAAATATGGTTTTTTTGTTCGGCACTAGCCCGCCTTCTTCGTGAAATTTTAGTTTTAAATTTTAAATTTTTATCCGTGAAAACGAACTACACAAGATAAATTGTATGTGTAATTTATTGACGTTTAATATCTTATCCATTTTATAATTTATCTTGGTGTAAAGTTATAGAATACCATTTTGGTATTAAATCGTGTAAAGTACTCGTTTTTGCGTTTTCAAGTTATCTTATTCGTTATAGAATTAGGCTACAGTGGTCTAATTCTGTAAAAACAAGATAATGTGAAAAAACGAAACATTGAAAAAGTTTACACAAAAAAAAATTTACACAATTTCTATCTTATTTAGGTTAAATGGTATTCTATAAAACAAAGTAGTCAGCGTGTAAAGTTTTTCTTGCTGAATAATTTTATCGTGTCTAAATCCACTTTGACGTTTTGTTAGTGTTTCATTTCATAATATAATATAAAGAGTAACAAGGACAAACATGGTTTTTTTGTTCGGCACTAGCCCGCCTTCTTCGTGAAATTTTAATTTTAAATTTAAAATTTTTATCCGTGAAAACGAACTACACAAGATAAATTGTATGTGTAGTTTATTGACGTTTAATATCTTACCGATATTTTAATTTATCTTGGTGTAAAGTTATAGAATACCATTTTGGTATGAAAACGTGTAAAGTAGTCGTTTTCGCGTTTTCACGTTATCTTATTCGTTATAGAATTAGGCTACTGGATAGAACAATCTATTTATCGCTCGCGCTATCGCAAATTAAAGAACTATCAAAATTGCAGAATCGTATTGGAAGAGTAATTCTTGACCTGTCTATTACAAAATGATTGATTGAATTACAACTTCCGCGATATTTTTCAGATATAAAAAGGTGGATTTATTATGTTATCAGAAAAACGAAACTGCCGGATGGTAACTTTTAGAAGGACTGTCCAGCTTTAAAACAATTTGAACATCCAGAAAATAAAGCATTTTCAAATATGTTATTGGACTAAGTTCATTTGTTCAGTAAATCGTCTTGTAACTGGGAGGCACTGGAAATTCAGAAAAATGTCAACTTTTTGAAGCAATGTTATATATATATTGAACTTTTAATTATTGTAGCCTAGTTTTGGTTTTCGTAGTAATTTCCGAATTTTCTGGTTCTAAAAGCGCTAGGTACTCATTTTTTTTTTTTGTTAACTGTAATTGGAAACAATTTTCAGACATTATATTAAATTGCACGGATGAGGAAGTACTGGAAAACGAAGTTGGCAGTACTGATAACAGAAATACCAAAAAAGCTAGGCGCACAAAAACGAAAACGAATCCAAAACATTATACACAAAGTGTGAACAATAAAAATGAACAGAAAAATAAAAAAATACATTGCCTCCATCCATTAACGTGAGCAAAATCAACAATTTTGAACATTTTCGACAAAAAATAATAAAAACCACTAGTGAACCAACTAATTTTAAGGCACTTTCAAACAGCGACATTAAAATTACCGTTCAAAATGAAAATGACTACAGAAATGTCAAAAAACTATTGAAAGAATTAAAAAACGAACCCATCAACCAACTAAAAAATATCCAATATCACACCTATCAGCTGAAGAGTGAAAAGGCTTATAGAGTGGCTATCAGAGGCCTACATCCGTTAGTCATGATGAAATTAAAGCAGACTTAGAAAAAATGAGATGTTGAAGTCCCAGGTGTTACCAACATATTCAAAATGGTCACAATTGATGGTGTAAGAGTCAGGAAACACTTTCCATTGTTTTACATCAATTTAAAACAAAAAGACAACAAAAAAAATAAAGTAGTATTCAACATCAAGAAACTTGCATACTGTATACAGTTAAAATTGAGCCACCTAACAAGACAAGGGGCATTCCACAATGCACAAATTGTCAACAATTAAGACATACCAAGAATTTTTGCTATCGTCAAAACAAATGCGTGAAATGTGCTGAAGATCACCACACAATAAAATGGAAAAAAAATAACCAGAGATCGAATCTTCATGTGCTGTTTGTCATCAAGAAGAACATACTGCAAATTATAAAGGATGCCCTGTATATCAGAACAAAATTAAAAGACAACAAAGTAATAGAACAAGCGTAGTACATCAATTACAAACCAAAGCAGCTAAACCTCAAACAACAATTACACAATCCACAGTTGGATTATCTTATGCGCATATCACCAAATCAGCTAATGAATTAAACCAAAACAACAAACACCCAGTAGTCAATAACGAGTCTAATAACATTGAAATCATTAAAATGCTCAGTCAAATTCAACAGATACTTGGTCACTTAGCAGGAATTGTGGCAAAACTGGAAATTAATTTCTATCCGCCAAGTAATAAAGTCAGCATACACATAAATGATTAACTCGTTCCTACGCGTTGTAACTTGAAATGCCAATGAACTCACCCAACGAGCCCAGGAACTGGAAATATTTCTCCATACAAACAATATAGATATTGCGCTGATTTCAGAAACGCAGTTCTCTAGCAAAAGTTTTATTAGATTAAAGGGATTCAATTCCTACTGGACCACCCATCCTAGTGAAAGAGCTAGAGGTGGTTCAGCTGTATTAATTAAAAATAATATTAAACATAATCAACAAGAGGATATTCGGGAAAGCTATATGCAAGCAACGGTTATCTCAATCCAATTTAATGGCGCAGATGTAAATATTGCAATAGCATACTGTCCTCCACGGCATACACCAACGAAGTTACAATTTAATAACGTCTTCAATAAACTAGGTCCAAGATTTATTATTGAAGGGGAGTACAATATAAAACATACAGCTTTGGGTTCCAGGATAATTTCTCCTGGAAAAGGAAATGCTCTGTTCAATGCCATTCATGAAAACAAATGTGAATATGTGTCTCCAGGGGGGCCAACGTATTGGCCAACGGATGCAGGTAACATACCAGATCTACTTGATTTCTTTATCATAAAGGGTATTTCATCCAGTTACACTAGGGCCGAAGGGATTAACGACTTAACATCTGATCACATTCCTGTACTGTTGTCAGTAAGCGCTATATTAATCAAAAAACGAAAAAAAAGGAAACTTTACTAATAAATTTACGGATTGGAATCTCTTCAGAGAAAAGTTAGAAGAGCTAGAATTACAGGAAAAAGCGAACATGGACGTCATATACCCTGCTGGGATCAAGGAATAAGCCAACTTTGACCGAGCAAATAGCGCAGTGGTTAAAGCTGCGATGTTTGGATCGGGAGGTACCGGGTTCGAATCCCAACAGAGGCGGGATGCAAAAGGGATTTTTCATCTCCCGATTACGATCGGTGATTAAATTGAAAACATCTATGACCCTCTGTTGGAATGTAGAACTCATTGGCCGACCCATCTTCCATGTCACTGTACAGGGTGACATGGAGCTATGCAATGTGCAGATGGTATACTGTACTTGTCTGAATGGGATGAATGAATGGATTGAATGAATGAATGTTGTGTGAATGTAAGGGAAGGCTATGGACCAGAAAAGTGTCTATGCCAAGTCCTTTTTAAAAAAAAAAAAAAAAAAAAAGGAATAAGCCAAGGAAAGAAGAAAAGAAGCAAGGAGACAATGGCATCTCACCAGAAATCTCATACTGACAAAACAGCCTTCAATCGGATAAGTAACAAAGTCAATAGGCTAATCAAAAACTTTAAACAAGATTGCTTCGACAGCTACTTAAGCGGGCTAGGTCCAGAAATGGATAAAGACTACTCGTTATGGAAAGCCACCAGAAAATTTAAACGACCTGTAGCTCGGATACCGCACCCATCAGAAATGCTCGTCAAGGTAACATCTGTTTATCGACCAAGTAGGATTTTAAAAGGGTCACGCCAATGGAAATTGCCGAAGAAATCGACCAAAATTTTAACCAAACAAAGGCACCAGGAATTGATGAAATATCACCGGGTCTATTCAAGGAACTACCACGTAAAGCAATCATTATGATCACATACTTATTTAATACCTGTATGAGGTTAAAGTATGTACCCCAAATGCTTCAAAACGGCCCAAATAATTATTAATATTGTACATATCAATCTCACTAATATCAAAGCTATTAGAAAAACTACTTCTGAAACGTCTCAAGTAAATGGTAAACGTTCCTGATTTTTAATTTGGATTCAGGAGTAACCACTCCACAATAGATCAAGTCCATCGAATCACTATACGGTGTATTTCTGGACGTATCCCAGGCCTTTGATAGGGTTTGGCACGACGGATTAACATTCAAGATGAGCAAAATGGTACCAGAAAATTATTGCCAGCTGCTTGAATCATATCTCCCTGATCGCAAATTCAGAGTCATCCATGAAGAAACATGCGTATTAGGACCCCTCCTCTACCTTCTTTACACTGTAGACATACCTACAACGAACAAAACATTCCTCGGTACGTTTGCTGACGACACTGTTATTATGGCAATAGACTAACCGGGCAGTGAAAAATCTTCAACGAACAATGAACAACGTTACTAAATGGACGATTGATTGGAAAATCACGCTTAATGAGCGTAAATCAACCCATCTGACATTTACGCTCCGACCCAAAAATATCAACCAGCACATATACATCAACGGAGTACAAGTGCCGCAGGCTTAATCGGCCAAATACCTTGGTCTGCATCTAGACTCATGGCTAAACTGGAAACATCAAGTGAGACAAAAAGCTGACCAGATACTATTAAAACAACGTCAAACGTACTGGTTAATTGGGCATCATTCCAAAATGAACCTGTATTGCAACAGACTAATTTACCACACCATCTTCAAGCCAATATGGATGTATAGTGCCCAGCTATGGGGTTTTACTCACAAGTCCAATAGAGTCATTATCCAACGTAACCAAAATAATGTTTTTCAAATGGTCACCAACGCTTACTAACAGGGAAATACACAATGATTTACAAGTACAATTGATAGATGACGTCATCCGCGAATGTGCCATCAAACATGAAAAGAAACTTTTCATCCACACTAACGTTGAGGCCGTACAACTATACTGGATAGTACAAACGTGTGGTGGCACACAAGTTTATGCTTATCTCATAAGTACAAATGTCAACCTTACTAATGTATTAAACGAATTATTACGGCTTAAGATTGTACTTAGTAGCCATACCAATAAATTTGTTGAAAAAAAAAAAAAAAAAAATATTTTATATTTTAAGAAAATCGGTCGCAAGTTTGAATGGTACTTCAACATTTAAGTGGCCTCCACAATCTTCATTACCCGGGCGTTAATTATCGTTTATAATTTAGTCATTGTAAACTGCTCTTCCCTGTCTCTTTTTTGTAGGATGAGATGCAGGACGAACAAAACACGTATATATATATATATATATACATATATATATATATATATATATATATATATATATATATATATATATATATATATATATATATATATATATATATATATATATATATATATATATATATATATATATATATATATATATATATATATAAATATATATATATATATATATATATATATATATATATATATATATATATATATGTATATATATATATATATATATATATATATATATATATATATATATATATATATATATATATATATATATATATATATACATATATTATATATATATATATATATATATATATATATATATATATATATATATATATATATATATATATATATATATATATATAATATATAAAAAAACTAAAGAGGGTGAGAACGAGTTTAGGCGATCCTTTAATATTATTATTTTTCGTTGAATTTAGCTTTTAATCGAGTAAACAGTTTCTTAAACTATTGTGCCCTACTAAATTAAATCACATCTAGAATTGGTAAAAAGCCACCAAAATACGCAAAATACATTCTCTTCAAACCAAATTTAAAATTTTTTTGAGCAACTAAAATTCTACTGAAATAAAAAATTCGAGCCTCCCGGATACGCCAGTAGTTGCTTCTACAAGTTATAAATTAAATGTCTTAATTTCAACACAACAGATTAACATTCGGTATAAAGAAGTCGCTGGAATAGAATATATGACGGAAAATGGCACAATACTATTAAATGTGTTGGATTTAAAATATGTCAGAATTATTTACCAAGCAATTTAATTTTTTAAAAATTATGAAATATTTTTGATTTGACAAATGGGAAGATTGATAAATTGTTGAATTTTCTTTTTACTCATCTTTGCTCATTTCATATTCTGAAGTTTGTTAAAATTTGAAGAAATTTTTGTATATTCTAAAACTTATTTTTTTTTAGAACTTTTATCAATTCATACTGTTGAGAGTGCAGAACCCATTAGCAGAGCTATTGTTTGCTTCAGAACAGTCTGGCATGGAGCTATGTAATGTGTGCAGTTGGTAAATAAGAACGAATCTGTAACCGTGCGTTCTCGATTTGACGATTACAGGCCTAAGATCGTAAAAGCAAACCATGAAATATTTGAGCGTGTTTGGAGGAATGACACTTCAATTCGACAATTTGCTTAAGTTCTGAAAAATATCAATTTAAATTTTTTTGCAGTTTTTTGACTTTACTGGGATAACAATGGTACCTAGTCGTATACACAATTCTATAGTAAGAGCCGATAATTACTAGCGGTTTGTCATTATCTTTCAATTCAAATGATTAAAAAACATGATTTAAAATTTGTATGGAGAAAAGATTTAAATTTCAAATTTTACCCAAACCACTGTTGTAATGAAATAAGATTATACTTTCCTGTTGGGCCATTTTTTTTCAATACCGTTTTTCAAATTTTTATTTAATTTTTGATATAAACTAGAGCACGATTGCCGCCTGAAATCATATTTTGACCAATTGAAGGTGAATTTGATGCCACATTAGTAAATAATTAATAAACAAAGAACTACTCAAAACTAGAGATTAAGCTGTGGACAGAAAACAAAGATATACATACAAATGCCTGCTCCGTGAAACGAACACTGCGAGAAAGACAGAGAAATAATTGTTGAATTATTTATGAATGCAGCACTTTCCAAGCGCCTGAGTTTCTTTAATTAATCTCAGTTAATTTTTAAATAATTTAATTTCGTGGGTGAGTTTTAAGATCCACTGTGGATTAACCGTAATATAGCGCAAAACTCATTAATAAAATTATGTTTGTTTGCCTTATTGGTTCTATATGGTTACACACAAAAATAAGAGTGCCCTCAAGTGTTTCATTTCTCGCTCATGAAAATTACTCGCTCATGGGTTTGCGCTCATGAAACTCTCCAAATGTTTTTTCTCTAAAAATTTTTTTTTTAAATGTGCTAATCATATATAGGGAAAGTTAAAAGGTGCATTGGTAAAATATTTTGTTTGCAAAACTTCGAATAACACAAAATAAAATTTTTTAAATTTCGTTGTAAGCTTTTAACAGAACTTCCAAGCCTGCAGTTTTAAGTTACAATTTGTCGTAACTATATACAGAATGAGAATTCAACCAACGACATTGAATTGATATAAAAAATTTCATAAACGGTCACATCGATTTAACAAATTTTACAAATTTGCAAAAAAATTAAATAAACGCCAGGACTTTCAAAATATTTTAATTTTATTGATTCGATCAAAAAATCATCGACATTTTTGTAAACTTTATTTTCTAATTTTGAAATTTCAAAAATTAAAATAAGAAACCAAATTTGATGTTTATAATTTGAATTTTGGTCAGTTTTGAAAAACATACATATATCTTAAAACATACCAATCCACAGCAGTTTTTAAATTTCTTAATTTAATTGGTTTCTGTTCGAATGATAACTTTTAGTCGTATATATATAAAAATGGCAGTGTTTGGTTTTAGAATTTTGAATTTTCCATAAGAAATGAGTGGTAGACTTAATCGAAAGGTACATAAAAAAAACGAAAACATAATTTTTATTGGCGCCAAAGTTGTTTCTGGACAATTTTTTCTATTATTATGAAAGCAGGTCATAATTTGCAAGAAACATTTTTCCCATATTACCATAACAGATAACTTTGTTTTCATGAAGGGAAGTTTGTCCAACCTCCATATAAATATAATCCTCTACTATAATTAAGGACAGCACATTTTAATCGAGATTGGGACATCGGAAGCTACATACATGAACATAGAACTCAATCTAAATTAGGTTAACATCAAAAAATTCAAATGTAATTTATCGCTACCACCTTACACAATATGTCCATGCGTGTTTCTATATATATTATGTACATATATACACACACAAAAAAACACTAACAAGGATACCAAACAAAATGTTAATAAAAATAATAATAATAGTAATAGTAATGGCCATAATAATAAACTAAACTGAACCTAAAACCGAATAAAAAACCTAAAGACGAGAGAAACTTCTACATTTTTATTCTAGATTTAACTTGATTCTATTTCAACATCGACATTAGATGAAAATTGGTAGTTGTTCCTATGGGACATATAATCGTAAGTATATATATATAGAAACTATATATGTACATAGGTATATGTATATATGTATATACACAAAAACTAGAAACAACAAAAAAGGATATTTTAGAATAAAATAACCAAATAAAAATAGTTTTGTGTTCCATTTTATTTTATATTTTAATAAGGCTACCAAAATACCGAAAGCACTCTATATACGTACATATACACATCCATATACAAGAATAAAAAATAAACTTTGTGCCAGGTAAAATATCGGATGTATATAAGGATAATAATAATAATATCAACAGAATATATAATATGTACATGCGGATATGTTGTACATTTTTTTGTTGCCCAACCAAAATATAAAAAAAGGATATGCGAAGAAGAAATTGAAATAAAAAAATTGAGCAGGAGCGTACACACAAACATATATTAGGATCAATATTATTAAATTAAAATCTCTGAAGATACATAAAATTATCACAAAAAAGTGTTTTTCACTTTTTTGGAATTTTTATTTATTCGTTTCCAGGAGAGGATATATTAGTATTATTGTGTGTGACCTAGTGTGTCCGGGACGCAGGGTGTCATTAGGGATGGGCGAGGTAGGTTACGCCATTTTATCTACGCGGTTGTCGACACGTAAAATATAACGTAGATTACTTGGCGGTCAACTAATGTCGACAATTTACGATATTTTAGCGTTTTGAAATCGAATGCGCCAGTTTGGCCTGTCGAGACCACTATTTGGAATACCATCGAAAAGTTTAAATCCCAGTTTACAGTATTGCATAACACGCGTCTAAATAGACGGTTTGGTGTATCTGTCAACAGTGCTTTTTATTGCGCAATGATAACGGAATGTTTGCTGCCTGAAATTGAACCCCGACCTCGACGACATTTGGTTCCAAGAAGTCGGGGTTATTTTCATATAGCGCGCGAAGCAATGTACTTATTGAAAAATCATGTTGGCGAGCAATTAATTTCACGGTTCGGATCGTTGAATTGGCTATTTAGATCGTGTGCTCTTTTCTTTGGGGCTACACAAAGTTCAAATTCTATGTGAATAAACCAGCTAGATTTAAGGCATTGGAAGCCAACACTACTCGTGTCATTCGCCAAATGCCATTTGATATTATCGAACTCGTGATCAAAAATTGGAATTTCAGAAAAACCATCGCAGTTGCGGCCATCATTTGAAAGAAGTAATTTTTAAAAAATAAATGGCATGAAATGTTCTTTCGAATGATTCCATACATTTCGAAAGTTTCAATACGATTAAATTGAATTTTTTGAGTTTGCTTAATTTTTGCACAAAAGACCTCTATAGATTTCGTTATTATACGGATAAAATCACGCACATGTTGTTTGATGCTCCCTGTTTCTGGCATAACTGTCGGTGTGACTTTTGCACTTCAGCACTCTTTCCACTATATACCCCAAAATTTTTCGATACATCGGAAACGTGTGGACTCTTTGTGATAACAGTGATTTGATTAATATCGTACAAATTTCTTGCTTCTGTTGGAATTAGAGGCGTGTGAACGAACTATATGGCCAAAACTTTACTGCTGAATCGTGTTGAAGAATTAGCGGCAAAATAAAATTGCAAATTGCTAGCCAATCATACTAATTTTTGTAAATGTCTCTAACTTGAAGTGAATCAAAACCGATTTCTTGTACGTTTCGTCATTCATCAAAACGCACATCCACTAAATTTTGTGAAAATTTTGTCATCAGTCTGGCATATATTTTATCGAACAAGTGGTTATCTGACCGATTTAGCTTTTTAATAATTCGATAGCACTTATAGCCTTCCTGAACTCGAATTCGTTTTACCATGGAGTGGGGTGTGTTAAATTTTATGGCACGGTCTCTTTTTGTCTGATTTTTTGTGAGCCGTTTGTTCGATTTTTCTGTTAGCTGTTCTATACCATTCCACCGTTATAAAGAGGGCCCCACTCTATATAACGCTATATATCGTTGTTTTGGGTCAATTTTATAATTTTGTAATGGATAAACATGACGCTGAAGTTGATTCATGGTATTTGAGCACGATTAGTTTTAAATTCCGCTCTTCTTAAAAGGGAATTTAAATGCATTGACGGACATTCTATAAAACTATCACCAATAACGCATTATTGTTCCTACAGAAATTTGGTCACCCTTTAGTTAAGGCCTAATTGACAAAACCAATCTAGGAATTGATTACATAATCGACGTTGTCTACGTTCTTAACGTTATCTATGGTTTGTCGACAATCAATGAAGAAAATAATAGATTGCGCGTAAAATTTTTAGTTGAATTTCGTATCAATATTCTGTCATGTGTCCTGTATAATGCTGACCCGGTGCATTACAGCTTAAATAGTCAGGTCAATTTTTTTTCAGGTCAATCTAAATTGGTGCGTTTAATTGGTGTTATACCGCCGTTAGGTTCAACATCTGTAATATTTAAAAAAAACAAAATATTTTTTTAATTTAAGTTTTGATTGGCCAGTAGTATCTATTTTTAAGGAGTCACACTGCGACACACCCTAAAAAGAGAAATTCGGCCTTACTCTTAGGTCGAATTCCATTAGGTCGAAATCCAAAAATAAAAACAATTTCGGTCTAAACAAAAGTCGCCTAATTTTGATAGTTTGGGTCAAATTAAAAAAAAACCATGAGGTGAAATACGATTTGATGCGTTATAACCTAAATATGTAGTTAGGTCAAATGTTTTATTTTAGTTTAGATCGGTACACAAAAAAAAAGAATTTGAATCTAAATTGGTGTGTTTAATTGACGTTATTCTGGGTAAGGTTCAAGTTCTTTAATATTTAAAAACTTGGTATAAAGTAAAAGAAAACTCTGTCTAAATTTGGTATGCCTGTAATATCCATTTTTAAGAAGACACACTTATAACTAGGTTCATTTTGTTTAGGTCGAAATAAAAAATAAAATCCATTTTGGTCTAAAAAAAATTTGCCTAGTTTTCATAGGTTAGGTCGAATTATATTTTGAAATTTAGTTGAAGAATATGGTGTAATTCGATTCGGTGCACTATATTTGAAAAGTAATGTCAATTTTTATTTATTTTAATTCAGATCGAAATATCACAAGAAAAAGGAATTTGACTATTAATTGGCGTTATTCTGGGTTAGGTTCAAGTTCTCTACAATTTAATTTATTCTAAAAGAAAAGCAGATCAAGTTTGAGTTTTGATAGGCGTCCTTCTTTAAGGAGACTTTTAAAAGAATATTCGGATTAGCTCTTAGGTCGAATTTCTTGAGGTCGAAATCCAAAAATAAAAGCCAATTTGACCTACAAAAAATTTGCCTAATTTTCGTAGGGTAGATCGATTACATTTTAAAATTTAGTCAAAAAATATCATGAAAAGATTTTCGGATACAGTGCATTATATCCTAAATAGTTAGGTCAATTTTTTTTATTTTAATTCAGATCCTAATTACACAAAAAAACGGATTTGAATCTTAATTGGCATGTTTTATTGGCGTTATTCTGGGTAAGGGTCTAGTTTAAGTATTAATGAGTATCTAAGTTTAAGGAATACCAATCCGACACACACCAATACCAAAAAACGGCCTAACTCTTTGGTCGAATTTGTTTAGGTCGAAATTCAAAAATAAAAGCCATTTCGGCCTACATAAAAATGTGCCTAATTTTCATATGTTAGGTCGAATTACCTCTTGAAATTAGGTTAAAAAAAATCTAAATTTAGAACAAAATTTCACAAAAAAAATATTTTGAATCTAAATTGGTGTTATTCTGGGTTAGGTAACAACGTCAAAGCCCTCTTTGGCTATACTTGACGTTTGAAGGAGATACATTTTTTCTCATAAATTATTTATTCACGATTTGTCAAAAATGTAATTAGAGTCGTGAGACAAAGAACGGTGAGAAGATAAAAATGGCATAACCGCAATGATGCAGGTTTAATTACCCTATTAGTCCAACATCATCAAAAGTCAGTGATGACATTAAATTCGATAAACTATTTCTAGGTTACGTGATAACTCTCTGAGATGAAATGATCGGAAAAAAGTTGTGTTTGTAATCAAAGATTAGAAAAACTATTAGTTCCACATGAAATAAGTGTTCAGACTCCTTCAGATTTTTGTCGGAAAATCGAAACACTATCGGTGGGAAAACTAATCAGTTTCGAACATGTATTTACTATCGCTGATGTTACACGTCCTATAATCGGTACAGACTTTCTTATCAAGTTTGATTCGGAGGACCTGATGAATTAAACATTAATAGACAGTCGCGCAGCGAGAAAGTATATAGCAGCTCCTTTAACGTTTCGTGTAGAACAGGTTTTTTACTTGACAAATTTCCAACTTTACACACGAACCTAGATACGATATCCCGGTGAAACATAGCGTAAAACACCCAATTGAAATAAGTGGTGTTCTTCCTATTTGCAAACTAAGGCGTTTAGATCCACATAAATTTAAATTTCAGGGAATGAAAATCAGCATAAGAAACAACAAGAGCTTTGGTTGTTCAATTTTTAG
Organism: Tipula unca; assembly: GCA_951394425.1. Taxonomy (NCBI): domain Eukaryota; kingdom Metazoa; phylum Arthropoda; class Insecta; order Diptera; family Tipulidae; genus Tipula; species Tipula unca. The sequence continues at coordinate 104,173,489 of OX596382.1, read as the reverse complement.
TAATATTGATTTAGTTAAAGCGTTTATTAAATTCCGGTGGTTTAAAAAGACATTCTCAAAACCGCAACTCATTGTTTTATTGCTATGGTGAAACTACTCTAATGGCCCAAGTGCAGCTCAAAAATCTTTCTGATCTAAGAAAAGATAGCTTGATTCGCCTACTGAATGCGAAATCACTTTAACAGATATTAAACCTTCGATTTATGATTCTGGTTTATTGAATTTTCCATGTAATACTGCTGATTTTGTTTTAACTATACTCACGCATCTAGAGTGTAGCGAATGGGGGTGTCTTGGAAACAACAGTAAAATGTGACCGTCAGCCAATCTCACATTTATCAAGAGAACTTTCAAATTCTGAGTAGAACTCTTAGCGATTTTCGATTTATTTATGCATTAGTATATAAGTCGATCCATGAACACCAATAACAAATGCGTGTACTTACAAAAACGAATTGTAAGCCAGTAGAGCACGTCAATTAAAATATATAAAGTACAATTTTTGTGCAGACTACTACATAATATAACAGGAGTCAGCAATGTAGACCTTATATCCCCCTAGATTTCAGAAAAGCTATATTAAATGACTTTCATAACTTATCCCATAGTGCATTAAAGTAAAATTAAAATGTTAGTACTTTAACCTTTCTGGCCTTCAATGATATCAACGAATGGATTAAAAGTTGCATAGGTCATCAAACTACAAAAATAACACAAAATACAAAACACAGTTTCAACCCGTGGTGGATGAGAAATTTAAACATATATTTATATGGACTTAGTTGGACTTTTATCACCCTTGAAAGGTTGTATGTATAAATTTTAACAAATTTTGACCGCTTTACTATAAATGGCTCGAAGCCATTTCATTACAGATCTGAACATAACCGCACTCATTGACAACTATATTTCTAGAATCCGCGTTTCTTTGGAAATATCTACTGATCAAATATCTTAGGGGTTTTTCGTATATAACCCCAGCCCAACGGAATGGCTGAGCGATTCCACCATACACCGAAAGAAGAATTGTTAGCATGCGTCAAAACGATACTAATTGGGTCGACGAGCTTCTTTTCGTTTCGTTAGGTCTGATTTTGAATCGTTATCAGTAGATTTGGTCTATAGACAAAATCTACGTGTACCAAAAGAATTAAATGTTGCAAACTACATCACAAACTACATCACAAATATTCGGATTAGCTCTTAGGTCGTAACTAATCTGTTTTCATTAGAGCCATGGCTTAATCGCAGTTGGATCTATGGTTATAATTCCAAAAGCTTGCACAGTTGTTTTAGTCCGTAATAATAGAGTAAGAGTAGGTGCTACACCACCATATGAAAGATCGTTTGAGGTAATTATTTTTTGTTGAAGGGGAGTAATGTATGTTATTGTTGTTGATTTGTTTGTAATTTGCGGTACTACTCGTACTAATAAATAAGACCAATTCGTCGGATTTAGTAGTAATACTTGGTGACTTCAATCTGCCATAGATCGTCTAGAAACTCGATTACGAAGTGATGAGTTTCCTTCTAACATTACAGATGAATTGATTTCCGTCGACAATTGTTCAATTACCCAATGATCGTGCCCAGTTTTTGGATCTCTTCTTTACTACCATGTATTTAGGTTAAAATACACTTCTTATCTAAACAATGACCAAGATAAAATTAAAACCAATCCAAACAATTTTTGGATATACATACTTTAAATGTAAATGAGAAATTTAGGGGTACGCGGCAAATATGGCTTACAAACAAATCCGACCCCAAGGAAATACCTGATATGTTCGCGTTTTTTTTTCTATCTTTATACAGGACCAATAGACATTAACACAAGGGACCACAGCACAAGCATTTAATAACAAAAAAATATATCAATCTATTCCCCCACTGATGAAATAATTATGTATGCAGTGAAAGAATATTTTGGTCTATGCATTAGGAATTCTTTTCAACCTGTAGTTAGTAACCGGTGTATTTTCTAATAAATAGAAAATAGCAAAAATCACACCAATACAAATCGGGTATAAACGAGAAGACATTACATGTTACAGAGGGGTTTCAATGATTTCATTAATTCTAAAAGTATCTGAGCTGGTTACATTGGCACGTCACATATCTGTCAAATAACATGGATCCATATATCAGGCAGATCAACATCTACGAGTTTAGTGCAATTTACATGTACAACGATCAAAGAAATTGACAAGCACTATCAGATGGAAGTGATGTACACCGACTTCAGTGAAGCATTTGACTTCGTTTGTCATCGAAAGATTCTTGATAATCTCCATGCAATTTCAATGTTCCTTCAAATTTGTAAGGTGGTTCAACTCTTATTTATCGAACCGTACTGAATATGTGTTAATTGGAAATAAGTAATCCAAAGTTATCAGAGTTACAACGAGTATTCCTCAAGCATCTCACATTGAACCCCCGATATTTCTTCTTTTCATCGACCGAGATACTGAGGTCATAAAAAATTCCAATGTGGTCATATATGATATTAAAATCTTTAATACTTTAAGGAAACGGGTGTTATTGACCAACTTGAATAAAAAAATTAATGGCCTTAAAGAATTGTGTGGACCCACTAATTACATTTAAATATCAAAAACAGCAAGAATATCTGTCGTTTCACAGGAAAAAATCCTATAAGGCCAATGTATATTATTGATGCTGGACTTTGTCTATGTATCAAATCGAAAGTAGAATATTCAGCAATTATCTGGAGTCCTTACTATTCAATCAATATCAATATAGGATTGAAAGCATTCAAAACAAATCCTCTTGTTTCTACTAAAGAAAACTAACTGGAATTATGACTACTATTTACCTTACCAAGAATATATTATAGAAAATACATTATTGAAAATATTTCATTTCATTTTCCAGGTTCCAATTGATGTCAACTTATCTACAGACAGCTACAAGAAAACATTGAAGTTTTTCTTTTTAAATTTTATAAAATTTTAATTCAAATCACGACAGATATATAAAATTTTAATTTTGTTTAATTTAACAAACAGTTATTTTTTTTTTTTGAATGTGAAATAAAAAATAAGTTTGAAATCTTACCTGTATCAACTAAATTGATTATAAAAATAGTAAAAGGTAGAATCTGATTTTAGGTGGGAAAATTATTACATTTAAAATTAATTCAAAAAATTTTAAAAATATCTAAATTTTTTTAAAATCATTAGTTTGGGATATTTTGAAAAATAACTCAAGTTTTGTTTCTATAATTTTAATCAAAATTATCAAATTTAGGAATTTTTAAAAATGCATTACCCAAATTCCGATAGAATTCATATACTAAGTTGAAAATTTCAAATCGGATTATATATAGACAATGGATTTTATATAGAGGGCTTCGTATACCTATAATTATATAGACAACTTATTTTGGTTACCATGCTTCTTACAGATTTAAACATTGTTTAAAATTCCCCGTTATAACTGTTCACTGTTATAATTTTACAATTCAATAGTGGCACGTTGAGTAAAATTGGGGTTATTTGTGGCAAACTTCATGATTCAAAAAAATGTGATAAGACGAGAAATGATCTATCAGTAAATTGCCGTAGTAATTACGAGAAAAATCACACAGTGAACTACAGAGGTTGCCCAGTATATCTGGATTTGACGTGTAAGACCAACCCAAAGTGACGGTCTGAGCAAGGAATGCTTAAGTCACGGTAAAATTAAAGAAATATACCTTCAAAAATATCAATTGTTCAACTAACGAATTATAGCACACTCAACCACACATAATGACATGGAGAAAATTACAAGCAATTTTGCATAACCATGAGTTTTATGCAAAATATCGTCGAAAGCCAAAAATAACGCTGCTAAAGATAGCTGTATGGAATGCGCACGATTTGTCACAGCATACTAGTTGTCACAGGGTTTAATTCCTTTTAGTCGATCAAAATATTAAGATCAAATAATTAAGAAGACCAAGGAACACCAAGGAATCGAGTGTTTCTTTAATGAACTCTCGGCGACCGAGAAAACAGATTATTTACTATAGAAGGCAGAAAAAAAACTAAAGAGCCCACCAATATTGCAACCAGATGGACATTTGGCCAGAAGTGATGTAGAACAGTTGCTATTGCTTTCTCTAACCACTTGAAAAAAGTATTCACGCCCAACTAACAACAATGAACTACCAGAATTTACGGAGGACCATTCGAGACCAATTCCTGTAAAATTTAAGTGGAAAAAAGGTAAAAAAGATAAAAGGTAAAAAAAAGTCATAATTTATATCTTTAATAAAGCTATTATAATACGTGGGTATTTCCATAAAAAATGGGAAACATCGCTAATTATATGATTCCAAAGCCTGGAAACACACGTTGGATCGTACATGCCAAAAGCTTACTTTCGATAATTTCGAAACACTTTGAAAAGATGATATTATAAAAACTAAAACCAATATTACCTGAAAGACATACCAAACAACAACTATGGGTCTCGAGACCAACATGGTGCTTTAGGGCAGGTGCACAGAGTTGTTATCACAATTAACCTCGCCGTTGAAGAAAATAAATATTTTTCGTCAGGTTTCCTAGACATTGCGCAAGCTTTCGACAAATTATGGCATGAGGGCCTTATATATAAAATTAAAACTCGCCTGTCAAAAAAATTTCATGCAGTCCTTGAAGGCTACTTGTTTCAAAGGAAATGCCAGCAAGATGACATAACCGCAAGAGCTCCACAAGGCAGCGTACTGAGGCCAGTATTGTATGTATTTGTTGTATACTGCCGATACACCAACAACTGATAATTCACAAAGTGCATCAAAATAATTGCAAGTACACTTATACAAAATTGGAAATTGGCAAAGAACGTGGCGGATAAAAGCGAATGAAAATAAAAGAAAAGTTTTTTTTAAACAAACACACATAACATTTACGTTAAATAAGCGTACATGTCCAGTGGTGAAATTAAACAATGTCACAAACACTCAACAAACAAATGCAAATACTTAGGACTTCATATTGATAGAAGATTGACATATATATATCTTATATCGACATATGTAATTCATTGTAAGCTGAACACTTCTTGTTAGTTTCGTCTAAAGAAAGATCGATAGGCAGGCACCTCATTCGATCCTAATTCAAATTTGCATTTTTTAAGCATTTAACATTTTCAGCGGAACAGTAAAATATAATAAAAGAGTATATTTGAAAGAAAGTTACACACAACACACACACACACATACACACACAAGGAAAAAAGTTTAAATAAATTATATAAAAATAAAAAAAAATTGAAAAATAATTTCCGATAAGAAATTTTCCTGTTTTAATTTCCGTTTAAAATATGACAATTTTCTTTTCATTTCGATTTTTATTTTATGTTTTATTTTAAGAACGCAAATCGATTTCCTTCTGTTCAAATTTTCAGGTTTTCAGCTTTTTATTTTATATAATGTATACGAACGTATATACATACATACACATTGTGTTCCTCAACAACTTTTTTTTTTCCATATTCCAATATTTCAAGAAAGTCAACAAAAAATACAAAAAAAACAATTACTTGTATGTCTACGTTATGTAATTGAATTGTATGTAAGTTAAACTGTAATTTTTCAAAAGACATAAAAACAAATATGTTGTTCTTGTAAAAGCACAAAAAAAAAATTCAATTACATGTTAATTTAGTAGAAAATGGCGTGTGCTGCCGTTTTTATCCTTTGCGCGCGTCTGATGAATGGTTTTGAAAAGGAAAATTGAAAATTCGTTTTTGTCGTTTCGTTTGTGCTTTTTCTTTCTTTTTTTTTTTTGAAAAAGTCAAAAATTAATTTTCTCAATTTATTAAAAAATGTCGTCAATGAAATTTTTTTTTGGTTTCTATTTATATTTTGATTGGTGCAAAGCTTTCAATTCCCTGAATCAGAATAATTTATTATTTTGTGAAAGATTAATAATGGAAAATTGTATTAATGAACTCACTGTTCTCTTATGTCACTCTGTACATAATGTTATATGTCACTCTTATGTCACTCTGTACATAATGTTATATCACAAGATTCCCGATATGCAGCAAAATAGTTCATTTGCGGTTTCTATATATGTATATGTAGTTATTCAACAACCAACAATATTGTTGTAGATTTAGTTCTACTAAATACCTATTTGAAACCTGTTGTAATATACAAAATGGATATCTTAGAAAGAATGAAAAAAACATATTTTTTGAGGGATTTAAAACATAAACAAAAAGTTGATTGGAAAAAATGTTGATATCTCAAAAAATTATTGCTCTCCCATGTATGTTTTTTTAAACATAAAAATCAATAATTTTGTGGAATAAAATTATTGAAGTGAATATAAATGAATTATGTGTATTAGGAAAATAGAAAAAAAAAATTTATTTACTGATAACAACACAATAAATAATATTAAAAACTTCAATGCTTCAAAGCATAAATCATTGAGTTGAATATTGGATTTCAAAATATAATTTGTGTAAAAAAATTAAAAAAACTGACCAATATAATTCTGACATAAATAGTACATAGATCTAGGATACGTATTAGACGAAGCAATTATTTGTTATAAAAGCTTTAAATGATTAGAAGGCTGAACAAAACGTAAAATATATTTTCCCAAACATTTCATAAGTATGTATATAAAGCTCTAGTACTGTTGTTTGCTGTTTGGTTTGTATATAAAAAAAAAAGTTTCCATAACTACGCGAACTCTACTGAGACGTACATACGAGAAAAGTTTTTTTTTAAATGTTAAACACAAATTTAACACTTAATTTATTTTAAGATATTTTTAGTTTAATGCAAAATAATAACTTTGGATTAGTTTTTAATAAATTCTTGCTAAATCATATTCTCGTCGTGCATATAATATGAAGTGGTTTAGTAAAAATATTATTAAATTTTGAAGCTATATGTAAGAGATTAACATTATATTGCTAATAAATGCGATGATGACGTGAAGCTGTTTGGTTTTTGTCGTTTACGTGATTTGTAATAATTCTACTGGATGATTGCAATACTTTTTACTCAATTTGAAAATTTGGAATAAAATTACAGCCATTATAAAACAAACTAAAATAAAAACTCTCGATACCAATTTTTGGACGACCTTACCTTGCACTCACATAGTAAAACACACGAAAAATTGTCTAGCACTGATGCAAGATAATTTTTCGTGTGTTTCTCTATGTGAGTATTTGGAATAGTCGAATAAAATGTTAATTTTAAATTTTATTTATTATTGTATAGATTTTAGTTTTGTATATCATTTTGGGTGATTCCTCCTTAAAGTCAGAGTAGAGCAACTTCTGATTTTTATATATCAAGTTTTAATTGATTGTTAAAATTGTAATAATGTTCTGTTTTGTATTGACTACTGGTAAATGGTTATGTGGTTGGCTGGATTATCACTTAATCACTTTAAAATAATATAAGTTGATGAAGAATTATTATTTACCGAAGTTAGCTCAAAAATTGCAAAGAAAACTTCAACAAATTTGCTGAGTGCGAAATATGTGCAAAATTATCCGAGTTAGTTGAATGATTTCAATTGTCTTCGTATTAAATTTGTGTCCGTGTAGGTATAACTATACTAGTTGATTGTTTTTTAAGTTTTCATATAAAATTTGAACAGCAGATCTTACTGTTATTGCCAGTAAATGATAACGTATTCAAATTTAAAGATTGAATTATAGGTAATGCTTTGTATGCTCCGTGAAATTGATTTTTTAAGTTTTGATACAAATATAAGTTCGTCAAATGTTTAAATTCTATTCTGCACCGAAACTATAAAATGGAGTATGAGTGAACATTTTAAATAAAATGTCCGTCCACACAAAATATTGGCAGCTTTCGATATTAAAAAAATAACTGGTTCAAATTAAGTCATTCTAACACCAAGCTAAATATTTTAACTTGTAATTTTAATTAATATTGAATTGGATTTTAAAAGTATACTCAAATTCAATTCTTTAATATATATATATATTTTTTAAATGGAGGTTCTCAGAATTCCTACAACACAAATGCACAGTACCACCACTTTATTCAGATGAGTTAATCAAACTTCATTTTGAGGTGGAGAAAAAAAAGGCTATCGTTTGGATTTAAAAAATGATTTGTTGAACAAGAGACTTTGATTTGCAATTTACAAAAAGTTTTAATGCTAAAAGTATTCAAATTCGTTTAAAAATATCAGTTTTGGCTCCAAGAGCTTAATTCACCACAGTTAAAATATTTAACTTTTTAACTTCGATTGGCACACACACTAAGTCTGCAAAGTATATCTACTAGAACTTAGTTTTACCACTAATAGGTTCCTGAAATTTATCAAGTGAGCTTTGTAAATATATCATATTGCCTAATCAGAATCTTTTAACAATTTTTCACAATATAAGTGAAAGCTTTTAACGGTTGAGCACAAAAATCAACTGAATTATCCCTTTTTTAAATATGATGTTTCAATATAGCCATTGAGCAACAATTATTATGTAAATAAAATCTTTCTTATTGTATTACAAGTTTTTAACGAAGATCTTTTTGGTATTCTAAACAAAATTTCAAGGTTGTACTGGAAGTTCGGCAGTTAAAAGCTCCCAGCGATAAGAAACATTGGAATATTCTCTTTTAAAATTCTTGGCAAAATTTAAAGATGTAATTTCACAGTTATACAAAGCATTGATGAAATTAAATTCGAAAAACACCATAATATCATCTAACTTCAGAACTGCTTAAGATTTTGAAACATATTCCGAAAAAACTTGAGTATAGTTGATGGGATTTCCGTAATTATTAAAATCTGGTGAAACCATATGGCAACAAAGGTGTTTTTAATCAAAATTATGGTTCTAAGTTAGCAAACAAATCAGAACTCACACGATTTCTAGTTTAATCAGTATGCCTTGATTCAAATAATTTGAAAGAAGTTGAATTCATAAGCATGAATTTTGTTTATTTTATTGGAATCCGGAATTTGATGTATCAATTTAATATCAAATTAACTAAAAAAATTTAAAATAAAAGACGGTAACTGAAGACTTGTTGTAGTACCACGTTGTATGTTAGTACAAACTTGAAATTCTATAAAAAAAATCCTGGTAAACCTATAGTTATCTAACTAAAACATATAAAAACTTTCTTAAATGTAGAAAGTATAGGTAACTAAGGACCGGGTGTTTTATCACGTCCAATGTTAGTACAAAATGGAAATTTAGGAAAAAAAATCCTGCTGAACCAAGGACTGTACTCAGCTAGTAGTATGTTTAAAAGGTAGCTGAGAGCTTTATCTAAATAAACAAAAATTAAAGCTTTCCTAAATTTAAAAGTTTCAAACTTAATTTTTTTTAAATCTGTAACTTACTAAAAACCATCAAAGTTTTCTTAAATCTAGAAGATAGGTAATTAAGGACACAAAGTGTTTTATCAAGTTGAATGTTGGTGCAAAATTGAAATTTTAAGGTAATTCTCCTACTCAACCAAGAATCGTACCCAGATAGCGATATGTCTTTTCAAATTTGTATTAACATACATCGTGGTAAAACACCCCTGTCCTAAGCCATTTAGCTTTTAGATTGAGCATTGTTTTTACTAATCACCATAATGTTTTGATTATTTACTTTAAACAATTGCATGCTTCAGGGCCGAACACCCAGAAGGGTTTGTAGTTAGATCTCTTGTTTTATAGATTTGGTAATTTTTCTACTTTCGCTAATTAGACAAGCTTTAAACACACAAATTTGTCATAAATGTGTTCTAATTGTTGTTTTTGTCATTTTAGGACAAATTTTGAACAAACTTAAACTTTGGAAAATTTAGGAATTTAGAATCAATTAATAGCTTTCAGATAAATCTGATTAAGATTTTGAAACATATTCCGAAAAAACTTGAGTATAGTTGATGGGATTTCCGTAATTATTAAAATCTGGTGAAACCATATGGCAACAAAGGTGTTTTTAATCAAAATTATGGTTCTAAGTTAGCAAACAAATCAGAACTCACACGATTTCTAGTTTAATCAGTATGCCTTGATTCAAATAATTTGAAAGAAGTTGAATTCATAAGCATGAATTTTGTTTATTTTATTGGAATCCGGAATTTGATGTATCAATTTAATATCAAATTAACTAAAAAAATTTAAAATAAAAGACGGTAACTGAAGACTTGTTGTAGTACCACGTTGTATGTTAGTACAAACTTGAAATTCTATAAAAAAAAATCCTGGTAAACCTATAGTTATCTAACTAAAACATATAAAAACTTTCTTAAATGTAGAAAGTATAGGTAACTAAGGACCGGGTGTTTTATCACGTCCAATGTTAGTACAAAATGGAAATTTAGGAAAAAAAATCCTGCTGAACCAAGGACTGTACCCAGCTAGTAGTATGTTTAAAAGGTAGCTGAGAGCTTTATCTAAATAAACAAAAATTAAAGCTTTCCTAAATTTAAAAGTTTCAAACTTAATTTTTTTTAAATCTGTAACTTACTAAAAACCATCAAAGTTTTCTTAAATCTAGAAGATAGGTAATTAAGGACACAAAGTGTTTTATCAAGTTGAATGTTGGTGCAAAATTGAAATTTTAAGGTAATTCTCCTACTCAACCAAGAATCGTACCCAGATAGCGATATGTCTTTTCAAATTTGTATTAACATACATCGTGGTAAAACACCCCTGTCCTAAGCCATTTAGCTTTTAGATTGAGCATTGTTTTTACTAATCACCATAATGTTTTGATTATTTACTTTAAACAATTGCATGCTTCAGGGCCGAACACCCAGAAGGGTTTGTAGTTACATCTCTTGTTTTATAGATTTGGTAATTTTTCTACTTTCGCTAATTAGACAAGCTTTAAACACACAAATTTGTCATAAATGTGTTCTAATTGTTGTTTTTGTCATTTTAGGACAAATTTTGAACAAACTTAAACTTTGGAAAATTTAGGAATTTAGAATCAATTAATAGCTTTCAGATAAATCTGATTAAGATTTTGAAACATATTCCGAAAAAACTTGAGTATAGTTGATGGGATTTCCGTAATTATTAAAATCTGGTGAAACCATATGGCAACAAAGGTGTTTTTAATCAAAATTATGGTTCTAAGTTAGCAAACAAATCAGAACTCACACGATTTCTAGTTTAATCAGTATGCCTTGATTCAAATAATTTGAAAGAAGTTGAATTCATAAGCATGAATTTTGTTTATTTTATTGGAATCCGGAATTTGATGTATCAATTTAATATCAAATTAACTAAAAAAATTTAAAATAAAAGACGGTAACTGAAGACTTGTTGTAGTACCACGTTGTATGTTAGTACAAACTTGAAATTCTATAAAAAAAAATCCTGGTAAACCTATAGTTATCTAACTAAAACATATAAAAACTTTCTTAAATGTAGAAAGTATAGGTAACTAAGGACCGGGTGTTTTATCACGTCCAATGTTAGTACAAAATGGAAATTTAGGAAAAAAAATCCTGCTGAACCAAGGACTGTACCCAGCTAGTAGTATGTTTAAAAGGTAGCTGAGAGCTTTATCTAAATAAACAAAAATTAAAGCTTTCCTAAATTTAAAAGTTTCAAACTTAATTTTTTTTAAATCTGTAACTTACTAAAAACCATCAAAGTTTTCTTAAATCTAGAAGATAGGTAATTAAGGACACAAAGTGTTTTATCAAGTTGAATGTTGGTGCAAAATTGAAATTTTAAGGTAATTCTCCTACTCAACCAAGAATCGTACCCAGATAGCGATATGTCTTTTCAAATTTGTATTAACATACATCGTGGTAAAACACCCCTGTCCTAAGCCATTTAGCTTTTAGATTGAGCATTGTTTTTACTAATCACCATAATGTTTTGATTATTTACTTTAAACAATTGCATGCTTCAGGGCCGAACACCCAGAAGGGTTTGTAGTTAGATCTCTTGTTTTATAGATTTGGTAATTTTTCTACTTTCGCTAATTAGACAAGCTTTAAACACACAAATTTGTCATAAATGTGTTCTAATTGTTGTTTTTGTCATTTTAGGACAAATTTTGAACAAACTTAAACTTTGGAAAATTTAGGAATTTAGAATCAATTAATAGCTTTCAGATAAATCTGATTAAGATTTTGAAACATATTCCGAAAAAACTTGAGTATAGTTGATGGGATTTCCGTAATTATTAAAATCTGGTGAAACCATATGGCAACAAAGGTGTTTTTAATCAAAATTATGGTTCTAAGTTAGCAAACAAATCAGAACTCACACGATTTCTAGTTTAATCAGTATGCCTTGATTCAAATAATTTGAAAGAAGTTGAATTCATAAGCATGAATTTTGTTTATTTTATTGGAATCCGGAATTTGATGTATCAATTTAATATCAAATTAACTAAAAAAATTTAAAATAAAAGACGGTAACTGAAGACTTGTTGTAGTACCACGTTGTATGTTAGTACAAACTTGAAATTCTATAAAAAAAAATCCTGGTAAACCTATAGTTATCTAACTAAAACATATAAAAACTTTCTTAAATGTAGAAAGTATAGGTAACTAAGGACCGGGTGTTTTATCACGTCCAATGTTAGTACAAAATGGAAATTTAGGAAAAAAAATCCTGCTGAACCAAGGACTGTACCCAGCTAGTAGTATGTTTAAAAGGTAGCTGAGAGCTTTATCTAAATAAACAAAAATTAAAGCTTTCCTAAATTTAAAAGTTTCAAACTTAATTTTTTTTAAATCTGTAACTTACTAAAAACCATCAAAGTTTTCTTAAATCTAGAAGATAGGTAATTAAGGACACAAAGTGTTTTATCAAGTTGAATGTTGGTGCAAAATTGAAATTTTAAGGTAATTCTCCTACTCAACCAAGAATCGTACCCAGATAGCGATATGTCTTTTCAAATTTGTATTAACATACATCGTGGTAAAACACCCCTGTCCTAAGCCATTTAGCTTTTAGATTGAGCATTGTTTTTACTAATCACCATAATGTTTTGATTATTTACTTTAAACAATTGCATGCTTCAGGGCCGAACACCCAGAAGGGTTTGTAGTTACATCTCTTGTTTTATAGATTTGGTAATTTTTCTACTTTCGCTAATTAGACAAGCTTTAAACACACAAATTTGTCATAAATGTGTTCTAATTGTTGTTTTTGTCATTTTAGGACAAATTTTGAACAAACTTAAACTTTGGAAAATTTAGGAATTTAGAATCAATTAATAGCTTTCAGATAAATCTGATTAAGATTTTGAAACATATTCCGAAAAAACTTGAGTATAGTTGATGGGATTTCCGTAATTATTAAAATCTGGTGAAACCATATGGCAACAAAGGTGTTTTTAATCAAAATTATGGTTCTAAGTTAGCAAACAAATCAGAACTCACACGATTTCTAGTTTAATCAGTATGCCTTGATTCAAATAATTTGAAAGAAGTTGAATTCATAAGCATGAATTTTGTTTATTTTATTGGAATCCGGAATTTGATGTATCAATTTAATATCAAATTAACTAAAAAAATTTAAAATAAAAGACGGTAACTGAAGACTTGTTGTAGTACCACGTTGTATGTTAGTACAAACTTGAAATTCTATAAAAAAAATCCTGGTAAACCTATAGTTATCTAACTAAAACATATAAAAACTTTCTTAAATGTAGAAAGTATAGGTAACTAAGGACCGGGTGTTTTATCACGTCCAATGTTAGTACAAAATGGAAATTTAGGAAAAAAAATCCTGCTGAACCAAGGACTGTACTCAGCTAGTAGTATGTTTAAAAGGTAGCTGAGAGCTTTATCTAAATAAACAAAAATTAAAGCTTTCCTAAATTTAAAAGTTTCAAACTTAATTTTTTTTAAATCTGTAACTTACTAAAAACCATCAAAGTTTTCTTAAATCTAGAAGATAGGTAATTAAGGACACAAAGTGTTTTATCAAGTTGAATGTTGGTGCAAAATTGAAATTTTAAGGTAATTCTCCTACTCAACCAAGAATCGTACCCAGATAGCGATATGTCTTTTCAAATTTGTATTAACATACATCGTGGTAAAACACCCCTGTCCTAAGCCATTTAGCTTTTAGATTGAGCATTGTTTTTACTAATCACCATAATGTTTTGATTATTTACTTTAAACAATTGCATGCTTCAGGGCCGAACACCCAGAAGGGTTTGTAGTTACATCTCTTGTTTTATAGATTTGGTAATTTTTCTACTTTCGCTAATTAGACAAGCTTTAAACACACAAATTTGTCATAAATGTGTTCTAATTGTTGTTTTTGTCATTTTAGGACAAATTTTGAACAAACTTAAACTTTGGAAAATTTAGGAATTTAGAATCAATTAATAGCTTTCAGATAAATCTGATTAAGATTTTGAAACATATTCCGAAAAAACTTGAGTATAGTTGATGGGATTTCCGTAATTATTAAAATCTGGTGAAACCATATGGCAACAAAGGTGTTTTTAATCAAAATTATGGTTCTAAGTTAGCAAACAAATCAGAACTCACACGATTTCTAGTTTAATCAGTATGCCTTGATTCAAATAATTTGAAAGAAGTTGAATTCATAAGCATGAATTTTGTTTATTTTATTGGAATCCGGAATTTGATGTATCAATTTAATATCAAATTAACTAAAAAAATTTAAAATAAAAGACGGTAACTGAAGACTTGTTGTAGTACCACGTTGTATGTTAGTACAAACTTGAAATTCTATAAAAAAAAATCCTGGTAAACCTATAGTTATCTAACTAAAACATATAAAAACTTTCTTAAATGTAGAAAGTATAGGTAACTAAGGACCGGGTGTTTTATCACGTCCAATGTTAGTACAAAATGGAAATTTAGGAAAAAAAATCCTGCTGAACCAAGGACTGTACCCAGCTAGTAGTATGTTTAAAAGGTAGCTGAGAGCTTTATCTAAATAAACAAAAATTAAAGCTTTCCTAAATTTAAAAGTTTCAAACTTAATTTTTTTTAAATCTGTAACTTACTAAAAACCATCAAAGTTTTCTTAAATCTAGAAGATAGGTAATTAAGGACACAAAGTGTTTTATCAAGTTGAATGTTGGTGCAAAATTGAAATTTTAAGGTAATTCACCTACTCAACCAAGAATCGTACCCAGATAGCGATATGTCTTTTCAAATTTGTATTAACATACATCGTGGTAAAACACCCCTGTCCTAAGCCATTTAGCTTTTAGATTGAGCATTGTTTTTACTAATCACCATAATGTTTTGATTATTTACTTTAAACAATTGCATGCTTCAGGGCCGAACACCCAGAAGGGTTTGTAGTTAGATCTCTTGTTTTATAGATTTGGTAATTTTTCTACTTTCGCTAATTAGACAAGCTTTAAACACACAAATTTGTCATAAATGTGTTCTAATTGTTGTTTTTGTCATTTTAGGACAAATTTTGAACAAACTTAAACTTTGGAAAATTTAGGAATTTAGAATCAATTAATAGCTTTCAGATAAATCTGATTAAGATTTTGAAACATATTCCGAAAAAACTTGAGTATAGTTGATGGGATTTCCGTAATTATTAAAATCTGGTGAAACCATATGGCAACAAAGGTGTTTTTAATCAAAATTATGGTTCTAAGTTAGCAAACAAATCAGAACTCACACGATTTCTAGTTTAATCAGTATGCCTTGATTCAAATAATTTGAAAGAAGTTGAATTCATAAGCATGAATTTTGTTTATTTTATTGGAATCCGGAATTTGATGTATCAATTTAATATCAAATTAACTAAAAAAATTTAAAATAAAAGACGGTAACTGAAGACTTGTTGTAGTACCACGTTGTATGTTAGTACAAACTTGAAATTCTATAAAAAAAAATCCTGGTAAACCTATAGTTATCTAACTAAAACATATAAAAACTTTCTTAAATGTAGAAAGTATAGGTAACTAAGGACCGGGTGTTTTATCACGTCCAATGTTAGTACAAAATGGAAATTTAGGAAAAAAAATCCTGCTGAACCAAGGACTGTACCCAGCTAGTAGTATGTTTAAAAGGTAGCTGAGAGCTTTATCTAAATAAACAAAAATTAAAGCTTTCCTAAATTTAAAAGTTTCAAACTTAATTTTTTTTAAATCTGTAACTTACTAAAAACCATCAAAGTTTTCTTAAATCTAGAAGATAGGTAATTAAGGACACAAAGTGTTTTATCAAGTTGAATGTTGGTGCAAAATTGAAATTTTAAGGTAATTCTCCTACTCAACCAAGAATCGTACCCAGATAGCGATATGTCTTTTCAAATTTGTATTAACATACATCGTGGTAAAACACCCCTGTCCTAAGCCATTTAGCTTTTAGATTGAGCATTGTTTTTACTAATCACCATAATGTTTTGATTATTTACTTTAAACAATTGCATGCTTCAGGGCCGAACACCCAGAAGGGTTTGTAGTTAGATCTCTTGTTTTATAGATTTGGTAATTTTTCTACTTTCGCTAATTAGACAAGCTTTAAACACACAAATTTGTCATAAATGTGTTCTAATTGTTGTTTTTGTCATTTTAGGACAAATTTTAAACAAACTTAAACTTTGGAAAATTTAGGAATTTAGAATCTAATAGCTTTCAGATAAATATGATTGAAAGTTTAATCAATTATTTTATAAGCTTTGATTGTTATTAAATCGAATTAAAGGTTGAAAGCTCACAATTATTGAATTCAGTTAAAATTATATTTTTCTGTTAGTTAACATTTTCTGACAATTAAGTTTAGAAGCACTGAACAAAAAACTAAATTTCAACTTAGTTTTCAAAACTTCAATTCGAATCTGAAATCGTGAAAATGTTGGGTCTTTCATGAGTAAAATTAAATTTCATTGTTGAAAATCCTAATGAATTGTTTCGAATTTGGAATATCGAATTTCCTATCAAATTTTACAAATGTAAGTGTTCAGTTGTAATTCTGCATTCAGTCGCAACAGAGACACACACATACAAAAAGGAAAACATCACGATACCAACTGTTACAAATGTTCAAGGACTTTCTGGTTGTGGTAAATCTACATGGATTATAAACTACCATACACTAGGTAGTGATCTTGTTCTATGCGCCACTAAAGGAGGAAGATCTTAAATTAAAAGTTAAAAGGTAACTACAAAACGAATGTTTCTTTTCTGATAAATGGTTGTCTCGAATATGAAACGGTATTTATTGATGAGGACATAATGGTACATGCTGGTTATATCGGACTTGTGATTATTTTAAGCAAGTGTACAAAGGTTTTCCTTCTGGATGATAAAAATCAGATACCGTACATTGACAGATTACACCATGTCAATATGCAGTTTTCCGATGCAAATTCATTTTTAGCAAACGTAGAACCGTTAAATGTAACATATAGTTGTCCTGCAGATGTTACGTTTGCTCTAAAGGAATTTTATCCTAATATCAGCATTAAAAATTCCGTGGAAACCTCATCGATGCTACCCGTCTTAGATAATACATATTATCTAACTTTCACCAAGGCGGATAAACAATTAGTTTCTCAACTCACCATACCATCAACTAGTAAAGTCATGACGATCCATGAAGCGCAAGGTTTACATCCCCTTAGGTGATATGTGTATAAGAACAAATCCGAAACCTCATGAATTATTTGACCGTGTGCCTCATGCTATAGTTGCTATATCAAGACACACGTCATGTTCTTTTAAATATTTTTCACCAGTTAAGAATGTCAGACTACACTCTCTTGGGCGTCAATCAACACCAGCCTTTTATTTCCATGCCGTCGGAAATTTACCACAATCAACAATCAGCTAAATCAGTAAAACATAAGAAATCCGAGAAATTTACGATATACTTCCAAAACGTAAATAAGATGGCATCTAAAGCTTCACAATTTTACAATTTTGTTTTAAAAACCAACTATTTAATTAATTAGTGTAATTAGTAATTAGTGAAAGCTCATTGAACTCTAACATTAACAGTAATGAATACTTTGGAAATGAATATGCGGTTTTTAGATGTGATCGTTCATCATCAACAAGTGATAAAAAATAGGAGGTGGTGTACTTATCGCAGTGCATTCAATGGTTTCCAGTATTGCTATAAATTTTACTCCATCATCTATCGAGCACGTGGGCGTAAAAATGAAAATAAATCAGACGAATCTGTTTATTTGTACAGCCTACATTCCACCGAGTTCGTGTGCATCACGGCAGATGCAGTGATGCAGTGGACGAATTAATTAATCTCACAAAACCAAATGACTTAGTCTTAGTACTAGGTGACTTTAATTTTCCAAATGTAATGTGGAATTATGATCAAGATATGGATTCTTTTCTACCATGCAATATCACATCAGAATCGGAATATGTCTTTCTTGATGCTATGTTTGGTTTTTACCTAAAGCAAATCAACAACATAGTCAATGCCCTTCAGAGAATATTAGAATTATTCTTCATAAATGATGCAGAAATATTTAAAGTGTCAGAATCATTTAATCCAGTTGTTGTTAATGATGTTAACCACAAATCTATGGAAATAGTTTTTGATTCAAATGTAATTACCCGTGAGGAGTTGTTGGGATCTCCCATCGGGCGCGTCCCCAGGTGGCGGATAGGGGAATGCCCTCACCGGCTTGCTGGCGGGTAGGTGGGAAATAAAATACCACCCGTGGACCTAAACCAACTAGGGGTGGTACCCCGATATAACTAACTGCAATGAGTAAAACGAAAGGAATTATTACCCCAGATGGTAAGCCAGACAATCTGGTGAATCCATCCTTCAAGGAGGCCGGTCCCACAGATTCTGGGGGGGACCAACCATTGCGTAATAAGGATGATGAAAATCCATTCCAGAGAAAAGGTATACTAAGATCACCAATTATAAAAACAACACATCAGAAACTTGAAAATCTGTTTAATCCTTTCAACAAAAAGGATCGTAGTGACAGTGAAAGTGAATCATACTCAAAAGTGAAATCTTCCCAAGCTGGTGGGATTGAATTAAATGAGACTGTGACTTCTCAGGAGAAAGTAAATGTAGCACAAAACTCTGCTACAAGCAATAAAATTAGTGCATTGGAGCTGATTGTTGAAGAGCTTAAAAAAGAAATTGCTCAGTTGAAAGCTGATAACCTCAAGTTTTCGTATGAACTTCAGCAACGAAATGAATCAGGCAACGAAATGGAAGTTGAAACTTATCCTCAGTACGTTACTGATGAGGAGGAACTTACGCGTGAAACTGATTGGATCTTGAAGAAAACAAAAAAGAATCATAAGAAAAGAAAAGCGAGCGGCTCACCAGAAGTTAACAGCAGTACTTCAGAGAAGGAAACTAATAACGGGCAACCTCAACCTATAAGGAACAAAATACTAGTAGAAAAATCTGTCCAAAATGAAAAGCCTACAAGAAGGAAAGTTAAACCTCCTCCGGTAATTCTTAGTAACGTAGATGACTTCAACGTAGTGAAAAAAATGCTGAGCGAAAAAAACATTAAACATGAAATAAAGCTGCTGAATAATAAGCAACTTAAGATCAACGTGGATGATGAAAACGATTACAGAAATCTAAGTGAACTGCTTAATAAGACTGACATTGAATGGCATTCTTATGAAAATAAACTCACCAGGCCAATTAGAGTAATGGCAAGAGGACTCCATCCGACTTGTAAGCCCGATGAGATTAAGGAAGAGCTTAGTAATAAAGGGTTCAACATAATTAATGTGGTTAATGTCACGAAGAAAGTGAAAGAAAATGGAAGCCAACTAGTTCCATTACCACTTTTTATGCTTTCTTTTGATAACATGGAGGATAGTAAGAAAATATTTGATATTAGACATATTCTTCATATGAAAGTTAAAATGGAAGCCAAAAGAAGGAACAGAGAAATTCCTCAATGTAAGAGATGCCAACGCTTCGGCCACACAGTGAAATTTTGCAAAAGAGAAGCTAATTGTGTCAGATGTGCAGGTAAGCACTTAACGGCTGACTGCACGATTCCGAAAACAAACAAACCCAAGTGCTCAAACTGCCATGAAGAGCACCCAGCCAGCTACCGTGGTTGTTTGGTAGCCAAGGAATTAAAAAAAAAGAGAAATATAAATACGAAGCAAAATCAGAGGGGAAAGCCCGAGTTACTTGCTACCTCAAAAACAATTAAAGGTTTCACCTATTCTGATGCAGTGAAAACCGCATCTAGTGGCCCTGGTACTGTGGATAGTGTGAAAGAAAATGATAATACGAATATGATAAGCTTCATAGAAAGAATGATGTCCATGATGGATAAAATTACGTCAAGACTAGACAGCTTAGAAAGCAGGTATGCTGTTAAGCATACAAACAACATGCCTTGTACGTCGAATAATGGTAGATAAAAAAATTAGAATTGTTACCTGGAATGCCAATGGTATTCTCAGCAAAAAGCTTGAGCTTGAACTGTTTCTTCATGTCCATAATATAGATATATGTCTCGTATCTGAATCGCACTTAAACAATCAACATAAAATAAGTCTTCGAGGTTATAAAGTATATAACGCAGCGTACCCAAGTAATTACGGTATGGGAGGCAGTGCTGTAATTGTGAAGAATGACATAGATCATTACGAGTTTGGAAAAGTGGAGAACCCAGACATGCAACTTGCAATAGTCACAATCAATTCAGCCAAACAAAAGTTTAATGTGTGTGCATTATATTGTCCGCCCGGACCAAAAATTACAAAAGAAATATACAAAGATGTAATAGCCCAGTTCGGAGATAGGTTTATTCTTGGAGGTGACTACAACGCTAAACACACCGACTGGGGCTCCAGATTAACGCTCACAAGAGGTAGACAACTACGAGAAGCAATTAGAGATCTAGGATGCCGTTATCATTCAACAGGAAAGCCTACGTATTGGCCAACTGATACAAACAAAATTCCTGATTTGCTGGATTTTTTTATAACAAAGAGGATAGCTGAAAATTTCATTAGCATTGATGAAAATTATGACCTCAACTCTGACCACTCTGCAGTTATGCTAACGTTAAGTGAAAAAATTGTCAAAAAAGCAAGTAAGCCGACTCTTTGCAATTCATCCACAAATTGGTTGGGCTTTGAGAGAGACTTAGTTGGAAAAATAGACTTATCAGTCCCACTAAATAATATTGAACAGCTAGAGCATGCGGCCGAAGTCTTTATGCTGAATATTCAGAACGCAGCATGGAGCAACTCAAAAGTGGTAGAGCATAGAAACGTTAGTAATAAGTACCCAGCTCATGTCATTGAGATGTTAAGACTGAAACGCAGGGCTAGAAGAAAATGGCAGCAGTCACGTCACCCTAATAATAAGAGAATCCTAAATAATAAAACACAGATTTTGACCAGAGAAATAAAAAGGCTAAAAGAGAATTCTTTTGATAGCTACATGGACAACTTGTCTACAACTAAAGAATCAAACTACTCGTTATGGAAAGCTACAAGTAATGTGAAAAGACCGGTTTCTCACATGGCACCTATCAGAAAAGCTGATGGCTCATGGGCGAGGAGTGATTTAGAAAAAGCTGAAGAATTCGGGAGTCATCTTGCTGAAATCTTTACGCCTAATAATATAGACTCTGATTTTGTGTTGGAGCAAGTAGAAAACAGTCGTGAAAGTAACATCCCTCAAATTCGACTAAAGGAGCTTAAGAAAGAAATTAAAAATCTGAAACTGAACAAAGCTCCAGGCTTTGATCTAATAACAGCAGACATATTAAAGAATCTCCCATCCAAAGCTTTAACATGGTTAAGCTATATAATGAATGCGGCCCTAAAGTTACGGTGCGTCCCAGGCATATGAAAAGTTGCTGAAATTATCATGATAAATAAACCTGGAAAACCTGCGTATGAAGCTAAATCGTACAGACCGATATCGCTGCTTCCCACTATGTCTAAACTTTTTGAAAAACTATTGCTTAATCGAATACAGCCTATAATAGAAAGTTGTAATATTATTCCGAACCATCAATTTGGGTTCCGTGCAAAACATTCTACCATAGAACAGGTTCACCGAATTACTAATGTTATAGAAAAAACACTCGAAGAAAAGAAAATCTGCTCCACAGTTTTTCTCGATGTGGCGCAAGTCTTCGACAAAGTTTGGCATCCAGGTCTCATTCATAAACTTAATTGCTTTTTGCCTAAAGGTTATGTAAAAATCCTAGAGTCATATTTATCTGAAAGATCGTTTAGAGTGAAACAAGGAAATGAATACTCTCCATTAAAAGAAATTAATGCAGGAGTACCCCAAGGCAGTATATTGGGCCCAGTTCTATACTTGATTTACACAAGTGATATCCCACAAACAGATAATGTAATGCTTGCAACATTTGCAGATGACACTTCAGTAATGGCGTTTGGCTCAAACATCAATGAAGCTACGGATAAACTACAGACAGCTGTTAATGTGATCTCTAATTGGTGCAATAAATGGAAAATTAAACTAAATGAAGTGAAATCTACCCACGTAAACTTCACAAATAGGAAAATCGAAACCCTTCCTGTTAAAATAAACGACGTTGTAATTCCACATGATAACAAAGCAAAATATCTAGGAATGACACTAGATGCAAAACTTAGATGGAAAGAACACATCAAGATAAAAAGGAAAGAGCTCGATTGTAGATACAGAAATATGTATTGGCTAATTGGACGGCGCTCAAAATTATCGATATACAACAAAATTTTGATTTACAACCAAATTTTAAAACCGGTGTGGACATACGGTATTCAACTATGGGGCTGTGCTAAGCGGTCTAATCTTCAAAGTATCCAAACTTTTCAAAACAAAGTACTACGTAATATACTGAATGCACCTTGGTATGTTCGCAATACTGATATTCATAGAGACATCAAAATCCCATCAGTGGTGGAGGAAATAAAGAAATTTGCTGCAAAGCATATAGTTCGGCTAAACCAACACGTTAATGTGGAAGCCTCAAGTTTGCTTCACAATCAAAATGTTGTGAGGCGACTTAAACGGACCAACCCGTTAGAGTTGGGTTAAATTTAAAAAATTTTAGTAGCGCTGGAAAACTAATTAGTTTTCCAACTGTTTAAAATTATTTAGTACTTAATAAGAACTGACACGAAAATTAATAGTTAGCCTATCAAGACTAGTTTTAATACTAACAAGGGAGGAGGTTTTTAGTGGGTGTAAGTCCCACAGTACCCACATTGGGTCTCTTTCAAGATTTTCCCCCTTCCCCCAAAAAAAAAAAAAAAAAAAAAAAAAATGTAATTAAGTCAACAACATCCGGGCATCATATGCATACCACCTATAATTTTAAAAAAATAAACCACACTGGACTTCAGCAGTACTTAGAAGCTATTCAATGGGACACTGCTTTAAACACTAATAATGTAAACCAAGATGGTAACAAATTCTACCAAATTTTATTACAAGGTGTTGAAACCCAAATTTGAAACTCAAAAATTTAATATTCATCCTCCTTGGTTTGACGACCATCTGATTAATCTGAAGAACCGTAAATCTAAAGCCTATGTCAAGATGATTAAAAGTGGTTTAAAATCGGATAGGACTGCGTTTCTCCAATCTAATGAAGAATTTGATACATACTTCAAGGAAAAGCACCTCTCACATATTGCAGATGTACAAAGAAGTAAACTATTCTGGAAATACTTTCGATCCAAACGAGTAATTGATGGTTTTCCAACTAATATGTATTTGAACGATATTAAAACATCAGATCCCAATAAATTGCTGACATGTTTGCGGATTTTTTTCAACATGTATACAAACCTAAAAACAGTAATAGTTTGGTGACGGATGTATGGGCCGGATAATATTCCAACGTTTATATTTAAAAAATATGTTAATATTTTAGTAAAACCATTACGGAATATATACAACCTCTCGTTAACATCGGGAATATTCTCTGATACATGGAAAATATCTAAAGTTACACCTATATTTAAATCGGATAAAAGAGAAGACATCACTTGTTATAGAGGGATATATCAACCATTTCAACCATAGCAAAATTATTCGAACAGGTTGTATGCAACAGCTTTAAAGAATCCTAGCTCAACATATATCACTCAATCATCTACTAACCTTGTTGAATTTACCAACAAAGTTATTAATGAAATTAAAAACCGCATCCAAGTAGACGTAGTGTTTACTGATTTTAGTAAAGCATTTGACTCCATCTGCCATCACAAGGCTCTAGAAAGTCTTTACAACTTTGGCGTTGCGTCCAACTTCATTAAATGGTTCAACTCATATTTGTCTAGTCGCGTACAATATGTGTCAATTGGAAGCGAAAAATCTAAAATAATCAAAGTAACGTCAGGAGTTCCTCAGGGTTCCCATATTGGACCATGGATTTTTCTCGTTTTCATAAATGGTATAACTGAAGATATAAAATACTCTAATCTTCTTATGTTCGCAGATGATATAAAAATTTATCATACAATCAAAGATATCCATGACACAAAAATATTACAAGAAGACATCGAGAGATTCATTCGGTGCCACAAAAATTCTTTGCTATTGAATATTGACAAATGCAAAGTAATGTCTTTTCATCGCAGGAGAACCCGATTTACTTTGCTTACATCGTTAATAATACGGAACTGCAAGAACCCAAGTTGAATACGCATCAGTAATTTGGAGCCCGTATTATGATAACCACATCAAAAGGATTGAAATCATTCAAAAGAATTTATGATCTTTATTTTAAAGAAAACTGACTGGAACTATGACCATAGCTTACCGCTTCATAAGAATATAGCCCGCCTACCACCATACACGAAAATTTGTACTCTGCAAAATAGACGCTTATTTTTAGACTCAGCTTTCATCGGTAACTACCTGCTTGACCATATTGATTCACCTTACATATTGGAAAATACAGCTATCCATGTTTCACTCAAATCGCTGCGAAACCATCGATTTTTGGAGATAGTACGCCACTCAACTAACTATGGTGACAATTGCCCAATTAATAGACTTGCAAAATCATTTAACATCGCTGAAGAAAACCTTGACTTTCATCTCATAAAGGACTGTTTCAAAAGGAACTTGAAGAACTATTTTTAAAATTTTAAAACTTAGTTTCAGTTTATTTTTTGTAAAAAATATAAATCTATTTTTTTACTTTTAATTTTTAAAATTGTAAAATTTCTAATTTTTTAATCTTGTATGTAATAATCAAACTTGAATTGATTATTTGTTTTGCATATGAAATCATACTTGAAATGACTAAATCGATTTCTTTAATATAAATAAATAAATACACAGATTGTTTGTTTAATGTAAGTGTACTCAAAAGACTTCTTAGCATGTTGGAATTTCGTCGCAGACGGCGAGAGCCCAAATTATACCTTCCCGTTTCTAATAGCTATATAATATGCTCGTATATATACTTAAGTATAACGAGGCAAATTGTACAGCTGACACAATTTATCATACATAAAAAAAAAGCTCATTCAACTTTAATCATCTTTAACGTCCCTTTCAAATTGCCCTACATTAACACAAAATAAAACAAAATCTTATATCTATCAAAGTCTTATAAAACTTTAATGTTTCTTTACATCTTCTTCGTATGAACATACATACATATATCCATATAATATAAGAAGGATGCCTTTAAATTTTAAGTATGATTCATTGCTAACTTCGTACAAATACATAAAATAGAAAAATAAAATTTGGTATAAACGCATATATATATATATATGTATATATTCATTTTAATAATGAAATAGTTCTTCATCTATTTTTATAATATGTATACATCTCTAGCTATATATTGTATATATATAATATATGTATTATACGAAAGACATTGTTGATAAATTCACAGTACATTAATAAATCACTTACATCATTAATATCAATTTTCATCCGCAAGACAAAAACATAACAAACCAAAAATGTAAAATATTTTGTTAAAGTGCCAAGTTTGTATATACATACAAATGTATACCCAACCATATATATATATATAGATATGAATTATTTAGATGCAACTTTATTATAGTATACAAATTATAGTTACAAGCCGCATAATCTAATTTATTCGTAATCACTTTGTCAACGAGCTTAATTCTTTATTGCGCGCACAGCAAAATATCAAATTAAATTGAATAGCCCGCATATAAAATTTAAAAAAAAATATAAAGTGATTTTCTAATGAACACAGAATCCAATTTTATTATACAGATTTTTTTTCTCCCCATATACACAATACATACATGTTATTTAGAGCTTTTCAATTTTTTCCATAATACCGTATACAACATATTACATACACAAAAGAAAGGAGTAAATCAATAATCCTTAAAACCATAAATAAAAAAATAAAAGTTAATTTTATTCAACTTACGTATATTAGAGAAAAGCACATATATACCAAAGCTTGATGTCTTTTCTTCTCGCACATGTGTGGGTACACATATAGAAGAAAAATGTATTACAGTTAAAAGACATCCATCAAAAAGTCATACATTAAAAAACTATTTAATTTTCATCCCTTTTTACTGTTTCCCAGTTTACGTTTCGTTACCCGGTTTGTTTCTATACATATACATATATACAAGGCAAGTAGTTAAAAAGCACAAATCAACCAAAACCCATAAGCACAACCATAACATGTACACGTTACGTATATGTATGTACATGCGGGGTATATAAAAAAAAAAGTCAAGAAAAGGTTGTTAAATTATCTTTAATATAAATTATGCTAATTTCATAACTCAACATGTTTATGTATTTTGTTGGCGTTGTTGTTGTTGTTGTACATTTTCTTCTTCATTCCGGCTTTTCTTCGTTCGGTTTGGTAAAAAGAATATAATAAGTATATATAGCAACGTTTTTTTTTATCCTTCGGTGTTGACATCTAAATATCATCAATCATAGTTTAAATTAGAATTATAGTACGATACGTACATATATATACGATATGTCTCGGAATTTTTTTTTTTTTTTTAGTTTATGTTGTGTGTACAAGATATGTATGTTGAATTATTAATAATATTATCTAGATGGTTAATGGATATTCTATTGTTTAATTTAGTCTAATTGATTATTAATTTTAGCCTTTAAAAACGTTGTCTGATCGAGTAAATAAAAACTGTCAATATAATATATTGTGTATACATATTATAAATTATATCAACATGCGATAACTAGATAATTATATATTTAACATAATTAATTAGTGTCCAAAATTTAACTTCACTAAGGTTATGGGGACTGTCTTTCGGTTAAATATTTAATTTATAATTTATCTTTATGTGACCGTCATTTCGAGTTCTTTCGATATCGGAAAAAATTCAATCCGCCGCGGATTTACCTTATTATGAAACTTGTTATCGAATTTTCCCGAAATCGAATTTGCAACAACTATACACTCCAATAATTTGACATGATTTTTATTTTCCAATGGTTTATTATCATGCGTTTTTTAAAGCGTCTCGTGTGAATTAAAAATTATTTTATAATAAATATATGTAAAACAAATAATTTTAAATTTTTTTGGTTTTAAAAATTATTGTAAATATTTTGAAAAATTGCACGGTAGCATTAACCAAACAGTCAAGGTATTGTTCACATAAGCCCAGTTAACACGAATCTGCATATTCGATGGAGAATCCTATTCGTGGTTTATGATGCAGTATAAGATAGCAGAAAATTTTCAGCAGATAAAATTTATTTTTTCTACTCACCACCAGGAGCAGCACTATAGATAAAGAGAATTTTTTCTGCTGTAATTTTATTAACTAGCTCATAATTTTTCATGAATTTGTGCGTTTTTTTAAAAGAATTTTTGTAACAACTAATTACACGTTAGCAGAAAATTTCTAAACTTTTAATAAATTATTTGTACCAAACAAAATTTTTATATTTTGAACTAGATGCCAATTATTATATTAATAATTTCTCATAATAAAACCAATATGTCGTGCTGCTTTTTTGGTAGCTGAGATCAAAACACACCTACAGGAGCAGTTTAAGAAAAATCGTTCGAGTCAGAAGAGCTCCAGAATTTTTTGAAATCTCAGCCATATGAAATTTTTCAGTTTTTTGACCATAATGTATGGAAATACCCCACTGTAACCAGTATGCCATGCTGTTTTTCTAGTGGCTGGGATTAAAACACACCTACAGGAGCCAAGAAAGTTATAAAGAACTACGCTTTGAAAGATCTAAGACTATAGTGGCTTGCAACTTTCAGTTTTCGTATGGCGAAGAACTTCATTAGCGAGCGTAATTTGAAATGAACTTATTATGCTCTTTCTTTGAAAAAGGACCAGCTAAGAATCTTGGTTGCGATTCTTATGGTTCATGGTCGATTTAAAGGGCATCTACAACGAAGGGGTTTATCTCAAGGTGTTATTTGTGACGACTGTATTGAGGAATATGATGACTGCTTGCACGTTGTTTGCAGTTGTGCAGCTTTCAATATTCTTCGGCTTCAGGTTTTAAGCTGTAGATCTATTAATGTAGATCAGTTGTCCTCCATGGTTCAAACTTGTACAGTTTGCTAAGGCTGCAGTGCGCTTCTGCGAACTATGATAGAATCCTGGGTTTACACTATGGGCCGTCCCGGAATTGAGTGCGGAATCCGTGTTGGTTTCAACCAATTAAAATAATAGAATGAAGATATGGTCGATATCTTTAGTTTGAAGAAGCCAAAAATGTAGAAAAGCTACTGCACATTCGAATATCGATTGGTAAATTGTTAAATATTATTGGCAAAACAATATTGAAAGTTGTTTCAAGCCGGGTCCCACAGGTGTCCCAAATCTCACTGCATTTATTTAACATAAACCGTAGCGAATTTCGTTGCAAAAATGCTCGAACGATCAGATACATGTGTCATGATACTGTCAGATATGTTTATAGTTCCTTAAGAAACAGAGAAGTGAATGCGAAAAGAGTCCATATAAAATCATTGACAAACATCTACAAATGTAGTATATTGATAACAAATCAATTTTTATATATCAATGAATCTCTTTTTTTATAAGTTCGAGTTCATTGGGTTTAATCTCTTAGTGTTTTCACGTAATGTTTAACTCTCTATTCAGAGTTCTTTTCAACTTTCCCTCACGGTACTTGTTCGCTATCGGTCTCGTGGTTATATTAAGTCTTAGATGGAGTTTACCACCAACTTGGTGTTAACACAACTCTCTAGAGATATGACACCCTATGTGGGTAAATGGCCGCATTCAAGATGGACTTGAATCTATAATCAAAATGCATAAGATAACAGATATTCATTTACATCGAATTACTATTCTATCAATAATCAGTAAAAGGATTTAATGCTGGGCTATTCCCATTCCGCTTGCCGCTACTAGGAATCTTATAGTTAATATATTTTTCTCTTTGAAAAGTTCGCAAAGGTGCCATATTTATTTATATTGCGGAAATTCCAAGGGTCACAAAATTATCAAAGCTCGCGTTATCGTTGCTAACAGGGTCCTTAACTTAATCACAAAGAGAAAATAACCAACCACGAAAACTGAAAGTTGCAAGCCACTATAGTCTTAAATCTTTCAAAGCGTAGTTCTTTATAACTTTCTTGGCTCCTGTAGGTGTGTTTTAATCCCAGCTACTAGAAAAACAGCATGGCATACTGGTTACAGCGGGGTATTTCCATACATTATGGTCAAAAAACTGAAAAATTTCATATGGCCGAGATTTCAAAAAATTCTGGAGCTCTTCTGACTTGAACGAGTTTTCTTAAACTGCTCCTGTAGGTGTGTTTTGATCTCAGCTACCAAAAAAACAGCACGACATATTGGTTACATATTGGTTTTTTATGAGAAATTATTAATATAATAATTGGCATCTAGTTCAAAATATAAAATATTTTGTTTGGTACGAATAATTTATTAAAAGTGTACAAATTTTCTGCTAACGTGTAATTAGTTGTTACAAAAATTATTTTAAAAAAACGCACAAATTCATAATTTTTCTGCTAGTTAATAAAATTACAGCAGAAAAAATTCTCTTTATCTATAGTGCTGCTCCTGGTGGTGAGTAGAAAAAATACTTTTTTTCTGCTGAAAATTTTCTGCTATCTTATACAGCATTGGTTTATGTTAATATTTCGATTTTTTGTATGAGGAGTCCCACCCTTTTTATACACATAATTCATACCAATTTGGAAAGGTCCAAGTAGACGAAAAGTCTGAGTATCGTGTTAATTGGCCTTACTTCAACGATTACGAGCCCAAGCCTTTCTATATCAATACTTGATACCATGTAAAGGTCTAGCCACTTACTATTCAGAAATACTAGCTACTATATATTTAGAAAACGAGTCTAAGTTTCGTGTTATTTGGTCTGATGTGATAGTTTTTATTGACATTTTTTTTCAACGTCTCCAAGATTTTTGCCTTACCTTATGATAATCTGAAAAAATCCAAATGGCTACTATTCGGAAATAGTACGATCATATGTAGAAATAAATTCTTTTGATGAACTAAGTTTGTTTTTACGATGTTTATCGGAATTAGCTTTAGTACATATATGTGATTCGGTCGTTTTTAGCGGTGGCACTGCTAAATAAAGGAACACTCGCATAAAATGTACGTGTTATTAACAATTTTGCCTTAAAAACTTCACTCCGGTATTTTCATAACCTCGGCTCTCATAATGTACAAACTATAAAATGAATATTAAATATACTTTTGAAAAAGCTGATTTTGTACTGTAAAAATTTCTCGACACGAATGCTATTTTTCTTGGTGGAATACGACTTGATGAACGACAACAATTGGATCTGAAATTTAGATAGTAGACAATGAAATCGCGGAATTTAGTATAAATGGGTCTGATGTTTCCCATATCGATTATAATAAATTACAGGAATAACTATTGTTTGAGGAATGAACTGATGTGTATATTATTTGCGGGATGTCCCTAAGGCCTATGATAATTTTATTAACAAATTTGAAGGTTATATTAATAAATGCATTTGATATATAGGCCTGTTGATAAACCAACAATGAAGCTGAAGCCATGGATGTCTGATAATTTTTTGAGACTAAGACGCCAATAAATAATATGTGTTTAATTGCGAAAAAACATACCGACAACAAAAGATTAAAATGTGTTGTGTAACTCAGATAATCTACAAATTGACGAAACCAAAAAAAAGGTTAATCCCGCCAACGACCAATGAAATAATCTTTAATCAGAAAGCTTGTTTACTTTCCGAGCCTATATGCAAATTGGGGACTCAAATGTCTTTTCTCGCTGTATAGGCGAATCTCAAAAATATCAAATAATAATTTATTCGGAAATTGCGTCTAGCGATTTGTATTTCATCATTCTTCCACTACAAAATAAATCAACACCTGGTTTGCACAGCATATCTAAAAATAATGTAAAAAATTGTTTGATTTCTAATTGATATCTTATCTTATAAGTTTGGTAGCTGTTTTGAATAAACAGTTTTGTGATTGTTAGACCAAGAAACTGACCATAGTGATAAAGGATTAAAAGTATCGGCACTCTTTATAGATCTCACAAAGCCCTTTGACAGAATGAAACATAAGGTTTTAATATTACAGTAGCGAGCCCAAACAGTGAAAGAATCATCAGTTGGGCATTGAATTGCTCATAAAAAGTTCATAATTTTGTCTTAAGCTAGAAAATCAAACTATTGCATTTAAGGGATACACAATCACCGTTTCAGACGACATATCGTTCTTTTGAATGCAACGCGCATATTCAACGGTTTAAAACGATTATTGTACATTCTACGATCATATTGCCTTAAATATTTATTTAGAATTAAACTTTTGCAATATGGATTATGTTGTCTATGTTGAGGTGGTGCATGTAAAGCTACCTAACATTCTATATATACGTATTTCAAGTTATCATATTCGCCTTCGTGGCGACATGGACATTACGAATCTATTCCGAATATGAGCAGATCATACGATTGAGTGATCTGACTGCAGTCTAAGAACAGAGTCCCGCTAAGAATAGTGTCCTATTTGCTAGAATTTTGTCGTGAATCGGAAACTGACTCCCAATTTTACAAGGTAAGCCAGGTTTTTTAGCCCCTGTGGTCGGGGGGCACTCACATGTCTCGTAAATCTAAATTGCACGAACATGTTTCCCAAGAATACCACCACAGTATCCTTTGCTTGTCGTAGGAGGCGACTAAACGGTTGGATCGCTGGGCTGACGACCCGCATCCGTAAAAAAAAATAAAGTGTTTATAAAGTCAACAAAAAGAAGAATGGATACCGCCAAAACAACACCGGACCCCCGATCAAGTACCCGGACACGAGATTAAGGATCGGCATGTGGAACGTGCAGTCACTTAGAAAACCAGGAGCGTTGAAGGGCCTAATCACGTGCATGAAGGAGTATTGGCTGGAACTCGTTGCTCTTCAAGAAACTCGCTGGCCTAAAAGTGGAGACCATGTATCCCAGGGCTATACGTTGCTCTACAGTGGAGATGACCTCGGAAATCTTGGAGCTGGATTTCTTCTTGGGCCGCAGGTAAAGAACGCTGTTTTGGATTTCCAA
Organism: Tipula unca; assembly: GCA_951394425.1. Taxonomy (NCBI): domain Eukaryota; kingdom Metazoa; phylum Arthropoda; class Insecta; order Diptera; family Tipulidae; genus Tipula; species Tipula unca. Next base: position 104,140,977 of record OX596382.1, on the reverse strand, counting down.
GCAGTCAATAACCGATTATGTAAGCTTCGCTTGCGTATGAAGTTAGCCAACCTGTCGATAATTTGTGTACATGCGCCCACAGAAGTCAGCCAGCCTCAAGATAAAGACTCATTTTACAATGACTTGGACGATCTGATGGGAACTATACCCGAACACGATGTTAGAATGGTAATTGGGGACTTTAATGCTACAGCTGGCAGAAATCAGACCGACTTGTGTGAAAACATAGGTCCGTACTCCCGACACGAAACTGCGACCGATAATGGTGAGAGAATGATGTACTTTGCAATTGCTCATGATCTTAGAGTAGCAAGCACATTCTTCGCTCACGAACACATCCATCTAGAGACATGGACACATCCTCGCGGAACTTCCCGCAGCCAAATTGACCATGTGTTAGTTTCTAAAGGACGGGCTCGGGTTGTGCAGGATGTGAGAACTTATCGGTCAGCAACCAAATACGTAGGCAGCGATCATCATTTGGTCGCTGCAAAGCTACGATGGAAGTGTTCGTACAAGTCTGGGAACACAGCGAAACGCATGGTACGTTTCGACTGTGAAGATTTGATAAATGAAGATCAAAAGAAACGATATCAGGATCTTGTCAGCGAGAACATTGATGAAGCTAATTACCAGTCTGACTGCGTGAACTCTGTCTGGGAGGCACTGAAAACTTCGGTTGTCAGTGCTGCTCAACAGACTTTAGGTATAGTGAAAGTCAGACCCAAGAATGATTGGTTTGATGACGAGTGTCGTCTTGCAGTTGAGCAACAAGATATAGCCCATAATGAAGTGCAACAACGTCTCACAATCGCGAGGAAATACAAGGCTGCTCTTGCAAGAAGGGTAGCTAAGCGGATTTGTAGACGGAAGAAGCGAGAATGGTGGAAGGCCGAGGTTCTGAAAGTACAACAACTCACCAATGACCGCAGGTCGCGTAATTTCTTTAAAGGAATTACTGGACTGCACCATACTTTCAGGCCTACGTCAACCGCCATTCAGGACCGGGATGGAAACCTCTGTGTCAACATAAACGCAGTACTTGACCCATGGAGTGGACACTTTACTGACTTGCTTGATGTTCATCATGCGTCACAGACTGTTGTTGAGCCACCTCTAATACAGACTGCGGAGGTTTGCACTGAGGAGCCATCCCATGAGGAATTCACTAGGGCCATGCAGAGATTGAAACGAAACCGTTCACCTGGAGTGGACTGCATTAATTCGGAGCTCTTGATATTCGGAGGGGATACTTTGTGGAACTGTCTTCTTGACCTTATTCGATTAGTATGGTGTACCGAAGTTATGCCTGCCGAATGGAAAGTGGCCGCGATATGCCTCATCTTCAAGAAGGGAGACCGCTTGAAGTGTGAGAATTATCGCGGTATAGCTCTCCTTTGCACAGCATACAAGTTACTGTCCTACATTGTATTGGATAGAGTCACTCCTCTAGCGGAGGGCTTGGTTGGTGACTATCAAGGAGGATTTCGTCCGAATCGATCAGTCACTGATCAGGTCTTTTCGCTGCGGATGATTTTATCTAAATATTATGAGACATCCATCTCCGTACCTCAGGTGTTTCTGGATTTCCGGCAGGCCTATGACTCGATCAATCGAGAAAGTTTGTGGTCTGCCCTGGAATACCTAGGAATGCCAACAAAATTGGTACGACTGTGTAGGATGACAGTGACGCAGTCTCAATGCTGTATTAAAGTTGAGAACAGGCTATCGAGAATTTTTGCAGTTAACTCGGGTGTTCGGCAGGGAGATGCTCTGTCCCCGATACTCTTTAATCTCATGTTGGAGTACATCTTTCGTAAAACTGAAACACCTCAGCGCAACATCTTATATCGCCAGTCCAATCAGGTTCTTGCATATGCAGATGACATATGCGTGATTGGACTGAATAGCAACGGAGTGAAGGAAATACTTGATTCGCTTGTAGAGTTTTCAGCTTCAGTTGAACTGCAGATCAATGAGTCCAAAACGAAATACCTGATCTCTGGTTTTAGGGACAATGGCACACAAGATTTTAGTAGTGGCCACCACACGTTTGAGGGAGTGAGGAGGTTCAAATATTTGGGTTCAATTATCACTCACGATAACAGTGTGGGTGAGGATATTAAAGTGCGGCTGGCAGCTGGCAGTCGTGCTTTTTATCCTCTAAGGTCACTGCTTAAATCTAAACACTTATCAAGTGCCGTGAAGCTGAAGCTTTACAAAGCGTTGATCAGGCCCGTTGTTATGTTTGGATGTGAAAGTTGGGCGCTGACGGATGAGTGCGAGAGATGGCTCCTTACATTTGAGAGAAGAATCATGCGTGTGATTTACGGCCCAAAACGCGAAATAGATGGTACATACCGAGCTCTGTACAATTTCGAGATCAGAGATCTGATGAAGATCCCCGATATTGTACATGAAGTAAGATCTCAGCGAGTACGCTGGCTCGGTCACGTTCTGCGTGCTGATCCGGAACGAATTGTGCAGCGATCTCTGAAAGGAGAGCCACCATATGGTAGGCGCAGAGGTCGTTGCAGGCGACGATGGCTCCACGGTGTAGAGAATGACTTGGCTTCTTCAGGTTGTCTAGGACAGTATGAAGACCAAGCCCAGGATCGAAACCGTTGGAGCCTGATTGTTGACTCAGTAAGGGGCCAGTAATGGCCTTTAAAAACTGTTTAAAAAAAAAAAAAAAAAGCCAGGTTTCGAAAATTGTAATTTCTAAAAGGCATTATCAAAATATTTCGTATTCATGGTTTACAACATCCTAGTTTTTAAAACCTTGGGTTTCATTATTTGTAAACTATAGAATGAATATTAAATTTGCTTTTCAACGATCGAATTTGAAATTCGCCAAAGTAGTCAAATTTTAACATGTACGTTCGAAAAATTCGATTTGATGTTTTTTTAGTTTCCTAATATGGCGGATGGGTCGAATTTTTTCGATATCGGAAAAATTCGAAATCGAAAAATTTCATAATAGGCCCCCAGGTATTTTGTTATTTTAAATTAGCTGCGTGAACACAGTAAAGAGTTTTAAAACCTCATACATTAATAAACCGACACAAAACGGAAACCGTTTGTAAGTTTTAATATTTGAACGAGTATGAATCAAATATTATATTTTGGAATATTGACTCGGTACTGAACAACTAAAATTTTTAATTTTTTAATTTTAAAATTCAAAAACTTTCGAAAGTATAGATAAAATTTTAAAATATGAATATTAAACGCTCATGAAGCTCTCCAATTTAACGAGAGTTTCGGAATATTTCTGAAATTTTGAATTTTCATTTGAAATTAAAGGATTTTTCAAATTTCGGAATATCACTCGATTTATAAATTTGGTAAAACTACGATAAATCAATTGCAATAGGATTTTCAAATATTTATCAAAATCTATAAAAATTTTTGAAATTTAAATTGAATAAACTTCAATTTTGAATAGTAGAAACCTTCTCAAATACCCCTAAATACTGAAAAATGTTTAATTATACAAAATGTGTTTGCCCTGATCAACTAAATTATAAAATATTTTTCAAAATTATGCATAACCTTAATTTTGACGGATATTTCAATTTTTATTAACATTTTTTGTTGTTTGAATATGTCTCGTACATGATTTAAAATTGATTTAGTTTTAATTGAACTTTTTTAGAGGAATTAAAGCCATTTTGATTAAAAATGCTTTCAACCCTTGCCAAGTGCGTATTGGATAGGTAAAGGTGTTAGGGCTGCCACTTAATGTTTTACTCCATATCCTCAATCTCTTCAGCGTTACACAAATTTTGTAAACGGCAAGTGCTAGGTACATCGTGAATAGAGCTTTAAATTAATTTGGCATTGACGGAACATATTTTCCCGAACCATCTAAAGTATTGAAACAGGATATTTCTACGTTATTTATGTAATAACTGCTGTTGACAATATTTAATAGGGACTGGAAAGGAATTATTAAAACACGGTTGCTTCGATCATAGACAAATCGTTTCAAATGTTCCAGAGATTGCTGAGGTTAATTATTTGACCCCAATTATTCAAAGCTTATATCCATCAACTGCTGTGTTAAAGTTGAGAACAGGCTATCGACAATTTTTGCAGTTAACTCGGGTGTTCGGCAGGGAGATGCTCTGTCCCCGATACTCTTTAATCTCATGTTGGAGTACATCTTTCGTAAAACTGAAACACCTCAGCGCAACATCTTATATCGCCAGTCCAATCAAGTGCTTGCATATGCAGATGACATATGCGTGATTGGACTGAATAGCAACGGAGTGAAGGAAATACTTGATCCGCTTGTAGAGTTTTCAGCTTCTGTTGGACTCCAGATCAATGAGTCCAAAACGAAATACCTGATCTCTGGTTTTAGAGACAATGGCACACCAGATTTTAGTAGTGGCCACCACACGTTTGAGGGAGTGAAGAGGTTCAAATATTTGGGCTCTCTTATCACTCACGATAACAGTGTGGGTGAGGATATTAAAGTGCAGCTGGCAGCTGGCAGTCGTTCTTTATATCCTCTAAGGCCACTGCTAAAATCTAAACACTTATCAAGTGCCGTGAAGCTGAAGCTTTACAAAGCGTTGATCGGGCCCGTTGTTATGTTTGGATGTGAAAGTTGGGCGCTGACGGATGAGTACGAGAGATGGCTCCTTACATTTGAGAGAAGAATCATGCGTGTGATTTACGGCCCTAAACGCGAAATAGATGGTACATACCGAGCTCTGTACAATTTCGAGATCAGAGATCTGATGAAGATCCCCGATATTGTACATGAAGTTAGATCTCAGCGAGTACGCTGGCTCGGTCACGTTCTGCGTGCTGATCCGGAACGAATTGTGCAGCGATCTCTGAAAGGAGAGCCACCATATGGTAGGCGCAGAGGTCGTTGCAGGCGACGATGGCTCCACGATGTAGAGAACGACTTGGCCTCTTCAGATTGTCTAAGACAGTATGAAGACCAAGCTCAGGATCGAAACCGTTGGAGCCAGATTGTTGATTCAGTAAGGGGCCAGTAATGGCCTTTAACACTGTTATTATTATTATTATTATTATTATATCCATCAACATAACATCAATAAATTTCACGAATTGGGAAATGCGAGTGAATCAGGTTTTGGATGCTTATTTTATATTAGGACGGCTGATCATTTCGAAAACCATTACGTTAGCTTAGGCTGTTCTGAATCGAGAGTAGGTCGTTTAAAAATCACCTGTTGCGCGGCATTGCTTCTAGCTCAAATCAGTCATAAACTTCTGTCAATTCTAAAAATAAATATTGATTTCAGCTACTTGTGATCCCATTCTGAAATTACACTGTTTCGAATAAAAATTTCAATTTTACCGAGCTAATAGCACAGTGGTTAAAGCTGTGGCGTTTGGATCGGGAGGTACCGGGTTGATTTCGATCAGGATGATAATGAAAACAACTATGACCTTCTGTTGGAGTGCAGAACTCATGGTCAATTGAAAAACTCAATTTCAAGTCATATATGATAGACTTATCTCAATAAAAATAAAAATAAATTAGCTCCTGGAATTATGTTCCTATTTATATAAATCCTACAGATTACGTAGAAAGAGGATAAATACTACTGATTGGTGGGATGGTCCATAATATTAAGGTAACGATAGATCGAAAAGGGAATTCAGCTTGCACTGCAACTGGGTCAACTGAATATAAATTAATTCAAAAAAAAATGTTCAGCGCAAATCGCTGAAGACATCATGTCTCTACGAACCAGCATTTTTGTAAGTAACAAAAATTCATATAACTTTTCTTGGATTCTGATGACCTAGAAGATCAAAAAAATTTAATCTTACTTCCGTCAAATTATTATTTGACTGTTTTAGTAGTCCGTGAAACACATACAACTTTATTACACGTTGGCTCAAGAACTTCTATACAACCTCAGATTAAAGTATTGGATAATTTCCGGTTGAAACGTATGTAGGACAATATATAATAATTGTATTCGTTGTGCCCATACTCGTCCTTCCTTTTTTAATCAAGTGATCTGCCACAAGATATAGTTTTTAGCTGGTACCAATTTTCTGTTATGGGACGAACAGAGGTAAAATATATATTTGTGTATTCTTTTGTTTTGCTGTGAAGACAGTACATTTTGAAATAGTTTTGGACCTAATGCATTTATGGCATGGCTTTGTCGAGTGCCTTGAAGCTGGTTCAATTTGATGTTACTCTACCCACGCAAGTATAATAAAATTGGCACCTGTTGTAATAAATTGTAATTAATTTGTAATAAATTCTGGCCCAAATCATATCTTGATATCTCAATTACATCTAAAGTTACAAAGTGGCGGTGTAGGTTCAATTTGAAGTTACACCACCCACGGTTTTCTTCACGCGAACGGCAAGTGTAATAAAATTGGGTCCTGATGTAATAAATTGTAATAAAATTGTAATAAATTATGGGCTAGGTTTCGTTGTAGCGGGCTGATTTGGCTGGTGCAGCTTCAACGCACTGCTTTGTCTTTTTAAATCACGTCGTGGCAGGTGTACAAACATTTATTCCGACAAGGCTACCAACTTTGTAGGAGCATTTAGAACTAAGAGATACATTTTTTTGTCACAGATTTGTCAAAATTATAAACAAAATATAAATCATTTTACTGGAATAAAGGTATTTATTGCATGTACCGATATCAAATCCCTCGCATATTATCCCTTAAAACCAAAATTTATTCCAGAAATAATTCTTGACTGTTGTCATGAGAAAAAATAATAAAAACAAATTCCTAGTTAGTTTTTGCTTAAAATACGGCTCGTCACGTGCTCCCAAGGGCCTAGCCAGTCGTGAATTAATCGAAACCAGTATGGTGGTTAAGTGATTTTGTTTAAATTTATAAAATCTCATTTAAAAAAATATAATTTTTCGTTTTTCGAACGACAAACTATAATTCGGTCGAGCAAAATTTTGAATGGTGTAATATTTGTATAGGTGTACGAACGTAGACTTTTTGCGGTTTAAGATCACACATATCCAGCCGATTATTTTTTGAGTGCGGAACAAGCTCACTTCAGATGTTTTTGTTTATTTTTTTCAGCTGTCAATATTACAGGTCAAAATTTTTTTGTTCGTGTGGTGGTATACTCTGACAATTCTATCGAATTGTTCAGTGACATGTCCACGGAGCAACTACTTTAATCTGTCATTAATTAATATTGAACAATTTAGCATGAAAAATCATAAATTCTGCTCAAAATGTGCCCTTTGTGACAACGAACTCATCTATATTATGATAAATGTAGTATGGTCATGAAAAAATCTGTGACCTTAAATGCGTTCTCTTTAAAGTAAGGACCAAGAAAGCACACCAAATATAAAATTTGGCTATGCTTTAGGGCCGCAGAACCCTAAAGTTATAAATCAGTTTTTCATCGTGAATCGCAAAAATTTTTCATAAAAGCTGGATTTTAGATAAATTGAAAGCTCCCTTTTTTGTACATATTCAATTGGTTTAAATTAGTTAATAATAGTCATGGAGATAAATTTAACTACCCCACAAAATTTTTACCAGCATTTTCCTTAAACGAATTATTTGAATAGAGCTTTTGAAGTATTAGCATCAAAAACCGTTCCATTATATAGATTATAATTTAATATAAAATAATATTGAAGATTTAACATTTAAAAAATGTACAAGACATTCGGTTTCATTGGAAAGCTTTCAATATTGTTATCAATTTCGTTTTTTCAATACAACCAAATTAAGGTTTCTTTCGATATTATTAACACTGGTTTACTCTTCCAAGCTCTACTTAAATATTAACCAAGCTTTAATTTAATGAGCTTTTATGTAACACTAATTAATCAAATGTAATTTTTTGTGAACTATAAAAGTTTAGCAAAAGCTTAATCATGTTCATGAGCAATATACTTTTTTTATGAAAACTATTTTTATATTTTTGAAAAGAGCTTTTATGCCAACGTCATATTTTTATCGATAAAATAGCTATTTCGCACCATTGACAAATCTCTTTGTTGAGCTTTAGTTCCAGAAATTAATATCCCACAATGAATAAACAAATCAACTTCAAACTAATTTATCAAAAAGATTACGAGTTCGTGACACGTTATAAATGTTGGATAACCTTAGGATAGTGTAACATCCAATTATATTTGAAAAGCACAGGTCACCAGAAATTAAAATATTTCTTGCAGTTCAATTGCCCACTCAGCGTTTGAAAAAAAAATATAATTAAATACGAAAATGAGCTTTTCTGGAAAATTCAAATTTAAATTCGAATAGCATTTAACTTTGAAATTAAGTAAAGCCGGTGAGCTCTTATGCCACATCCTCATTTTGGTGGACAATGATGCTACAGACAGTCTGTATATGATTGATTATGCGAAGGATTCATATAAATTTAGCTTTACATAGAATAAGTTCGGTGTGAATAAAGTTGAAAAGAAGATTGGTAAAATGCCTGTTTTTAAAATTTCGAATAATTACAATTTTTAAATTTGATTGAAAGCTTTCAACAGAATTTGCAAGTCTACAATTTTAATTTTCATGTATAGGTGTACGAACGTAGACTTTTTGCGGTTTAAGATCACACAGATATCCAGCCTGTTCGATTTTACATGTCTACTGAGCAACCGCTTTGATATCACATTTAATATTGACCCTTTAGCAATTAATATTTCCGGCCTTAAAATAAGAACGCAGAGCATCAGATACTCTTTGTCTACCTGATGGTCATCTTACCTCCTGTCATAGAGAAGTTGGTGAGCTGCTTCTATCTGTATATTTCCCGGGTTGTGCCATTATCAACTCAGATGATGTTACTACCGAATTCACTACGGTTCCTTCTGTGGCTCCTGATTGGGACTTGGCTTATATGCTGATCAATCATGATGTTCTGCGCTGGAGTCTGTTTTTCTTTGCAGCTTATCAGGCAGGTGGGCCTGATGTTATTTGCCTGGTTGAATTACAACTCCGCTTTCTTATCATTCAAGACCATCCGATATACTTTTTCCAAGCGTGTTTTGCTTTCTGCAAATATATTTTTTAATATAAATACGCTGTTTTAAATACAGGAGCAGGGGTAGAGTTATTTTTATTCTGAAGGCTGGCCATTCGGATTATACGGATCCTAAGACTTTTCAACTTATTCATTAATAAAAAAAGTTGGGCGCTGATCATCATTAAAATAATAAATTAGTTTTTCATCGTGAATGACAAAAATGGTTCATAAAAGCTGTATAAAGCGAAAACTTACATACCTTTACCTATACTCAATTTGTTAAAAATTATTTTTAAAGAATATTTAATACAAAAAGCTGTATAAAGCGAATACATAAAAGCTGTATAAAGCGAAAACTTACATACCTAAACCTATACTCAATTTGTTAAAAATTATTTTTAAAGAATATTTAATACAATATTCATAATTTAGTGATGGTGGTAAATTTAACTACACTCAAAATGTAGACGTGCATTTTCGCCATTTTAACCAATTATTTGAATAATGTTTTTAAAGAGCTTGCATCAATAAACGTTTCATTACAAGACATTTAGTTACTTATTGTAAAGCTTTCATATAATTATATTGTTATCAATTAAATTATTTAAATACAAAAAAATTAAGCTCTCTTTCGATACTATTTGCAAATTTTTTTAAACTAATCCGATTGTGCGGAATCACTTAAGACAGGTATTTGCTTCCAAGCTCGCAGTTAAATTGAAAAGTCAAAATATAGAAATTTTATATTATTGACCAAAAATGAATAAAGCTGTCTATTTAATAATCTAATAAGCTTTTATGTAACACAAATATATGTAATGTGTTGTAACTATAAAAGCTTAGCAAAAGCTAAATCATTTTTATAAACACAATATTTTTGTATTAAAATTATTTTTATATTTCTACGAAGCTTTTATGTTAGAGCAATATTTTCCACTTTTTCACTCAATGACTTTGTTGTACTTTAAGTTCAGAACTTAATATTCAACAAAGAATAAGAAAATCACACAATTTCAAACTAATTTATCAAACGATTACGAGTTCGTGAAATGTTATAAATGTTGGATTAGCTTTTAATATCCTTAGTATAGTGTAACATCCAATTATATTTGAAAAGCCTAGGTTACCAAAAATTAAAATATTTTTTGCAGTTCAATTGACCACTTAGCTCAAGTTTAGGAAAAAAATAATTATATACGAAAACGTGCTTTTCAGGATTATTTAAATTTAATTTCGGATAGCATTAAAATTTGAAATTAAAGAAAGCCGGCGGACGTATGAAATTAAAGGAGTCTCAGCTTAATAAACGATTAACAAAACGAGAATGGAAAAAGCTCTTAGAATCTCTTTAAAAGCTCTCATTATTATATTACACTATCACAATTAAGCTTTAATTTAATGAGCTTTGCACACGGCTCATAAATTACAAGTTATTTTTGTATCATTTAAGATTGGATCAAAAGGAATTAACCAAAAGCTCCTTTATTTTCATTAAAACTATTGTGATGATCATATGTTTGAAAACTTTCTAGTGCTAAAAAATTGTTTTTTTGAGGAGCACCAAATTTTTGTGTTGTGCTTTAAGTTTAGAATGTTGAATATATTGAAGTTCTACAAAGAATGGTCACTCATCTTTTTTATTTCCAACTAATATTATTTTACACAATTTGTTGGCTCAGCTATATATGTTGTTAATATTAAGATCTTAAATGAGCTTTTTTAATATTGGGTAACGGAAAGCTTTTTAATTGTTCGTTTTTCAAAATATACCCTATCCTTTATGACACATTTTTATTAATAGCTTTAATGATAAAAATTAAAGCATTCAGGCAAGTGTAAAAATTAAAACTTTGCTGGAACTTTGCTAAATTCAAGTATTATTATATTTCTTAAGCCCTTAACTTTGTAAGTAATAAAAAATAACAGTGAACATTTTTAGAAAGTTCAATTTTATGTATAATTTCATCCAAACTTTAGACCATTTTGAAATTACGAATTATTACCCCGCAAAAAAGGTCATCGATAATTTTTATTAACTACATCAAAATTCCGAATAAAATTTAAAATAATTTTTAATGACCTAACTCACTGACCATATACAACGAAAAATTTTATCACTTCCTGTCAAATTATGTACCTATATTATACAAATTGGTATTGTTGTCACGACATTAAAATCTACCGCATACTATACTTAAACCATATGTACGTACATATACACACAAATTATTTTCCATATACATACATACGTACATATGTACATACTGTAAAATTTTATTACCTAAACAGACTAAATGTTTTTCTTTTTGTTCCATTTTTTATTCTTATGTTCATATTATATAACAACAATTAATTTAACCTTTAAGGTACAATTGCAAGGAGTACAAAAAAAAGTTACAACATTAACTTAAAAAAAGTATTTTAGTTTAATTGTTCGTAACAAAAGTCATAATTTTGTTGTTGTTGCTGCTGTTGTACATTTCTTTAAGTTTTATGTTGAGAGATATAAAATTATGGCAGTTAATTTTTTTTTTTTTTAAGATTTTGGTATATAATACAACATGTCACGTACGTATAATTATTATTTTTTATTTTTTATAATTTTATTAATTTTTTGTATAAAATATATTTTAAGTTGTATAGAATTTTATTTTTAGCAATTAGACCAATATTTTAGGAAGTAATAAAAAAAAAAATATATAAATTAAAGTTAAAATTATGGTTTTTATATTTGTTTTTGTGTTTTTATTATTTTTAAGATTGTTTAATAAAAACGTGCAACAAAAACATTTTTTTATATGTACGAGTATTTTAAAATGGGATATTTTAATGGTTGTATGTGGGTTTGGCTTTTAATATAATATATATATATATTAGATAAGTGGTGGTAAGGAATTTAATTAGTTTGTAATTGACGATGTGTTTTTGTTTCATAAATCGTGGTTTTATTGACTTGTCAATTTAGCGACGTTTCGTGCCTGATTAACCTATGGTGGTGGCGTAATATTTTAACATTTTATAAACGTAAAAGTTTAAAGTAGGTATAGATTGCGGTACTTAATTTTTATGGTTTAAGCAAGATAGAGCAACGCATGTTACGGGTGATAAAGTATTTTCATTATTTTAAAATATTCAAATCTGAAGTTTTAAATCTATAATGAAAAGAAAATATTATGGTAACAGTAAAACCATTATTATGATTCAGAAAAGCTCTGCACTATTAAGTTATGCACAAACCAAGTCTAAGAATGATTAGTTAATGAAAGCTCTTGTGTCTTCCGTTATACCTAGGCTTGCCACCTTTTGAAAAAGCCAGAGGAGGACAGTATAATTATTGTTTTTCATTTGATATTTAGAAAATTTTAATCACTGAATTAATGCGATCGCTGTAAAAATCAGAGAGCTCTAGAGAACTAAAATGCATTTAATTTAATCATTCTGCTTTTTGAAGACTATTATTGTTGTTTCGAATAATTATTCTTATAGCAGTTTCTCAAAATGATCTGCTCCATTTTGAATGCATTTTGGTGCTCTTATTTTCACCTACCTCAGCGGTAATTAATGATAATATGAATGAAGGTATTCTATCTCAAATTACTTCTCTTTATCGTACTGTAGCTCAGTTGATTTTGAAAATGAATATTCTCCTCAAGGACGACCATTTGCTCAAAATTCATCACCTCTTTTGAAATACTTACACTCAAGTACATTGCTTCATTTATAACTTTTCAGGGATGTACACACTTATTTATAATAAAATAAATAAATCATTTCATTATCTGAAAAGTGATATACTATTTTTGTAGCGTCGGCAAAATTAAAATAATGAAATCGTTGAATCTAATTTAACTACATTCTTCATGGAATGGACCGGTCATCGTCTTCAAAATTGAATTTTTAGGGTAATGATACGATCGTAGCAACATCTTTATTAGAGTAGAGACACTACCGTAAATGTAGACTGTAGTAAATTAGATGTATCTACACTATTCAGGAATAGTTGTTTTATTCACAATCACCCCTTGGAAGCTAACACCATAAAGACATATATTGCAAGATGTCATTGGGTCTAAGCTATCCGAAAAATATTTCAAATTGGGAAAAAGTAGTGGATTTTGACGTTTCAGACAAACATGTTTGCTATGACCTCATATAGAAATATATCGAATAGAAGTTTTTCTCGGTTAACTTAAACCGAAAGACATCTTAGCTTCCTAGGATTTTCCCTAGAAAATTCAGAAAATCATGTCGCCCCAAATTTTGTTGTCCCAATGATAAAATTCATTATATCGAGACAGTTTGCTTAGCACACTAACGCATATAAGCAGAAATTGGTTTTGTTGCTTTTTAGGACATATTTGAGAGTAATAAGAAATTTTGCATACGTATCACAATCAACGTCAAACTTAAGCCAATATAGGAGTGAACAGAAGTGTAAATCTCATAAGACCATCGACCTCTGAAGTCTGAAGATATTAGGAAGTGGCACATTTCGCCAAATGCACGCAGCTACATATGAGAGAGGATCGAAATAAAGATCGCCTTCAATATACTTATAGAAGCCACCATTCAGACAAATGGTAGCTGTGCTTACGGAACAATCGAACGGAGAAAATTTTATTGCCCAAACTAAACTGGGTAATATTTAACTAGGAGGATACAAGCCAAAACCATTGATGCCTACAGAAAAATTGTAGAAGTTTTGGGAACATTGATATTAGGCTAATTTCTGAAAAATATTTTACTCTTCGTCATTTTCTTTAATTATCTTAAAATTCATATAGATATGGTCTTAAAAATTACAAAATCCATTTAATTCTAATTTAAAATTGTGTAAATCATTGTCATTTTGAATTTTTTTTATTTACTCTGAAAGCGTCTACAAATTTAATCCATAATTGATATTCCATCAAATAATTCCAACTCTCCAAATTATCTCAAAACTGATTGATTGATACAGTCCGCCCATGATTTATTTTCCTGATGGAGGACATTTTTGTCTCCGTAGAAGATGGAGGAAATTTCTTGCGAAACGAGGACTGTCCTCCACAAAGAAGGACGGATGGCAAGCCTAGTTATACCTCATCGAATTAAGAGCTTCAAGGAAGATTACAAGCCTATATTGAAATATTTCCTTTACTTACTCCTCATAGGTTTTGTAATTTACAAAACCTTTTCCAAAAGCAAATTAAATTTCATTACTTAATTCGAATCACTTAACTAAAGTATATATTTTTGGGTCATATTCTTTCCGTAAATTTGTGGCAAGAAAGAATGCAGATTTTAAGAGAACGAAAATTCATCAGTTGTCGTTTGAAAGTTTAAAGACTTGTCACTGCTCCAATACTACAACAGGCAGATCTTGCATAACCCTATTTTATAAGAACCGACGCAAGTAAATATTCTATAGGTGCTGTTGATGGATTCCATTGATGATGTCGATTATCAATTCCCGCGAAGTAAAATTATAACACCACTGAACGAGAAGCATTAGCAGTCGTATGGGCACTCAATTAGTTCATGGATACATTTATGGTGCAAAACCATCAAGCTCTGAATTGGTTAGTGAAACTAAAATAACCAACGAGTCGACTTGCTTCCTGGGTGTTACTTATACAAGGATTCGACATTAAGGTTGAATATGTTCGGAGAAAAGAAAATTTAGTTGCGGATACTTTATCAAGATCACCAACAGATGAAGAACGTTATATTTGTTTCAAATTGATTTTCCGTCATACAAGCCTTCGTAACTTGCAATTAGAAGATGCAAATATATATATACGAGTACATACAATTATTGATTGTTTTGAACAAAAAAATCACCTCGATTTACAAAATTGGACCGGTAGAGGATTTTCTTCACGTACTTACCGATATATACCTTATCAAGAAAATGAGGTAGCTGAACTGGTCATACCAGAGGAATCCAGAAATTATATTATAAATATATACCAGTTTGATGCGGGACATTACGGAAAATAAAAGCAATCGAAAAAATACGTTCGAAATATTTATGGCCTAAAATAAGTAAATATATAGAAGAGTTCGTTAAATCCTGCGAGGAATGCCAAAAATAGAAATCGTCGAATTTAGAACCAAGCGGTTTACTGAAAACACCTACAATACAACAACGGTTCGAGGTACTAGCCATTAATCTTTTCGGTCCACTTATGACCACTTTCGGTATCAACCAGATGGACGGAAATATTTCCACTACGAAACTCGACGGCATAGATACACTTATTCCAAAGAAACTTATACAGGAAACATTTCTACGATATAGATTGCCAAAGCACATTATTTCGGACAATGGCCCTCAATTTGTAAGGGATATCATACAGCACGTAGCAAACCACTTCAAAATAAAACAATGTTTAACGCCTTATTTTCACCCACAAGCGAATCCAGTAGAACGAAAAAATCGGGATATGAAACACCAAATGGGCAGAAACATTACCATCAATTTGGTTAGCCTAAAACTCAACTACGAATGAATCAACTGGATGCACTCCAGCCTATTTAACTTTTGGTCACCGTATATACAATAACACCGTATTTACAAAATATATACAGCGACATGTTCAAGGTGCTCGTGTGAAACAAACATGAAATGTCACAAGATCGTCGAAGAGTTGATTATGACAAAAAACGAATGCGGCAGCAACCTTACAAGATATAGGAGATGTCCTTGTGGCATCTCATACACACAGTGATGCAAAAAAGGGAATAACAAAAAAATTCGTCCCAAGGCGGAATGGACCGTACAGAATTTTTAAAGTTATTTCATCCAGTACTTTTGAAGTACTTCAGACTAACACTATAATTGGAAGATACCATCATATACGTCGTAGTTATAACTCCGTATAATGAAAAATCTTCTGACAACGTAGAGAAGTTTTAGTTCCAGAACTATCATCGAGATGATGAAGACGTTGTGAGGGGAGATTGTAGCAAATGAAATGTTTTTTATTATTACCTATTCCCTATTATTCCATTTCATGCGTACACCCCTTATGTAATTTTATAATTCGAAATCTACCGAGAGGCCGATGCATGTTAAAAGGAGAAGGTGAATTAATTTGTATAACTAATTTAATTTTATTTAAAATTATGAAACGTTTTTAATTTTTGAATGATTTTCTGTTTAGCGAAATATTCAAAGAACTCAAGAAAACAGCCCTTCCTGCGCCTGTTTACGGCTTACTATACGCACCCATTTGGCTAGTGATTTTTGATGAATTTTATTTACGAGATAGTAAAATTTGGTAAGAGATAAGAGTGTGAAAATCGAAATGGTTGCAATATGGCCGCCTTTATGGCATTTGTTTTCAAACGTTTAAAAGTAGTTATACCTATATCTTAGGAGCAGAACCCATGTAGCTAAATAGACTCATGACGTTCTAGACTTCACTAATCATGTTCTCAGGTTGTTAAGTCTCCGCTGCTTAGTATTCGACCAAGCTTTTGTAGGGACGACTATTTTCTCATAACATTTGAGTTTGAAATCTTGTTGGCCGCCATTGTGCCAGAATTGATACTTTTTTGACCGTTGGAGTATCCACAATATAAATAAATCTGTCGCCTGTTTCAAAAAAAGCTAAAATAGAAAATAATTGTTTGGCCAAGCTTTTGTAAGGTCGGCTATTTTCTCAAAACGATTTAGTTTGGGATACTGTTGGCCACCAGTGTGCCAGCGTTGATATATTTTTAATTGTTGGAATTTCTGCATATAAATAAATGTCGCTTGTGCCAACTTTTCAAAGAAATCTAAATTCGAAAAAATCGGCTATTTTCTCACAGCGACTGAGTTTGAGACCTTGTAACCCACCACCAATAGCCGTCCCTACAAAAGTTTGGCTACACGATTTTTTTCGATCTTGACTTTCTTTGAAAAGTTGACAAAGACTATACTCATTTATTTATATTGCGGCAATTCCAACGTTCTAAAAATGGTCAAACCTGGGGTTATGGTTGCTTACAGAGTCCTTTACTCAATCGCAAGAGAAAATAGCCGTCCTTTCAGCGACTTGCAATTACTAATAAATTTTACATATTAAAAAAGTCTGGGATGAGTATTTTGGTTCCAACTTTTGGTACCAAACCAAAAAACATCATTGGAAATTTTTCCTGGTGTTCAGTTCTAGCCGTGGATCTAGAATATTAGTTTCCTGCCCATAATAGCATATACTTCGATATATTTATATCATTTACCCTCCCACATTTATCACCTAAAAATTTATTGCTGTCAGTCATTTCTGTTTTTCAATAAATTATCAGAATAAGCTGCTTATTTATGAAAACATAAACCGAATACGAAACAATGAAAATATTAACGATTTAGCCATCTTGAACATGCACGGACTCTACATTTCAATGTCGTAATCCTAAGCTCCAAATTAATTTAAAACTTGCAATTGCCGTAACTGAATGGAAAAGAACAATCAAATTTCACATAACAAACGTATCCCTTGAGACTTGTTTCAGGTATATAAGGTATACAAATTTGAAGTGCATTGGATAGTTGACACGAACGTTTAATTGAAAATAAAATGGAATGAGTCAAGTGAAGGGTAAATACTTTTGAATAAAAAAATACTTAACTTTCGTTCAAATTTATAATCAGTCACATCCTTCTCCACATGCCAACCAATTGATTAGCCCACATTTATATACATACATATACCAAACCTTAAACCATAAACATTTTTGTTACAAGAAACACCTTACCAATTAGTCAAAGGATACCTAATTGAAATTCTTACTCCTTCTTCTATTTGATCCGGTATACATACATAACCAACAAAAAAAAAACACGTAAGTAAAAGCAATACAATCTACATCAAGCGTACACACATAGAAGACAATTTGATTAAATAGTCACGTTACTCAATGTACAAACCTAATTGATCTTTACAATAATTGTGTGAAATTTTCTAAAATTACAATCTTTTATAAACACATACACACACATATCTAGAAGTAATTTAAAGCTTAACTCGTGTACATGTTATGTATATTATAGTTGGATGGGATATAAAAAAAATATTCTGCACACACACATACACACACTAAGCCATGTATATATTAATAGTTTTTCATAATGAGTATATTTTCTTTAACCTAATGTACACCATACGATAGATGAAGAAAAGGTATACATACATAAATGTAAACCTAATTTCTGTGTTATGTTACAATATCCAATCTTACGAAATTTTTTTTTTGTCTTCTGTGCTCTACTATATACATGTATGTATGTATATACACAATCGTTTCATCCTACGAAATTATAACATGTACTTGGTTTTGCTCTTTAAGACAGATATATGTATATGTACACAGCTATATAGTATATAGTTGAGTTGAGTATAAAGTAGTTTGGTGTAGAAAGTATAGATTCATGTTATAGAAACATATATCTATTTATGTACGAATGTTGTTACTGTAATTTTCTTTTTAGTTTGTTTAAGAGAATCAACCAAAAAGCACAACATACACAGTATACACAAGAAGTACAGAACTAAAAATTACACGAATATGTTGTATACGAGAGTAACCTGAAATGAAAAATAAAAAGTTGAACAAAAAAATATAAATTTTCAATCTAAAATATAAAGAAAGGTCGAATACAAATAAAATTGACATGAGTATTATACAGGTGGTACACGAATTACGCCGATTTCGTATTTTTATTACACATACTGCGTAACTATTTTGAGGAAAGTGTCTACAAACAATATTTAGAATTTTGAATTGAATACGTAAATCGAGGGTCGCCTGCAGTATCATAAAAAAAGTTAGTAATAAAAGCAGAGGAGATATATAGATGGTTTAATAGTTGATTACAAAGGTATATATATATATAGGCTTTAATTATTATAATTTGATATACAGTATTTTATTCGATACCTACCCCACATCCAAACCATCGACCATTAAACCCGAACACAATGGTATATATACGATTAAAATGGACATATACGCACAAAAAATTAAATCTATAAATTTTTATTTTTTGGCTATAATTTTTATTTTAATTAGAATTTTATTGAAATGTGTGCGTACTGTGTTTTAAATCATTTGGTTTGAAATATGGGTTTCGGTTTCGAATACGATTTTTTGGAGTATGGTAATAGCAAATTCCGCACATAAAAAGATATAATAATGACCGCACACGTATATATGTATATATATAACACAACATTGTGTATTTGATATGGTTGTTGGTGGTGGTTTTTATGTGTGTACTATAATACGTATACATACATCAGTGGTTGGTTGATAATGGTTATACATATGTACAGTATAAATTATCTGTGCTTTTTTATTAAGTTTATTAGGCAAATTAATTGAAGAGCCTATAGAGTTGGCATTTCTATATGATGTTGCTGGATGTTGCATGGTATTGCCCAATGTTGCATGATGCTGCATCTCAACAACAATATGTTACAAATCTTTTGTAAACAATAATAGAATTATTTATATCATCCAGAATAATTTATCCGATGGCTAGCTCGTTTCTATATCAAAAGTATAATTTGTGTACCGAAAATACACGATGCTAAAACCTATATAAATATCCACCGATGCAACCGTTTTTTGAAAATTGGCCACCAAAACCGGCCACCAAAATATTCAACACCATTCGATTTGTTTGTTTATGGAATTGTGTGAAATCAAAACGAACACGTCTAGGTGGGACACTCTATATATGGAAATTGAAATTTTAGAAACACGGAAAACTTTTGTAGCTCAGAATATCGTGACACAAAACCGAAAATTGTAGACGAACTAAATTAATGTGTTCAATGTATTCGAACCAAGTAATGTTTACGTTTATAAATCTTAGACTTAAGCATATAGATATTTTGGAAAAAATACTTTAATGAAATTTTAGAGTGGTTTTCTAAGATCAGGTTGAAATGAAATAAACTTAATCAGTTGCTATAATTTATAGAACTCATCATATCTATGAAGGATCTTAAATATGTTGCAAATTATATTAAATTTTGAAAAATTAAAATCAAACTGCGAAATTCTATTCTATAGTTCTATATATAGACCAGGAAACGATTGGCTTATTTAAAATATTGGAAGCCATCTTTTTAAAATTAAAATAATTTTAAGTTATGTTCGATTTTATATTTCACTTTCGGTTTCACGATCCTCTGGTTCCGGTCTCACGTAGATTTTTTTCAGATTACTTTGAAATTTTTTGTTAGCCTTGTGTGAACCTCAAACAGTAAAATTATTATTTTTATTTCTCAGAAAACGTATCCGAGTAATAAGCCAAAATATAATAGGGTAAAAGTTTTGAATCAGTTTATGTAATATTTTAAGACAAATACTCAATTAGATGCCAAGTCAGTGCAGTCTAATATTAAATTATTTATAGCAAAAAATTATGTAAGACAGTTTGAAATATTATAAAAAAAAATTTTAATTTTCTTTTCAAAACTGTCATAAACTTTTAAACGCTTTATAAATAGAAATTACAGCCAATTATTTAGACATCTTTTTGAATCTCGCAGAGTGCATGTTTTTACAGAATTTGAGTGAAATTTAGAAGTACAACAAACACTTTAACTGAAGCTGGAACGTATTTAATACTACCAGATGAAGGTAAATCGTCACTATTACATATAAACTAATCCAATTAAGCAATACAATTGTTGAAGACTGGGGTATGGGTGTCGCAGAATAATTTAAGTGAACGCTGATCAACGCATATAGCAATATGAGATTACTCAGAAGATAAAGTTAGAATAATTCGTGCCAAAACATTGCAAATTCATGCCGTAGACTGCAAAATTTGTGCTCTGAATAAATCTGAGGAATGGTACTGACTGTGATGACACCAGTTAAAGAAAAATCCGCAGTAAATCAATTACAAATAGTTGGGTCATACAAATATTCAACTTTAAACAGAAACATATTGAGATTGTCAACCGCTATTCTGAGTGGTATGATTTTGTCACTAAAATTTTCGAAGTCATACATCACATTATTCATGAGTCAATTGACTTTCAACAGTCATTCAAATACGTCACACAAAATTAAAAAATCAAACATATCGTTACAAATAATGACTATGCGCGATACTTATTCCCTTATATAGACATATTTTTGTATTAAAATATGAGGATCCATCACGTAGCTCAAAAATACAAAATTTTTACAACACGAACGTGCAAAAAAAACTTTGTATCTTATCTATGCAATGAGTCACTTGCTTATTATAAAGCCAGTAATTTCCCCAAAAAACCCATCGTAAATTATTGGCTAGTTATCCATTGAATTGCGACGTCCGAACAAAGAAAATTATTTAAAACAAGCAGACATTATTGTGTCTTCTCTTAGTAAAGGAGGTAATAATACTACCGAAGCTAGTTTTGTCATCGCTTGGAACGTCGCACGTGCTAAAAGTCAGTTACACTGAAGGAGAATTTATTAAAAAGAATATGGGAGGGTGGAGTTAAAATGTTAGACCTATAATGTTCCAACATCATGTCATAGGAAGGAGTACCTGCAATGATACTTCATTTATTTATAGGCCACAATTTTCTATCTTAGAGATTTGATATCCAAATATGATAAAATGTCTAAGTTTAGGAATTTTTTATGAATAATCTAGTCCATGATGGAAGCCATACAAACTGTCTGCAGAATAAGTTAAAGTAAAGGCCACGAAAGATATAGGCCTTATAGAATGAAATCAAAATATGAATTAACATAAATTAGTAAGAGAAGCGGAACAAGAACACAGCCCTGAGGGACCCCTGAAACAATTTCTCTTTGATCACTTGCACAATCTCCAATGGATTCTTTTTGAAATCTTTTTGGAGGTATATTAGCCAATTATAACCAATTTTGACAGTTCCTCAAGAAGTTTAAATACGTTCCAAATAAGACACATTATAAAAGTTTTACAAATGCTGATAATTGAGAACTCGAACGATAATTGGTAATATTTAATTAATTTTTTTCTTATCCAATGGAATTACACTATGCGATTAAAAATGTAACGACAGTTTAGAACTTCTATACCATAGTGGCAGTTAACTTCAATGTCTTTGAAGCAGTTCTTCAGGTAAAAATTCTTAGAACACGAACGTTTCATTATGCCATTTAAAATAACTCTAAAAAACAAACTACTGTACCTACTGGGGATTGCATTACCGGTAAACGATTAACCGGTTAACCGGGTTTGCCGTCCAATTTAGCTTACCGCAATACCGGTAAAAAAATTAGAATTTACCGGTAAATTCGGTAATTTTTGAAAATGAAATAACAAAAGAAATTGCTTGGATATTCAAACATTTCTGATGAAAAATATGGTTTTGTTGTTAAATAATTAAACAAACATCAGATGATCAACCCATTGACCAACAAAATGTTCGTCCCTGGTGTTTGCAACCAAAAATGATAAAATACAGCAGATTTCCCAGAAGAGTTCGGAGCAGAAGTCGTATTAATCTTAGATTGCAATACCGCAGGTGGATTGCCTGTTAGTAAAGATTTGTTAAGGTTAAATATCAAGATATTTGTGTCGAAAAAGAAATTGGTATTTTTTAAAATACTTATACGAATTTCTACCGATGAATCTATACCTGTGGATAAATTAAGTCCGAAGAATATTGCTTAGTAGATCTTGCGCTCGACCATATAAGACAAAGAACAAGGACAAAAACGTGGAAAGTATTTAACGTTGGCGTTCAACCACATCTCATCAATAAGGCCAAGCGTCGAATCTGAGCGAACTTTTTCAGCTAACGATGCAATATGCACTAAAATAAGAACATGTCTGAATGATTTCTTTTTAGACACAATTTATATGTTAAGAGCATGAATTATCTAGTCCATCGTAAATCAATGAATTATCTAGTCCATCTTCGTACGTTTTTTTCTTCCCGCCATCACTAATAACTAATAAGCTATGCTTATGATTTTTTATATTTAAAAACAAGTTTACCGGTAATTTACATGGTAAACCGGGTTTTATTCATATATTTACCGTTTACCGGTAAAGCCGAAATTCGGTAATTTTGCGATTCCTAGTAGCTACGCACTAATAAAATGAAACGGTTAAATACATTAGAAATGTCCAATTTACTCGTAATTAAACTATCATTATCATCTATAAAAGATATTTCCGTTACATCGCTTTATGTTAAAGAGATTTTTCGTTTTACACTTCGTAAGATGATCTGTAGCCTGAAGACTAAAATCCATACAGTTTTTACAAGTTTTCATATCGTAATTACAGTAATTTGCCGTAATGTATAAAAGTAAGTATAAAATTTTGTAGAACATCACTTAATTAATATTGATCCATCCATGCATTTAACATTATCAATCACGATTGAATCCTGATACTACTAAACATAATATGGCAGATCTATAGATCCTACATAACAGGTAAGATATGTTATGTTCTAAATTCTGGCCAACCAACAGTTGTAGCAATATGTTCTTAAACTATAGCTATGCATTTAGATTTCTTACAATAA
The DNA here is from genome assembly GCA_951394425.1 of Tipula unca. NCBI lineage: Eukaryota > Metazoa > Arthropoda > Insecta > Diptera > Tipulidae > Tipula > Tipula unca. The sequence goes on along the minus strand of OX596382.1, from coordinate 104,117,475 downwards.
TCAACATACTATATTTGGAGGCAATTCAATAACGCAGCTTTATTAAAAGACCGTGGTAAAGGTAAAACGCCAAAGGAACGAGCAAATTCGAAGTTTCAGAATTCCCAGCCAACTAAATATAATTGATGCAATGTAAAAAAGTTATCATCAGGAACACTTAAATATATGAAAAAGATACTCTGGGCATTTCTGTTTAAATTACTGCTCTATTCTGACCGTAGTGTTGCCTGGGATCGTTAGCTACGCCCTTGAAAACCCATTAAATTTAGGGTAATTTAATTTCAAGTTTATCAAATCGAATTTTTTTTCAAGTGTCTTGTATTTAGACATTTTTGATTTATTTCTTGTGGTGGTTTATTGTTCTTTGCGCTTCATTCATTTATTAATCAGTCGGTTATCCGTAATTAAGTTGTGTAAATACTAGAAAAGAATACAAGAAACTAACATTAAAAATAATGTTGGATTCTGAAAATCCAACCGGGAGTGAAATGTCTTCTAAAACAAAATATGCTTTAAAGAAGCAACGAAGTGCTTTTAAAGGCCAGCTAACCCAATTTAAAAACAAGCTGTCAACCCTTTCTACTCATGGAGCAATTGAATCTAACATTGGTAGATTAAAATTGTTATGAAGATGAAGCCGCTTCAGTTGATCGCGTGTCCTTCGAAGAAGATTATGAGTTTGTAGAAAGCACATTGCTGGATAAGCTACATAATCTCAAGAAAATTGAAAATCAAACTAAGGAACCCATTATATTCGAATCATCAGCAAACAGCACGCAAATCGAACAAAGTATTCCTTCTATGTCTATAAAGCTTCCTGAGCTTACATAAAAAACTTAAAACGCCAGTAGAAAATTCGCCACACTCTCTTCAAGCTTTCATTGACAATTCTGTCAGAAACTATAATAATGTATTAAAGTCATTACAAGTTCAAATTGAGTCATGGGATTTATTATTAATTCATCACTTGACTGAAAAACTTGACAACGCATCGAAAATACATATTATAAAAAATTCCGAAGTAAACAAATTACTAAATTTTGAAAAATGTATAGTTCTTCTCAGAAATTGTGTTCGTGTTTTGGAAGCGATTAAAGGTACAGCTACAACTTCAAAACAATCAGTTGATACCAAAAGATATAATCAGTTTAGGAGCAAATTTACGTCGTTAGTTTCGAATAGTCCTAAGTGCTCTTATTGTGGTGTGGCACATTCATTACCCAATTCAACACGAACAATCATTTGTGTACAAACTGCTTAATTTTCAAACAGAATGTTAGCAGTTGTGACAAACCACCTTGTGGTATATGCTCTCTGAAGCATAACACCCTTCTTCATTTTTGTACAACTTCAAACAAGAAGGCTTCAAATTATAATTCGACTAATCATTCTCAGAGTTTAAATAAACCTAGTAATGATTTTTCAGATCAAAGTGATCAAACAGCTTCAAATAATGTTCTAACTACTGGTATTTCTTCGTGCAATCTAAAATAATTTCGAGTCAACAGTTCATCGTGTTCTCGACAAACACATCAGATTTTAATTGGCACCGCAGTAGTCAACGCCACATTTGAATCCAATAATCAGCTAATCTGTAGAGCGTTATTGGATAGCGGCTCTCATTTGAATTTTGTGACTGAAAATTTCGTAAAGTTATTGAAACTCAGAAAACAGTCAACAAATAAAACAATATCTGGTATTGGCGGAAAAGAAACTATAATTAAAACAAAGGTTTCTATAACTATATCTTCCAGAACATCGAACTTTTCAGCAACTTTACAATTTTATATAATTCCCAAAATTACAAATTATTTACCCGCCAGTCCAGTAAATGCAAATTTAAGATCGACTCCAGCTAAAATTAAATTGGCCGATCCATATTTTCATTTACCAGATAGGATTGATATTTTACTTGGTGTAGAAATTTATAACCAATTATTTACAGGCAGTGTAGCTATTATAGTTTTGAAAAATCTACCACCGTTTAATTCCTCGGTTTTTGGTTATGTAGTAAGTGGTAGAGTAATGTCTTCGTATTCGATACAAGAATGTTCACCCACAGCACTCTGCACTATTGAATCGTTAAATAAAAATATGAAACGCTTTTGGGAGCTAGAAACAATTTCGGTTAAAACCAATCATTCACAAGATGAAAAATATTGTGAGGAACATTTCATCAAAACTCACAAACGGACCAGTTCAGGTCGTTACTCGGTTTCTCTTCCTGTGAATGACGATATTAATCATCTTGGACTTTCAAATTAATCCTCGCTTATGCATTTTTATGCCATGGAAAGAAGATTAATTCGCCAACCAAATATTTATAAACAATACCGAGACTTCATGGATTAATACCTGACATTAGATCATATGACATTAGTTCATGATCCAAGTATCATCCTCAATTCATATAAGAAAGCATACTATTTACCGCACCATTTTGTAACGAAAGATAGTAGTACTACCACTCAGTTGAGAGTAGTCTTTAATGGTTCCGCTAAGTCTTCTTCAAAAATATCATTAAATGATTGTTTATTCAAAGGTCCCACTGTGCAACAAGATCTTTTATCTATAATTCTGAGATTCAGGAAACACATCGTTGCCTTCACGGTCGATATTGCTAAAATGTACCGGCAAGTGTTAATTGATGAAACTCAGCAAGACTAACAACGGATCTGGTGGAGAAATAATTCGGTAATGTTTCAAACTGTGCACAGTGACCTATGGAACTAGAAGTGCTTCATATTTAGCAACACGTGCTTTACAGCAGTTGGCATTGGATGAAGTTCATTCGTTTCCTTTAGCTTCGCCAATTTTAATGCATGACTTTTATGTTGATGACGTACTAACAGGTTCTGATTCAACTGATATGGCATTAAAAATTAAATCAGAGTTACTAGAATTATTGAAAAGGGGTAACTTTGAGTTAAGAAAATTTTTTTCAAATGCCCATAACATTTCTTCTGAATCTTCATCTAATGTTACGTTAGTACTTTGTCTTTCTTGGGACACCTTACACGACACATTCGAAATGAATTTTTCTAAATTCTCGGTAGGAAACACCATGTATAATAAACGAAATATTTTGTCCGAGATATGTCAATTGTTTGATCCTTTGGGATTATGTTCTCCGATGATCCTAATCGCAAAAATCATAATGCAAACAATCTGGACTCTCCACAATACTGACTGGCATGATGATATTACACATCATCTTCGTGATCAATGGATCGATTTTAAATCCCAATTAATAAAATTACATAGAATTACAGTTCCACGTTGTATTTTAGTGCCGAACAATAAATTAATACAGATTCATGGTTTTTCAGACGCATCTGAGAAAGGTTTCGGTTGTGTCATTTATTTGAGAATCACGGATGATAAAAATGAAAACTATTCTAGGATAATTTGCTCAAAATCCAGGGTGGCTCCTCTTAAAAGGCAAACCATTCCACGTCTCGAGCTTTGTGCCGCTTTATTGTTGGCACAAACCTTAAATAAGCTAATTGAAAGCGTTAATATGCCGTTGATTCGTATTTATCTTTGGTCAGATTCGGAAATTACTGTTCTGCGTATCAAATCTGAACCATCGAAATTTGCTACTTTTGTGGCTAATCGACTTGCACAAATACAGGAACTAACATCAGTACACAGTTGGTGTTACGTACCAACTTCTCAAAACCCAGCTGACTTCGTTTCAAAAGGCTTAATGCCAAGTCAATTTCTAAACCAAGATTTATGGTGGTCAGGTCCGTCGTTTCTGTTGGAAAATCAATCAAACTGGCCCAGAAATTCAAATTTGAAGATCAGTTCAGAGTTCCAAATTTTAGATCTTCGGAAAAATGTTTCATTTTCAATTTGTACTCCAGCTTCTAATTTGGATTTATTTAATCGATATTCATCGTTTACAAAACTTATTCGCGTTACAGCTTACATACTTCGATTTATTAATAATCTTCAAATAAAACATCATGTTTAGGTTATTGGAGAACTTACTTCCAAAGAACTAAACCGTTCATTAATCTGTCTTGGTACGACTATTCAGCAAACAGAATATAGCACTGATATTCAAAATATTAAAAAATATTCAGCTGTAAAAAACTCCAGCAATTTAAAATTATTATCGCCATTTATTGATGAAATGGGAATTCTTCGTGTTGGAGGACGGCTGAGTAAGTCTAAATTGCATTCCGCTAGAAAACATCCAATCATATTACCAAGTAAACATAGATTCACAACAATATTAGTTAGATACGAACACATGCGCCTACTACATTGTGGTGCTCAAACATTATTATATAGTTTGAGGTCGCAATATTGGATTATTAGTGGTCGCAATTTATGTAGACAGGTAGTTAATCAATGTATTCTCTGTTTTAGAAATAATCCAAAATTAGCTTCTGAAATAATGGGCGATTTACCTGTTGATCGTATAACTCAATCAAGACCATTTTCAGTAGTTGGTATAGATTTTTGTGGACCATTTTTCGTCAAACCCAACAGTAGGTCAAAATCTAAAATTAAAATGTATGTCTGTTTATTTATTTGCGTCGCGTTAGAAATTGTGATGGCATGCCTTCGTAGACTTATTGCCAGACGAGGATATTGTACTAAAATATATTCAGACAATGCCACTAACTTCATCGGTTGTCGTTCTGAATTAAAGGAACTACGGAATTTATTCCTATCAGAAAAATTTCAGAATGATACAACAATATTTTGTTCAAGTAATCAGATCGAGTGGTTAACTATTCCTCCGCGTTCACAACACTTTGGTGGATTGTGGGAATCTGCTATAAAAAGTGCCAAGTGGCACATGAAAAGTGTAGTCGGTTTGCGCTCCTTGACTTTAGAAGAATATCACACTTTAGTTTGCCAAATTGAAGCCTGCCTTAATTCAAGACCATTAACTGCAATCTCCAATGATCCCACAGATTTAAATGCACTTTCACCCGGTCATTTTTTGATTGGTGGCCCTTTATTAGCTCTACCTGAACCATCAATGCTAGATTTAAATATGAATCGATTATCCAGATATCAACTGATTCAAGTGATGCTGCAAGAGTTCTGGAAACGTTGGCATGTTGAGTATTTAACTGGACTTCAAAACAGGTATAAATGGCTTAAACCTTCAAATAACAACTACAAAATAGGCTCTTTGGTACTCTTACATGAAGACAATACACCATCGATAAATTGGATTTTAGGTAGAATAATTGACACACATCCGGGTACTGATGGTCGAATTCGTGTACTTACGATAAAGACTTCGAAATCTATTTTTAAACGATCAACTACAAAGATTATTATTCTACCACTTGAATCATAGACTACCAGCAAAAATATTTTCAATTTATGAAAAATTCAGTTTGAGAAATTTATTAAATTAATATTTTTAATTTTATTTTTCATTAATACATTTATTTTCTTTGTTAAATTTTTTTTATTATTATAAGTATGTTGCATTATATAAAATTAATATTATAAGTTTAATATTTATTATTTAAATATAAGTACACAGTATTTTGAATTAGTTACTTCAAGGGCGCGGGTATGTTCACGCATAGTAATATTTTGAATTTCACCATGGTGCGCATCTTATATTTTTTATACTTTATTATTTATAATTATGTATCTACTTCTACAGTAGAATAGTATGTATATATATATATATATATATATATAATGGCTTATGTATAATAAAACTGGATTATATTTTAGTCTTGTAATTAAAAATGTCAGGTCACTTCATAATTTTGATTCATCGAAAATACATCAAAATAAAATTAAAACAAATAATTATCTTCGAGAATTAATTAAATTAACATAAAATATATTAATTCTATTTAAATCTTCGTGTTTTATTAAAACTATATTTTTTTTTTCAAATGAGATCGATTTTAAATCAAACTATCACTCAATGGTAAAAACGATTTCAACAAGTGGTCGTGGAGTACGCGTGTATTCCTTAATTGTATTGAAGTACATTGTGGTATTGATTGTCATAATTTTATTTAACAACATAACCTACCACAAGTTTACAAGCTTACAACTCAAATCAAACATCTCAAGTTCATACCGGAAATAACGATCCTCTCGACACGCCACGACATTTTATATATATACGCGGATATAAAATTTATTATTTTTTAAATCCTGTTTAAAATGTATAAAAAAAAAAAATTCCACATCACTGACCATAATAATTGTTGAATGGTCATTCAAAATAAATAAATATTTAAAAAAAAAAAACATTCCTCGGGAGTCGGGAGGAAAGCATAGATGTGTACACATATAAATTTTCCATGTACATTTTATATATAGTACCTATATAGAGTAGACATGTTAAACTTGCATCTAAATTAATTACAGGAAATGACAACAGATTCATAAATTGATATATACAAAAAAAAAAAATGTAAAAAAGGATTTATTGTTACCAGAGAGTGAACAAAAGAAAGGAAATCCATAAAAAATATATAAAACATGAAATTGATTTTTTTTTCCTCCTAGTCTTTCGTATAATACTCCTATATAGTCGACATATAATATATGTTTTGTTCGAAAACAATGGATACATAAACGTATGTTCAATTCACTAGTTGCATTGTTCGACGAACGAACGGAGTATGTTGGAAAATTATTTTTTTTTTAAAAAAGCTCCAAAATATATTAACAAGAAAACTATATATATTGTTAATAGGTCAGAAAATAATTTTGTGCTTTTAATTAAATTTTTTGAAGAAAATAATACAAAAGTTTTGTGAAGAGAGAGAGCTTTTTATTTATTCCCTTATGTATCCTTTTTTTATTTTGTTATAATATAAATAAAAACGAAAATAAAACTTTTTTTTTTGTTTGTTTGTTGAAATCCACTTTAATCACTTTCACATTTCAAACCACAAAAAACACATGTAATTGTAAATATATAAATGTATATATATGCTTATGTATGAATATATAGAAAAGGATGTTTTTTGAGATAACAGTACACACAAAAAAAAATGGATGATTTAGAATATATATAGACTAGATACATAATATATTTAGGTACGATTGTAAAGTGGAAAAGGAAATTAAATTTTATGTTTTTAACGAGCTTTTGTTTACCTGCGATTACACAAGAAATCTCATTAAACTTTATACGCTTAGCCAGGAAAAATAATTTTTATTTTTTAACTAATAACCAAACTATATAATATATAATTGTAAATATTTTTTTTGTTTAGAACTTGTAAATATAGTAAACCAAATAACTCAAACAATGCACTTTATAGAATTGACTTTAGATTCAAATTAAAATTTAAAAATAATTTTTTTGTAACTAAACAGTAGATTTAAACAATTCGTATATTTTTTTTTGAACAATATAATTTAAAATGTTTTTTGATTTAATTTTTTTATTATATTTTAATTAAATAACGATCGGAAAAATTTACGTATATCGATACGGACAAAAATTATACGATACACATGTTATGTCTCTTCACGCTATCATAGAGTACTATCCTGTAAAGAGAAAAAAATCAGTAGCATTTGTTTTGTGTGTTAGGTTATGTTTTTCCAGTTTAGTTTGGAAAATAATAACAATAATAATTGGGAAAAGTCCTTATGTATTTTGTTGCTCTGTTTATATGTGGAACAAGCAACAGGCATAACATTGCACCGCGCGCTTTTTATTTTTATTTTATTTAAATGCCTGCGTATGTATATATATATATATATATATATATATATATATATATATATATATATATATATATATATATATATATATATATAAAATATAGCAAACTACTGCAACTCTCAAAAACTACATATAAATGTATATATATATGGATAGTAAACAAATAGATTATTTTAATGATAACACACGATAAGGAGGAGCGCACTTTTTGATCCCTCGCCAACACTCTCATATAAAGGTACATACATAATAAATGTATATCATGTGTGGTGACGTTAAAGCAAATACAAAACACTATATAATAAAAATATTATTGCATTTTCGATATATACATATTATATATTATGCGTTTGACAAAAATAAATTGAGCTTTTTCGAATAAATCATTTTCCCTCACAGTGTATTTTCGTTCACACACATTTCTCCTCTGCAAAGCTTCGGAGACAACAATAACACACTCATAACTAATTTTCATTAAAAATATTAAAAAATAAAATTCTCCTCCACTTTCTTGTATATAATATGTACATAATATATAACGTATATATATATGTATATATATATATATATATACAGTGGGCGGATTCGACTTATATATTTTATTCGCATGCTTCTGTCTACTATACTCATTCACAAAAACGCAACAACAACAAAATAACATCGTTGTTGTGGGAACACGTATCTACCACCTAAATATAAAAAAAAATATAAAATATAAAAGCACACACATAAAGCTCAAGACGAACACAAAATATATGTATCGATGTGTATATAAATTTAAACTTGAAATACATAACATTCTATATACATATAGTGTGTATACACAACTGACAACAACAACAACTAAAAGTTTTGTGGTGAAGCTTGCGCATTATACTATATATTGCATAATCAAGTTGTGTGCTTTTATTTTATTATTTATAATAATAAAATTTTATTTTGTTTACAGTATTTTAGTTCATATACTGACAACAATAATAACAACAATTATAATAAATTGTGTATATAGTTTAAAAGCCCTAACTTGGATATTTTCGTACATCTATATAAATGTACATAAAGTTAAAATATGTTTAGTACATAGTGTGTTCAGTATATAACACGATGCGCGCGCATTATATACTATAGAAGAAAAGTTAATTTGTGCTTTTTCGCCACCACCACCAGCAACAACAACAACTTAAACGAGCTTTTTTATGTACATATATACACGTAATATAAATTAATATTTTTGTTAAAATTAATAAAAAAGCTTTCAAGAGCTTTTTGTTACTCGCAGTCGGTTGTATTTATATACATATGTATATGCCTATATAAGTATGATGACAACAACACAAATTACATGAATTTGATATTATTGAAGTGATAGTATCCGCGGTTGATTTAAATATGTGAGCACGATACTTTACAGATGATAACCGCGCGCGTACAGTTTATTATATGGGAAATAAGTTGTTCAACTTTAATATAGAGTATCTGTATTTGTTGTTTAAGGTTTGGATTATATATCTCTATATACTGTACATAATATAATAAATATCGATTTTATTACATAAACATAGCTCAGAATATGATGGGTTTAAAGCAAAACATAATAATATATACACGTACGAGTATACATAAAATTTCCAGTTCGGTTTAGTTTTTATTTTTAGTTTTCGTCACCTTTTCGGTTGAATAAATTATCGATATACATATACCAATTTGTGAGTTTGACGAATGGATCGAACCGGAATTGTGGTTACGAAAGGGAAATGTGGCATCTGCTCGAATTATTCTGCTATAGGATATAATTAATCTCCCAATATGTATACATACATGTAGACACATAAAACATTATATCAGATTTGGTATATTCCTGTATATACCTGTTGCATGCGCACTGTTCTTGGCAATTTTGTTTTGATTGTGTCAGAAATGGAATAAATTTTAAATAGATTCCACATAGAAAATATTTACTGTGAAATCTAATTATTTTAACGGAAACAGCTCCCAAATTGTCCATCTAACCTGTATTTGTTTATTGCATGTTTCATGATTTTTTTTTAAATTTGGCTGGAAAGAGTTCTGCACTCTAGATAAGATATAGGATACTATAGTATTCTTAAGTTATCCTTTTTTAATGAAAGAGTGTAATAAATCAGCTGCGAGTTGGGCTCACTACTATACTATTTCGCCTGACGGCAGGTGGGGGTGGATGACCATGCTTGCTTTTATGTGAAGTAGAGCCGCATTTTTGATTATTTTTTTACCAATGAAAAGAGGCAACGGAGCAGCAGGTTCAGGCCCAATGAAACATGACCTTGAGTCAAGTTTTGCCAAATTGTCTCCGATTTCATTACCTTCAATGTCACAATGCGCAGAAATCATTCAAAAAATTCTTACTATCCTTCACCTGTGTTGCCTTGGTCAAACGATTATTGAAGGAGTTGGGGACAGATTAACTGTCAGTACAGAAAATATTATCTTCACCATTAACCGCGAAATTAATAGTTGTAATGGCACAGCGAGTAACCGCGATTAATTCCTCTTGAAAAATAGTACATGATGGTTCATTTAATAATTGATAGTCCAGTGATAGGCGTAAACTTTAACGATTGTGGAATTGTGATTTAATTTTGAATTAACAATTAACAATTGTTTGATATACAATTTTATAAGTTTCTTACCAGAATTATTCTGGTTTCCGCATATATTTTAAATAATTTAATTTTAATGGAACCGTCACACGTAGAATCCGGAAATATAACGGCCAAGCTTTGAAAGATATATTATTCCAAATTTATAGCATCCATCATCATAAAATTATTTACACAATTCATCAGCCTCTAACCATATAAACCTCTCACATTTTGCTTGTATTTTGGTTAAACAACCCAGAACTATTTCAAAGTTATTTACAATTTTAACGAGCTTTCATTATAATTTAAAGCTATTAAAGATATTTTATTAGGTTCTGTGCGTGGAATGGCAATAAAAGGTTCAGTTCATAGCGTGTTGCTTTTCTTCAGCGCAAACCAAAATTAATGAAAATTCAAGAACTTTCCAATTATTCTGTTGAAATGAAATACAATTTTAGATGTAAAAAGATGTTAGATGAGAAAAGGAGCGGTTTACCTGAGGCATACATCTTTAAATATATGTTGAATATAAGATCTCGAAACACAGATGGTGAAATCACAAAACACAAATGGTGCTCACCTGTTACCAGTATCTTTCTACGTTGTTTTAACCAAAGTACACTGTGATTGTATAGAATTTTTGACTATATACTTTACGCTTTTGAAATTATTTCATTAAATTTGCAAGACAAATTTTAAAAACACTTGTATTAGAAGACAAACGTAAAATGTATTAAGCACTATATATCGCGAACCTAAAACTTTAATACCCAGATTATACAAAAGCGAGTTCCAATCGATTTTCTAAAGCTCATATCCAGAATATTATATCCAGACTATGGCGATAAATATTCGCCATAGACTATGGCGAGAAATATTCAGGATCATGACAACACATTATATTATCGATAAAAGAGAAATGATACATTCGATATTTCACAGTATCCAAATAAATAGCTCAAGGATGTGTTTTCAAAATTGGTTTTGAACATCAATTTTAGCTTACATTTTTTTTTAAATTTTGAATAATTTTGTAACATTTTTTGGTGGCAACTTTTTAAATTCTGAAATTGTCAAATTTGAAATCCATTTTACAAAATAGATGGTGGTCTGGTGCGCAGCTGTCTTGGGGAAATCAAGTTGGTACTTGTTGCCAGCTCCGTATCGTGCAGCTACCACAAGTGTGCGTGTTACCTCCCCGTGGTGACCACCGGGCAACTGGTACACCATGCATTTTTATGTGGTCCGGTGGACCTCCTTCCTCCGCTACTCGTTGGACCTTTTATGAATAACAAAGATAATAAGGAACACGAGACCGGTATTCTTAAAAAACCGGTACCTAGTGCTGTGGAAACATCGGCCTTTAGGCCCGGTCTCCAAAGCGCCAAAAGGGACATAACTATAAATTAGGCTGGTCCCTCGAAACCAAAGGGCAAAGGCACGAATGCTGGTCCTCCGCGCAGGAGACACTATCCCTGGACTCGGAGATGTTGAGATCAATGGGGCTACACTGTGCACTCCAAATGGACGAATCGCCGTCAGAGGAGGAGTCTGACTGAACAGTGGTGGAGGTAAGTACTAACTAATGCTTAAGATCCTTCAAAACAACCTCCACCACTGTAAAGCCGCCTCGGCGGCCCTTCTGCTCAAAATGGAATCTGAGTCCATTGATGTGGTTCTGGTCCGGGAGCCTTGGGTCAGTGGAGACGGGGTGCTGGGCCTCAGAATTTCCAAATATAAAATTTAAAATGCGTAAAATGAAGGTAAGACACGTTCCTGCATTCTCGCTAGAAATAATCTGAACATTTTTATACTACTAAATTACAGCAACGCTGATATAGTGGTGGCTAGCATTGAGATGGGTGCGCAAAATCTCTGGCTTATATCGGCCTACCTACCATATGAGGAGGAAAACATACCACCAGGTAAGTTGGGTAGTGCAATAACAGAGGCTCAAAGACGAAAGGTAGGAGTAATCATTGGCAGTGATGCTAATGCGCATCACTCAATCTGGGGAAGTACAAATATCAACAGGCGAGGTGAGTTACACCTTGATTTGATTTTAAGTACTAACCTAAATATATCGAATATCGGGCGAAAGCCAACCTTTATTACTAAAAATAGACAAGAAGGGTAATGAACTGGAAAGTGTCCGAAGACCATTCCTTTTCTGACCATTGTTATCTCCAGTGCCAAGTGAATACAAAATCCACTAAAAAATCATCCTTCAGAAATAGGAAGAAAACTGATTGGGATTGCTTTAGAACCATTCTGAGTAATTCATTACCTGTATCGGTTCCAAACCCACCTGCATCTACACAGGAGCTTGATGTTCTAGTAACCATGCTATGTTATGCTTTTAACAAAGCCATGTTAGGTACATGTCTTATCAGTAGGCCTTTGGGTAAGTCTCGGCCACCCTGGTGGTCTAAGCTTCTTCACGGATGGCTCGGACGGCCACCCTTACCCAACCTAACCTACAAAATAGATACTTTGTTATTTGATATTTCAAAATACAAAAATATCAAATTTCATAAGTTAAAAGGTTTAGAAAATTATATATTCTTCAAACGATTCTCGGATAGTTGAAATTAAAATTTTTCAATTTCGCTAAATTCTGTAAACTATAAAAATACAATATTTTAGGATTATTTCAATATTCAAATTTTATAATAGATACAATTTTTTTAAATATAAGTATAATACATATTTTAAACGTGCTAACTTTTGTAATTTACAAAAAAATAAATACCCAAACTGGCGGTGCGGCAGTATCTATCGTATAGCACCATCGACTTAAAACACGCACTTCGGGCTAGTTTTGTTCTATAACTTGGCTGTTAACGCTTTCTAATATAGTATGCTCATTTACAATTTCTATCTTCCACTTACAATAATCGCTTCTTGTGTATCTTTCTCGTTGAAATATACCACAGAATTCAAGTTATATAGAATATTCATGTTGCCTATAACGTTTGGGTTGAATTTTTCACATTTTTCCAATTTCGAATTGTTTTGCCTATTTTTCAGTTAAATTTATATTTTTCATGGGTTTGATTGTATTTTGTAAATATATGGCTGAACTTGAAAATAAAATTATGACTTCTAGAAAACAAATACATATGGCAGTACTGCGAAATAGAGTGGGTTTAAAGGTTCAATGCCCGCATGACGCAGCTCATATGGAGGAATAACTATTTCATTAGTCATTCGTTGTATCAGGTTTGAGAAATTGATTCGAAATGAAAGTTAAGGGCAAAAACATAAATTTTTCAAACTGTCAACATGAGTTATTTGCCTTCAATTCATAGTTTTAGTAAATAAATAATTAAAATATAAATAATTGTCATAAAAATGATGGTAACAAAGATATCTTAGTGTGCAAATTATAGTTCCTAATTCATTTAAACTCAAGAATGACGGTTAGAGGATGACAGTATGCGATACTTTTCACAAAGGTAAAGCAAACTAACATAACAACTATGATCGCAAGGAAAACCTGGACTACCGTACGTAAGGTTTTTCATTTAGTTTAACGCTTCTAAATAGCAAGGCACCATCTGCTGATCCAGCTTTCCCTCTGAGGATGGTGTTGACGAAATGATGTGAAAAGAAATTCCACGTAAATATATAGATGGTCTATATTCATAGTATTCCAGCATCTCAGTACGACAGTATTCAAAAATGTCTATTATTGAATGAATCTTGTCTCTTATTGAAAACTATAATTATAATTGAAATTTAACATTAAGATCATCGAAATTAAGGCCAACTATAAATTTGGTCACCAACAGAAATACGATCATTACAAAAAAGTAACAGAATTCAAATAAATAGGATAAATGGGATCAATGATCACATATACTTATAAATAGATTCTGTTAATATTTCATCGATGATCGTAGCGCAGACTAGCAACCATTTTATGATAACAGAGGCCGAAAACTTCTTGCCCTACGGATGAACGAGTATATCGCCGGCTTGTCATAGATCGAACTGCTCGTCCAAGAACTAATATCAAGTTACAGAAATTCCATCATATTTAATTTTCGAATTTCATCTGAAATACGAGAATTCATTTCAGCCAAATTCACTAAATCCGCCGAATTGCATCTGCTTTAAATTCTAAAAGTTAAACATGAAAATTTGTAAAATTTCATAAGTTCCTCTGAAATTTTAACCAGGGGCGCTATCATGAACACCAGTCGGAAAAATTTAACGGGTGACTAAATTTACACATCAATAAATAACAATAGTTCACCATAGTTTTCCGGCCGGCATTCATGACTAGTATATGGCGTTTTAATGGAACGGTACGAATTTCTAAAAACCTATCAAATGTGGAATTGTCTTATGAAAAATGGATTAAATATAGTTTCGAATTAAAACCTAAATAAACTTATAAAGTGGAAATCAATAAAATATTCAGACACTTTCAAATTTTTAATAATTCTTAAATAGTATAAGTTTATACAAATGGCCACCATATTGGAAATGCCCGGCTCTAATCTAACAGAAATATTCCATAACAGTTCAAAATATAGACCCGGAAGGGTTTCATAACTACCCAAGAAACTCGAAATCTCCATATGAAAATGACACGCCGCTTTATTACTTAATAATTTCTACTATAAAGTTATTTTGAAGAAATATAGTGGCTATATTGGATATGACCATACATTTTTAAAATAAAAGATTTCGAAATTTATAATTTTATTAATTTAAAAATTTATAAATTAATAAATTAATGAATAATTAAATTATAAGTTTATTCATTTCTAAATTAATGAAATACTAGATTAATAAAATTTGAATTGAGAGTTCACTAACCCCATCACACATCCAATAGCCGAACCAATTATCCAATTATTTAAAAAATTATAAAATTAAATAAAAAAATTGTTAAATAATTAATAAATAATTTATTGTTAAATAATAATTATTAAATCAAAAAATTGTTAAATTGATAAATAGATAAAAAAATTGGTTTGGTAATTTGATGATTTAATAATTTATAGTTTTAAAAAGTATTAATTTATTAATTTCTTGATTTATTAATTTAACAGTTTTTAATTTAAAAATTCAAAAAAATTTATATTAATAAACTATAAAATTATATATTATTAAGTAATAAATTTAAATGATTATTAAATAAATAAATATATAAACTTATTTATTCATAATTTAATTGGTAATGAATTTCTTAATTTTAAAATATATGAAATTGATCAATTTATAAGTTTTAATGATAATTTAGTTAACATACAAAGCTGTAAGTCTGGAAATGTATATATATTTATTAATGTTTAAATAAATAAAGTACTATATTAAAAAACTATAAAATAACAGATTAATAAATAAATATAGAAATGTATTTTATTAAAAAATTAAAATATTAAAAAATATTAGATCATTAAAAACTAAAATTAATAAATTCATTTAGTTATTATATTAATTGGTTATTAATTTATAAATGTATTAATTTATTAGTTTATTTATTTCAAAATTAATAAAACTCAATATTAATAAATTATAATATATTATATAATACTAAAATTAATAATTTATTAAATAAATAAATTATTAGAATTACTGATTTATTAATTAATAATAATTTACTAATTTTTAGTTTATTAATATAGAATTTTATTAATGTATAAAATTTAAAATATTTGAAATTCCTAAATTTAAGATTACAATTTTTTTAATATACAAAATTATAAGTTTGGAAATTTTTAAATTTACTAATCTCCAAATTAGTAAATACTATGTAAGAAATTAAAGAATTGTAAAATAACAGTTTATACTAAAAATATAAAAATAAACATAGGTTAATAAATTATTAAAAATTATAAAATTATAAAATAATAAATCAATAAAAAAATTGAAATCATTTAAATTAATAAATTTAAAAATTTATAAAATAATTGAATTATTACATTCATTTATTTATTTATTTATGAGTTTATTAATTTAAACAAATTGATTTTTGTAATACACAGAATTATTAGTCTGTATTTAATTTAATTAAAATATTAATAAAATACTATATTAATATATCAAAAAATTATATAAATTTATAAATTTATTAACTTATAAATGTAATTTATTAGTTTATTAAAATTTTCATTTATAATTAATTAATTCATTAATTTATAAATTATAAAAAAAATTTTAAAGTAGAAAATTATAAGTCTGGAAATGTTTATTAATTTAATGATTTTTTTCTTTTATTATTTTATTAATTATTTAATTTATTATACTAATTTGTTATTTTTTTAATTTATTAATTATAAAATTATTTGTTAATTTTATAGCCACAGTATTTGTGTAAATCAATATATAGTAATTATGAATCTATGAGCCGCGTCATAGTATCATTTTACAAAAGATATCTTGGGAAGTGATGAATTTTTTCCAAGTTTATATTTTTAACTAATTCTCGATTTTTCTTTTTAACTGTAGAGCCTACTTAATGGTCGTTTCCTATATGGTGGCTATTTATGTAAAATGAGTTTATTGGAATCATCAAGTTTTTAATGAAGTAATTTTTTCCTATGGAATTTTAAAGTGTTTTGGGATTGGATGAAACCTCTCCGAATCTATATTTTCATCCTGTTAGACTAGAGCCGTATGGTAGTTTAATATATTGCGGCTGATTGTTGTGTAAACTTATACTATTTAAAAAATTAAGAGTTTAGTTAGTTTAGGTTTATTTATTGCTAATTTTAAAAAATTTAGTAATATTTTTAATCTTTAAAATTTAAAATTTGTATAACGTATTTTCTTTTATTCGAAACTACATATTTAACCAATTTTACTGAAAACCATTCTACCTTTGATAGTTTTTTTTTAGATATTTGTGTGCCGTTCCATTAAAACATCATAGAAAGTTAATGCTCGTCGTTCTTTATATAACCAAAATACTAATTCTTTAATTCATTTTGATGTAATTTCGTAAATTAAATAAATTTTTGCGTTTGATTTTAAAATTTTGAAAATGAACTCTGAATATTGCGAAATTATTTTTAAACTACATTACACCTTAATTTTTCCGTCGATAATATTTTGTTGGATACGTCGCTTCCGAAAAATATTCTGAAAATAGAAATAAATGATTTTAAAGCGTACTGCTTCCATTCATACAATCACATTTAACATCCGCATATCCAAATATACTCCTTATAGTAAAACTAATCCAAATCTTATGTTCACCACCCGCTCAAACGATCGTCTGAAACACAGTGATAAATTATATAAATTACTTGAGATTATTTCCATTTTCATGTTTTATTTTTGTTTACACGTTTTAACAAATTATTCTAAATTATTGTAAGAACAATACCCAAATTTAAAAAAAAGAAAAAAGAAAAACGAAACAAAAGAAAAACTCGTTAGTTAATTATTTAATTTGAATGCAAAAACCTCTTTTGGCCGCACCATTTTTATTGTATTATAAAGCCGAGTTGTATGTGGACGATGTAAAAGGGATGGGAAATGCAATTTGTTGCTTTCAACAACTTTTAAATGAGAGTACATTGTAGTTAATCTATATAATGCATATACATTGTAGCATTTAATTATTAAAAATTAAAATTCATCTGCTTCTCTATATATGTTTGTGTATTCTTTGATTTGAGAATTAATATACGTACATACATATATACATAGATATAAACCTACAATAGACGACTTGTTGCTTTATTTATCTTTCACATCTTACATTAGTTTTTTTTTTTTGTATTCATCTTATGTTGAATGAACAGACCAATTTAAAATATAATTTATTTTGACTTGTTCAAAAATTATAAGAATTTTCTTATTTAAAAAAAATTAAAAAAAAAAAAATATAAAAAGCACCACGATTTTATGTAATTTTTTCAAAGCTCATTAATCATAATTTTGATTATATTTTATGATTAGAAAATATGTTTTTCCTTTCGTATTTTTATATTTTTATTATTTTATTTTGGATAAATTTATGATTAGATTAACTGATTTAATGTGTAAGGAAATATTATTAAAATAAAAATAAAATTTTCTTTATACTCTTGTTCCTGTAATTCTTGTTGATAAATTACCTTTAAGTATTTTGTGATTCATCAGAAATATACAGCAGGTAATTTACTCGTCTCGTGAATATGGTACACTAGTTTAGTGTATATATATAGCACACACACACAGATATGATTATTATTATTATTTTTTTAGACTCGTCTTAATCAGATTAAATCTATAAAATTGTTGTCTTCTTCTTCTTCTTGGTATTTTCGGAAAAAAGTAAAATACTGAAATAATGGATTTGTCTTATATCCAGTGATTAGGATTGAAGTATAATAAATAAAACTTATTTATAAACAAAATTTTTATGATTGATTAGTGCGATGTATGAAGGACATTATTTTGTAGTTCCGTTTCTATGACATGTTCTCTTAATTTCAAGGTGAGTTAATTTTATTGGATCATAATTTTTTTAAGAGCCTTTCAAGGAACGTTAGATTAATATTTCGCAATCGAATTTTATTACGCTGTAACAAGGCCAAGATTTGCTATAATATATAACTACAGTTATAGTGGTTTAAATCGCAGGCACGATTAATAGATTGATCGTGATCATCTTAGTTTTTCAATCTTTGCAATTTATATTTAAATTGGAAATTTAAACTGGAAATTTGTTAGTACTTGATTTGAATTTTATGTGTAAAAATTATAATTTTTGATTTTAATCACAAACGGTTGGGGTAGATTTTAAAATTGGCACACAATCGTTTCATACACGAACACGATGCATATTACTCCAAAAATGTATACACGGTGAAATTAGTTTGAGTGACGGAGAAATTTACAAAAAATTTGAGAGTAGAAATTGGCGTTTCATTGAAGGCGCACAACTGTGCAAGCATCAAACTTATTTATGTTATTTGAAAGAATTTAAATCGCAATTAATGAGAAACATCGATACTGAAATCAAGGGGCATAGGTGGGATAAACTATGGAACATTTCAAAGCGAATGTAAAAATCAGTAAAATTATTGAATTTCTAAATCGAGCGTTAAATGAAAGGTGTACTGAATATCAAGTTCAACCGCAAATTTCTATTGATTATCGCGATTTAAATAAAAAGCACATGTTTCCAGTTTCTTTAAGCAACGATCAAGCAGTAAATTATGAAAAATAATCTTGTTGATCGTAAACTCATCTCAAATATTAATAAAATTTCAACTTGACATAAACCAAATCATATAGTTTAATTTACATCAGTTCGCTAAATCCATTTTCGTCGAACATCAACACTTTCGACACGAACATTGTTTGGAGGTTCTACCGAGATCAATACAATTAACAAAATTTCATTATTTGGATTTTTGGAGCAGAAATCAAAGAATTTCATGAAGACCGCAGATGATAAAAAGGTTGTTGACCGTACATTTGAGAAACGTAATTGGTTGAAGCGCATCGAAACTTTCATTGAGAACGTTACCAACGATACAACAATGTAAGAATGTGCCACTTGACCGATTTCCGCGGGATTCACAACAAAATCTTATATTATCCACATACCACAACAACAATTTCTCAAGGAATATTAACTTGATGAAGCGCTGCTTCAAAATTAATGACCGACAAAAGAAAGCAAGTTGTTTCTAAATACTTCCAATTATTTTTAGACATTTTGTTGATTTTTTAAACTCAATCCAATGTACGAACATTGTGTAATACAGCGGAAGAGGTCTTCGTGGCTTGCGCGCCTTAGGAATCGAAGCAGAGACAATGAAAGAGGCCCATAGTTAGCTAGACCCAAATACACGCGAACTATGTGGTGGAAAAAAACCTTGCAAATCGATTTTCTATCGATAGACTCATTTTTGAAGTGTATCAGCGAACATTGGGATGCTATCGATAATATAGTGAAACCATTGCTACTATGTCACAAACTCAAAATCGGCGGTCAAATACTTTAAGACCAAGAGTCTTTAAGACCAACCCTATAGCGTTTGTTTTAATTGCTTTTCTTTGGGACATTTAGCACATCGAAATATTTATGCTACTATACTGTAAAGCAAAAAAGTACTACAGTTACCAGTAACTATACATTATCGTCAACAACGCCAGATCAACCATTGGCGACCACCACTATCACCACACTTTCAACTGGTTTCATCGATCAATCAACTTCAGCAGACACAACTATCGGTCCAACCAGATTACTACTTACTTTACCGAATTTTTACGGACTTAAAATAACTATACAGGAATGCCGAGATCAAATTCCAGCACTCAATGCCACTAATGGGCCCACCAGGCAATACCCGGACAAACACATATACTATTTTTGGTCACCGCCGGGAATCGAACCCGGGGCCCTTGAATAATAAAGCAGGGACGCTGCACACTGTGCCAACGAGGGCGGCCAATCAAATGGGTAAATAGAAAAAAAGTTAATCGCTGTATCTAGCAGGTTATTTCAAGTATCGAATAAAAGTATGAAACGATGAATGCACATTCATTGTTGGCGATTTATGTATAGATGGAGACCTTAATTTTGATACTTGGAGCCCTTAATTTTGATACCCCTTGAACACATGTATAAATCTCATAATAGCGAGTTGTAGATATCTGCTACGATTTACTTTAATATATCAATAAAAAAAATATCGGTCTTCTTGTTACTAATACAAAACGTCTTATCTGAGCACTGACCTCTTCTAGCAAATATTGAAGAAACACTGTTTACTAAATAAAGATATCCATCCCTTATCTAAAAAAAG
Source organism: Tipula unca (assembly GCA_951394425.1). Classification (NCBI taxonomy): domain Eukaryota; kingdom Metazoa; phylum Arthropoda; class Insecta; order Diptera; family Tipulidae; genus Tipula; species Tipula unca. Next base: position 104,096,398 of record OX596382.1, on the reverse strand, counting down.
ATATAATTTTTATCTCTATTAATAAAAAAAAAATCGATTTAATCAAAAATCTCATCATCAAGAGCAAACATAAACAAAAAAAAACTTTAGGTTTTAAAAAACAGCCCATACCAGAAACAAACAACTCCATAACAAAACTTATTTTAGACAAAAAGCTGTATATACACTAAAAGCGTATCTCGAAGATTAAAGTATTGGAAAAACTTCCAAAAATCACATAAAAAACAAAAGCAAAAGTTTTTACATGAACTTATATATAAATATAATGAAACAATAGAACGCGAAGAAGCTTTTTCCTTAAACATTGAAAATATGTTTTTTCCCCATTCCTAATGGGGTGGTCGCCTCTTGGCGTATAATAACGTAATAAAAATTTTTTGTTAATCTTTTAGTTATTTTATTTTATAAACTTTGACAAGAGTATGTGCTAAATTGAAAAATAATTATTGTCGATATGACAAAATATCATCATCACTATGACAAATATATTATCATTTATATAATACATTTTTGATATAATTAAAATATCATCTCTTATTTATCTTATCTTTATTTTATTTTAGATACCTATATACATATACCATATTGATGAGTATAGAGGTGTAAGACGAAATATTATCTGAGAGAAAAGGAAAACTTTGTAGAAAAATATTATTTGAATTTTTCGTTAAGTATAGCCTAAAGTATTTATTCTTTTGTTATATTTATATGTATATAACAAACTTGTTTTATTTGTTTTATTTTATTCACAAAATGTCTTAAGTTCCATTATCATGTAAATGTTTATACCGGAACAAAAAAACCAAACATTATATAAAATATAAAATTCACGTGTCTTAAAGTAAAAATAATAAATAAGTTGTTGTAAATATATATATATATATATATATATATATATATATATATATATATATATATATATATATATATATATATATATATATATATATATATGTATATATATATATCAGTATATTTTACACGTTTTGTGATTGGTATATACATTGTTCATACATAAAATAATATAAAGGAGGCCTCGTGAGATCGTGATTGTACATTTTAATGAGTTTGCAATCGTATATATAAATTTTCGTTTTATTTTTCACGATTTCATAAGAACAAGCAAATGTTGTACCTGCGTGCGTTTGAATTTTACTTATCGGGATTTATTTCGAGTTATCATGGTTTTATATTGGATTATGTATATTTAGGTAAATCCTGAATTTTTATATTTTTTTTATTTTTTACGAGATGATCCTGGGTAGAACAGCTAATTTTATTGTCTTTTGTCAAATGTGACGTTGTTCAATTTTTAATTATCTGCACTAACCGCTGCAAAAGCAGTTAATTATGATATATATACTGAAAATATGTAAATAAAAATCAGGGCGTTATTTTTATTTCATATTCCATTAATAAAACAACAGTTTTAAAAAACAATTATAATAATTTTATTTGATATATAAAAAACGCCCTATTTTTTTCTGTAACGTTGTAGAATTTTTAATTTTCTGCAATAACCGCTACAAAAGCGGTTATTTATAGTATATAGTACCGACATCAAAATAAAAATTAGGGCGCTTTTTTATTTCATAAAAACCAAAAGTAAGAGAAAGTGACATATTGGAATTAGACATTTGCTTTTTCATTTGGATAAATTGCTAATCTTGATTCATCACTGAAGTTTCTTGTTTTTCGTATTGTATTTTTGAACTATTATACATTAAACTTCATTCATTGGTCTTGGTTATTGGTTTATGTGTGTCTCTTCGAAAGTGACTAAATGACCATCACTTTAAGGTATCAATTATGCTGTACTGATTGATTATTATGGTATACATTGACTGATTTTTATGGTTGAGCTGTAATTTGTATAATTATTTGGTTGCTTTGGTTACCTTACGTTAATCTTTTAAATGTTTTTTTAAACAACTTTACAATATCTTTCTTATATTTACTGGTTACTTCAATACTATACAAAAATTGTTCTCAAGAAGGTCTTAATTCCAGTGCTAAATTATGTGATTAGCAATACGTATTTGTAGTTCAGAGCTATACCTTTAACATTGCTTAACAGTTTCAGGTAAACATTTGAATGTCTTCTCTGATTTGACGCGCCATACACTGCTTATATGGAGGATTGTTTGTTCAATAAAACCTAATTTATGATAATTTCGCTCAGAATGAGTTAAGAAAACAATAACTGGCTATACCTATACTGGTCGTGTGGAGAAACAAGACCCTGATATAGAATGGCTGTTAGAATGCCGATTTTTCCTCCTTTAACGCGTTTTTGATAACTCGATAATCGTATCACACTCACGATCCGAAGAAGGTATCACTCAGTTTTTTAAACCGTAACCGCTATTTCCCAGAAGAAATACCCCTTTCAGAAACCATTCCTCAAATCCCAAAAGTGATTAAACTAAATGGTTTATGTCTTAGCTAAATCGGTTGTATAGGGTTGCAAATCCATTTAAATATCCAGGATTATTTTCTATTGTTCCTCTAAGTAAAATGCCCAATATATAACTGGTAGAAGATGATAACCCGTTAAATTCTACTAAAGACACCAAAGTCTCATAACGTAAAGAATGCGAAAAATTAAAAGAAATCGGCGAGGGCATAAGTGAAAAAATGTAGAAATAGTGAATGAGTCGAGTGCCCATTTTTCTCTTGAATTTAATATGGATTTGGAATCTAACTCTTCAAATTGGTAAGAAGTAAAATTGGTATACCCATACGAGCTTAACATCATCTTGGTTGTTCTATTATGGAATCATACTCGCGAGTCTACGCTGTGACGATGTCGAATTTTAAATTTTCTACGCTTTTCTACGCATTTTTATTATTTATTACCGAAATGAAAAGAAAAATTAAGGGCTTTGTTTTTATTTCATAATTGCCGATCATAACAATATCAAGTAACATATTGGAATTTAAAAAACTTAAAACCGTTGTGAAATAATAAATTAAATATTTAACAAAACATTATAATAATTTTGTTTGATTCGTAAAAACTAATTTTTTCTAAAAAAAATTTTATTTTTCAATCTATAATTTATTTTCCCCATTTTATTTGGTCAAACTGCTAATTGTCATTGATGTCAGACTTCTTCTTTTTGTGGTATTTCTAGGTTACTTGGTGAACTGGAATTAGCTTTTTCTTTAGCAATTTGCTAATATATTTCAGGCTATTCTTCTTGATCTGTTTGGTAGGTATCTGCATCGTTCATGATTCCTTTTGCTGAGGTATTGTACGGTAGTCAACGTCCACTTTATTGCGATAGCCAATAGTTAATACTATTTCAACGATTGCTTTAAAATGTACCATCTATAATGTGGGTTTCAATATAAAAAGTAATGCTTTTCCTCTAAACAAAATATTAAAGATTGCATAAATCAATAATAATTTTTGGCAACTTAAGCCATATATAAAAAACTTCTAAGATAGGTGTGCATACCAATACTTATGTTAAACTTCAGCAATCTAGTTTTGCCGCTCAGAATTATGTCGATAACCTAGCATGCTATTTTAATATTGCAGATGACACCAAGTATATTTCTTAACATGTCAGCCCATCTAAAACTTATTCAGTTTTCTTTAGTTTTAGCTAAAAACTTTGATGCTAAATATGTGGGGAAAATTAAAGAAATTTGCAAGGGCGTAAGATGTGAAAGCATGAATGCATGTATGGATTTTACATTTAGAATGTAGAAAGTATGGATTTTAACATTTCAAATTTATTTTTCAAAATTTGGAATTTTAAAATATAAAGTTGTAACCGAGGTTACCAAAGCTCAGGTGAGACAACGTATTTCAACGTTTTGATGTTATGGCGACTTTAAAATTTACTTAATTTGTACAACATAACGGACAATTTTAAATTAAAATCGTAAGTAATATAAAATAAAAATTAAAGATTTTCCTAAATGTTGATTACAAATAAGGTTTATGTATTAATTATATTTAATTAAAAGTGGCGATGAAGAAAAACATTAGGGCCTTGTATTTTTTATAAAACCTTACTTCATTTTATAGTGGATCATTGTTTTCATATTTATAAGATATTACGGAATAAATTAAAAATGAAAGAATGTACATATTCTACGTCATTCCTTATTATGGAATAAAAACAACGCCCTAATTTTTTTGTAATAATTTTTGAAACCTTTTTAGAAGTACAATTAATTAATTTATTTTAATTGTCACTCAATACATTTTTTATAAATAAATTCATTAAATGTATAGTTGAACGAAGTCGTTAAGTTGAACAGCATCGCATATCCAATGCAAACTCCCAAGGAAGTCATAAATGTTGGCAAGCATAACCTAGATACACATAATAATACCAGATATATAGCATCGCATATGAATATATGTGCATATGTACATAAATGATAATTAATTGTTTATTGCATTTACATAAAAATTATTAATTTTCCATAACTAAATGCCATTTGCAATAATCAACTTTTGTAAAATACGAGTACATACATAAAATAATTTTATGTTCAATTTTTCGTTTCTTATTTTCCTTCATACATTTTTGAATGATAAATTGAAGGTAATTTGTCTTTTCTTCTGACAGATTATAGAGATAATTATGAATTTTATTTTTTTCGTAATTTTAAATAAAAATAATTTAAATTGATTAATATTGATAAATTAGGTTAGGAGAAAATAAAATTAAAATAATAATAATAAAATATACAAACGCGGGGGATAATAAAAATATAAAGTCTTATAACTCTATAATATTATAATGAACCACCCGCACTCACGCGATGTTAAAAAGGTTGGTGGTGCGCGGTTTAAATCTTGTCAATTATGAAAATGGATTTGGGTATATAAAATAATACTCGTTATAATATATTGGAATAAAAAAGGGTGCACTTACTTAAATACCAATTCATATTTGGCTAAAATATTATACCGCATATAAAACTAAGTATTGTATAAGGAGTAAAATATATAAGGATGACCTAACAATAAAAAAAAACAACAACCAAATACAGTAATTTTCCTTAATGCCCGTCCCCGCATCAGTATATGTATGTACATAGATCGAAATAGTTTTTCCAATACAATATGTTTTCTCTCTGTGGATGTATGTGTGTGTCTCTGTTTGTACATATTTTTTATTTTCTTGATCAATTTGTGAATAGAAAAATACTTAAGATATATAAATTCATTGAACCATGACATAGCTAGACGCTCTATTGAACAGAAAATAGAATATATGTATGTATGAATGTGTACAACAAACAGAATGATACCTCTCTATGTACCATACTCGTACAAAAATCTAAGGAAGAAACCTATATACACAACAATGTGTACTGTATATACAGAATGTTGTTGTATAAAAACTCTACTCTATCTACTGAAACATAACTAAATGTGGGATAAAACATTCAACATAATGTTCAGTACATATAATGTTAAATGTACAATTTTCTCGGCAAACAACTATGGACGGATTTTTTTTTGTATTTTTTATTTTTTTTTTTCAGTAAACCATCGAAAATAGTTTTTTAAATCATTAGATTAATGCTAAACTATAAAAATTGTAAACAAACAACAACGAAATACGAAACATAAACATAAAACGTTAAATTAAATTTTAAAATACTTCGGTTATTTTTTTCGTTACGTTTTGGGAAAATGTTGAAAGTTTATGCTATGCTTGAGAGTTATAAAAATGAGGTTTTTCCACTTCCTTTCGGTTCGCTGTATGTATAATATATACGTATGTATGTATGTGTTTAATCGGATTATATAAGACGATTTGATAAATTAGATAATCTAATCCAATATTTAATGGACAGAAAGGTTTTTTTTGGTTTGGTTTTAAAGTTTTGTTATGTTTCGTCTCCGTGGTGGTGGAAAATCATGAACTTAATTGGCTTTTGGTGTCCATTATAGGAAAGTCCAATGAAGTGTTAAAAAATTAAAGTTTATATGGGATTGTTTTAAATTTAATGCACAACAAGTTTTAAAATTAATTTATTATAAATACATAGGTTTTGTTACCTGCGTGAACATTTCAAAATTCGCTTTTCATGATTGACTTACCTGGAATAAAAAAGGAAAATTATTAATAATTTTGAGTGCTAAATAATTAAAATTTAAAAATAATAAATAAATAATTAAAAATATTCATTTAAAAATAAATTTAATAAGTAAATTTTTAAATTTATGAAATGTTTGAATTTTATTTATTGTTAAATAAATATGTGAATTTTTAATCAGGTTCCACATTCAATACCAACATAATTTAACTAATTCTATCTCGGATTTGTTTAATCGAAATTTAGAATTTAAAATTTAAAATGGTACTTGGAGTAAACTTATTACAGAATTTTCCAGCAAGTAAAATCAAAAATTTGGCGGGAAATTTTATAAAAACTAAATGGAAAAATATTTAAACAATATTGTTGTTGTAATTCTAATTATTTCCCTCTCAAATTATTGTTTTTACTTAATGGTGAACATTTTTATTCATTTTGGTAACACACTTCTCACAGGACTATACTCCTATTATGGAAATTATCGTTTCGATTTAAAACTTTTTAGGAATTTTATTTTAATTTGCAAAATAAGTTCTAAGGGAACTGACATTGTCCTATTTGCCGTCGGGTTAGGAGATTACTTTTATGTCCTTTAAGGGTAATAAACAGATCTTCAATAAAAACTTAGTACCATATCCCAACTGCTAGTACACTGTTCAGACAAAATATTTTTGTATTAGTCCTTGTTCACAGCAACGATGATAGATAATTCGACTAGCCAAATTGATTAAATATATTAAGCAGAATATTTTATTCAAGGAGAGCTGATCACAAAAACCTGAAGCTATATGATTTCTTGAAGGAAATTAAGCGCCTAAAAACTGACTGGCACCATAATTATTAGAACCAAGTTTAGCTATTTTGTTGTCCATTTAAACGATGAAGCAAACATAAATTTTGTTCTTAATACCAATGTTCTACGAATTTATTCAGGCCATTTTCCTGCAGTTAAACCAATGATTGCTGTTTCAAATTTTAATTTTTTCTAATCGGACAATCATCGACGTTTAGTTTTGAAAATTAACGATTTTAAATATTAGAAAGTTTTCATACGAATTGTTACAATTTCACCAAAAACCAAAACTGAAATTAAATTAAAATTATAAAATTATATAATTATAAAATTATAAAATTATAAAATAAAATTATAAAATTATAAAATTATAAAATTATAAAATTATAAAATTATAAAATTAATAAAATTATAAAATTATAAAATTATAAAATTATAAAATTATAAAATTATAAAATTATAAAATTATAAAATTATAAAATTATAAAGTTATAAAATTATAAAATTATAAAATTATAAAATTATAAAATTATAAAATTATAAAATTATAAAATTATAAAATTATAAAATTATAAAATTATAAAATTATAAAATTATAAAATTATAAAATTATAAAATTATAAAATTATAAAATTATAAAATTATAAAATTATAAAATTATAAAATTATAAAATTATAAAATTATAAAATTATAGAAGTATAAAATTATAAAATTTTAAAATTATAAAATTATAAAGTTATAAAATTATGAAATTATGAAATTATAAAATTATAAAAGTATAAAATTATAAAATTATAAAATTATAAAATTATAAAATTATAAAATTATAAAATTATAAAATTATAAAATTATAAAATTATAAAATTATAAAATTATAAAATTATAAAATTATAAAATTATAAAATTATAAAATTATAAAATTATAAAATTATAAAATTATAAAATTATAAAATTATAAAATTATAAAATTATAAAATTATAAAATTATAAAATTATAAAATTATAAAATTATAAAATTATAAAATTATAAATCGAAAATTTTCCAAATTCTGATTTGAGCGAAAAGACATGAATATTATTCACAAAGTAACTTACCTTTATTAGTGTGAAATCATTGTGTCTGTTATAATTAATAAAAAAGTTGGGACATTTTAATTTACAAAATTCTGTAGAAACTCAAATTAAATTAAACTTTGGAACAAAACATCGCAAACACTGGGCTTTGTTTTAATTGCTTCGAGGATGCAGACATTTTTCTGGGAGCTGGTCACAAACTTATACCAACATAATTTCAAATAAATTTGGAGTTGAGTCTGCGTGAGGGAAGAAACGTCCGAAATCGAGCATAAAACCCATCGCATAGTTTTTAAGGAGAATTAAAACATTGAATATTCCCTGAAAAAATATACAACGAAACGAAAATGATTTTAAAATTCGGACGGTACACACACTAACGACTTATGCAGCATACCCTGGAATTAAGTTATTCCAGGGCGGGTAAATCGGCCTCAGAAACCTAATTATTGGTATGTGGATTGGTGTAAATCAAATTCACGGTAATGACACAATATTTAACCGTGATTTGAATGTGTTTGCCAATTGCCTATCATTGAACTCCAGTGTTTTTTATATTCATTTTAAAATATTTTCAGGAACCAAAACAACAATCAAATATTATAAATTTTTAAAATTCTAGTTAATTTGTAAAAAACAATTAGACAAGTCAATTTTGATTCACCGGTTTGGCAATTTAACAGTCAAATTGGATGAAAATATGAATTGTGATAATAGTTTTGACTGAAATGAAATTTATAATTTTTAAACTCCTAAAGTATTATTTTGAATTTGCCACTCCATGCACTTTGAATTTTTTACCTAAGGTTCACGTAACTCAGGCAGTTGATAAAAATAGTGAGGCGATGATGATTATTTTTGTGATTATCCTTAGTAAAAATCTAATAATTTCAGGCCCTACATTTGAAATTCTTAAAGTTATTTTCTAGTTACAAAATATTAAATAAATTGTAAACCCTAACTTCCTTGGAAAAGTGTCTACCCAAAAAACAACAATTGTTTAATATTAAGGGCATCGCAGAGAACTTCATAAATTTTATTGCATATGGTCAAATAATTTTTTTTATTTGAAACCAATAATTTTTATTTCCAGTTTAATAAGTTACTGGGACGATTAATATTAATACACACAATGGGCTAAAAAGTTGATTATTTTGTACGTAGAATAAGATGGTTCTAAAAATAACGATTCCTATAATTCAAATACGAATGAGTTCAGTGATTCTTATACATCAGGCTATCGCTAAGTTAACACAATCACTGGTTATTGTTTAAATGTTTAACAAAATGATTTTATTATGACTTGTTACGGAGATCTTCAAGCAGACTGACAATTCTTGATTACAAATATTCTTTTTTCTAAAAAATTTGTCAGCAGACAATATGGGAATAAGTATATAATTTCACAGTGTATGTGTTTATTTTTTTGTCTGCACAATCGAATAGCCAGACAACAATTTTTCACCAGCCAAATTAAGATTTCCGAACATCTGGTTCCGAAATAGTTGTTTTCAAAAATTTTTCATTAATAAATAAGACATGTATTTTTCAAAACAAATCCTTATGTAGTTTCTTCGTATTCTTGTTTCCCTTATAAGTATATATATACACAAGAACCAGTTGAAGCGCATCCACTTGAATTGCTTCAACGATCAACAATAATAATATAAAAATACAAAACAATCTTAAAAACATTCAACATTTAATTTGTGTTTTCTTCTTCTTCAATTTTCGTATTTTAGAAAATAAATATTATATAAGCGAAACGAAAAATCTAATTTTTGTGTATCCAGTGCAATCGAAGCAGCATACATAAGATTGCATTTTGTGTTGGTTCAATTTAAGAGAGCTACATAAATAAATTTATTTTACGTTCTATTATCATTTTCGTATACATATACGAGTACAGTGTTATGATAACTGTGTACAGCAAGCAGCTTTTTCAAAATCAACAAACAAAACTATATATAGTTCGTACATATAAATACAACGAAAATAAAATAAATATATTTTTTTTTCTAACATTTCAAGTGAAAGAAATCATCAAAAATTATGTTGCTTACAATTTTTGTGCAATATTAAATATAAAAACTATTTAATTATATAAATTTTTTCCTGTGCAGACAAAAAATTTACGGAGAATATGAAATTTCTGCATTCAAGCAAAATTTTATCTAAATTATGCAAATAATGCTGCAACATTTATTTAGATTTTACACTATATGTATACCAAAAACACAAAGCTTTTCTATATAAAGAGTTTCAAATGTAGATTTTTTGAGTGCAATTTGATTATTTTTCTTACGATGCTGTGCTCTAAATTGCTGCTGAAGTAATTAAACAAAATATTCTTATGTGCAAGCAACTTTAATTCATAGGATTCAAATTCATATTTTCCATTAAAAGTTTTAGATGAACATTATTTCGGCGAATTAATTAGTGGTTTTCTAAAAATAAAAAATGTAAACAACAAAACAACAGTTTCCATAACAAATGTGTATGTATGTAAATATAAGCTTTCATCGTACACCTTATTTGGTGGACATCAGTTTATCAAGCAAATATTATACAAAAATATACCGTACTCCCAATAATTCCATGTTCCAATATAATCCATTATAAATATAAAAAGCTTTGATTTTATTAATACAGAAAGTACAAAATAAAAATAACTAAAACACAAAGCACAGCATCTATAAAACTAAGCTCTTACCAATATGATGTGAAAAATAAATAAAAAAACTAAAAAACAAAATAAATTAAAGTTTAATAAAAATTTATCTGATGTGAGCAGCGTGTACTACATATTCGTTTATGTAAAGACAAAAGGAAAATTCTAAATTGAAAATGCAAAAAATCGAATTGTAAAAGCACAAATATAATACACCGCATGCAGCGTATGTTTAGGTGATACAAATACTCGTATGTTTCATTTATTGTGGATGAAAATATTGATGTACATTCTAAAAACTTCTTTGAATTTATATACGAGTACATAATTATGCCCACGTATGAAAGGAATTTAATTTCATTTTATCAAAAACAATAGAAAAAGCTCTTGAATATCCTGTCGCGTTACACAACTATATATAGGTGGTTGTATATACCGTATCAATTCTGTAATATATAATTTTTTGTCTACACGTCAACGAAAATTTGCATTTGATTAATAACAAAAAAAGGACATCAAGCGCGCACTAGCGAGTACCAAGAGTAAAGCTCTATTTGCATTATCATCTAAAATGTGTATAATCATTTTAAATATGATGCAAATTACATAAATTAATTCATGTTACACTCGCTATATTATGTATATAGAGCGTACTATCCCCGTAAACTTACATCGTCGTAGCAAGGGAAAACTGGGAACAAAAAAAATAATGAAATTAAATATTCATTACTGTCTTCTTAATATTCATTTTCATTTGAATATAATACGAGTACATGCAACAGAAATAAAAAAAAAACTTTTCGTATCCACAGTAGAAAAAAAAAGAGTTCAATATGATACTCTATGGCTGGCTATTGTCATGTTCGTGTCGTGTCGTATATAGGATAGCAGAGGAAATAGAAAATTTATTTGAAAATTAATTTTCTAAATAAAATTATTTGTGTCAAACGATATATTGTTGAAATCGTATATACATATACTCGTACATATCTATAGACAGATGTGTCAATTATCAATTTGCTTCTATTTAATATAATTACATACAAAATGTTTTACAATAAAATTATCTTGGTTTGTTGACAGTAAATGGAATAATTAAATTTAAATTATAATTATCATAAAATGTAATTTAAATAAATTCAAAACATTTTAATTAATAAAATTATTTGACACCAAATTATCTTTTAAGATAGTTTCTTTAATCTAAAATTAAAAAAAGAAATGTATTCATTCATTAAATAATTATGAAAATCATAAATTTTTAATCATCAAAACACATTGCATTGGAAATCTCAAAATTTCACAACACCTATAAATCTTATATAGTTACAAATTTCAAATATTTTTGTTACTTTTAAATTTTCAATATAATTTTTGATTTTATATCTAAGATTTTTTAATTTAATTTATTAAGAGATTTTAAAATTTTAAAAGCTAAACTAATTATTAAAAAAGTTTATTTTAAAAATTTAAAATGGTTTTAGTTTTCCGAAATCTTAAACACTCGTAATTAAAAATGATCATGATTCGTATTTTATAAATTATTAAAAAATTAATATTTTTATAATATTTTTTAAGATTTTTAAAGTAACAAAATGTCTATAAATTATTGATCTATTCTAACTTTAGTTTATACAATTAATATTATTGAATTTCACAAAATTTTCAATATTTTTGAATGTTCTGAAATTAAGAAATTCCAAAACTTTTTAAAATTATATGAAACTGTCTAATACTCTTATTAAACTAAATATTGAAAATAAACTAAATTTTATAATTTAAACAGTTTAAACGGTTCTTAAAGTTAATCTTAAATCGTTAAACACCTAATTAAAACTTATTTAAAAAATCGAAACCTTTCAAAACTTTCCCAACTTTTTAGTTTTATATAATATGTTTAAATATTTTTAAATGTTCCGATTTTTAATTCTTTTAAAATTAAAATCTCATAAAGTGTATACTAATATTTAGACATTTTTGAAATTAATAAACATATATTTGAAATTATAAATTAATTTCAAAGAAATTTTACAAGTTTATAATTTATAATTTGCAAAATTTGACTATTCGGACTATTAAACAAATACAAATCTATTTTAAAATATTTGAAGGATCTAAAATTTTAAAACTATTAATAAAAAAAAGTTGAAAGTAAAGTAAAATTTTTAAATTCTTATTTTAAAATTTAATTGTCCTTCTATTCTGAAACTAAAATATTTTAATTTTCATATTAATAATAATCTTAACTTTTTGAATAAATTTAGTAAATTTAAAATTGTTAACCAGTTAAATTTTACTGATTCTTTGATTTTCAATAATAGAATGTTTGATGCTAATTAAATTTTAATCTAAAAGTTGTTTGCGTATATAAGTAACTCAAAAATATTTGAGATTTAAAATAAAATCTTAAAAACTATTTAAATCTTATTTTTCCTATAAAACTGTATTGCTTAATTTTCTTAAAATGTTTAAAATACTTAATAAAATAAAATCATTTTAGACTTAATTGATTCTTAATAATCAAGTAACTCTTAACATAATTTCAACTATAATTCCTCATTATTTTTATATTTTTCTTGATTCAGCTGTACAAATTTAAAAATAATTGATTTCATTTAAAAAATTGACAATTTCTTTAAAAACATTTATGTATATAAATATATATATATATATATATATATATATATATATATATATATATATATATATATATATATATATATATATATATATATATATATATATATATATATATATTTATATACAAAAATGTTTATAAAGAAATTATCAATTTTTTAAATGAAATCAATTGTTTTTAAATTTGTACAGCTGAATCAAGAAAAATATAAAAATAATGAGGAATTATATTTGAAATTATGTTAAGAGTTACTATATATATATATATATATATATATATATATATATATATATATATATATATATATATATATATATATATATATATATATATATATATATATATATATATATATATACATATATATATATATATATATATATATATATATATATATATATATATATATATATATATATATATATACATATATATATCATTATACTACTGATTTTTGAAAATTCCAACATTTAAAAAAAAAATTAAATTTGGTGGGAATCACAAAAATTTAATATTTTATTATCAAGAACTCGGAAATTTTTTAAATCTTAAAATTTTAAAAACTTTCTGGCATTTTTTAAATATTTCTGATTTATATTTCCACACTTTAGTAATATTATAAATTTTATAAATCACAACAATTTTAAAACAATAAAAAATTCTTGAATGGGTATTCTAAAACTCTAAAATTTTTCATTTAATTTTTTAGAATTTGATTGTTCTGACTTAATTTTACAAATATTCCTTAATATTTTTATTGATCTTTTGAGAAACTTATTTATGAAACTTTTTAAAAAATATGTGAAACAAATTCGTAAAATATCTCCTCATTGTGCACCTTATTTATGCTAGTTCCAAAGTTTCATAAAATTTTTTTTAATTTTTTAAATATTCCTTCTGATACTACAAAATTATTAATTATCATAAACTTAAAATTAAAAAAAAATTATTATACTGTAACATAGTTAAAATTTTAAACTTTAAATACATTTTTAAATGAACGCAATTTTTAGATCAAAATTTCCAAATAATACCATATTTAAATATTTATATGATTTTTGATTGATTTAAAGTTTTAAATTTCATTTAACTGTTATTAAATATTTTTTAATAATAAAATTGTTTAATTGATTATATTTAAATATTTAAACTCTTAAAAACTCTTTAATTCTACTTCATAATTTTAAAATTTTATAATATTTTAATAAGTTTGAAATAATAAAACTAATGGTTAAAATAGTTTATTTTGAAAATTTAAAATGGTTTGAATATTCTAAAATGTATTATAACCATTTTAAATGATATGTTGTTCCCATATAAGTTCAAATTTTAAAACTTTATGATTTCTAAACATTTAAGACAATTTTAAACTAAGATTTATCAATTCAGAAAATTTTGTTATTCCAAAACTAGTTTAAAATATTTAAAAAACTATAAAACCGTTAAAAAAATCAAATCAAAAATAAATCAAAATATTTAAATTCTTTAAAATGTAACTTTATAATTTAAATGTCTCTAAATTCTGAATCTCTTTAAACAATTTTAGTATTCCTATTAAATATAATATTAGTTGTACAGTTCAGAGAAATGTTGGATTATCAAATACTAATTTTTTATTTTCCAAAAAATATGTGAAAATACTTAAGATTATTGTTAAGAAGACTATTCAATTTTTAATTATTTAAAATGTCAAACCCCATTAAAATTATATTATTGTAAATAATTATGGAAATTTATCAAATTTCAAAATCATAAAAGTATAAATCATAAAAAACCTTTAAATATTTGAAATTATAAATTAATTTTAAAGAAATTTTTAAAATCTTATTTTAGTAAAATTTGTAAAATACTTAAATAATTCTACTTATTTAATTCGCAATTAACTCATATAAATCTTATAAATGTTACTTTATTTCATTAACTCTAATAATTCTTCATTATTTTTAAAATTTACAGGATCTAGCTAAATTAAATTTTTTTAAATAAGTATTTAAGAAATATATTTAATTTTACTAATAATTTTTTGAAATTCCAATTAATATAAACAAATTTTAATGTTTTACTTAGAATCTATGATTTTTTTAAATCCTAAAATCTTCAAAAATATCTGGCATTATTAAAATCTGCCTGATTTATATTTTCACAACAATTAAGATATACATTTTTTTAGATATTCTGAATCTCTTTAATGTATTAAATTTTTCAATATATATTTTGAAATTAGGTTAATTTGAATAAATTGTCAAAATGTTCCTAAATATTTTTATATAATTTTTTCAGATATTCAATATATGTATAAATTTTTGAAATATTTGATTTTTCATTATTTAGAAAATGTTTTAAAAATTATGTGAAACAAATTCGTATTATTTCTAAATTATCATTAATAAAAATATATAAAATAAAATTTTATATCTTTTTCTTCTTGGCAGTTAAAATTATTTTAAAAATCAAAACATCTAAATTACTCATACCAAGCTAAAAATAAAAATTTGAATTTTCACAAAAAATGTCTTTTTTAATTTACTTAAATTATTGCGTAAAACTTTGTGGAACTGTCTTTTCGACCTTATTAGATTAGTATGGCGAACCGAAGTTATGCCTGATGAATGGAAAGTGGCCGCAATATGCCCCATCTTCAAGAAGGGAGACCGCTTGAAGTGTGAGAATTATCGCGGTATAGCTCTCCTTTGCACAGCATACAAGTTACTGTCATACATTTTATTTGATAGAATCACTCCTCTGGCGGAGGAAATGGTTGGTGACTATCAGGGAGGATTTCGTCCGAATCGATCAGTCACTGATCAGGTCTTTTCGCTGCGGATGATTCTATCTAAATATTATGAGACATCCATCTCCGTACATCAGGTTTTCCTGGATTTCCGGCAGGCCTACGACTCGATCAATCGAGAGAGTTTGTGGTCTGCCCTGGAATACCTAGGAATGCCAACAAAATTGGTACGACTGTGTAGGATGACAGTGACGCAGTCTCAATGCTGTGTTAAAGTTGAGAACAGGCTATCGACAATTTTTGCAGTTAACTCGGGTGTTCGGCAGGGAGATGCTCTGTCCCCGATACTCTTTAATCCCATGTTGGAGTACATCTTTCGTAAAACTGAAACACCTCAGCGCAACATCTTATATCGCCAGTCCAATCAAGTGCTTGCATATGCAGATGACATATGCGTGATTGGACTGAATAGCAACGGAGTGAAAGAAATACTTGATCCGCTTGTAGAGTTTTCAGCTTCTGTTGGACTCCAGATCAATGAGTCCAAAACGAAATACCTGATCTCTGGTTTTAGAGACAATGGCACACCAGATTTTAGTAGTGGCCACCACACGTTTGAGGGAGTGAGGAGGTTCAAATATTTGGGCTCTCTTAACACTCACGATAACAGTGTGGGTGAGGATATTAAAGTGCGGCTGGCAGCTGGCAGTCGTTCTTTGTATCCTCTAAGGCCACTGCTAAAATCTAAACACTTATCAAGTGCCGTGAAGCTGAAGCTTTACAAAGCGTTGATCAGGCCCGTTGTTATGTTTGGATGTGAAAGTTGGGCGCTGACGGATGAGTACGAGAGATGGCTCCTTACATTTGAGAGAAGAATCATGCGTGTGATTTACGGCCCTAAACGCGAAATAGATGGTACATATCGAGCTCTGTACAATTTCGAGATCAGAGATCTGATGAAGATCCCCGATATTGTACATGAAGTTAGATCTCAGCGAGTACGCTGGCTCGGTCACGTTCTGCGTGCTGATCCGGAACGAATTGTGCAGCGATCTCTGAAAGAAGAGCCACCATATGGTAGGCGCAGAGGTCGTTGCAGGCGACGATGGCTCCACGATGTAGAGAACGACTTGGCCTCTTCAGATTGTCTAAGACAGTATGAAGACCAAGCTCAGGATCGAAACCGTTGGAGCCAGATTGTTGATTCAGTAAGGGGCCAGTAATGGCCTTTAACACTGTTATTATTATTGCGTAAAAAAATAAAAAATTACAAATCATTTTACACTTAAATTTTAATAATCTTATACATCTTACATTATTTAACACTAGTAATTTTTTAAATCAACGTTAATTTTTAATTTTTACAATCCAATTTAATTTTGAAATCTTAATTCAATTTTATTAATAAACGCAATTAAAATTTTACAAAAAAAAAATAAATTTGGTGCGAATTTTAAAGTTAATGGTTAATTTATAAACATGAATTTGTAATTCACAAATTCTTAAACTATTAAAATTCTTGGATATTCTAAGATTCTTTAATTACCAATATTTTTTCAAAATTTTAAAAATTGAATAGTTTTTATAGCTTTTATTTTTCAATATATTTTTGAGAATGTGACTATTTTTAACATATTTTAAAATGTTTCTAATGATTATAATTGATTCGTAATAAAAATTAATTCTTATGTGGAAAATTTTTAATTTAAATAAACGTTTTGGGTATTTGAATTTTTTTTTTTAGCAGTAACAAAGTTACTGCTAAGAATTTAAATTCTTAATCGCCCATTTTGAAATTTTTAACATAAATATCATTTTCATTTTCCAATCATATTAAATATTTTTAAGTTTAAAAAAATTTGGTAACTTGTCAAAATCTAGAAAGAATCAAGTTTTCCGAAGATCAATCCAACATCGTATAAACAGGTAATTAAGAAGTGAAAGGTTGAAACGATTTTTGAACCAAAATAACCACTATCCTGTTGACCGGATAATCCAATATTTGAAAAGTAAACATCAGCTAAAAACAACACATTTCCATTAAAGCGTACTAATGATAAAACATTAAACAAGGAAATGTTTTCTTTTGTCGTTCAAAATCTCATCAATCACTCCAGTGTTCATTTGACTAGTTACGTATAATAGAACAAAAAAAAAATACAAAATGAGCAACTTTAGCCAGCAATATCCCAAAGTAGAAAACAATCAAATTAAAAAATTAAAAACAAACATATCTGCTTAATATAAATGTTTCAACAAACAAATATAAAACAAAAGTTTTTTTTTCTTTTGTTGCCGAACTTTTGATGAAAACTAAACTTTTCTGTATTATTATTGTTATTACTATTATATACCATCATTATTATTAGTATTATACGATTGTTTCATTTTCTTTGTGTACCATCCTTGACTAAATACTATATGAATGTACGTATGTATACATATTATACATGAAGAGCTGGCAAATAAGTAAGGATATTTTGTTCGGGTATTGATAGGGTGATTTAACAACAACAAAATATACATACACACAGGATCAAATAACAAATTGTATAAAACAAAATTAGGGAACCAAAAAAAAAAAAAACTAACATGGAACAAATAACAAATATAATCTGTAATTTTATTTCTTAAAAAATAAAAATAATTTTCATTTTCTTTATGTACCATTTTGTGAACTTACTTTATACTTTAAAACAAAGACGAAATAAAATGAAAATATATTTTTATTTGACAATAAAAATAAAATTTAGGACTTTTATATTAATTTTATTTTTATGTTCCTTGTAATAATAAAAAATAATAAAAAAAATAAAAATAAAAGATTTTTTTTTTTTTTGTGTTCATTTCGTATTTAATGCGAAAAGTTGTTTTTCTTTTTTGCTACTGTTGTTGCTATAAATATAATGAAGAAAACTATTTTAAATGAAACCTTAGTGAACCATAAATTTTACCAGTGTTTTTAATGAAAGTGTTTTAAGCTTTTTTATTTTTTTGTTGTTTGATGAATACGAAAAAAAAAAAACATGAAAAGAAAAAGGGACATTTTACTATTATTTTCAGTACTGTAAGTAATAAGAGTATATAGTTGGACAAATGAGATTTCATTCTGTTAAAATTTATTTTTTTATATGTATGTACTCAGAGTCCTTATTAAAAATAAAATATAATTTATTTATGCTGTGTATATATAAATAACCGCAACCATAACAAAAATGTTTTTTTATAAAACGCACATTTTGATTAACAAAACTTTAAAAAAATATATACAATTGGGATCTCGATGTGACAAATAGCAAAATACAGTTCTAATTACAGAAAACAAGTTTTATTGTGCACATTTCACCAGAGGCAAAAATATATTTAAAACTTTATGAAACCATATACAAAGTTATAGAGGTGTGTTATTCCCGAATTTCCACGTGCATGCAACAATAAACAAGTTATAAAAATAATTTCCAATCATAAATTAATGTATTCATATATATATATATATATACATATATACAGAAATATGTACTGAAATGAATAAAAATGAAATATTGTTTTAATTTAGTTGTTCGTGGCAAAAAATAGCATTTTCCTATAAATTGGAAAACAAAATACAAAATTCTAATTTATCTTTGTTATTTTTCTTACACATTTGGGAAAACAATGTATATCCATATCTATTTATATGTATGAATGTAGGTAGTACTTGTATGACAACGAATTATGTTTTATAATTACATAACAACCATATTCGTACATATATCTGTTGGGTATAAGTTGACTCTCCTGTTTTAAATTTTTTTATAGTATAGATCCGATTCCGTCTACTGCCCATAAAAGTTTCATCCACTTATATCATTTTATAGTATGTCGAATGATTGCCATACTCTGCACATTAACTGGATCGTGGTTAAAGTTAATCAAATTTGGTTAAAAGGTTTTTACGTACAAATTGTTCACGAAAAATTCTAAATTCTGATTTAAGTGATTTACGAAGTTACGAATTTTAATAAATTTTTTAGAATAATAATGATACCATAATTGTTGGAGAATTTGTTTTATTTAAAATATTTAAAAAGCGTGTTTAAAAATTTCACTCCCAACTAGTTAAAAAATATATTTTAAATTTGCAGCATTACATTAATAAAAATATTTCTAGTTAATAAATTGTAATTAAAATTAAATTTAAGACTGTTTTTTAGTTTCGTTAGACAATATTTCTATGAAATTGTGGTATTTATTCAAAATACAGATTTCTTAAAATTTTCAAATTTTTTTTAAATAAATCGTCAAACATTTTAATATTTCAATATAAACCGTTATAAAAATTGAGTTCAAAAAATTGAAAGTTTTTACCGGTTAATTTTGGGGTTAATATTCAAGAAAACTATAATAATAGAAATTTAAATAATTTGAATTATAAATTTAAAAAGGTAAAAACAGAAATTATTTGCTAAAATTTAAGAACAACATTTTCATTTCAAATAACATTGATACAATTATATTTAATTTATATTTAAAAGTTCTAATCTCTTCTTGTTAAAAAAATATTTTAAATGGATACTTTCTTTAACCTTTTAAGACCATTGTCTCCAAATCATTCAATGTCCAGAACCCTTAAACCATCAATCTGGAATGCCAACGGCTTGTCACAACATGGACATGATAAGTTAAAAGCTTTTTGACAGAACAAGAAATTGATGTAATTCTAATTTCCGGAAGGCATTACACCGCAGCAGCAGTTTCCTAAAGATACACCACGTTTCCTACATAATCAAACATAATCAAACATCATGAACAAAATGGAAATGTATGAGAAGGAGCATAACAAGCAACTACTACAGTAATAGAAGATTGGCTTGGTCCTATAACAATTTCGGCCATATACTGCCCAGCAAAAAATGGAGCAATTTGATCATTTTTATAATTCCTTGAGTCACCGTTTTATAGCAGCAGGTGATTATAATGTGAAACCCCAAGAATTTGGATCAAGATCAGTTTCAACGAAAGGCCGAGCGTTATTTAATTCAATTGAACGACAAAATCCACATCATATATCAACAAGTGAAATCATAAACATTAAACATTAAATTGGAGAGTAATATAGTACAAAATAATAAAAAATGGGAATTAAAACAATCAATTCAAGAATATTTATCACGAATATCACCAACAGAAATCACAGACTATTCACTATGGAAAACGACTAAGAAGCTGAACAACCAGAGCATCAGATTTCGCCGATTCGTAAAAGTGACGGTCACTGGGTCAATAATAATGAAGAAAAGGCTGAGGTATTTGTAGATAATTTTGAAAAAATATTCCAACCATATCCATCGGAAACTACAGACGAAGAGAACAACAACGTCATTCAAAGATATGAATCGTACAGTTTCGCAAAACATGTCAGATAAAGGAATTCGCTTTCTATTGATATTTCCCAATACAATGGCAGGTTTCACAAGTAATACTAATAGTAAACCCAGGAAAGTTCCAAGAAAAAGTTACGTCGTACAAACCGATAAGTTTGTTACCAATTGTGTCAAATCTATTTGAAAAATTAATGCTTAAACGTCTAAAGTCTATATTGCTGGAAAAGAAGCTGACTCCGGACCATCAGTCCGGAATTTAGACCAGAGCACTCAAACAAGTACCTGTCGCAACATTTGCAGACGACACGGCGGTACTCTCATCACATGAAGACACCAACAATGCAACAGAAGTTTTACAGAAGAATACTAAAAATATTCAGGTATGGCTGAAAAAATGGCTAAATAAAGTTAATGAAGGTAAATCCAAACATGTAACATTTACAATGCGAAGTGGCACCAGTACAAATGAATAACCTTGATACACACCTCAAGCTGATGAAGTGAAATATTTTACTATTCATAATAAAAATGTCAAAATAAGAGTTTTAATCCAAAAATTGTACGAACAATTTTTAACATTTATTTAAAGAATTTTATAATTATTTCTAATTATAAATTTATAAATTCCGGATGTTGTATTTTGAAATGTGGAATTTTTAAAATTGAAAATAAACATAATTATGTATCTGGAATCAGAATTAAATGAGAATTTCTAATAAAGAATAACATTTTTAGAGAACTTAAATTTAAAATATCAATTTTCAACAAATTTAATTCAATCGAACTTTAAGCTAATTCTAAAACTTTAAATAAATTAACTGTAGAGATGCAAAATATTAAAATTTTTAGCTCGCCCACCAGTTGTAAATAAACAATTGTAAGATTTGAACGATTATTTCAAATTAAGATTTGAGAGTTTGAGAATTTTACTAAAAATTTTAATTAAAAATTATTAAATACGGTTGTAGTGAATTTACGAATTTTACCCAATTTGTTGGACGAGTTTTTTATTTAAAATATTAAAAAGGCTAATTTAAACATTCTAATCCAGCTGCAAAAAATATTTTAAATTGGCAGCATAAAATTAATAAAATTTTTTGTACCAATTTAACAATTTAATATATTTAAGTATTAGAAATCTTTAAATATGTCAACATTTCATTATAATCAGAATGATAAAAATTAAATCTAGAATTTAAGTTATTAAATTTAAAATAATTAAGTTAATAAAAAAATTTAAAAATTAAAGTTTTGATTTAAGAATTTTACGATTTTACATTTATTTTAGAAATAATATAAATTTTAAAATATTTCAACAGTTTTAAAAAAAAACCTAGAATTTCGTGCATTCGTAATTTAAAATTATAACGCAATAATTTACATTTTTTGTAAAATTTTAAATATGGTCTTAAATGGGTTTCATCATAAGTTTTGGGAATTCTTTCAATCTTTAAAGAAATTTAACAGAATTTATTTATTTAATAATAGTATAAATAAAGTATTTTAACAATTATAATACTTCAAAAAAATATATTTGAATTATAATTTATACATTTATAAATGAACCCTCCATTCTAGTGATCATTTAGGAAATGCACATTTTAAACATATTTAAAATTTATTTAATAAATTTCGAAATAATTTGCAGCCACCAAATATAGCCATTCATTCCAAATAGTTAAAAAGTTGTAACTCCTTATATAAATCCTTCACCAATTTAATGTTAAAATTCTAATAAAGAAAAATGAAAATGCTAATTATGAAATGTATTTATAGTTTTAGTAATAATTGAAAAATGTTAAATAATAAAATTTAGTCTTTAAATCTTTATTATTTGGATTCTGAAATTCTCAACTAAAAAATATAAGCATTCGAATCTGGAATTAATAAAATTAAATATTTCGGATTAAGAATAAAGGAGCGGAATGAGATCATGACTTATGATGATTTTGTTCGGAGTTAAAATTTTAAAATTTTAAAAATTCTTTGAAATTTGGAATTATTATTATTATTTTGGATTTTTTGATATTTAAAAGATCGAAGGTTTGATATTGAAAAATCTATTATTTTAACAGATTCTGTATATTTGAGAATTAGCACGTGAATTTAGAAATTTTGTATTGGAATTGGAAATTTAATTTTTATCTCTAATAATTTCCATTAAATTAAAAAAAATATTAGAAATTTTGACTTCAATGGAATTTTTAAATTTTTTTTAAAAATATTTATTTTTAATGTTCTTGAACGTAAACAAATCTTTGAAACGATTCCACTTCATTTTAATATTTCAAATGAGTAAAAATTATTAAGTCAGGGTCTGTTTCCAAGATGCTGCTCACCAGAATCTGCTACGATCAATTGTATCCGCAATGTTTTAGTAAAAGCATCTTTTTCGGAAACAAAAATATCGCGATCACTTCCCTATTTGGCATTCTGAATTAATCCAAAATTTCGATCACCCATAGGAATCATCGGAATCGGAAATTAGGAACTTGTATTGTCAACTGTTTGTATCAGGCATTATTGCTTTACCATAGTCACTAGA
This sequence comes from Tipula unca, assembly GCA_951394425.1. Lineage (NCBI taxonomy): Eukaryota > Metazoa > Arthropoda > Insecta > Diptera > Tipulidae > Tipula > Tipula unca. The sequence goes on along the minus strand of OX596382.1, from coordinate 104,072,507 downwards.
ATAGTAGAATATGGATACAAAAATTATATGGACATATAATTTTGCCCTTCGTAATAAGCCCTAGAGCAAGTTAACGCCGGAATTGGCAACATTATTTTGCAGGTCAAAGCATATCTGACAGACTTGAATCAGCCTTCACCTGTTTACGAATCTTTTCATTGGTTGTTTTAACCATTTCAACTTACCTTAAATGCAAATCTGTTTATTCGCGGACTGAAAATTGGGCATCTAACTCAAAATGTTCAATTTATATCGGTAATTTATCACAAGTAATGCAGGTATCAGTTTGTGGTTTGTGGAAAACTCTAATTAAAACAGCTTTTAAAAATGTGCCTGTAAAAACTTTCCTTTACGAGCCCAGCTTCCTTTTCGGAAGATAATTCGGTGTACAGATTATTTAGGCTATATATGTTAAGATTTGTGTTAAAATATTTGAGCTTAGGATGTGATGTACTAAATTCACAAATTCTTCCGAACTCTTATTGCCAGGAGCTTTATGTTCTCTTGCAAAATTATCAATATTCAGGAAATAATTGATTTCTTTTTTCCTCTCTGATAGATACTGAGATAATTATATGACAGTTAAAATGCTTATATCTCTTGTGCTCCATATCATTGTTACACTAAAGCCAAGTTTTATAAAATATACACTTATGCCTCTTGTGTTCCATATACCCTTCAATTATACAATTTATAGTGATTCTACAAAATTAACTTTTAAATTTTAAATTAATAATGTCTAAATATGTAAAGCTAATGGGGTCTGGAATTTCGAGTTTTGTAGTTTGGAATTCAAAATTTAAACATTCGAATTTTTACAATTAAAAATATAGAAAACTCTGAATCGTGAGTCAGAATAAAATATAGATTTAAATTATTTATAGAAACCAAATATTTTATGCGGAATTTAAATTTATGATAGTTATTATTTTAAAATAACCTCTGTGTCAACATCGACGCAGTACTTGACGCATGGAGTGGACACTTTACTGAGCTGCTTGATGTTCATCATGCGTCACAGACTGTTGTTGAGCCACCTCTAAAACAGTCTGCGGAGATTTGCACTGAGGAGCCATCCCATGAGGAATTCACTAAGGCCATGCAGAGAATGAAACGAAACCGCTCACCTGGAGTGGACTGCATTAATTCGGAGCTCTTGATATTCGGAGGGGATACTTTGTGGAACTGTCTTTTCGACCTTATTCGATTAGTATGGCGAACCGAAGTTATGCCTGATGAATGGAAAGTGGCCGCGATATGCCCCATCTTCAAGAAGGGAGACCGCTTGAAGTGTGAGAATTATCGCGGTATAGCTCTCCTTTGCACAGCATACAAGTTACTGTCATACATTTTATTGGATAGAAGCACTCCTCTGGCGGAGGGCTTGGTTGGTGACTATCAGGGAGGATTTCGTCCGAATCGATCAGTCACTGATCAGGTCTTTTCGCTGCGGATGATTCTATCTAAATATTATGAGACATCCATCTCCGTACATCAGGTTTTCCTGGATTTCCGGCAGGCCTACGACTCGATCAATCGAGAGAGTTTGTGGTCTGCCCTGGAATACCTAGGAATGCCAACAAAATTGGTACGACTGTGTAGGATGACAGTGACGCAGTCTCAATGCTGTGTTAAAGTTGAGAACAGGCTATCGACAATTTTTGCAGTTAACTCGGGTGTTCGGCAGGGAGATGCTCTGTCCCCGATACTCTTTAATCTCATGTTGGAGTACATCTTTCGTAAAACTGAAACACCTCAGCGCAACATCTTATATCGCCAGTCCAATCAAGTGCTTGCATATGCAGATGACATATGCGTGATTGGACTGAATAGCAACGGAGTGAAAGAGATACTTGATCCGCTTGTAGAGTTTTCAGCTTCTGTTGGACTCCAGATCAATGAGTCCAAAACGAAATACCTGATCTCTGGTTTTAGAGACAATGGCACATCAGATTTTAGTAGTGGCCACCACACGTTTGAGGGAGTGAGGAGGTTCAAATATTTGGGCTCTCTTATCACTCACGATAACAGTGTGGCTGAGGATATTAAAGTGCGGCTGGCAGCTGGCAGTCGTTCTTTATATCCTCTAAGGCCACTGCTAAAATCTAAACACTTATCAAGTGCCGTGAAGCTGAAGCTTTACAAAGCGTTGATCAGGCCCGTTGTTATGTTTGGATGTGAAAGTTGGGCGCTGACGGATGAGTACGAGAGATGGCTCCTTACATTTGAGAGAAGAATCATGCGTGTGATTTACGGCCCTAAACGCGAAATAGATGGTACATACCGAGCTCTGTACAATTTCGAGATCAGAGATCTGATGAAGATCCCCGATATTGTACATGAAGTTAGATCTCAGCGAGTACGCTGGCTCGGTCACGTTCTGCGTGCTGATCCGGAACGAATTGTGCAGCGATCTCTGAAAGGAGAGCCACCATATGGTAGGCGCAGAGGTCGTTGCAGGCGACGATGGCTCCACGATGTAGAGAACGACTTGGCCTCTTCAGATTGTCTAAGACAGTATGAAGACCAAGCTCAGGATCGAAACCGTTGGAGCCAGATTGTTGATTCAGTAAGGGGCCAGTAATGGCCTTTAACACTGTTATTATTATTATTATTTTAAAATTCATTTTGGATTCACGAATCTTAAAATTGAAATTCTGTATTATTTTCAATAAAGTGTAAACCACAAAATACAAAGATTTCGGTTAGTTTCCATAAAAAAAATTCCTTTAAAATAGTGATATTTAAGTCAATATAGGTATATGCTAAAGCCCAATAACTTAATCAAAGAAAATGTTTTCTAAAAATTGTCAAATTCTTGACTGTTCGGAAGAGAATGTTTCAGCGTATATTACCGTTATTGGTGTTCAAAAAATAATGACTTGGGTTCAATAAAATCGCATATTGTGTAAAATAATTGCTAATACACTATACCAATTAACGCTAATTGTTTGACTGACTCACCCAGACCAATATTCAGAAATACGTCATCGTATAATGCAGCATGTTGCAACTTTTCTGTTTGATTCCAATTGTGTTCTCCACACATAGCACATATATAGTTCATTATTTGATAAGTTTGCATTAACAAGCCTGGCGTTGCAAATATATTGAATAAATTAGTCGAAAGCACAAGTATTTTTATAAAATGACCTTTTTGGCGGTGGTAAAATGAACTTGGATGTATTTATTAATAATTTGGTCTATAATTCAAATTGTTCATCGCCCGTTTTTTTATTAAACTCCAATATATTTTTAAAATCAAAATATGACTGCAGCCGCTTATTAGTTTCCTTTCTTCAAACTTCTTTTTTTTTTAAACTGTCTAACACAGTGAATCCTTATTTCAATTTTATTGGATGACTTTTTATACCTTTCAAAAATTTATAAATTTCATTTAAAATTCTTAAACAGTTTATGTTGGAAGTTTGCCCAAATGTAAAGCTTCGCGACACCGCCTCTTCAGGATGGCCAAATAATTTTCAACATGACTAGTCTATGATTCTCAATAAGAAATTGTGACCACCACAGTGGTAAATAAGTTAAATATTGTTTAGTAAACTTTTCTAAAAAATTTAGCATAGATTTTACACAATATTCGACAATATTGGTAAATTTTGAAGATTTGTTCTTTTTTATAGAATAATCAGTGCCGATATAAATATCCTCATGCTCCATATTTTCGTTTATTATTGTTGCTGTAAAAGTAAATCTTTGAGATTTGTATATTATTTGGTATCGTTTAGGATCGAATAACAAACCTAGCACAACTTGCTAAGACCGTCATTCTAGGTATTCCTATCAAAACCGCTTAAAATTTTTCACGTATAAAGGTAAATATTAGACATCGCAGAAAAATTATGTGAGAATTGCATGTTGATGACAATTATATTGAAATGTATTTCAATATATATAGTAATTGTTTGAAGTGGCCCCTGGGGTCGGGGCACACATGTTTCATAAACTCAAATTGCACGAACATGTTTTACTAGAATACCACCACAGTATCCTTTGCTTGTCGTCGGAGGCGACTAAACGGTAGGATCGCTGGGCTGGCGACCCGCATACGTAAAAAAAATACGCTGTTTATAAAGTCAACAAAACTAAAAATGGATACCGCCAAAACAACACCGGACCCCCCCTCAAGTACCGGGACACGAGATTTAGGATCTAAACCAGGAGTGTTGGAGGACCTAATCACATGCATGAAGGAGTATCGGCTGGAACTAGTTGTTCTTCAAGAAACTCGCTGGCCTAAAAGTGGAGACCATGTGTCCCTGGGCTATACGTTGCTCTATAGTGGAGATGACCTTGGAAATCTTGGAGCTGGATTTCATCGTGGGCCGCAGGTAAAGAACGTTGCTTTGGATTTCCAAGCAGTCTACAAGAACCGATTGTATAAGCTTCGCTTGCGCTGAAGTTAGCCAACCTGTCGATAATTTGTGTACACGCGCCCCTGAAGTCAGCCAGCCCCAAGATATAGACTGATTTTACAATGAGTTGGGCGATCTGATGGGATCTTTTCTTCCCGAACACGATGTTAGAATGGTAATTGGGGACTTTAATGCTAGAGCTGGCAGAAATCAGGCCAACTTGTGCAGTGAAAACATAGGTCCGGACTCCCGACACGAAACTGCGAACGATTATGGGGAGAGAATGATGTACTTTGCAATTGCTCACGATCTTAGAGTAGCAAGCACATTTCCTCCTCACAAACAGATAGATCTAGAGACATTAACACATCCTCGGGGAACTTCCCGCAGCCAAATTGACCATGTGTTAGTTTCTGAAGGGCGAGCTCGGGTTGTGCAGGATGAGAGAACTTATCGGTCAGCAACCAAATACGTATGCGGCCGAAGTTATGCCTGACGAATCGAAAGTGACCGCGATATGCCCCATCTTCAAGATGGGAGACCGCTTGAAGTGTGAGAATTATCGCGGTATAGCTCTCCCTTGCACCGCATACAAGTTACTGTCCTACATCCCCGATACTCTTCAATCTCATGTTGGAGTAGATCTTTCGTAAGACTGAAACACCTCAGCGCAAAATCTTATATCGGCGATCCAATCAGGTGCTTGCATATGCAGATGACATATGCGTTATTGGACTGAATAGCAATGGAGTGAAAGAAATATTTGATTCGCTGGTAGATTTTTCAGCTTATGTTGGACTCCAGATCAATGAGTCCAAAATACATGATTTTTGCATATAGGGACAATGGCACAGGGACAATGGCACACCAGATTTTAGTAGTGGCCACCACACGTTTGAAAAAGTGAGGATGTTCAAATATTTGGGTTCTCTTATAATTCACGATAACAGTGTGGGTGAGGATATTAGAGTGCGCCTGGCAGCTGGCAGCCATACTTTGTATCCTCTAAGGCCACTGCTAAAATCTAAACACCTATCAAGTGTCGTGAAGCTGAAACTTTACAAAGCATTGATCAGGCCCGTTTTTATGTTTGGATGTGAAAGTTGGGCGCTGACGGATGGGTGCGAGAGATGGCTCCTTATATTTGAGAGAAGAGTGATGCGTGTGATTTACGAGATTTAGATACTGTACAATTTTGAGATCGGGGATCTGATGAAGATCCCCGATATTGTGCATGAAATAAGATCTCAGCGCGAGTACCCTGGCTCAGTTACGTTCTGCGTGATCCGGAACGAATTGTGCAGCGATCTCAGAAAGGAGAGCCACCATATAGTAGGCGCAGAGGTCGTTGCAGGCGACGATGGCTTCACGGTGTAGAGAACGACCTGTAATGACCGTTAAATACTGAATTATTATTATTAATTGTTTGAAGTGCCGTTTATACATTTGTAATTTATGTTTAAAATTGCAAATTTAATTGTAGAATAAACGGAGCAAAAATGACTGTCAATTGTCTTAAAATGGTATAATAAATAATTAGAAATAAATTTATATATTGTATTTTGTATACATTTACAAATTTTCATTTTGTGTTTGCTGTAAATACAAATCTTTTTTCATGCAAGTGCCAATTTTGGACTGCACAATTATATATAAATCTGTCACGCAAGTTTTTCCTATCATGACAGTAATTTTCTTGGGCTGACACTTAAATATAATGAAAATATTTATTTTAGTGTTGCCATAGCGTTTTTTTTAGGAGAATCGGAAAATTTACATTATACGATTTTTTGTAATCAGATTCTGGAATTTAAAATCAAAAAAACCCTGACACTTAACAGTTCAGTAGTATATTATTCAATTTATGAGATATCTCGAAGTTTTCTGAATTCATCAAACTTTTTAAAAATTCAAAAGCCATTCTTAATTAATTTGGTTATTGTAAATTTTTAAATATGTTTTTATAAAGTTTTTGCTGAAGCAACTGTCATCTAGCATTGAAATATTTCTGATTTGATTAAATGCAACGCAATTGAAACCATTACAAATTATTTAGAATAATATTTTGAAAATATGTAAATGCTATAACACGCATAAAAGGCATGGCACGAGGATCTAAACTTGGGCATAGCAAAATCTAACATAATGGAAATATTTTATAAAGGTCATATATGCGCCCCTCGAGGAATTACAGGACACACAAGTATATAGTAAGCATTCGGTTTTAAGGGTCACCAATATATAATAATGTACGTTATGTGGTTATGTTGGTAACATAACATTATTTGTTTGATTCATCTTAAACCGAAAAACTATATACAAGAACCAAAAAAAATGATTTTATGAAGAAAAAGGTTGTTTTGGGTTTTATTTCTTTATTTAAATCTTAGAAATGTGTATATACCATTTCTCAACCCATTAATTTCCCCAAAAAAAACCATTACCTCATTTTCCGTTTAACCCTATCCGAAAATATAAATTTTCACAAGAAACTTATATATTTAAAAAAATATTAATGCAAAAAAAATTCTTTATTTAAACAACATGAATTTTTGTTGTAATAAAATAAATTATATATGTATATACATATAAGACGGGGGCCGAGAGCGAGGGGATAGATGATATACAGCCGCTTCAAATTTACAACGTTTATATGTGTTTAATGCTAAGAAAAACAAAACAAAACTTGAAGTACACGGAAAATTCGAACCATGGTGATGATGATGATGATGATGATGGAGGAACAAAGAATAGCGAAAAATTTTATATTCTCTTACAGTCTTGTGTTTATTTTTAACATCAGTTTGGTTGCTGTTGTTGTACATACATATATATATATAATATAAGAAACTGATGCTGCCGCCTATATCTAATTTTAAAGTATAGTAGATATACACACACACTCAGAGCGCGCAAAAAAAATAAAAGTAAAATTATTTTCTTTCATAGAAAACATATTTTATTGTTGCTATATTGTGTTGAAAGAAGCAGGTGCTCATTGTCTCTGCGATCGTGGAAAATATTAAGCTTTTCTTTTGTGTTGTCCTGGGCTCTTGTTTTAAGAAAATATTTTTTAACAGTTTCTTTGTACAATATTTTGTGATTTTGATTACTTTATTTTTATTGGATGGCATTAATACAAAAGCACACAGCGAACTAACAACGAGTTGGATCTTGTTGTTGAATGCTGATCCATTCTTATTTTGTAGCTTAAACTGTCTATACATATAGTCATGGTTTTTGGACTGATAACTTATTTATTTAATCCCGTTGTGGGTTTGATAACTTAAATAAATTTAATCTTCGTAAAGGATTTTATTTAACAAATTTAACTTAAGAGAATAAAATGATAATGAACACAAGTTTGATGTTTCCTTACTTTTTAAGAATGTCTATACATTTGACTTGAGTACATATACATTAAAATAATAAACATATATGTTCTATAGAACATTAAAAAAGTGAATAACACGAAGATAAAAATAAAATTAAAATAGTTTCATATGTTGGCGCATAATGTTGCTTTAATCTAAGTATCTTTACTTAAGCAAAAGTCGAATAGATGGACAATTTTATTAAAACTCTTCAATATGATGTATTTTCAATGTTACGTATATGTTCGTGGTAAAAAGGATGCCAGACTTAAGAAGGTTAGATTCTAACCATTTCGCTAGATTGTCGATGTCTTCCAACTGTCAGTTAACACTTTAGAATGCTGTATTATATCAGTAATTTGTACCCATTACTCGGCTCAAAAAAAATGTCAAAGTACCACCGTGGATGAATGGAGATATTTTATATTGGATAAACCTGCGTGACTTTGCATATACAACGTGGAAAAGATTGAGAACGACTGAAGCTTTTACAGACTATAAGAGGATAAGGAATACTGTTAAAAATCTGGTCAAAAATGCTAAGCAAAGTTATCTCAGTACACACTTGGACCCTAGTTTGCCTGCTAGAGAGTTCTGGAAACGAGTTGGGAATCTGGGTTTGGACAGAAAATGCAAAGATGAAAATACTATTAATTGTAAACTGGATGAATTAAATGAATTTTTTAGTTCTGTTCCATTAAGTGACATTGATATAACAATTGACTCTACATTACAGAAAATCTGACCTAACTCGAATATGACTGAAAACAGTTTTTCCTTTAGAAATATTGACATTGGTGAGCTGGATAGCGCGATATCTTCTATCAAGTCTGATGCGATAGGATTGGACAATATACCATTAAAATTGATTAAAATTCTGTTTCCCGTTATAGGCTACTATTTATTACATATTTTTAATCAAATATTAACAACCAGTATATATCCAAGGTGTTGGAAGTCGGCCAAAGTATTGCCTCTAATGAAAACAAAAAATCCTAAAAGTGTTGAAGAATACCGGCCAATAAGTCTACTACCGGCACTTTCGAAGGTTTGTGAACGGGTTATCTTAAATCAATTGTTAGTTTTTCTCAATAAATATGATTTACTTAACCCCTTTCAATCCGCATACAGGCCGGACTTTAGTACAGAAACAGCTGTTTTGCATGTTGTAGATGATATAAGAAGAGAGCTGGATTCTGGTAAAACAACTATTTTAACTCTTTTTGATTTTAGTAAGGCATTCGATTGTATTAATCATACACTGCTTATTGAAAAACTCAAACAGATATTTTATTTCCATTCTTCTGCGTGTTCTCTAATTTTGAACTATCTATCAAATCGGTCGCAAATTGTTTGTAACGGATCAAAAAGCTCTGGAATGACATTTCTAAGCAGCTGGTTCATTGCAAATATCATTTGTATGCAGATGATTTGCAAATATACATAAGCTGTAATAGTAATGAACTTAATTCTTGTGTTCAAAAATTAAATGAAGATATAGAGAGAATTACTAGGTGGTCTAAAGAGAATACTTTAAAATTAAATAGTAGGAAAACGCAGTGTATGCTTATAAGCAATAGAGATATTAAACTAAATCTAACACCAATGGTCAAACTGGGGGATGAATTAATACCGTTCGTTCCAAATGCAAGAAACCTTGGTGTTATCATTAATAACCGTCTTGACTGGGAAGATCATATAAATTGGGTAAGTCAAAAAGTTAATTTCATGTTCCGGAAGTTATGGGCAACAACAAAATTTGTGAGTACTAAATTAAGATTAAAATTCTTTGATACCTATTTAAGAACTCACTTCACATACTGTATGACAGCATTATATGGAATGCAGGAAAAATATTTCTATAGAATTCAATTACTTTTTAACGCTTGCATAAGGTATGTGTTCAGTCTACGTAAATTTGACCATATATCAGTATACTCTCGAGCCTTACTAGGATGCACATTAAGAGAATTTTATGACTTCCGAACATGTCTTTTCATATTTAATGTATTGAAAAATAAGCAGCCTGCATATCTGGCTAATAAGCTAATCAATCTAAGGTCCAGTCGCTTAAATAATTTACTTTTACCAAAAAACAAAACTAAACATTTTAACAATTCATTGTTTAGTGGGGGACTATCACTTTGGAATTCTTTGCCGTTGGAGATTAAACTTTCGAAAACCTCTAGAAAATTCAAAAAACAATACGAGAACCATTTCAACTTCGCGAAAAGACTAAATATCTAAAATGAAATACTAAAACGCATATGTAAATGAGTTGTATAACTTAAATATGTTAATATGTTAATAAAGATTTAAAGATTTAAAGTAATGCTGTTGATGAAAATTATGAAGATCCAAGGACCAATATCCTTGTGGTAGCCCTGAGGTAGCTTCAAATATTTCAGATCTTCCATTTCCAAGCTCAATATATAAACTGATAGCGGTTGCTTATATACGATTTCTATCGAAAACTATCGAAAATTGTTGAGAAACTGTTATACAAAAGGATGATTTAGAGAAAACCACTCCACCATAGAGCAATTTCACAGAATTACAAGTATTATTGAAGATGCACTTAAAAATAAGAAAATATGCTCAACAATATTTCTGGATGTAGCACAGGCCTTCGATAAAGTATGGCATCCTGGATTGGAATATAAACTGCATTGAGATTTGCCAAAAGAATACTTTCAGATATAAAGAGGGTATCTGCAGGGGTTCCCCAAGGTAGCGTGCTGGGGCCAGTCTTGTATTTACTTTACTCAAGCGATTTACCAAACACACACACAACAATAGCAACATTCCCGGACGATACTGAAATTTTAGCTACTGGTTATAAAGAAGACGAAGCAACATGGCGCATTAAGCTAAATGAAGAAATATCAACGCACGTTCAGCAATCAAATAGTTAACTGGATAACAATAGAACTAAATTCCAAACAATTTATGCTAACACAGCCAAGTATCTTGGCATGGCTCTCGATGCTAAGTTAAAATGGAAAGAGCACATTAAAAAGAAATAGGAGGAACTACACATTAAATATAAAATATGTATTGGCTAATTGGAAGGTATTCAGAGCTGTCAAAACCTAATGAGTTGCTCCTATACCAACAAGTTTTAAAATCTATATGGACTTATGGTATTCAGCTTTGGAGTTGTACTAAGAAAACCTATATTAAAATAATACAAGTTTTTCAAAATAAAATGTTACGTGGAATAGTGAACGCTCCTTGGTACATAATAAACGATAACCTACATAGGGAACTTCGGATAGAAAACGTCAGCGAAGAGATAACAATTTCTGCAAAGAAACACATATAACGGCTTGGTCAACATCAGAATGTTGAGTTACGTGGTATGCTGAGTAACACAAATGGAGTACGAATGCTCCAAAGAAAGAAACCGCTGGAATTGGGAAAACCACAATAAGGTGGCCAAATTTTTAGAGACTAACTAATGGGTTATATCTCTGCAAATTGAACATAAGAAAGATAGACAAATTACTAGATGATATATGTAATTAGTTGTAACAAAGTACTAAAAAAAAAATGATTTAAACCAGACAACAAACTGTTTGGAGAAACCTAACCTATATAAACGTTCCAATGTATTACAATTACTGATGGAGTCAAAGGCTTTCGCAAAGTCAGCATCAACTACACCAACTTGTTTGTGTTTTTCAATTTTTTGGTTGATGTTGATCTTTTTGGCATGAAACCGTACTGATACTGTGAGATAAATCGAGGAACCAATGATCTGAATGAGTTGCGCATTTCCATTTCAAATAAATTAGGTATTGGAGAAATTGATGTAAACCATCTATAACAAGAAACATCGAAGACACAGAGGAATTGCCAACATTGTGAAATCTTTTAATAATGAAGAATGGAATGCCATCAGGACCGCATCCATCTCCGAATAAATCTACAGCTCGATGAATATCTTCGGGTTCAATCCGTGGTGTCAGTATGGTTACGTTGTTTTCACCATTGCCAGGGTTTACATACTTATCGATGTTTTCCGGCTTATAAACTGAATGAAAAAACTGAGCAAACATATTTGATATGTAACCTGCAGGTCACAAAATTTATGTTCCTTGAATATCATACACGCTGCGTAACCATTAATTTCACGTTTTTCTTTCAAGAATTTTACTTATTTTTTCCTTCATATGGCTAATGCAGCTCTTATACTTTAACTCAAAGTACCGCTCAAAATGTTGGTTACACGCAGTGAATTTTTCTTTACTTTCCTCAGAAAACCGTTGAAGATTTTCTATGTAAGCCTTGTCTTTCTTGTTTTTAAGATTTGATCAGTTTATCATTGTACCATGGTTTGGCCAAAATATTTTTTATACAATTTCTCAACAGTAACATCTATGTTGCTATGCTAATAAGTTCCTTCTCCCAGCTAATCTGCCCAACTAATACGGATCGCGGTTTTGCTGATTATTAACCGCCAAGCCATTGAAATAATTTTGAAATGCGATAGCCATAATGTTACATTATGGCTTTCGCATTCCAAAATTATTTCAATGGCTTGGCGGTTAATATCATTAATAACGAATGGTGATGGTGATTTATTTACTTTAAACATAACTGGTTCATTTATAATGAAAAGATCTAAGATACGGTCTGGACCATTGTGTATCTGGCAAATTTAACTTAGATTTATATCAAACACAGTATCGATGTCATCCATTTATCGATTTCTTCTTCATATACAACCGTTAATAGATGAAAAATTAAAATCCCCCGTGATTAAGATGGTGTCAGATACCACGCAGATAAAAATATACTTTTTGTTGATTATAATTTTAACACATATTTGCTCGACAGACAGGTTGAATATTTCAACTAACTCACTTGAAAGCATTCCGAACTCAGGATCTCTTTACTGAATGATGTTTCACAGATGACATACGCACCGGAAAGAGCGCTTTTAACACAAAATTGTGAAATTGGGCAGCTTGTATTAACGAATGCAGCTCGTCCCCTTCAATCGGTGAATAGTAATTAGTAGTTGAGGATGATTCTGCCCGTTGATGCTGTATTTCCGTGTGTGCTCCATAGTAAACTTGGCTTTCGACAGGAGTATTCTTTCCTCGAGTACTAGGCTTTGCCGAAGTAGTTGAAAAAAGGTTTTTTTTGCCTCCATTAAAACTCTTTTACACAAAGCCCATCCGGCCATAATTTATAGATGTTATTGCCGCTCGAAAAGATTCTTCCGGCATATTAGTTTTATATGATATGTTTAGATGAGATGATTTTGGAGTGATTTTTTGAACGATCATTTCATTCGTGGGTGTTATCTTGTCCAATTATTTATGGAACTGTTCCTCTGGCACAGAGTGATGTACTCGAATTACAAAGAGCCGGCGTCTTGAAAAGTAAAAAACACACCCGAATTGAACGAATGTTGAGTAATGTCTACCTTAATAATTGTTATTGTTAACTTTAAAAAAGGGTTAACTAATATTTTTACGCAGTTATACATTATATTGGGTTTTATTTATATTTAACTGATATGGATGGTTTTGCTCGTGCGCTAGCCGAAAACCACGGGAGAACTATTAGAACTGGATTTGTTATTTGGTAAAAGTGATTTACGTTAGTAAATTCCTCCCTCGGTAGTCTGAAGCTGTCCGCAGCGAATATCTTACGTAATTTGAACAGAGATTTGCTGTTTTTTCTGTACATTGAAAAACTAATGATTAATATATTTGTCATTGTTAGTATACGGTTGAAGCTGCTATTGAGTGTATGTAAACAGTTGGTATTTGTTCGCACTCAATAAAGTATCCGGGTTACAAGTTGTAAATATAACAATTCCATTTTCTGATGATATAAAGAGGTAACCGCCTTCTAAGAAGTCGATTTAGTCTTGCTGTGGTGTTTGTACTAATTTCCAATTAGCATCCTGGTTGTTTATCAAATTTGGAATGCATGTTCTATTGTTCATATATATTTGCTCTTGTTGGCAGAAGTAAATATTCTCCAATGTTTGGCAAAATTTTAGGTTAGAGTGTGGTTATATAGGTTTCAGGTATTTGGTAAATATTTATGGTGTAGGTTTTTATTTTAATACAAATGAAAAATCGTCATTATAAAATTGTGGTATTTCGATAATTAATACAAAGTTCGTTTGATTATTACTGATATATGCTTTTAATTCTAAGATAGAACAAACTTGCTTGGCCAAAGTTTATTCAACTCTCGCAGGACATAGTCCTTCTCGGTATTATCTAATATAAACCTTGAGATAACATATAATTTTGCGAAGAGTATGGACATATTCGTCTTCAATAGTGAGGTAAGCGTGATTTAAAAGTATCTCAGCGTCATTCCTAGTTTTTAGTTCCCATCCTGTTTTCAGTATGGTGTTTATAGCGCGTTGCGTTATTGAGGGTATTTATGATTTCTTAAAATCGATTATTTATTTGGTCATTAATTATGATTGTTGGGTTTGCATACTAATGTATATTGTCCTTCCTGTCTGAGTTTAATTTCGTTTTGCACATTAATTTAATCATTTTGATCAATGTTTCTAGTGATGGATTTGATTAGGATGCCCAATCAAATATTCCTCGATTTTCTCATTTACTTACCTGGAATAAAGTTGACATCACATTGTCTATTGATCTTTTTATTTTTAATAATAGTAATCCTTTGAGTTCTATAATATCCAATATATATGCCAGTTTGTTTTCTGTTCGATTAACAAGATTTTCCATTTCCTGATAATTTTTCAACAGGTCCTCGATCTAATTCAGTTATATGAAATAATTTTATATACGATGTTATAACTTTGCCTTCTCCTAGTTGTATGCCCACAAGTCCTTTGTTGCCCTGGAGGTCAAGATCCTCTAAACCTTTTGATTGTAATGCCCTGGAATTGTCTTAGCCTTAGACAGGTCATTCAGTTTTGCTATATGTGGTGCAATATCTGAATATTGGCGTCTAATGCGTGACAAATATTCTTCTGTCATTTCTGGTAGAGTTTCGGGTATATTTTTGATGCCATTTAGGAATGAATGTAGTATTTTTATTTTCTCGTAATTTCCTGTGCCCAACGATGGTTTGGTTGATGCTATTCGAAACTGCCACAACAAACAAATCAATGAAGTTCAAATATTAAACAACTTATTTGAATTAAGCGTTCACTAACCCCATCACACATCCAATAGCCGAACCAATAACTATAAACATTATAGTGAAGCACTGCGCCATCCGACTAGCATCATTCGAACTAACGCTGTTCAGGGATGCAATACTATAATGCAATGTTGACCGCCGCCGGCACATTTATTTCCTCTCAAAAATACGACATTTATTTTTGGACAGAAAGGCGAAGGTCCTATGTAATGTTAGCACTTTTTTAACAAGCTTTTCATCATTTTTGGCCTGTTTTTACAGAAAAAGTCCTAAAAAGTGGTAAAATTGCTCTTTTCTTGAATGTTAGCACTTTTTTAACAAGATTTTAATCATTTTTGGCCTGTTTTTACAGAAAAAGTTCTAAAAAGTGAAAAAATTGCTCTTTTCTTGAATGTTAGCACTTTTCTTAACAAGATTTTCATCATTTTTGGCCTGTTTTTACAGAAAAAGTCCTAAAAAGTGGTAAAATTGCTCTTTTCTTAAATATTAGCACTTTTTTAACAAGATTTTCATTATTTTTTGAGGATTATCTTAAGATCAGTTTTTGAAAAATCTGATATTCTTTTGATATTCCTTGGTCCCTCAGAATTGAACATTCGTTTGTCGATTTGCAGTATCTCCATGGGTTTTATTTCGGTCTCAAAATTATATTCAGAATAATTTTTGTTTTGAGTATATGCAAATTTTTTTGGTTCCAATTGTTTATTTAGATCCATTTTAGAAAAAGCATCAGCTTTTTTATATGAGACGGTGTAATCTTACTCATCAAGTGCTAGCCTCCATCGAATTAACTGGGATGTTCGATCCTTTGCGTTATATAACCATAATAGCGGTTTACTATCCGTTATGATTGTAAAACTCCTACCGTATATATGTAGGTATGGTCAGAAGTATTTCGTTCCCTATATACTATTGCAAGGCGTTCGTTTTCAATAATGGAGTAATTACATTCCGTTTTGGATAGTGTGGGTGAAGCAAATGCAATCGGTGAATTGTTACCGTTTAAATTGTGCCTTAATACTGCTAACGCATAATTGGATGCGTCAGTATGAAATTTTGATTCTGGATAGTTCAAAATTGGTTCAAATGTTTTACGTGTTCCAAGAATACACCTTGTCTTGGTATATAATTGTTTCTTTTCATATATGTACAAGATGTGAATGGTTTTTGTGATTTTAGAGGAATTCTTTATGAAATTCCTATAATAACCTATTCGACACAAAAAAGATTTAATTTCTTTTTGAGTTGATGGAATTTTAAGTTGTTTTATTGCCTCAAGCTTTCTAGGATCAGGTTTTATTCCCTCGGGTATTATTATATGCCCAAGAAATCTTACTGATTTAGCAAAAAATGGGTTTTCTCAATCTGAATTTTAAGAGTTGAGTTATTCAGCTTTGTAAATATCTGTTGGGGGTTGTGGATGTGTTCCTGTAGGCTTATACTATAGAAAATGATATTGGCCATGTATCATAGCATATTTTTGCCTAGTAGGTCTCCTAAAACATTGTATGTCAGAGTTGCTAATTTTGACTTGGTGAAAACCTGCTGCCAAATCAATATATGTAGTTGAAAAGTATATATTGCTTTTTCCATTTTATCAAGAGTATATTCTCTATGTTTGGTAGAGGATACTAATTCAATAGTTTGAGCTTTTAACTGTCGGAAATCTACAACTAGTCTCCATTTCTTGAGACCATTGTTTTTTCAGCACCATCCAAATGGGCGAAGACCACGGACTGAATGATGATCTTATTATTCCATTTTTAAATAATTTATCAATTTCAAATTTGACTTCAGTTTTTTTATTCTCAGGGTGCCTATATGGTTTGGAGAAGTGGGGCTTTTCCTTGAGAATGTTTATTTCGTGCTTTAGCCTATTGGTAAAGGTTAGTTTTTGGCTTTCATCATAGAATATAGATATAATTACATTATTTTGCTGTTAACATTCGTTCACGTTAATTGGATTCATGAGATGGATTTCTTTGTTAACCATGTCGATATTTATAACTTCTACAATTGCTTTGTAGAGAAAACTGGGTTTATATATAAGTACGTAACCATGCACTTATAAATTTCCTTTCGGGATTGTGACTGGTGCTTGGTGTTTCCAAAACGTTATGGCTGATATTTATTTTTGTGTTAAGCATTTTTTAAGGAGAACGTTAGCGGTGTTGGAATTTCTTTGAATTCCAATATGTTGATTTTGTTTTATGTCCGTTAACGAGAAAACAGATAGTACTCTAAAGTGTACCTATGATGTTTTGCAGGGTTTGTTGAATAAACCAGAAAATGTCGGGTCGATATTATGACTTATCGACGCCCGTATCTTTTGATAGTTTCAAGAATTGATTTTGAATGGTTAGTGGAATGGAAAGAAATTTGAAAGTCAGCTGTGGTTCTTTAGACTTGCCATGAACACTGTTAGTCTGTGGATGGTTGTTGTTCAATCAAAACATCAGTTGCACGTGGATTTAACCCTTTCGTCTAAACTTTATTGAATAATAATGTTTGATTGTATTTTACTAAAGAGTTGTTGAGGCTCTCAGTTAGATTTATGCAATGAAAATATTTCCAACTGAAGATTTTCAACGCGCCTTTTTTAATTATATTAAATTAAAATATTATTTTTCTACTTCGTTTACACTTATCAATTTTATGCTGATGTTATATAATGTTAGTTTGAGAAAGTAAAATTGAAACTATTTCTTATGTGTTATTTTGTTACGTCACTGGTTTGGACACATAGTATTTGATATCAACCTACTATGTTGCCTATGTAGAATTGGATTTATTATTTAGTGAACGTGGTTTACGTAACGTTAACTATTTATATATATAAAATATACATGTATTAGAAAACTTAATTAAATTATATAGTTTAAGTAATGTTTTTAGGGGGATGGGTGATAAATTTATTTTTCATATACCTATATGATGAAAATCAACATTTTTTATTTGGTGTAGGTAGGTTGTATACTACCAATAGAAACAACAATCGTTTTGATAAAAATTTTCTCAAATTAATTATTTACGAATTAAATTACATCTAAGTTATAAATTTGTAAATGAAGAAAAACAAAATTATTTTTCGATTGTAGATGCATTCATTATTATTATTTATATTGCCATATTCAACATAGAATACTACATATATTTTATGTAATATGTATGTTTATAATGTAATCAATCAAAAATATGTGTATATAGAAAATTCCAGTAATAGAAGTTAGGTCGATCGCATACACACACAAGTATAATTATAATTTTCGGTTGTCTATTTAGTAAATGTGTATCAATAAAAAAATATCGAAAACCTCTTTGTTCTGTGTGATAGTAATTTTCATGGTATTTCAGTTCTGTATGCTTATGGTATGGAGAACAAAGGCAAAAACTATAATATCCTTACCACAAGTTTTTTGTAATTTTTTATTTGTTGGGTGAATAATAGAGGATAATACAATATATGTGTGTGTGTGTATGTATAGATATATGTATACAGCTAGATAATGACCAAACACTTATTTTCGTTTTTGAACAATGAAATAAATTAGGTACGAGTCGTGTATATCCATCGAATTATGCTCGAAAGAATATTGTTTCATCGTAATTGACATACTTTTTTCATGCTTTTATAAATTTACATTTCATAATGATGAATTCAGTCAGGTATGTATCAGTGTGTAAAATAATTTGAAATGAAAAGAAAATTGAGAAAATAGCTCGGGTAAAGGCCCTCGGAACATGAAAACTATAAATGATATTGTGGCTCTAGAAGTCCGATGCCGATAAATTGTTAATCGTTGAAATTGGCACTATTATTAAAGCTTAAGTTCTCCTCTGCTGATGTTATGAAAATTGTTATTCAACTTGGTAGTGTTAAAGTGTGGTTCGTTGTAATTTACAGATTCAACATTTGTACTTTTGAGTCGTTTTTAAATGAATTAAAGGATTTCTTTGATACTGATAAGGCCAATCATAAAATCCTGCATGGAGATAAAAACTTGTTATCTGGTAGTATGCTTTTACATTTGCAACTATTTGTCACAGATCATAATACTATCCACTTATGTGTAAAAATTAGGAGTGATTCTACACAAGGGAGCAAATATCAACCAGTTTATCTAACTAAATTTAATTTCTCGGAACTATCAGAGGCACTGAGTTCATGTAGATGGAGTGAAGCATTTTGTTCGGATAACTCTAATTTAGCCTATACATATTTTATTAATAAACTGAGCGAAATTATTCATAATCATAAATCTAGTGTTAAGGTGAAACGACATAGGCTTAAACCCCTGGATGTCTGACACCCTTCTTAATTTGAAAAATCGTCGTAGTTTTTGAAAAAATATCTAAAAATCCCAATAATTATATAAAAATCGTCGTAGTTTTTGAAAAACATCTAAAAATCCCAATAATTATGCTTTTAAAAAGAGTCTTAATATGCTTAATTCCTGAATTAAAATTCTGATACCGGTAACAAAAAAACTGTATTTTAAAACTAAGATAAGTGAAGCTATCGATTTAAAATCTAGGTGGGAAATTGTAAATTTAGTTCTGAATAATAGTTGCACCCCAAATAATATTACAACGGATTGTTATTGGTGATAATCTGGTTAGATCTGACTCGTTTGAATCATTACTGATAATCACGAAAATGTGGTTTTTGATGATACTGCGTTAGATGTGATTTTGATGGCATATTGAGCAAATTAGTTAAACATATTATTTCTAATATTTCCCATATTCTGGTATTTATTTTTAATATGTATTTTTCAGGAGGGGGTTTTCCCTGATAAATGAAAATTCGGCATTGTTAAACCTCTCTTTAGAAAGATTCACGGAATGACCCGAATAATTATCGTCTGATCACATTAGTAAAATTATCAAAATTGGATTGTTGAATTACCTTGATAAAATACATTTCCTAGACAAGAGGCAGTTTGGTTTTGTAAACAATTTCTTAACGAAAGCTCTAACGTCTTTCTTAACACCGTTGCTGCAGGGCCTTAATAACAACTGCAAAGTTTCTGCCGATTTCATTGACTTCACCAATAGCTTTTGGTACAGTAAATCATGAGGTATTATTGGTTCAGCTATCGCATATCGGTGACAGAGGTGTTGCACTTTCTATGTGGAAGTGTATAGTTATTAATAATACATACGAGTATAGTGACGAAAAAATTGTGAATGTCGAGGTTCCGCAAGGATCTATCTTGGGCCCGTTGCTATTTATTATCTAATGTAACTCGATTTTCTATATCTTTTGATCTTCGCTTAAGTTCTCCTCTACACGTAGTGTTCCGGTACACTACGAATAATGATGTGGCTACAATGGAAGAGAAAAAAATGAGAACGCATATATACTTGCTGAAAAAATCGTGTTATATGCATGAGATGATTCTTAACGCTAAGTCGAAATTGATATTTTTCAGTGTTGGAGGTACTATCCGAGATTCTCTGGTTAGTAACCGATCTTTGCGTGCGAATTGAAACTGTGGAGTCCTTCAAATACTGAGGGGTTATGCTGGATTCACAACTAAATTTTAAAGAACATACGAGAGCTCTTTAAAAAAAACTGCCATTTATTAAGATCTTTTTATTTTTTGAGTAAAATCTGTAGCCAGGACTTTTTGAAATGTCTTTATTTTGCATTGTTCGATTCCCACCTTTAATATGATTTAATATGTTGGGGTAGCATTTTTTTAAACTAATATCAAACCTTTAATGAAAATCCAGAAAGCTGTTTTGAGAACCATAAATTATTTACCTATAGGACTTCACCATCGTTTCCCATTTTTGTAAATTATAAGAGACTGCCTCTGCGTCATTTGTACGTTAATAAAGTCTTGATATAAAGTGTTGATGTTAGAGGACCCTATATTTTACGGAATAAATCTAGAATCTGGGTGCCTGGTCCCAACAAAGAACAATTTAAAAGAAATTTTTTTCATGCCGTACCGAAGCTGGTTAATCAACTACCAAAGGGCCTTTTAAACGCAGTTACGCTGATCAAATTTTGTTGGCTGTTAAAAGAAGGGCCTTTACAGTCACAGATTTACAGTCACAGATTTACAGTCACAGTTTTTAATTAATTATATACTGAAATGACCTATTTTACTCATGTATTTATTATGTTGTGGTATAAGGTTGGTGTGTAAATTCATCTTTACTTTTATAAATTTTTATTTTTATATTTTTAAAAATTTTTTTATTTGATGTGTTTATATATTTATTTTTGTTTTTATCTTTATTTTTTATTTATTTTTATTCTTATTTCTATTTTTATACTTTATTATGTATGGATCGTGTCTTCGTGACATTTTTTTTAATTAGCAGTTCACTTAAAAACAAAACAAAAAAATAATTAAAACTATCTGACCATATTTAAAGTTCTTTTAAATATTGGTGAATGGTAATCATAAAGATGTATTTTTACTAATAATTCAAGCATAGTTGATTTGATCGTGATATGCCAAGTTACAAATAAAAATTAAATTTGCAAATTTCGACATTTTCATATTCTAACATTTTTTAATTTCTATAACTATAATTAGGTGCAGAGAAATGGAGATTACGAGTTTTGAAATCAAATTTGACGTATACAAATTTTCAATTTTAAATTTTCACAAATTCTGAAGATTAACTTTAAAATTTGAATTATTAAATTTTTAAAATTTCAGCACAAAATGCTCATTGTTGACTATTTTTTGAAGTTGGGAACATTTCCCCAACTTTTGGAATATGTCTTCAAAATTCATAATATTAGAGCAATTTAACTATAAAACTTTCAGATAATTTGGAAATTTTGAATTTTTATTCGAATTTCAGATAATTTTTCAATTTTGGGAATATCACCCAAATCATTTAAAATTTTAATACAATTTGGACTTAATTTTATTGGATCTTCAAAAATAAATAAAATTTCACGAATATTGTTTAGGAAAAAAATGGGATGGAATAGAATAGTGAAATGTGTACAATGGGATAGATTGGATGAAAAATTGGGATTACCTGGCTGTCTCAAGAAACGCTATACTAACTTTAAATATTTGTTTTTAAAGTATCATGTCTGGCTCAAGTAACCCCATACATACTACCTTTCTGCCAAATTGTTGGGTATTTTTTTCATAGCAATTGAGTTTGGGACCTCCTTGATAATATTTTAATAGTTCCAAACTAAACACTAATATTTGGTGGCACCACTACGTTGTCTGACTCTATAGTAACGAAATTATAGTTTAGTTTTAAACTAATTTTTATTTAATTTTCTTTTTTCCAAGAATTTTAAAGAGAGCCATTTTTATCAAGGTAAGTATATGCACAACTTACTATTAGGTGAGAAAGGCCATAAGGCTGAAATTATTCCACAACCTCATTCTGATTGACGAATACAATACAACAGTCGATACAGTGCGAAACGAGTTGCTCTCAAAAAATGTTTTAATTTCTTTTTCTAATGGTCTAATCTATATGTTCGTTACAGTACACAAGAACTTATGAAAATTACATTATGAAATCAGAGATGTGTTTATAATCAACCCACGACAATAAATTTATATAAATCATTAACGGATTCATAAATTTGGCACTTTTTCCAAAATTCGGGAAAAATAAACTAAAATCCAAAATTTTCAAAATTCAGTTTCAAATATGGCAATTTGTAAAGCTCAAGTTTATAAATTGTAATATCCAAATTTTACGTTTACAATTTTGAAATTTACAAAGTCATAGAAATTTTTAAATTACTTAATTGTATTTTAAAATTTGTAAAATTTTGAAACCAAATTTTAAATTGGGCTCGGAGTACCCATAATTCGTCGTAAAATAATATATTTTTAAAAATTCTGGGATGAAATTTTTACGTTTGTGTTGTTGAGGTAATTTAACATTTTGCTGGGATGAACGTCTGGGATATCTTTAAAGCGGTCTAGAACTTTGAACTATTGAAATAGAATCTTCTGTTACGCTCGGTCGTTTATATCAGCTAATCGTTAGAAACGCTACAGGAACCAGTATTAAGGTAATTAGAGTCAAATTATGGGTACTCCGGGCTCTGGGATTGTAAAAAGGGTTTTATAACTATTTTCTATTAAAAATCATGAACTATCCAACATGTTTAATTTGTTATGTTGTTCTATTTGGTCTGAAGCTCTACGAATTCAAAATTTGATTAATATTTTATTTAATTTTTTCTAAATTTTGGAATTTCGAATATTGGAAAAATTCTCTAAAATTTAACATTTGATAGTTCGAATTTTAATTGTAATCTTCAGAATCGTAAACGTAAAATTCGATTTAAAATTTCAAAAATTTAATTAAGAAATTTAAGAACTACTGTGAATTGGTAAATTTTAAGAATTTTTATTATTTCACAAGACCAAGTTTAAATTCCAAATTTTAAAAATTCTGGATTTTAATTAATTTTTTCAAAATTTGGACAATTAGTTGTGTGTCGTAAGCCAAATGATTTGCTCCTTAGAAAAAGAAGTTGAAAGTATAATTTGTTTCGCATCATTCCAATGATCGTGGTATATATGCATATGGTTAGAATACATCATAATTATATCGATTGCTTAAATCCTCATTGTCAATCAGCTAAAAAATCTTTCTCACCTACCCAACACATTTGACAATTTAGTTGGATTAGCATATACATTTTCAAAATTTTAAAATTGAACTAAAATTTACTCAATTATAAATCATACTCGAGACATATTCTAACGATAAAAGTATTATGAGAATGGAAGTGTCCATCAAAGTTCTAAGAAAAATTCTAAAATTTAATACATTTTACAAAATTTAGATTCTGCTTAATTAAAAATATTGCAAATTAAAATAACTAGCACATAGTACAAAGCTTAAAGTACTGGAATTATGATTCATCGAAGTTCTGGATCGTAAAAATTTGGGTATTTCTCCGAAATATTTTTTAAAATTTCTAAAAATCATTGGTGACTTTTAAAAATTAGTAATAATTTGAAAAATTTCCTAGCTTTTTTGTTTAATGATTTTATAATTCGAGCGATATCCCGAAATTCGAGAAACATCATAATTTCGATTGAAAGTTTAAAATTTAAAATATATTCAAAAATTGTAGTTATAACTTTTTCTAAAATTTGCAAACATATCGCAAAAGTTGGAGAAATGCCTGAATATCAAAAAAAAGTTTCGTGAGCGTTTAATATTCAATTGTTACAAATTCAACAATAGAAATTTTAAATTTTATATTCAGAATCGGATATGCGTGTAAAAAAGTTTAGAAATTTAATTAAAAACTTTTTGTTAAGTTATAAATTCAGAATTATAACGTCAAATTTACTTACGAATTTCGATTATAGGTAATCGCATCTAATCGTAATCAGATTAATTTTCGAATTTTTCAAAACTCAATGATTTGAAAATAATGTCTAATAATTTAATTTTTTTTGGAAATTTGGAAATATTTTCAAATTGAGCGATTTATAATTATTTAGAAATCATCGGTTAAAATTCTCTTTTCTTTAATTCGAGTGTTTTGTTTGACCATCTCGATGGATTCTGCATTCTCAAAATAGACTTTAGTACTGGGACTTGAACCCGGTATGCCTCCCGATCCAAACGACACAGCTTTAACCCACGATATGTTGAATTTCACTTAAGTCATCATAATCACTTATCAAATTTCCTTGGTATAGTTCCATTCAATGGAGATATGTATACGTAGTTCTGAAATATATTGTTTGTTCTGCATGCTCATTCTGTTTTAAATTCCTATTACAAATAGATTCCGTTTTGGACTTGATAGATTAATGTATGCGGTCTAATTTCTCTTTACTGTGTTCTAGCAGCTGCGATTTAAATGCAGGTAAACAGTGAATTCAAAGTATGAAATATTTTTGCAATAACCACCTAAGTATGTATAGCAGACGTAAATGCTCCTTTCATATATAGGGTTCTTATTGGAAAACCCTATATTTCATTTTGTATAGGCTGCTATTTGGGCAGCTGTCAATTTTGGAGCTGTCATCTTTTGACATTTGACAAGTAAAAACTACCCCATTACTAAAAATGGTACGATACACGCTTCAACAACGCATTGAAATTGTTAAAATTCACTACAAAAATGGTGAACATTTTGCAGTCACAGTTCGCAAAACTAAAGCACTTTTTGGTCGTCGTGAAGCGCCTTCTCGGCCGGCAATAGAGAAACTGGTGGAAAAATTTGAGATGTTGGGACAAGTTAGTGATGTGAAGAATCGAAACCGTGTGCGTCGCTCAAGAACAACTGAGCATATTGCTGCTGTAACCCGTAGTGTTGAAGAAACCCCAGGTTTTTCGATTCCTCGTCGATCTATGGGATAAGACATTCTACAAACAACATTACACCGTATTTTGCATATAAAGACATAGGTCTTAAGGCTTAAAGTTCAGTCAACACAAGAACTCAAGCCGGTCGATCACCATAAACGTCGTATCTTCGCTGATTGGGTCCTTCAACTGCATCAAAATTATCCGGATTTTCATCGAAAAATCATCTTGAATGAAGAGGCCCATTTTCACCTCGGAGGCTACGTTAATAAGCAGAATAGTCGCATTTGGTGCTCAGAAAACCCAAGAATGATTGTTGAAAAGCCTCTCTATTCTCAACGTGTCACTGTTTGGTGCGGTTTTTGGGCTGACGGTGTGATTGGACCTTACTTTTTCAAAAATGAGGCTTCAGCAACTGTTACGGTGAATGGATTGCGCTACCGAGCTATGATTAATGATTTGTTATGGCCGGAATTGGAAGATATTGATGAGGACGACGTTTATTTTCAGCAAGACGGCGCTATGTGCCACACAAACAATCGCAATTTTGCACGAAAAGTATCCTGACCGTGTTATTTCTCGATGAGGTGATCACAATTGGCCACCAAGATCTTGTGATTTAACACGTTTAGACTATTTTCTTTGAGGCCACGTAAAAGATAATATCTATGCCTATGCTCCACACTCGATTCAAGAACTTAAAGGTGGAATTCGTGAAGTTATCGAGGACATACAGCCGCAAATGTGCGAATTGGTCATGGAAAATTTCATGAAAAGCATATGGTACTGCAAGCATAGCCGTGGCGGCCATTTGGCTGATATCGTTTTCAAATGTTAATGGCAAAACTTCCTCTTTACAATGAAATAAACAATCATTGATTTATCTTAAAAAATACTAGTTTTTATTAATATTAAAATTAAACCTCTTATTGGAAAACCCTTTACAAGTATTTAAAAGTTTTTAAAACTGGACCTGTACTTTGATTTTGATTCTTTTAGATCAACAATTTCATTAATTTTGAAAAAAAATCAATAAATTAGTTCGATATCTAGACCCTACAGCAGAAAGGGCCCTGAGGCGCAGGTCTCTTTGGATTATTTTAGGATCCGGCGCTGCCAGTAGCAATGGGATGCCTAGAAGAGCTATTGAGTTTAATGTCCAAGAAACGATGTCAAAAGATAGTAATTTGTTCAAACATTTACAGGATTAGGCTCGGTATTTTCGAGTCACACTGTAAGTGTCTTATGAAATATATAATCATAATTGTAATGGTACTTTCTATTACACATCAAATTCCTTTAACATATGAATAAATTGTGAACGATTTAGTAAGGACGTTTTGTTGTTATGTCTTAGATGGCATGGAACAAATGCAAATGGCATGGAACCCTTGAAATTTTTAGGCTGTCTATATAAATTTTTTTCTCTTAATTTGATATTTTTAATTTAAATGGGTGGCCTTGACCGAGCTACGAAAATACCACCACACAATATTTAAAATTGGTTACTCCTACAATACATTTTCCATTTGTGAAATCCGTTTAAATTTTGAAATTTATTCTGATCGCAGTACTGTTGAGTCGGCTACACCCAGAATGAGGTTGGAAGCGAATTAAATCATCAGTTTTTGGCACTCGTTACATTAGTTAAGTAAACACCTAGTCGCGGTATACATTTTACTAAATTAATTCTAAATTTATGTTACGTGTACTGATCTAGCCCCCGTTGAAATGTGAAATTTAATTTGATTTTCATTCAGATTTAAAAGTTCTGATATCGACGGAGAAATCAATTTGTTCAGGCTTCCTATACGTCAAATTATTTTACAGCAACTTGTTCAAAAGTAACCAATAGCAATAAATATATATAGGAAGAAACCCTATAAAAATTCATTCCCTAGTTTTAAAATAACAAATAATCAAGACTATTTTCATCACAAATTAAAGGAAATAATTAAAAATTTGATAATCAAGAATTTTAATTAATTTTATTTTTTAGATAAATTTTGTGGTTTTAATACACAAAACATTTTTTATATTTTATGTTATTTCATATTCTTTTATTACATTTTAATTTCTAAAAAACCAACAACAACACAAAAATTAAGGAAACCACAACTTCTTGTAAAACTTTGTTTTGTACTCAAAATTTATTTAAGTTTGTAACAACAAAATTACTTTTATGTAAGTTATTAACAAAAAAAAAAAAATTTCAAGAACGCGAAAATGGAAATAAAATGTTTTTTCTCGATTTTTCATAACTAATTACTGTAGAAAGCTATATTGTTGATAAAACGCAAACACAGTGAAACGATATAGTTTTTGTCAGAATTGTAATTAATTATTTTCTCGTCTTATTTTAAATACAGTAATTAAGATATTTTGTTGGTTTTTTGAATTATTTTAAATAGTCGCTGAATGTGATAATTAAGCCGGAAGATTTATGTTGGGGGTTATAGATGAGAATAAAATTTCGTTTTAATATATTAAAAGAAAATTGTTGAGCTTTTTGGTGCTTGTCTAAGCACGTATATATTTCAAAAGGTGTATGTGTACATCATATTACAAATATTGTAATAATAATTAGGTTATATGCGCGCAGAGATAAAATCACAGCATTTGTATACTACTACATGTACCGGCGATCATAATTAAGTTCACAGGTTTTCAACATTAAAAACTATAATGCATTGCTTATGTACATGTACATTTTGCATGGTTACGGTTACTATATTATACTCTGTACCTAGATGAGAAAATATCCTTTTTTCTATTATCATTCCAATGGTTTGAAGAAAATTTTAATTTAAAAAAATAAAAATATTCTCTTCATTAAAATATGATGATTACAATTTTTTTTTGCTGAAAAAACGTGGCCAAATTTTTAACTAGTTAGAGGTACAATCCCCTCTGTGTATGTAAGTATGTATGTACATAGCTAACTATTTTATATTTTATACGGAAATTTTATTTTTTTTTGTACATAATATATAAAATGGACCATTTTTTGGTGTTTACATCGCTATGTACAAAAAATAGTAAACGAAATTAACCAAAATATAATACCTATATGTATTCGTATTATATACTTGAAAAATCAAAAGCAAAAACCACAAACATTTATTTTCAACTAAATAAGGGTTTGTTGAAATAAATTAATTTATTTTTTGCGAATTTATATATAAGATTTTCACAAAAAACCAGTTGTGATTTCTTCTTAAAATTAATTATTTAATTTCCGTAATTTCCGTAACCTTAAAAAGAGGCACACAAAAATAATAAAGATTTCATACATATATACGTAATATAAAGGGACAAATGAAAATATATATTTTTCTTAATATTTTATTTAAAAAAAAACAATTTAAAAAGGTTTGTGAATTAAAATACCACAATATTTTCTATTTACAGTTTCAATATATAATGGTTAAGGGCCTTTTCTAGGAATAAAAAAGATTTCTCACCCTTAACATAGTCACACACCGTGGTTCGTCTGTGTTCCAAATGTTACTTGAAATTCGAAAATATCCACATATTTTAAGAATTTTATATTAATTATTTATAATTTATGAAGGTTGAAGAATATAAACGTACACATCAAATAATCAAAATTTTTAAAAACTTAAAATTATTTTAATTGAAATTAAACCATTTTCAGATTTGAAGGCATATTGAAAGTTTAATCAGTTAATAAATTTGAATTTTGTCTACCATTGATTCGTATATTTTTAATAATTTTATTAGTTTTAGTAATTATATTACGAATTTGAGGGATTTGGAAAATTTTACAAATTTTTTATGAAATAGTTTGATTGTCTCATCCAAAACGGAGATAGGATTTTATAGTTATGTGCCCAAATTTTTGAAACAAATGAATACTACCGTACTTTGAGCAATTATATTCATCTTCACCAACTTTATATGTGTAATAGTTTTTTAATATGCGGCAATTTGGCCTGGCAAAAAATTTAGTTCCAAAGCGAATAAAATAATGTTGAAAAAAATTAGGGCGTTATTTTAATTTTACACTTTTAACCTCAAAGTCAACGCCCCAATTTTGAATATCCTCCAGTTTTAATTGAATATGTTTTCATGTATAAATAAACATTATTATTTGTAACTGTGGGAAAATCGTAAATGTTTTCTTTTACGATTCATTCATTAATTGTGTATGAAGCAGAAAGGCGGTAATGTAATCTCCATATGTAATTTATAAAAAAATTAATAATTTTTCATATAACAATTATTTATATATGGAAAATTTAATATTTTAAATAGTTTGCCAAATTAAAATTTGTATTGATTTATAAATTTTAGAAATTTACCTTTAAATTTATCTTTATTTACCATTGGTTTATATAACTTCAATTATTGTTTCCGAATTTTAAATATTATTTTATTAACTTTAATATTTATTAAATTAGATTTTATAAATGCATTTTATAATTTAATAATTTTTAATTCAAAATGTTTTGGTAAATTTTTAGGTTTAATTTTGATTTATTTTAACATTATCGGAAGATTTAATATATATAGAATGTTAAGATTATGAGTTTAAGATTAATTAAAATTTTTATTTAATTAAAACTTTAATTTAATTAAAATAATTTAATTTTTTGAGTATTTTTAAAAAAGAAAATTTTAAAAAAGTTTAGAATTTGGCAAATTTAAGTATGAGTGATGTATATACCCGAATTTTAAAAGTTTAATTTTACAATTTTAATAATGAAAAGAGATTTAGAATTTTATAAATTTAATATTTTTTAAATTTTAATATTTAAAGAATTTAAAAAATTAAGGTTTTACTAAAAATAAATTTAAACATTTTCAGAAGCTTTGGAACTATTTTTAAATTTTAAGAGAACACTGAATTAGTATTAAAAAATATGTTACACTTATAGTTTATTATGTTAGCAAATACAAAATTTTTAAAATTTAAAATTATTTAAACTATCAATATGTATATAGAATTCCATTAACGGATTTTTAACAATTAAAAATTTCACCTACAGATTTAATTTGGTTTTAAATTTAACAATTACAACATTTTTATGGCTATAAAAAATATTTTAAATTTTCGAGTGAATTTATTGGAGTAATAATTAATTTAACTTACTTAACTATATTTTAATTGATTTCAAAATAGTTTTAAAATTTACAAAATAACATTAGTGCAACGGTTTTGTAGTACATACTATCAACACAAAATTATTTCCTAAAATTTATAATATTTAAGAGTTAAGATATTATTTAAAATTAAAAATAATTTATTTTATTAATTTAAAATTTTTCTATTTCTAAAATTTTTGGAACTACAAAGTTATAATTTTGCAAATTTTCTTAAAAGTTTAGATATGAATTTGGCAACCTCTTAAAAATGTTAAATTTCAAACAAGGAATTTATTTTGAGGAATTTGAAATTAAATCTTAGTAGGTCACAGAATTTTAAGAATTATTTTTTGAAATTCGCATGAGTGTTTTTTTAAATGACATACCGGATGTTTTTAATGTAATGCCACAAATACAATTCTGCTTACAGTACTTTTATAATTGGCTTTTGAATATCAAATATTTTGTTACAGTACGCGTAATTTATTTATTAAGTTTTCTTAGTTTTAAAATTGATTAATTTTGAAAATGAATTAAGAATGTCCGTTATTAAATTAAATTTAGTTTGAAGTAAAATTCTTGTAATTTATAAAATAAATGATTTAAACAAATATTACATTTTAAATAAGTATGTGGGAATTTTTTGTTTTAAAATAGGTACCAAATTGAAAGATTAACTGGTTTATAAATTTTACAAATTTAAAATCTATTTACCGACGATTCATATATTTTTATTAATTGTTTCAGAGTTTTAAAAATAATATTATTTGTTTTATTTTTTAAAAAAATCATGCAATTAAAATATTTTTGAATTTTGAATATTTGGCTAGTTTTAAAATTTTTTATGAAAAAGCATTCCTTTAAATTATTATTAAAACGTTAAGATTTCATACATATGTACAGTTTAAGTTTTAAAGGTTTATTATTTTTAAATTTTTGAGAATTTAAAAAAATGAAATCATTTAAAAATATTAAGAATTTTGCAAATTTTTAATACTAACTCGTAATATCTATGACTCAATTTTATAGGTTTTGGAATTCTGGTTTTAAAAACTACATAACGAAAATTGTTTAAAAATTTTATAAATTTAAAATATACATATTAAAGTAGTTAATATTTATTATGATTTAAACGTTTAAAAAAATTTTTATTTAAAAAAAATTTAAAGATTTAATTTTAAACATAAAATTTTAATTAATTATTTCAAAGTTTTAAGAAAAAGACAAATTAGATTTTACATTTTTTCAAATTTTTTAGCTCAAATTTTCAATAGCTCGTTTTTGCTATTTGGTTTTAAATTTTATAATTTAGAGAATTTTTATATGTGTATTTAAAATATTAATTTAAACAGAAGAAATCTAAAACAGTAAATTTTTTTAACATAAACATTTTAAAATAAATTGTAAAACTTTATTTATTGATTTACTTAATTCAATGTGATTATTTATTTCACTAAATAATGTTCTTTTTAACAAACTTTTTGAGGTCATAAAATTATACTTTAAATTACAAGAAAAATTCAAAATTAAATTAATGAAGTCAAAACATGTTAAAAAATGTTAAAGTATTGCAAATATTTGGAGTTACAAAAAATTTTGATAGTTAACTTGAAATTTAAAAGAACAAAAGTTTTTATCTTTCATTACGGCTTTTGCGTTTCTAAATTTTGAAAAGTTTAAAATTGTGTAAATTTTAAATATCTATATTTAAATTTGTGAAGCTCTGTAATAATTTTTAAAAACCCAGCAAGAAACTTTCCATTCCTTTTTTAAAAAAGTCATATTATATTAGGCGTTGATAATGGAAAAATCTGATGTTTTCATTTAGAAAAAATTTAGTTCCAGAACCACTTGAATCATGTGAACACAAATTGGAGCGTTATTTTTTCATAATAACCAATAACGTCGATTACGTACCAAATATAGTTAAATATTTTAAACTTCAAAATAAACGCCCTAATTTTTATATTCATCGATTTTTGTTTGAATATTATAATTTCTATTTATTTGTAATTTAAGGCAATCGTGATTTTCTTTTATTTCAAACGCGGTTTTCATAAATAGATCCAGCAGAAAGACGGTCCAAAAAAAAATGAATACGTTTATAAAGTGAGATTTATATAAGTGGTAAGCGCTTAAATTAAAAATCAAATTTATTATGAGACTCGTGAGATGTGTAATTTAAATTTAATTAATATTTTGTTTAATAGTTAGAATATTTTTCTAAATTCCCTAATATTTCCTCTTCTATATCATATATCGTTGCATGTGATAAATTAGTTTTTAAACAAAATTAATTTCCGTGAGGTTGGTTTACGCACGAACGCCACAAATTAAATTTAATGTACAAACCAATAATTTAATTAATTAGTGCACAGGAAATATTTTATTAAAAATAAAAATGTATATATATTATTATTATTTTTAATAACTTTCCAAATTGAATGGAGGAAATTTGATAAAAATAATTTTTCACATTATTTATAGAAATAGATAATAATTTTGACAACCCCATTATACTGTTCATCAACGAAAACTTATATATATATATGTATATACAACCCATACAATAATTTATTTTGAAAGGTAACCATTTCGATCGACAACCATGGCCAAAATTTAAAAAAAAATACAAAAATTTAATTCATAAACTCATCCATCATGAACATACAAAAATAAAAAAATGAAATCAAATATAATCATATAGATTTTTATCTATAAAATTGATTTTTATTTTAATAAAATAAAAATTGAGTTGAGTACTCCACATTTATATATTTAAAAAAAAGCTTCAGGGTGTTATGTACATAATATAATTTTTCGATATAAATATAAATACACACACACACACATATTAATACAATTTTTATTTTTATTTAAAACAAACAAAAAAATATTTAACATAAAAACAACGTTTGATTATAAAAATTATTATTATATTCATTTTTATGACATGTACGCGATTTTATACGAACAGAAAAAATACGATATCATAATTTTGTTACTAGCGAAATAATATTATAATATAAAATCGAAATTAAAAATAATAATAATAATAATAATTTAATAGCCAAAAGTTATATTTTTTTATTTTAAAAATTTATATTATTTTATATAAATAAGCCAAGCTATATTAATCCGTATATAAACGTTTTTATTAAATTTCCTTATTAAAATTCTGTTCTATTAATTTTTAATCAAAATTGATTTATTTTCATCAAATTAGATTAGTATTTAATGGTTAAATAAAAAATGTATATATCCGTTTTATAAATAAAAATATTAAAAATAAAAATTATATCGTTTTTTATGTAAATATACATTTTTTATGCTCTAAAAATAAAAAATAAATATATGTAAACTTAATCGGCTAGGCATAAGTTTATTTTATTAAATATTTTATCAAGCAATTATTTTAATTTTTGAAAAGGAATCCCTAGTTGTTTATTTAATATACAATTATAAATTGAATTTAATTGCATTTAACAGAATCTATAATTTTGAATGTTGTTTTATGTGTTTTATAACGCCTCAATAAAAAACGAATGCCTCGCAAACCAAGTATTAAAATAAATAATAAGCGCCTCCCAACCGTTTAAACAATTTATTTCAAAATTCTGAATCAATAAACAGTCATTATAATTATATATCGCGGTGGGTGATTGGTCGTACTCTTTCTATGTGGGAATGTAATACCTAATTTGACACATAACACTTCTAAAATAATAGCCCTTTTAAAAAATTAATAAAACGTGAACTTTCTACTTAAACTTTACTAAACATTATAAATGTCAATAAAAAACAATCGCATGGGACAATTAATCATAGAAACTTAATTAAATCATTTAAATATTTTTATTTTCTTAAATATTCTAAAAATAATTCAATAATTGTAAGTGTGTTCTACGCTTAATCAACAATAATCCCATATCTATATGCAGGAATCGAAAGCTGAAATATTTTAACGATAACCACTATCTAACTTTTTTTAAATTTTCTTTTGCTATTTTGATTAATTAACTAATTTTCTCCACACACCTTCTAAATTGGATGTTGCAACATTTGATTTTCTAGCACTTCTACACACCACGATTCAATATTAATATTTAAACAATATTAGTCTCCAAACTGAAGGTTATACGAACACATTTTTTGAGTCCGTGTAACAAAAAGTTGATTGTGCTTTTCGCAACAGTATGGGAGAGGTGAACTTGGGGAGAGCTCAGAAAACGGCACGAAACGTCAATTTGAAATAAAAATCATGTAGAAAGTGTAGCTGTTATATTATTTGAAATGAGTAAATGGTAATCGATAAAAGCTTTAAGCTGAACATTTCAGTATAGCAATGATAACCTGATTTTCCAACAATTTTTTGTGACTATGGATCCATTGTTGATCGACGTAAATTCCACGTGTGACAATGTTTATTCAAGGGACAAGGGAAATATAAAGCTGCAAGTTACAATAAATATCAAAATGTATCTTATCTTAAGGTGTATCATAGTTCTGGCACTCGTTAATGATTAATTACGAGATTCAAATACGTAGCATATCGAAATTTTTTCTCTAATAAGTATGAAATATGATTGCAAATTGGCGATAAAATTGAGTATCAAATGAGGATTTTATTGAGGATTTGGCATTCATTTCAATTCTACCTTCGTTGAACCAACCATTATTTGTTAACGATGTTACCCATACCCCTTAAAAAGATTCTAATCGTATTCAATATAAAACAGTTGAACATTCGCGAATACATTAAAATCTTGGGTAGAAAAAATAAGGTAAATTGAGTTTAAATTATTCATGGTTTTATATTACGTATACTTGATCTCATATCTCTGCTACTCTAAAAACTAGACGACGGAACACGCAGTTTATGGGCGCAATAAAACACCGACAACGAGTTTCTATGCCATTCGACCAACAAGAGCAATTGCACTAGAAAAATCCAGAAGCAGTTTTACTAATAACACAGAAGACAACTGTATAGAATATGGGTTGATTGATTGTGATCGATTTAACAAGTTATCAGTTGCTGAAAGGCGAAATTTGGCAGCAATGGAAAATGCTTCAATTTGCATCGGGATATTCTGTTTACGATTACAGAACCCGAAGCAGATGCCGCCAATGATCTGAGAAACATCCTACCCTCTTGCATTGCATTTGGGGACACGACCAAATGTGCTTATCGCCAACACGTAATAATGCTTCACATAATAATGCCGTCGAAAAACGAAATCTTGACACATCACACTCTTCATCAGTTATTTAGGAACGTTATATCTCATTAAAATGCACATTGCAAACGGTATTTCCCACGGCAACTATAAATTAATTAGATAATTTTGGTACACCACGATCATGTTGTGCATTGCTGGGCAACTCTTCTCGAGCGCTTTCTGTTACTGAATGGGTGGTCCAGAAACTAGGGGCACCATGCAAAAATTATAGAACTTTAATATCAGGAAGTGGTCAAATGAACGGTGGGAACTTCTAGATTTAACTCCATTCACCTGAATTTGACATTAGCAGAAAGGAGAGCTTAAAAAATACCAACCTGGCCAACCCCAATTTCTACAAACCTGAAACAATCTGCCTATTGCTTGGCGCAGTATCGGTTTCGAGTTGTTTGAAGATGATAGATATAGATAAAAACAGATAAAAACTAAAAACTAACACAGGCTAAATCGCAGGTGGAAGGCATGCAATACAACAATACAACAATTTCGGGTAAATGAAGAAGCTCAGTAAATCAACAAAATGTCCAAAGAAGAGCAAAATTGTGAAGAATGGTTCACGACTACCACGCAATAAACAGAATATCCAGGTTCATTACCAAACTACCATTTAAGGAAAGACAGAAAATCCTAAGATTAACTTACCAGCAAGCAGTTTTGCAGTTATTAATAACGGAAATAATATTTAAAACGAACAATCAATTCCGTCAATCGTACGAGCAATTTCTTCAAACATATCTAGGATTACGTCATATGCAGCCAATCGAGCTAAATTGCACTGAACTTCGAACATCATACATTTTGTTATATTATGG
Organism: Tipula unca; assembly: GCA_951394425.1. Lineage (NCBI taxonomy): Eukaryota > Metazoa > Arthropoda > Insecta > Diptera > Tipulidae > Tipula > Tipula unca. Next base: position 104,036,148 of record OX596382.1, on the reverse strand, counting down.
AGTATTCAAGAAGAGCAGCAGCTTGGCGAAGCTATTGGTACTGTTGCACGTATCTGCATAGTCAACCACTGGTGAGTCACTGATCCAGAATTTAAAATAGCTCCAAACAGTCATCGTTATTTCATACTTATGCGATTACGACAGCATCCATATACATGCTGGGTAGGCTATATTGAAAAGATGTATCTCCAAGTTTGAAGAGAGAAGGAGAATACGTCCTTTTGACATGGTGAACATCTTAAGCACCGAATTCTTCAGGTTACGGAAAATGTCATTAAACGATCCTCAAATGCGAAATATATTAAATAATAATTAAATAATTCAAGAAGTTTTCTAACAGTAGCCACAGCTATGTCATCTGAATCAAGAGCATCAGGGATTGGCGTGCTCAAAGACTTTTGCCAAACTCGAGAAATCTAAATTCTCCAATGCGTTGCTACATTAGGAAGAATAACAATACACGGATTTTGTGATGGCAGGAAATGGGTATATGGAGCGCTAGTATACGCTCGATTACAGAGCGCAGTAAAGGTATTTTACTCATCTATAGTTTACATAAACACTGAGCATATACCAAAATCTTAGCTATTGGGTGCCACACTCAAAGAAATTGTGGACATTATTTTAATCGATCAAGATATCCTCGATTACTTTATATGGCCCGACTGTAAAACTATTTTCGTCTTCAAGGCGATGGAAAAACTTTTGTTTTTCTAACTTAATTTAAATATAAATCGATTTGAAATTACCAACGATTGAAACAACGAAAATGAAATTACCAACGATTTCATGATTATGTTTAAATTGGAAAATTTATTTAGCACTAATTATATTTTAAAATTTAAAATATTTGAAAAGTAAATGGCAAAGCCAAGCATTTCCTCGAAATTCAAAATAATATCAAATGCATGGGTCCAATTGAATCGAACATATTTTAATAAAAATTGAAATAATTAATTTCCATCGAAATGCCGAAATGAAGGAGAACTTCACACCAAGGGATACGGGGTCCATTATTTTCGCAAAGGTAAAGGTCGAATAAACTAAAAAACTGTATACCGAAGCAATAGAAAATTAAGAGCCTTTCAAATAAGAAATCATTTGACCTTTATTCTTATTTAAATAAATTCAATATACCTTCCCATGAGTTTCAATGGGGTTTGATTTATTTTGTAATAAAATAGTAAACACAAATAAATAAACAACAAGCATTGTAACATTTTAAAATTTGAATTTAAAATATCTAACATGCCGCATACAAATTAATCTAAAGCGTAAGCGACTAACTATTTGCTTGACAGCAAGCCAATGCGATAAAAGAATTGACAATCATTCATACCACGCATCGTTGCTGACCGTGTCCCTATGTTAATTTTCTTGAAGTAATACAATTCAATTCAGTCGAATGGACACTCAAAATCAATAATAAAATGCAATCAACATCATGAAATCATATATTTCATACACAAATGGATCTATGACAAATTAATTTAATTTCCAAAAAATAAAAAAAATTAAAAAAATTCAAGCGAGTTAAATTTATCGTTACCGATGGAGATGAAAAATCACAAACCCAATACATGATTGTATATGTACGTATCTACGAGTATATATATATATGCATGTACATGACAAAAAATCTTCTGGTTATACCAGAAAAAAAATATAAATAAAAACAGATAGACATTTATGTTTTTATATACATGCTAATCATATTATTATGAATATGTAAATATACATAAAAATCAGATGTACGTATATACATTTACATACATTTATGTATGATGGAGAAGTAAAAAGCAGTAGAAGCAGCACAACTCAAAAAGGAGGATGGATGCTGTATAGAAACCAGTAGTTAAGGAAACGTAATCGATTTTTTTTTTAATTTTGGGCGATGTATGTATTTTGTATGTTATGTATATAAATATATTATGTTCATATACCTAAATAATAATACATATAAAGAAGACACAAATTGTTGGTAGAAATGTGTACGAAGATGCCAATTTTTTTTATTTTTTTTCGAAAAATATGGATTCCAGCTAAATATATTGGGTAAAACATTCTGTATTTGGATGGGTTTACAAAAGTACAAAAAATAAAAATCGACTTTGTTGTACCTGTTTTTGTGTATTGTATTTCTAAATATATATATATATTCGAAATGCCTAACTATATGAAAAATTTATTTGGGCCATCTGGATATACAAATGGGAATTGTGTGCTTTTCTTCTGAGTTTTTGGTTTTTTTTTTACTTTTTGGATATTCAAATAAGTACAGATGTACATACATAGAAAGAAAATGTTTTATTTATTTAATATTCTAGGCTCATTTTTATCATTTATATATATTCGTTTTAATTTATGTTATATTCTCAATATAAATTGCGGTTTGTCAAACGGTTAAATTGCCAGATTGATTTATTACGTATGCTACCTAAATTGTCTGGCAAATGTGCGGTGAAAAATACAAATGGAACATTTCCAAGCAAAAATATTAAAAGTAAGTTTGTTAATATAAATCTTAATTTTTCAATGTTTTTTTCATTTCAAAATTCATTCAAACAAGCTTCAAATTTGGTTCAAGCTAAGTTCAATTCAAATTGCAGTTGAATACATGTTTCAATTCGCAGTTGTTGACAAGCGATGTTTAGGAATTTAAACCTTTATTAATGTAATAAAAATAAAATGTTTAATTGTTGTTGTTGTCAAAAATAATGAACGGGGTTTCAAATAAGCCAAATCTCAGCTATTTATGGTCGGATTTTACTGAATTTTGATTTGTATGGTAGGTACTACTATGCGCTAGTCATTTTTAAATATTGGAAGTGACCTAAACCTGTATATTTGTTGGCCACAAATTTTGGAAATTAGATTTTTTTTTCTCAATATAAATGCTGCCAATTTATAGAAATTTGATTACAACATCATGCCCTAATATATTTTATAAAGGTATACCATTCCAGCTTTCAATTCTTATACGACTTGTACGTCATAACTGTATTTGCATAACTTTCGTTTGAATAATTCCACAAAGTAGTTAAACAATTCGAATATTTATATGTATTTACGTATACACACACATATGATGTGTAACATTGTTATTTAAATTTAAATCGCATGAACAGCATAACACACATACTATATGTGTAGTATGTACATAGCGAACATAAAAAGAAAAATTGTTTCTGGTTAACTTAACAAAATTGTTTCAGATTAATCACTTTGTTGTGCGTACTTGTTGTTTTTAAACCAATTTGTTGTATCTTGTGTGTGTGTGTGTGTGTGTGTATCTACTAACATACATTATTGTTTGTTACCCTGGTACTGTTTTGATATATGTTTTCGTGCCACGCCTTACGTGTACATAAGTGTATGGATTCGTTAAATTTAAAACAAAAATTTCAGCCGCATGAACATAAAAATGCGAGTACAAAGGTGGATTTTGAGTGAAATACAAATTTTATTTCTATATATTATATAAGTAATAATAATAATAATAAAGTAACGGAAAAAACTTTTACTTCATCTCCCTCGAAGAAATATCTAGAAAAAAAAAATCTTCAAAAGAAAATGAAAAGTACCGAAAAACAAAAAGCATCAGTAATACGGAAAGAAGTGTATATCAACAAAGTTTTTCGAGTCAGTTATGTAACACAGTGAATCAAACTTTTCAAATAACTATATTATGATACTTTTTTGTTTTACGTACATATATACAATATACATTTTGCTTCTGCCATAAACTTCTATTAAAAAAAAAAAAAAAATCTGAGAAGAAGCACAAAACAGCACAGTTACACAAAAATTCTTCTAAAATTACAACAACAAACCGGTGAAATACATAATAATAAAAAAGTAGAGAGAAAAAAAATGTGTTGACTACCGTCCCCTAGGATTTTTATGTCGTCTTCGTACATTTTTTTATTTTTGCTCTGCTGTGCAAAAATTTTTCCTTATATATACCTACACGCGCGGCGAAATGGGAAATTTGTTGGATGAATCTGATGTCTTTTTTTTTTCGTCTTGCCGTTTCTATATAAACAAACCCACCGAATAATAATAATATAAGATAATAAACAACAAAACGAGAAAAGTTTTTCACACCGCACACAGGATTTTTGATGATGAAAAAACCGCCGCGTCTATACCTTACCTATATAGTAAAGCAAAAATCTGAGAAAATGTATGTGTCATGCGATTGTCATCAGGATATGCGAGCTTGAAATAATCATATAAATCGGTGTATTATTATGTGCGCATATATACGGGTTGAATATTAAGGGTGGCGATGCGTATTCGTTTTTATGAATGAAATACTTTCACTTAGTTTGTGGTCAGAGTTTATGTGATGTGCGGACACTTCAGAATAAAATTTATTTTAAAACTAATTCTATTTCTATGCTGAGTCGGTATATCCACATCAAATTGTAAACCGATCAAATTAAAGCCACCAAAAATTATTAGAACAATACAAAATCGGAAGAGCCTTGTTTTAAAAATCGAACGAAAGGTTTCACAGAGTGTGATGGTTTAGAGTGGTTGAGGTACCAGCGACATTTTTTCTGGAAGTACCTCAATCACTAATACATTGAATATATACGAAACATTTGTAAAACATGAATACTGACGATTAGTTAAGAATCAATATCAAAGCCCTATTAACAAAACAATAATAAATGAATAAAAAGCTGAATAAAGCTTTGAAATTACGATAAAAACTCAATCAAAGTATTAAACACAATTGTAAAATTTATCATTCAGAATTGAGCTATAGTCAAGCTAGCCAAAATTTCAAATCATCCCAAATTCCAAATTTGGACATAATTTAACAGTGTATTTATTGTTACAATTTGTCTATAACAACAATTTGTCAGATGGAGCCTTACTATCATTCCGCGTGCCTTGAATTTTCACAAAGATGATGAAAGCGGCCACTTTGACTTATACCATTTGCGCGAAGTGTTAGTTTGGTAAAAATTCTTTGCTACGCTTTAATTCCCTATTGTTACAAGAATGATAAATATCTTTAAGGCAGTGCGCATTTTGGACATGAACAACAAATATGCTATGTAAAAAGTATACTACAGTTTCCTAATCTAATTTTATTCAGCTTTAATCCTGAATTTCATTTGTGAGAGGTGTGTGGTCAGTATAAATAATGAACTCTTGACCAGCTATATTATTTTTTATCAATGTATATAGGCAAACACGAAGTCTAAATCTCTAACAATCTCATTGATAAATCTCTGCAACTTTTGAGCGACCAAATATGGGGTTGTTGATTACCATTTTGTGAACGTCTTCAGGTGCGACGGGAATCAAATGGTGCACGCTCTGGTGAGATCGATTTTTGAGAAAATCTTGCAACCATGCTATAAGGCATTGAGAATTTTTGTATGGTGGTGGAATCGGATAAACGTCGGGTGTTTTGACTGGATTTAATCTCTGATAATGAAAATAATTTTTCGTTCCGCACAATAATAATTTGTACATCAAAAACCAATCTTGTTACTGAAAGTTTAACAATCTTTTTACATAACTGGTTATTCATTGAAAAAAAAGTCCGCAATTTTTTCGGGAGTATCGGTGATGATTGCTCTTAGTTACGTAATGTTTAATCTTTTTTTTTTGCATAATTGCTTGAAACTAGATGTTCAAGCCGCTTCACTCATTAAAAGAAAAATTAGTCGATTAGAATTTTTTTTTATTGATGACAACAATAATTGAAACGTATATTTGAGAATATTAATACTAATTTTGCCTCTTGGTATATTATTTGCGGCCTCTAGCATGTGTTGGAACTATTTTAGCCGAATTGCTAACTCATCAGATCTAGGAGGTGGCCCATTCTCCTAGAGCTGATGGTAAAACAACTGTCCATGAGTTAATACATTGATTTTAAAAAGCTTCAATATCATCAAACGTGTCACCGGGCTCACCAAAAAAATTATCCTTCGTAGGAATAGAAATTTGTTGATCACATATTCGCCATGAATATTTTCGTGCATTTTTGTATTCATCAGACCAATTATTTTGTTAAAATGTACACTCGGTTTCTCATGGTATTCAAATATTTAATGACTCTAAGGCTTCCAATGAAATAATTGTTGACGCCTCACGGTCTATTTACATTTTATTCTGAAACTATGCCATTGGAAGATACAGTATCTTTTTATGATTCTGGTGGCGCATCTATCTTTAGAGGAGTATTTAAAAGAAACTCGTCAGTCAACAAGCCAAACATTGGATTTTCGTCCAATCAATTAAACGCACCAACAGCGCAAAGGGCAGTAAGCGAAGACAAATATTAAAGCATTTGGCAAAGAACGTGCCCTAAGGGAAGCACTAAAACGTACTACAGATGCAATAAAGTAAAAGCACGAAGAACATAGTGTACTGCAGAACTTTAGTTATTGTTTGAGTCAATCACCAACACTATATTCGACTTTTGAAGACAACGAGTGACCATGCGCACAATTCCATCAATTCTTGAATAGTTTGCTAGCCATGCTAGACGATCGGAAAAATATGGATATCCAGGGAAGTAAGTTTTCGGCGAGATGAAGGAGTGGTTGCAGATACATTCGATTGTACCATGGGACATCCACAAAACATTTGTTTTAGTCCATCAAAGATTTGAGTTGGAATTAGATGACGGAGAGACCTATTTTAGTTTTATGATATGTCTAAAGCACCGTGAAGACCATGCTCAGATTCAAACCGCTGTAGTCAGATTGTTGACTCCCGTACTGATGACAACGATAATGCAACCAATAATGGTGAGGGAATGATGTACTTTTCAATTGCTCACGATGGGAGGTACTGTCATGGGAGGTACTTAAAACTTTGGTTATCAGTGCAGCTCAACAGACTTTAGGTATAGGGAAAGTCAGACCAAAGGATGATTTGTTTGATGACGAGTGTCGCCTTGCAAATGAGCAACAAAATATACTCCATAGTAAAGTGCAACAACATCTCACGATCGCGAGGAAAAACAAGGCTACTCTTACTAGGAGGCCAGCTAAGTGGATTTGAAGACGAAGAAAGCAAAAATGGTGGATAACCGAGGAATTCTCTAGGGCCATTCTCGAGACTAAAACGAAACCGCTTACCTGAGGTATGGGATACTTTGTGGAACTGTCTTTTCGACCTTATACTCGTTTATTATGGTAAACCGAAGTTATGCCTGACGAATGGAAAGTGGCTGCGATGTGGCCTATCTTTGAAACTGCTTGATGTGTGAGAATTATCTCATAGAGTATAGCTCTTCTTTGCACAGCATACAAGTTGCTGTCCTATATTATATTGGATAGAGTCACCCCTCTAGCGGGGGACCTGTTCAGTGAAGATGGATTTCGTTCGAATCGATCAGTCACTGATCAGGTCTTTTCGCTGCGGATGATTCTATCAAATACAATGATAGTTCCATCCCTGTACATTAGGTGTTCCTGGATTTCTACGACCTGTCAAAAAGGCGATTTCTAGGTATTCATACCAAATTGGTACAATTGTGTAGAATGACAGTGACGCTGTTTCGATGAGGTGTATAAATTGAGAATAAACCTCATGTTGGAGTACGTTCTTATTAAAACTGAAACACCTCATCGCAACATCTTATATCTCCAGTCAAATCAGGCGTGTTTTGTATCCTCCAAGGTTGCTAAAATCTGAACACTTATCAAGTGCCGTGAATCTGAAGCTTTACAAATCGTTGATCAGGCCCGTTGTTATTTTTGTTTGGATGTGAAAGTTGGGCGGACGCTGACGGATGAGTATGAGAGATAGCTCCTTACATTTGAGAGAAGAATTATGCGGGTGATTTAAAGCTCAAAACGCGAAATCGATAGAACATACCGAGATATGATGCACAAGATCTCCGATATTGTACATAAAGTCAGATCCCGGCGAGTATACTGGCTCGATCACGTTCTGAAATTTTGCATCGATCTCTGAACCCAGAGCCACCATATGGGAGGCGCAAAGATCGTCACAGGCGACCATGGCTCCACGGAGTAAAAGAACGATTTGGTTTTTTCCGGTTGTCTAACACAATATGATAACCAAGCTCAAGATCGAAACCGTGTGAGCCGAATTGTTGACTCAGTAAGGGGCCAGTAATGGACTTTAGAAATACCATTTATTATTATTATTATTATTATTATCGAAAACGGTAACGAAATGGTATATGATCAATGCAAACATGCAATAAAAGAATTCATGGCGAAAACGACAATTTCTTTACCACTATAGTGGGCCAAATTAAACAAAAATATTGCTAAGATCTCCCTAAAAAATTGTATCCTCCAATTTTCTATTCCTGCGATCGATGAAACGATTTTTTTTTGGTGAAACTGGTAACGCGTTTGGTTAGTTTTAAATGAATTTTATTTGCTTTATGTACAAAACGTTTTATTTGCTGAACGGAAAACATTTTTTTTTCTGCACGAATAATATTTTTTTTTAAAAGCTACAATAATTTGTTTAAAGTATACGGTTAAATACTAGCACATATATATAAATATTCAAAAATCTAATAAAGTGTGCAATTTAGAACAAAACAAAATTGTATCAGGCACACAGTATAGTATATACATACATCACATAATAAAAAATATATTGCTGCCATCTATTGAGAACTAGATTAGCTATATAAATAGCAAAATTCATCAATCGTTGAAGGAATCAATAAATACGGTTTTGTGCAAAAAAAAGGAAAGTGCTGGTTGGAACAAAACACCCCTAATCATTTTATTATTAAGTTGTTACTAATTACAATGATATATACTTTTTGTAAATTCATAATTATTTAAAAAAAAAATTGTTTTGTAAAATAAATAGAAAATGTGAATGATTTTTAAGCTTATTAGGGGGGGTACACTCCTTAATAATAAATTGTAATACCTATAGTATACGATATTCATTGCTTATTCATTCATGTATCAAGTATTAATTTCATTTAATAAATGAATATATAATATAAATATATATGTATATGTATATACAAAACAAAATATATTTTATATTTATTTTCAATATTGACTAATTTCTCGAACAATTTTATTTTTTTTAATCCACTTAAATCCTTATATTATATTATTATATATATATACATATATTGGAAAATAAAATCAACCATTAAATCTATAATAATAATATATAAAATAAAATATCAATTTTCATTTTGATTTAATTTTTTGTATTTTCCTCATCTTTTTACCTTTATTGTGGTGTACTATGTTTTCTTCTTAGTTTTATTCTTATTTTTATATATTATTATATCTATAATCTATTATGTTGAAAGATATCAATAAAATAAATTTCTTCCACTCGCCAATATAGTCTGATATAATATATTATTTTGAAATACTTAAGATTTTTATGAAATATTTGAATTATTAATAAAATTTATAAAATTTCAATCTGAGATATTCGAAAATTGGAAAATAAAATTTATGATGATATGGGTAATAGTAACAGATCATCATATATAAGTTAACCATACAAACTTAGGAAAAAACTATAATTCGTTCAGCTGTATGTTGCTATCATTTATGAATTTATGTAATTCACTAATCTCAATATCGCATACATGTACACATATTAATATTTATTAAGGATCATCTTTCTATGTATATGTTGAAAAAGAAAATTATTTATGGTAGAACATAATATAAATCAATCATAAAAATGTTACGTTTTATGCTATAATTTTCTTTGACAGATTATAATGCTTCAATATCCTACACACATATTGTTATCTTCGCATTTACAGATTTAACCAATTTCTTTCATAAGAAAATTAAATTAAATATTTTAAAAATAATTTATTATGAGTTTCGCTTAAAATCTTAAATTTTATGTTTGCTCTCAATCAAAATGTGTAAAATGGATTTTATAATTAAAGAATGCAGTTTAATAAAAATAATTGCTTATCAAAAATTACGTAACCGAATTAGAATTGAGATTGAATGTTATAAAATTTATTTTAATTTTAAATATCATAATTAAACCAAACCATCCAACGCAGCAGAGGTATGGTACGGTACGTGCAGTTCAAAGGCTAAATTCCCGAAAAGATTTCTCGATAAAGAATTCTCAATTTGTGTATTTTGTAAAATTCTTTGGTCATGTATTCGGGATTAAAAGATAAAATTCCAAATCAAATTGTATGTTGAATTTGTGAAATTAAAATGAAAAAATAAAAAATAATTGCAGATTTTATTATTGTATTAAAAAATTAAAAAATATTAAATATTATTCGAATTCAAATTTATCATCTGCCATTTGTATGAATTTTTAAGTACGAATTATTAGGAATTTAATTTACAATTTTGATTCTCAAATTTTTAATTAGGAATTTAGAATGGTGCATAAGGAAAGAACTGTAAAGTTTTTATAATAATACAGATTTTAATTAAATTGTGTTCTTAGAATATTAAATTATAAAAATTATTTTTAGATTAATTATTAAAAAATCTGATTAATAAAATTTAGAATTAAAACACATAATTTTTAGAACTAAGCTTTTGAACTGAAATTACGATTTTTAAAATATCCTAAATAATATCTGATTATGGTATTTAAAAATTAAGATTTAGAAAATTGAAAGTTTAGTGAAATGTTTTATTATATTCTTTAGTTTTCAAATGTTTGTAACTTTAACAAATTTTAAATTAAAAATTTAATAATAATTTTGGGTTTATCAATTATATTTTTCATTTTGAAAATGTTCAAATAATTAAATTCTAAAGATTTTTAATTTTTCTAAACTTTATCAAATTTTTTAAAGCTTTTCGAACTCAAGCTCTGACATTCTATTTAAACCGAAAAGGTTATAGAGATTTAATAAAATTCTGAATTTATATTTAATCCAGAAAATTTTAGTTTTGAACAAATGCGAATTTTGTAAAATTCTGAAAGAATTTAAATTCCTTAGTTTTCAAATTTTTTTTATTTCAGATTTTATGAAATTGATAAATTTAGAAGTTTTTCCATTATTAAAAATTGGTATTTGTGATTTTACGCCTAAAATTTAGTTAAAAATTAAATATGTTAAATAAGATTTCAAAACATAAATCTAGAAATGTGGAATTTTGAACCAAATCGTCCGGAATTTAAAATCTGTGTCTGCTAATATTTTTATATTAATGGAACAGTTATTTTAGAATTTTGATACAATTTTTAATTAGGAATATGGCCCAGAGAATTTCTATAGTTTTTAAAATTATTTAAATTTTATTATAAATCAACGAGAATCTTAAATTGGAATAAAGAATTTTATAGATATTTAACTCTAAAAATATAAAACTTAATGCTTTGAAAAAATTTAATCATGAAAATTGACTTTTTTAGTTTTTGGAAGACTACAAACTAGATTTTAATAATAAATTATGAAAAATATTTATTTTTAAAATTTATATTTTGATGCTATTTTATTGAAAATTTAAACGAAAATAATTTTTATAATATAGGTGATTCTACATAACTTTGAATTAAGGTTTGAGAATATATGGAATATTAAAATTTCTTAAATTTATGAATTCTTAATTATGTTTATAAACTTAATTCTTAATATTCTTCTCTTAATAATTCTAAAAAAATCTTAAGTTGAAATTCTGAATTTAAAATGATAATTTTGGAAATCAAAAATTAAACCTGTAATCTCAGATATTCTAGATCAAATTGGAATTACGATTTGAAGATATTTCTGTCGAATCCAAAAATTAAATTCCTTTCAAATTCAAACAAATCTGCTATTTGTATATTGACGAATTATTAGAACTAAATTAAAAATTTTGATTCTGAACTGTTTAATTACGAATTTAAAATAGAGAGCCCTAATAACTGTAACGATTTTATAATAATGTAGATTTAAATTAAATTCCATTATTACAATATTAAATTAAACAAATTATTTTTAAATTTATTAAGAAATGTGATTATTAAAATTTCAAATTAAAACACCTAATTTCTAGAATTAAGCTTTTGAACTATTAACTCTCGAAATGTTAGATTTTTAAAATTCCTTAAACAATAACTCTAATTAGTGTATTTAAAAACTCAGATTTAGAATTTTTCTAACTTTGTCAAATTTTAAATTAATTATTTACGAGGTTTAAAAAAATTGTTCAAATAAATTAATTCTAAAGATTTTTAATTTTTCGAAACCTTATCAAATTTTTTAAAGCTTCCTTAACTCAAACTCTGACATTCTATTTAAACCGAAATTGTTATAAGCTCCCGAAATTTGGCATTTCAAAATTTTAGCAATTCAGAGATTTAATAAAATTGTGAATTTTTATTAAATCCAGAAAATTTTAATTTTGAACACATTTGAATTATGATAAATTCTGAAATGATTTAAATTCTTATAGTTTTCAAAAGATTTTCAATTCGGTTTTTATTTATATTTAGAACTTTCCCAATTTTAAAAATTGGTATTTGTGATTTCACGCCTAAAATTAAATTAAAATCTTAAATTTTACCTAGAAATCTAATACCTAGAAATGTTGAATTCGTCTAAAGTTTGAAATTTAAAATCGAGGTCTTCTAATATTTTTATATTAAAAGAATTGTATTTATGAAATTTTGATGCAATTTTTACTTGAGAGTATATCACAGAGAATTTCTATTATCGAGAAATTTATATTTTATATTAAGAGTTTTTAAAAAAAGAATTGTTAAAATATTGAACTTTGAACCTGATGTGCTATAATATTGATTTTTAAAATTTATCTTTATAACTTAAAATTTTCAGATATTAAAATTGTTGATTAAGAATTATATCTTATTTAAAATTTATATCGTGATGTTATTTTATAGGAATTTAAAACCAAAATACTTCGAAAATCAATCATTTCGAATTTTCAGAATAAACAACAAAACTTTTAAAATATATTTTGTTTAAATGGATTAGTTCAGTTTCCATTTTATTTAAAAGGGGCAGAGAAGGACATTAGTTTCGAGTAAAACAGGTTTGCCAAAGAGGGATAGTTCTTTCCAAAACCATATGTCTGACAGCTTTACACATGCATATGTTGTATTTCAAATATTTTAATTAGTTAAACATTTTTGTTTGTAATTTTTAAAAAGTTAAAATTATTGATATTGTTATAATGTCAATCCAAATTCCCGAATTTAACATATATTGGTATATGTTACAAATTTTAATCCAATTGATTGTATTATTTTGTATATGGACTTCATAGAAATTTTTAACATTTTCAAATTTTTTAAATAATTATGTTAAAAATTTCTAAAATTAAAGAATTTTAAATTTGGTTTATAATTTTTTTAAATTCTAAAATAAATGTGTGATAAGATTTTGATTTATAATCATTATAATAATAATTTATAATTTATAAAATTTTAATAATTCTAAAAAATTTTAGAAGTTAAAGGTCATTTTTTAACTTTTTGTGTTAAAATAATGGAAACATTTTAATTAAAATATAGCAAATTTATTATAAAATTTTGATAGAAAATCTAATTCCATAATTTTAAAATTTTGATTATAATTTTTTGTGATTGATTAATTAAATTTATAATTTAAATCGAAACTTGCGAATTAACATTATTTGTTAACAAATTTTTTTTTTTTTAATTCAGAATTTGCTAGAATCGATAAATACTATGTGAGTGTTTAGGAAAGGTCGACTAAACATTGGTACCAACATTTAAATTTTTTAATAAAATTCAGTAGAAAAATTGAGAGCATAAATACCTCGCAATACAAATTCGCTCTTATCTAATTGATTGTTATAAATTTTATGTGTGTTTGATTCTTATACGCAAAATGAAAAACTGAAAATTTACAGTGCAACTTAATCTAATATTGAAATAACTTGTTTAGAAAATTAAGAATTAGCTGAAATTAATGTTCCTACTCGTGAGTTAAAAATTGAAAATAGGAATTAAAAATTTGTAAATTGGTGAAAGTTTTAAAATTTTAATTTTGTTTGTGCTAAATTTTTTTTTTGTATTGTGATTTTTTTTATCAAAAGTTATTGAATAAATAATAATTCTTACAAAATTGGAAAAGTTACAATTTAAGGACTAATAATTTGTTTAATCAATCTAACAGAAAATAAATTCGGATGTTGACTTTTTCAAAAAATGATAATCCAGGACGTTACTCCTATGGAGCAAACCACACTATCAGCAAATGTTTAATCAAAACACGCAGATTAAGACGAAGATTGTATTTCATAAATGTATTCGAAAGCTCAGGTAAATAAAAATAAACGAGCAATAATATGCGATCACAAAACGATGGCCAGCGGCTATTCGAGGAAGGGAAATATCTGGTGAAAGGTGTCTTACAATTTACAAGGAACCATTATTTTATTCGGCCTCAGGGATTGATAAATGTAGTTATTAATTTGGTTTTGTCCAGTATTATTGATTAGTATTGGACGGACAAAATAACTGCTAAATAAATAACCAGTGGCGTGCCATTATAAAGCTCAGCTTTATCAGCTTTAATTTTGTACCGTGGGCCCATTAGTGGCATTGAGTGCTGGAGTAAAATCCGCCCAATTTTAATTTTAAGCTCAGCTTGATGTCTTACAAATCAAGGCCGGGACAAATTTAGATTAGAAAGTGGGTCGTTCGTAATTATATAATTGTGCCATTAATTGTCAGACAAAACAATCGATAAATACCCGACGGTCGATAATAATTATGGTCAACAATTCATTCCAAGATGTTTGGGCTGTGAAAAATATATAACAGTATAAAGCAGTGAAATATTTAGCCCCGCCCAAATGGGCAAGATCACACTATTCATTTAGTGCCCACTCTGTTTATTTTGCCATCCAAGAAAATGTATATGTATAAAAACTCGGTACCACATCTAAGTCGTCCACCTGTCCAAATTAGCAAAGTACACGAAAATTGTATTGCGTCAGTGCTAGACCATTTTCCTTCTGTTTCACTGTGTAAGTATTTGGAAAGGAGGACTAGAATTTAGTATCGGGAATTTTTTTTTATATCAAAATTTTAATTGACCTCGCTTAGCACTCGCATACTAAAACACACCAAAAATTGCCTCGCTTTGATGCAAGTCAACTTTTCGTGTGTTTTGTTATGTGAATGTTAGGAAAGGTTGAGTAAAATTATGTATCCAGATTTTGTTCTAATGCACTATTATTTGTAATTTAAAAAATAATTCTCGTAACCAAATTTTAGTCGATTTTTCCAAGTGCTCACGAAGTAAAACACACGAAAGATGGTTTAGGATTGATAAGAGGCAATTTTTTGTACGTTTTACTATGAAACTACTTGGAGAGCTTGGCTAAAATTTGGTATCGAGAAATATTAATATTTTGTTACATTGCTTAACCCCAAAGGTAGTGTGAATGTACACCAAAAGCATGGGTAATGTCGATTTATTACCAAATAGAATTTTTACTCTAGTTGCCTCTACTGGCCAATTAAGATTATACAAAATTCCACATATAATGTATATCAATTTTACATTTAATTAGTAAACAATCTTGCAACATCTACAAAAATTATTCATGCAATTGATAGTTTATGAACTCGTTCATCTACTTTATGTATGTATCATATTTTTGTAATAGACGAATCCGGTTGTTAAAAATATAATTTTTTTTTTATATGTGTGTATATATGTATATACATATTAAGGATTTAATTAAAATTTTATTTATTATCCGAACAACAAAAATAAAAATCCGTAAATTAAATTGATAGATTTTACCCTTTGGCAATTTAATTATGTATAAATGTTTACGTAATATATGTGGTGTGGTTGTGAATGATATTTTTATTAAAAAAATTTTTAATAATTTTTCAGAGTACCATCAGAGTCCAGGTGATGGTATTTTTGTGGTATGATCCTGGGTTTAATTATGTGTGTGTGTGTGTCCATCCATAAAAACAACATGACCGTTTCGTATTAATCATGCATTTAATCTCATTATATGATGTTCAAAAAATAAAAATCCTTTTTAATTAAATAAACACCATCAACTATATATATATATTATATAAACTATACATTATGTCTATTCAAATATGACGTGTACACATGTTTAACTGCAGAGACTGTGGGGGATACGATTTTGATGTCTTCAGGATATGAAAATGAAAATTTAATATTTTAAATGACTTAACTTTAACAACCCCTATATACATACATATATACGTCATATAAAATATAAACACGAACTTTTAATATTTATTGTTCAAATTATAAAAATAAAAATTATTTTTTTATAATCAACACACACACATACACACAAAAATTATTTAAATCTTTTTCTAAACAATATATGTATATGTACATACACATTTCCTAACAACAATATTCAAATTTTAGATGAGTTTTTGGTAAATACCTATATATACACGTATGTACACAATGTACGTCGCTCGGTATGAAGGTATTTCGGAAAATATATATTTTAATGAAGCCTTTATTCACATTACATATACATAGAATAAACTATATGTATATATGTACAGGAAGGGTTGACACTTATTTAAATATTTATTTTAGTTTTGTTGAAAATATGAATTTTAAGTATAAAATTTAATAGGAAGTCAAGAACGACAACAAAACTTTAAAACTATTTTGTATGAATTAAGTTGTTTTAAATACATACATATATACGTGTTAATACTGCAATTAGATTAGAATAGTTTTTCGGATTATTTATGATGGTTAATGCTTAAAATATAAG
The DNA here is from genome assembly GCA_951394425.1 of Tipula unca. NCBI lineage: Eukaryota > Metazoa > Arthropoda > Insecta > Diptera > Tipulidae > Tipula > Tipula unca. The sequence continues at coordinate 104,019,436 of OX596382.1, read as the reverse complement.
TTTTGCCAAATAATTTTTGTTGTAACATAATATTCTTGTCTTCGGGGTTAATTAATGGTATATTTGTTGATGGTTCAATTTTGTGTGGTTCAACCTAGATGGAAAATACTAACGCAATAAAATTTTTGTCGAGTAATGTCGGGGAACCACCAAACCGTCACCCGGCAAATCAACCACCCGACCAAATAAAAGGTGTTGGTGCAAGCAGCAACAAGAAATTTTAACCAAATTTTTGTATTTGTAGCAAATATCGAATGGAGGAATATTGCCACCCGAAAAAGTGTAGGTTAACGGTTAATATTAAGTGAAAAACAAGAATTCAGATAACGATCGCCGAAAAACATATTGCTGATATAATATTTTATGGAAAAGTGCAGAAACTATAATCATTCAAGATATCAATTCAGCAACACTAGGCTACCGAAAGAAACAATTACTGTCCGTCACCAACACCATGATCATCTACTGGTACTTTAACCGAACCATAAACGAAACAATTAGTCAGTCATCACAAATTTGAACTAAATGAACAATTTTAATGAGCCAGCTTCTAGCACTAAAACCACTACTCGTCTAACCAATGCTGAGTTGCGGATATACGGGGCCCTTGGCCAGTATTACCATAATTTCTACCAAAATCCATTCGTAATTTTATGAATTTGAATTTTAAAAACTACTGTGGGTCGGTAAATACAGAATTGTAAACGTGAAATTTGACATTATATTTTGATTTGCAAAATTACAAAATTTGGAAATTAAATTTACAAAAATTTTGTAGTTTTTGTTTGTAATTTCGTGATCTATAATACGGCATGACAACGGCTGAATTGATTGAATCAATAAGATTCAAATAATCATAAAATTCGAAATCGAATTGATAAATTTTTTGAATTTATTTAATTTTTTTTTTAAATTTGAAAATTTCAATGTGTTCGTTGAATTCTCAAGGCTTCTTTGATTGGTAGGGGCTAAATTTAATATATTATAGTTATAGTTTTCGAAATTTAGAAAAAGCCCATTAGACAAAGAAATTCAAAAATATTTTGAAAGCGTTACTCGTTTTGCACCGTTCCAATGATCGTGGTATACAACTACAATCCACCATATATCGACTGGTTATACTGGCAGTTAATCACAAAGTCAATATTAGACAAATTTAAAAAAAAAACTCACTCAATTTTAAATATACGAAATACTCGAAGAACTGTTTTAAAAACTGTATCCGTTTGAAATTCTGTCAATTATTCAAAAATTAAATTTGGAAAAATATTGTAAGATTCAAATATCAGCGCAAAATATATTTTAAAGTATTTTGGAAAATTTTCTAATATTTAAGATTAAATTTTAAAATTGTTCCTAAAACTCTTGGATTTTTAAAAAATTTTCATTAAAATTTGAAAATCTGTAAAAGTGTTACGGCTGCATAGAAATCGTATTTTTGTAAATTGTATCAGCTGATACTTTAAAATAGGGTCAATCAACTCTAAAAAAATTTGTACATAGTACATCTCTTTGTACATAAATGAGTCATCATAAGTACAATGGTAATAACATTTGTTTGGTGATATAGTGACTAAAGTGTTTATATGATGTATACATAACTTATATATATATACCAATACATATTTTTATTTTATTTGTATGCAATTTTGGAAATACTGAACAAGTGAAACAAACAATAAATAATATCTCGTAGTATAGGTGATCATTATATCTAATCGACAATAATTATGTATATAGTATGTTGGTATATAGGTTCTATGTACTTGACTATGCAGTCAAGACTATTTGTATATAAAAACATTCTTTTCATCTGAGGTTTCCGCAAGTGCACATCACGATTATACAAATTAAATATTTTTATAGACTCATATATAGTCGCAGTGGTGTAAAATAACTGGAGCGCATGTTGGCATTAAAATTAAAGTCCTCCATCATAAATAAAACCAACATACTTAGTTTTATATATTTTCTTTTTCTTTTCAATTTCGGTAAGTGACACGAGTTATTTCTCTTATAGCATACAATTGCTTCAACCACTTTCCCTTTAAATTATTTTCGCAGTAGGCATATTGTAGTACCACATTAAATAAAAGGAGAAGGTCCATTTAAGAAAAATTAATTAATTTCTATCCAAGCCGGTATAATCAATAAACGGAGCCTCATCCAAGGCTGCCAGTGAATTATAATAGGGAGGACTACCTTCTATCATCTCATCTTTGTGGCCGGATACAACCATACCGAATCTACCTGCATGATAGCGCGTGTGTTTTTTTTGGTTTTTACGTGATAATAGTGAGCACTAGTTATACAACAAAAAAGTTTTATAAAAAAGTTTTTTTAGAAAGTTCTTGTTTTCGATTAAAGCAAAATATAAAAAAAAAAAAAATTAAAGAAATAGAAAATATAAGAAAAATATATAGGTATATATGTATATATATATAAAAATATTGTAGCATCTAGTGGCAAGTGTTATTTAAAGTTAAATCAGTGTAGGGAGTATACATTTAATAATGTTAAATTTTCAGTCACCCCAGTAACACCTCGGAGTACTCTAAGGAAATTTGGGATTGGTGAGTTATTTTTTTTATATATAAAATTCCTTTGTTTATATACATAGTGCTCCCAACATTGTTTTTGTTGTTCTTTTTTTTACCAATAACACTGCCGAAATAAACTTAATAAGCTTTATTATTTAAATCATAAGTTTTATTCTTATATATGATATATATATAGAGAGTGCAAATTATAAAAAGATATGTTTTTTTCTTGTTATCTATATTATTTAATATGCTATTAGTTAAAGAAATAAAAATGTTAAATTAATTGATTTCTTTTTATGGGATGATGATATTGGGGTATGGGAGTGCTGATGCTCATTTTATGTTTAAAGATCACGTGTAAAAAAAATAATTTGTTGGATCTTTTCTTTTAATTAACGGCGGCTAATAACCCTCCCAAACCAACTGTAGACTACCTAAAATATTATAATAAAATACACGTGCAAGCCGTCGTATAGATCCGTAACAAAAGTTTGTTTAGATATTTTCTATAAATCAATGGTAACTTGTAAAAATATACGCGGAAATTTGTAAAGTCTGCAATTAATTTTATAATTTTCTTCCAAAATTCAAAAAATTATTTTAATTCCGAATGAAAATTCAAAATTTGTAAAATATCTCAAAAATCCAGTGGATAGAAAATCTAGCCGAATTAATATTTCATTTTCTATTTTCGCACTAATCAAAAATGGAAATTCTGAAATCTCGAAATTGGTAATCTTGTACAAATATACCACGAGATCGTATATATACATCTATGGTTGAGAGCTAGGAAACGATTCCTAGTTTTAGTACCCAAGGTAAATAAGGGGGCCTGATGGGCTGGCACGCTGAATATTGTTAATCATCAATAAAGACGTGCTGAACCATATAATCTCGTACATATTCCAGAGGCGTAAATCAAAATATGAGTTCGAGGTGTAGGGCTGATTTATTCTTAGTTTACAACCAGTTAGTTGGGCACAACCGATTGCTGGTTGTCACGGAGTTATCTAAAAAAACCTATATTTGTATGTGAAATACTTGTCACATTTAGCTAAAGTCGTAGCTGTTCGTGTCAAAGTGACCAAGTCTTCGATCATTGGCGTCTCTATCCAACTTTGATTTTTACAATATAATCATCAATTTCATTGACTCAGCAGTGATGCCTTTAGTACGTTCCAAATTGAATGTTTGTTAAAAAAATAAATAATTAATTTCGGGAGCCGTGGTTTAATAATGAGTTTTAATAATATGCTCCGTTCCTTAATATAGCCTGCGTAGGGTGTGAAGAATTACTCCGATTTGATAAAGACCGTAAACAATTTAAAAGTTAGTTTGAACTGGTTTTTGTAAAACCAATATAATATAGTGCGAATTGAGGTGGAACTGACATCGAGTCCTAAAAGTCTCTGGAATTTTATGAACAGTAAGCGAAAAGTAGTTGATATCCGTCATCTACTTACCAGAGCTCCACCGATATAATCCCTTTGAAATACATATGTAAATTGTTTGGTAGGTTTTTTGCATCAGTGTACGAACCAGCAGCGACACCCGCTGTCAAGTCTCGTAGTCTTAATTACTTTAAATTTGCAGAGCAAGAAGTTCGAGACTGCATGCTCCATACTTGATGTCAATAAAGGTACTGGTCAGGACGATATTCCATCGATTCTAGGAGGAATTGTGCGAGAAATTGACCCTATCGATCTCTTTTATATTTAATGAGAGCCTACGGAGAGGTATTTCTCTTTTTATCTCTGTGTATTAGTGATTGGAGTGATGTGTTTTCCTCGGATGATCCTAATATTGCTTACTCGAGTTTTGTTGATAAATTTATTTTTATTCTAAATAAATCTAAATCCATTGTGAAGATTAAAAGGAGTAACTTCAAACTAAAGCCTTGGATGAATGATTCGTTATTAAAACTGATTAATTATCGAAATCGTCTATACAAATTTTTTCAAAAATCGAAATAATGAGGTGCTCAAGAAAAAAATTGATAATTCTAGGATTAAAAAGAATTTTATTTTAAAATTAAGTTGGGTGCAGCAACAGATATGTAATCAAAATGGAAAGCTGTTAATAATTTTTTGAACAATAATCCTAGCATTAATATTATTTCGGAAATCGATATTGGTAATATGATAACCGATTCAAAGAATATTGCTAACGTGTTTATTATCCACTTTATCAATATAACTAGTGCCATTGTAAATAAAAATCGTGAAAACATAGTTATATTGGTTCAGTAATTTAAACTTTTTCTTCTTTCCAATTTGCGAATCCGAAATTGTGCCAACAGCTAGTGAATTGAAAAATTCTACTTCTTGTGGAGTGGATGGAAGAGAGAATTCGAGAGAATTCACTCGTGAAAAAGATTATTTTTAATATAACATATATTCTTGAGTTTATCTTCAATTTGTGTCTTGAAAAGGGTTTGTTTCCTGATAAACTAGGTATTATAAAGGTCCTATTTAAAAAGGACTCGCAATATAACTAGTGTCATCTCTATTCATTGATACTACTAAAGCATTTCATACTGTCAATCATGAAATTTTGTTGGATAAGTTATCACATATTAGTATCAGAGGCTCGGCACTTTCTTTGTTTAAGTCTTATCTGCAAAATCGAGTTCAAACTGTTTGCGTTAATAAAATACTTGGCGATATAAAAGTTGTGAACGTTGGGGTCTGTGAGGTTCATATGGCTATATACCAAAAAACACCACTATTGAGTTTTGGCTGATCTGACTCCAATTTATATAAATTAAACAACTCACTTATATGCACTTATTATTTAGTTTATTTATTATAATATAAAGATAAATTAACGTGAGGATATAATTTACAAGATTGATTCTGTTTATTTTGCCTTAACAATTTGATGACCAAATTTATAATAATGTACAAATCTATTTTACAATATAAAACTATAGAAAGTCTTTAATTTTAATGTTGCTGTAATTGTATGCAAATATACTTTATGTTAGTGACGTCACTTGTATACAAATAAGAAGTTCGGCTATTACTCATTAATATAATAATTTGGAGAGTAGTTAAACGAGTTCGCGACCAATAAATGCATCAATAACTCACATAATATCAATATTTTCTCATCGCGCCAAATTATTGAGATTGGAATACGCATATATACAAACATACCACAACACCCAGTGTATTATCACTTATTGATTACGTCACTAACTCATCTGCACAGAATATATTAACAATTTGAATGATGGTAATATATTAGGGTGCAAACGGGTCGAATAAGTTATTTATTTTGAAGTTTATATTATTCGCCTTATAATAATAACAGTGTTAAAGGCCATTACTGGCCCCTTACTGAATCAACAATCTGGCTCCAACGGTTTCGATCCTGAGCTTGGTCTTCATACTGTCTAAGACAATCAGAAGAGGCCAAGTCGTTCTCTACATCGTGGAGCCATCGTCGCCTGCAACGACCTATGCGCCTACCATATGGTGGCTCTCCTTTCAGAGATCGCTGCACAATTCGTTCCGGATCAGCACGCAGAACGTGACCGAGCCAGCGTACTCGCTGAGATCTAACTTCATGTACAATATCGGGGATCTTCATCAGATCTCTGATCTCGAAATTGTACAGAGCTCGGTATGTACCATCTATTTCGCGTTTAGGGCCGTAAATCACACGCATGATTCTTCTCTCAAATGTAAGGAGCCATCTCTCGTACTCATCCGTCAGCGCCCAACTTTCACATCCAAACATAACAACGGGCCTGATCAACGCTTTGTAAAGCTTCAGCTTCACGGCACTTGATAAGTGTTTAGATTTTAGCAGTGGCCTTAGAGGATATAAAGAACGACTGCCAGCTGCCAGCCGCACTTTAATATCCTCACCCACACTGTTATCGTGAGTGATAAGAGAGCCCAAATATTTGAACCTCCTCACTCCCTCAAACGTGTGGTGGCCACTACTAAAATCTGGTGTGCCATTGTCTCTAAAACCAGAGATCAGGTATTTCGTTTTGGACTCATTGATCTGAAGTCCAACAGAAGCTGAAAACTCTACAAGCGGATCAAGTATTTCTTTCACTCCGTTGCTATTCAGTCCAATCACGCATATGTCATCTGCATATGCAAGCACTTGATTGGACTGGCGATATAAGATGTTGCGCTGAGGTGTTTCAGTTTTACGAAAGATGTACTCCAACATGAGATTAAAGAGTATCGGGGACAGAGCATCTCCCTGCCGAACACCCGAGTTAACTGCAAAAATTGTCGATAGCCTGTTCTCAACTTTAACACAGCATTGAGACTGCGTCACTGTCATCCTACACAGTCGTACCAATTTTGTTGGCATTCCTAAGTATTCCAGGGCAGACCACAAACTCTCTCGATTGATCGAGTCGTAGGCCTGCCGGAAATCCAGGAAAACCTGATGTACCGAGATGGATGTCTCATAATATTTAGATAGAATCATCCGCAGCGAAAAGACCTGATCAGTGACTGATCGATTCGGACGAAATCCTCCCTGATAGTCACCAACCAAGCCCTCCGCCAGAGGAGTGATTCTATCCAATAAAATGTATGACAGTAACTTGTATGCTGTGCAAAGGAGAGCTATACCGCGATAATTCTCACAATTCAAGCGGTCTCCCTTCTTGAAGATGGGGCATATCGCGGCCACTTTCCATTCATCAGGCATAACTTCGGTTCGCCATACTAATCGAATAAGGTCGAAAAGACAGTTCCACAAAGTATCCCCTCCGAATATCAAGAGCTCCGAATTAATGCAGTCCACTCCAGGTGAGCGGTTTCGTTTCATTCTCTGCATGGCCTTAGTGAATTCCTCATGGGATGGCTCCTCAGTGCAACTCTCCGCAGACTGTATTAGAGGTGGCTCAACAACAGTCTGTGACGCATGATGAACATCAAGCAGCTCAGTAAAGTGTCCACTCCATGCGTCAAGTACTGCGTCGATGTTGACACAGAGGTTTCCATCCCGGTCCCGAATGGCGGTTGACGAAGGCCTGAAAGTATGGTGCAATCCAGTAATTCCTTTAAAGAAATTACGTGAACTACGCTCATTGCTGAGTTGTTGTACTTTCAGAACCTCGGCCTTCCACCATTCTCGCTTCTTCCGTCTACAAATCCGCTTAGCTACCCTTCTTGCAAGAGCTGCCTTGTTTTTCCTTGCGATTGTGAGACGTTGTTGCACTTCATTATGGGCTATATTTTGTTGCTCAACTGCAAGACGACACTCGTCATCAAACCAATCATTCTTGGGTCTGACTTTCACTATACCTAAAGTCTGTTGAGCAGCACTGACAACCGAAGTTTTCAGTACCTCCCAGACAGAGTTCACGCAGTCAGACTGGTAATTAGCTCCTTCAATGTTGTCGCTGACAAGATCCTGATATCGTTTCTTTTGATCTTCATTTATCAGACCTTCACAGTCGAAACGTTCCATCCGTTTCGCTGTGTTCCCCGACCTGTACGAAAACTTCCACCGTAGCTTTGCAGCGACCAAATAATGATCGCTGCCTACGTATTTGGTTGCTGACCGATAAGTTCTCACATCCTGCACAACCCGAGCTCGCCCTTTTGAAATTAACACGTGGTCAATTTGGCTCCGGGATGTTTTGCGAGGATTCGCCTTATATGAACTCTATATATTACTCACCCCGCAGATTCAGCCTTATTCATCTGAAATCTTCTCGTTAACTTCATAAAACGTTAACATTTTACTTCGTAAAATAAAATATTTATTAATTATGTAACTACACACGAATTTAAAGATGTGAACATTTGAGTTTCCGACAAAAACAAATTATAACGGAACTCCGCGTATTTTGACCCCATCGAGTTTTTACTCAAATTATATATTTTTTTTATCTAGACTTACCATCTCCCCGAATTTCAAAATAATTGGACACCTTACCCCCGTAAATGTCATTTTTTTGTCTGATTTCGCATGGAATGGCTGTTATCATAACTCAATTGAGCACTTATCAAATTTCAATTTGGTGCAACAGAAAATTATCAAAAATTATGATAAATTGATAAGTAATAAGTGATAAGTAGTTGGTGCAATAGGGCCCAGGTCCAAATGATTATCAAATCTAGCATATTTTGCTGATTTCATGTATCATCCAGTGTTGTGCCGATAAATTACGTTACATTAATTACACTATAATTTACATGTAATTAATTGTATTAATTACATGAAATTTTTTACATTAGAAAATGTAATAAATGTAAAAAATGTAAATAATTAGTGACATCTACATGAAAATAATAAAATTAGACGAAAAAATTCTATTTTAGTTTTTTAACCGCTTCTTACTTAAAACAGCAATTCATATTTGAATAAAGAACACTAAAATAGAAAATCCATTCAAATGATGAAATATATTATTGTTGAAATTTCTAGGAGCTATACGGTTTATTAAATTATGCTCTAAATGTGTGGCGCTAGTAGTATGATTGTTATGATGTAAATGGTCCCCTGCAATTGTCCGGTAATATCTATTAAAATTATTTGATCATCTAATCAAAAAATTCAATAAATGTGGTAAAGGAATTTACGTTTGTACTTGCCATGGCTTAACAATAAAAAATTTAATGTATCCTTTTAATATTATGAAATTTAATCAATTTACTTGGCTCTTATTTCAATTTGAAAATTATTGTTTCAACTTTGTATCTCAATAGGATTTTAATTATTTTCAATACGATTTAATTTTGTTTCTGTTAATTAATCAGGTAAACTCAAAGTATCACAAACAAAATTATATTGATTTGACATCCAATACCGCAACCAGCATAAGAGACATTAACTTTAGTTGTTTTTGCTATCGCGTATTGACTTTCATTACCGACGGTATTTTATTACACCTTAACTAAAGTTGTGTCTTTAGTGTTGTCATATTGTCATTTTTTGACATCATTATTCATACTACTAGCGCAACACGTTTAGTGAATAATTTAACATACCGTATTCTTGCTAGGTATTTCAGCACTAATATATTTCATCCTTTGAATCAAAGACGGATCTGCTATTTTAGTTATGTCTTTCATTATCCAAATATCATTTGGATTGCGCATTTAAGTTAAGAAATGCAAGAATGCTTAATATTCATTTAAAATTGAGATACATAATTAATAATAACATATTTCAATCGTGAATTCTTTAAGAGATGACAGCGGTTGTAATATCGACTAAATTAAATTTTTTAATTTATTTTATAATTCTATTATTTTCATGTAGATGTCACTAATTATTTACATTTTTGACGTTTATTACATTTTTTACATTATTTACCATTTTGTTTTGTTTAACGTAAAAAATGTAAAAAAACTTTTTTACTCGTAAATGCACAACCCTGAATTCATACCCCGGGTGTCAGTACATTATCAATATGGATATACTATACAGATTATGTGTAAATATCAGGCTAAATATCGTAAATATCGCTTCGACGGCAACATATTGGTATGGTCGTGGGAGCTATAACGGGACATTGTCTCATTGGGATACATGCGAGCAGACTGGGTGTCCCAGCCCACGATTTCTGCCGCAGCTGTGGTGATGAGGAGGAGGAGGAAAATGTGCTCCATCTGCTCTGCACCTGCCCTAGTCTAGCGTACAGCAGAACAAAATTTATGGGAACTTCCCCCTTGAACGACCTCTCGGATCTTAGTAAAATCGAGATCCGGGACTTTAAACGCTTCTTGGTAAGCTCAGGATGGTTTAGCGAGTGAAGAGGAGGAAACTCGAATGTGGTACAGCTACGGACCAATTTTGTGTCTATGCTAGTCCTTTAGGACAGCCACCCTTACCTAACCTAACCTAAATATCAGGCAAGCATAAAAAACCATAAAAAATTAATAAAACGTCATAAACTAAATATAATATACATACGTTCAATTTGATCAATTTCCATGAAAATTATTATTATTGCTTTTTTCTTTTGTGCGTACATGCTCAACGTACACAAAAAATCATGTGTGTGTGTGTGCATATATGTACATAATATAAATACGAGGTTGCTACACCTATACCTTCCATATAAACGTTGTTTGATTTGTCACTGGAAAACATATTTATCAGTAAATTTTATAAATATGATACAAATCAAAATCAACAGTATTAAAATTAAAAAAAAAAAAAAAAAAGTTTTTTTTTTTTTGTATATTGGAAGAGACATGAAAATTTTTTACTTTGATTTTCAAAAGGATTTTTCTTTTTTTGTTCCGTTCGTTTTTACATTTGAAATCTATGTTTTTCGTTTTGTGTGATGTTTTTCAGGTAAATTGGAAAAAATATATTATATGTATATATGTATGTATATGGCAAAACAACAACAACAACAACAAAACGAGTATGGCCTGAAAAAATATTAATCCTACAAAGGGAAATAAAATATAATTGGTATATGTCGTGTATACATATATATATATATACATATGTACATACATATATATGTTGGGGGAGAGGATGAAGATTGAACATTTATTTCTCATTTTATTTTTCTCATAAAAATATATTTTCACAATTTTGTGACTACTAAAGCGTGAATTATAAATTTCTATAATTGTGAATTAAATGGCAATAACGCTTTTTATTTCTATTTTTTTTGCTATATTTCTCGTGTTTTGTGGGGAGAAAACGATTTTGGCGAAAATTGTATATAATGTGTGCGGTTTGGCAAAAATTGAGGTGATGTTGTTTTCTTATTATTTTGTGGTTGTGCCAATATATTAGGTGTGTGTGTACCTACACGTCGGTAACCTGACATCTTCAGTATACATATATAGATGTACGATTTTTTAAATTAATTTTGTGCTCAGTATTCAGGTTGCATTGTTCACCTCACACTCAATTACCTATAGGTATATATACGGTATAGTATCTGTAATTAATCATCTATATGGGATAGCGCACGATACTAGCAACCGTTCTTATAATCATCTTTCACTACATAATTTTTTATTTACAAAACAACATAAAAAAAAAAAAAAAATGCGAAAATCAATTTTCTATCAAATCCAATAAATAGCTTAAGCCAAAAAAACATATGAAAGTATAAAAAAGGGAAAATTATCAAACAAAAAATTAAATGTATAAATAAATTGAATTTTTATTTTCCATTCACGTTTCAAAATGTTTCGTTCGCATCTCACACACACACATCCAAAAATCACAAAAAATTCCTAAAAAAAAATCATTAGAAATATTTTTTAAATTTATTTAGGATTTTTATAGGATTTATAGGATTTTCTATTTGTAATACACAAGAAATATACATCCATCCATACACTAGTACATATCTATACACTTAAGAAGAGGGCAACATAAAAATTATATGTTTCCTCCATTCGTGGATGAGGAGAAGATTTTTTTTTTTTTTTGGAAAACATATTTCAAATCAAATATTTGATTGATGATACTAAATTATAAAAAAAAAATTATTAAGATGAAAATCTATTTACATTTTATTGGTTCTGTATAGCATCTACATAGCAAATAGCAATATAAGTACGTAATCAAAGAAGCTGGTACAAGCCCGTCTCCAAAGTAAATTATGCGTTTCAAGAAAACTTAAGTTACGTCGTTTTGGTTAGTTCAATATTTATTAATTAACACAAAATTGTAAAATCTGATAATTAAAAAATGGATTGCTTTTAGTTTATTATTTAGTTACGAGTACCTAGGAATGCCAACAAAATTGATACGACTGTGTAGGATGACAGTGACGCAGTCTCAATGATGTGTTAAAGTTGAGAACAGGCTATCAACAATTTTCGCATATGCAGATGACATATGCGTGTGGGTGAGAATATTAAAGTGCGGCTGGCAGCTGGTAGTCGTTCTTTGTATCCTCTAAGACCACTGCTCAAATCTAAAAACTTATTAAGTGCCGTGAGGCTGAAGCTTTACAAAGCGTTGATCAGGCTCGTTGTTATGTTTGGATGTGAAAGTTGGGCGCTGACGGATGAGTACGAGAGATGGCTCCTTACATTTGAGAGAAGAATCCCGATATTGTGCATGAAGTAAGATCTCACCGAGTACGCTGGATCGGTCACGTTCTGCGTGCTGATCCGGAGCGAATTGTGCAGCGATCTCTGAAAGGAGAGCCACCATATGGTAGGCGCCGAGGTCGTTGCAGGCAACGATGGCTCCACGATGTAGAGAACTTGGCCCCTTCAGATTGTCTTAGACAGTATGAAGACCATGCTCAGACTCGAAATCGTTGGAGCCTAATAGTTGACTCAGGAAGGGGCCAGTAATGGCCTTTAAAGCTGTTCATTATTATTTAGTTACGAGTAAATGCGATGCCACATGCACGCACAACCGTCAAACCGGCATTGAAACCGACAAATACCAGTTTTTTGATTTGATTTGATTGGAATGTTCGACCAAGCATTAAGCACGATCTCCCGGAGACGGCCGGGCCTCACCGAACACCCGTTGACACATAACATAAAGAATGATAGAAATTGATTCGGTTACAGACACCTGCGGTATAGCCAATAGTTAGTAACACAGGACGATGCAATTCTAAACTACTTCTGAGGTTCTGAAATAAAATGTATTAGTTTGCTGGGTCAGACTGACGAGATACTCCTGAAAAGTCAACTCGAATTAGTTACGATTTATTTTGTTCTGCATTCCAACCTTTAACTAATTAATTTAAATATATAAGTTTAACTGGCAGAGATCCTGCAATTTAGATCAATTTGTTATATTAATCAATGATAATTAGTTTAGTGACTCTTTTTCCAACCCTGGACCCATTTAACCCTTGTTCATACTCCATCAAGGGCTTATAACACCATAAGGGAGACCACTTCAGATTCCCATAACAAACTCGCGTGACCTCACGTTATCGACATAAATAAACAAAGCTACATACCGCAGATGGCGCACCAAACGCCCTTCAACAACAATTTTTATTTTTTCTATTTTTTTTTGTAGCGTTTAGTTGCTAGTGGTGCCATCTAGTTAATACAGCTCAACTACGATAAACCGCCTCATCTTGACACTCAAATCTGCAGCAACCTCCTCCGTCCTACTGTAAGTCATTTGTACTCCATATGCCTATTCAGACAACCCACTTTCTTCGTCCCTATACCATGTAACTAACAATTAACTACCACTAGACCAAACTTTAAAAGTAAAGCTACTGTTGACGTCGATAGTTGTCGATCATCCCCAACAGATGTCTCTCATCTTTTCGTTATTTCTTCGTTGAAATTATTCCTCGTTAAATCCTAAATTTTGACATTAGTTTTGTTGTTGCTTTTATATGATTTAAAATCTAAAAATCTCGAAAAAACCTACAAAGCATTTGTTAGAAGTGTGATATATAAGCCTAAGTTTAAATTAAATTTAGATAAGTTTTTTAAATTATCATGTTAGATAAAGCTATTAGGTAATTCTAATGGAGATTCATCCGTTACCCAGCGATGGCAATTGCCTTTTCAATGCCGTGATACATCAGCTGCAGCTGGAAAAGATTAGTTCATACGGATCATCTAATGAATTATGATCTGAAATTGTGAACTTTATTACCGAGCATCTTGATAGCCCGTATAGTTTACGGAGCAAACCAGAATATAAATCCAACCGAAAGTGGATTTATACAAAGCTATATAGTTTATAATTTTTTTTTTCATCCTTTTTTTTGCATTTTATTTGTTATATTAATTTCTTATATACTATGTGCCTTATAATCTATCCTACTTCCCATCACCTCCTAAATATATTTCTCCTTTTTTTCTGTCATCGTAAATTATTAAAAACTATCATAAATAAATTTGTATCAAAATCATCCAGAAACCTGACCTGACTCAATTTCCTTTGACGTATTCCAATTCGTCTTCTTTACAATTTCCTAATTTTACTTTTTACCTGGGTTGATATTGCAGATTTTTTTCGTTCAATAGAATATAATATTGTGGTGAATATGATGGTTTGAGTCTATGCTGTTATACGCAATTGTGTATGCATTCTGCATGTGTATTTTGATGTTGTTGTTGTTGTTGTTTTTTATAAATACGATATATAGTATTTATATATTTTATTTAACATTTTAAACTACGAGACTTCACCTTTATATCAACACCAACCACACTGCGGTTTTAATCGTCTATCACTATTAAAATAAATTATTTTATATTAGAGATCAAAAACGCATATCTGATCGATATGATAGTTTTGATCATCCACCCGAAACCGACAAATACAAGTTTTGACAGAAAAATAGGACTTGTAACATACTGAATGGTATAATTTTTGAAGTTAACGAACGCTCCCTTGAAAAATCGGAAATTGTTTAATTTTTGGAAATTAACAAATTTTTAACATCAAAATAAACACTTTTCCTAATTTGTAAAGAACCGCAATTCTTTAAAATCAATTAAATTATTTTTAAATGTGTAAATTATTTAACTTCTAACTCGTAAATTATACCAAATTTAAAAATATTTTTGATTTGCTAAATTTTCAATTTCGATTTAAAAAATTATTTACGTTCTGAAATAATTAAATCGACTTTTTAAGAAAATCAAATTCTGAGTTTGAAATTTTAAACCGTATCTTGTATAAAATTTTATAACAATATTATCATGTTTATTTTAAAATTACGATTGCACGGATTATTAAAATTTTGAAAAATGCATGTACGAGTATGCATACGTTTCTTAAATTTAACATAAATATTTTTTAATGCTTTAACTAATTTTGGTAACAGACGGTGCTGCACATGGCTCTAGTCTGACCAAATATGTTTTTAACAATAGCGATATATAATTTTTTAGCTATCAGACTACAGTGGTAACTACTCAGATTAATTTGGTATGCACATAAATATGTATACTAAAACTGCATACTTGCGCCACAGAACCTACGCAATTCGATATATTGGTTGGTCGAATGTCTTTTAATTTTTTTTTATAATTACTGCGACGGTAGCCAGTCCTGCGGGTCGGGTATTTGGCTACATTCCGACCAATATCTTTCATGCAAAAGCAATACTGACACACCCATGAAGATCTGATACAAAAATACCTCCAACTATTGGTACATCTTAACTATTATATCATGGTTGCGTAAGGCCTCAGAGATTCAGATCTCTCATCTGGTTGTGTTATTTGTAAAAATTCGCCCCATTAAATTCCTTCAACGAAATTTCGGTTGATGTTTCTTGGCGGACAGAACAAATAATATCCTGAACTTTTGTATGGGGTTTGATGATTCGTATAGTACAAACTGTAGAACTTCCACCTCATCGAGTTTTACTACTTTGATTATCCCTATATCGGATGACTTTACTTTTCCTTGAATTTGGTGAACGATTTTTAGAACTCTATGGATTTCTGTGAAAATGTATTTTCATTGCATGTTGACAACGTAGCGTAAAACTTAACGTTTACCTACTTTCCCTCTGGTCTCCTTTCAGTGATAGTTCAAATATAAATAATAGTTAAAAGCTTAATAGTTAAAATGGTTCGAAAGCACTAGATAAGTCAAACAAACATATAAATGGAGTTCTTTAACAACCTGTAATAGTTTTGAACTAGCTTAATATGTTTAAGATTAAATAAGATTTCGAGTGGTAGTTGTTGTTAAATTTAACAATAATGTTTCTGGAAAATTTTAAATAATCGTTTTTATTTTAAGCTTTCTCATCAACTTAATTGTACTTTTTCTATAAGTTTTGCAAACAAGATATGGTTATGCGATTTCGCCTTAATATTGAATATGGATTAACTGAGCATCTAGTAATTTTTAAATATCATCCAACGTTTTGTTTTTTATATTTGTGAAGTTTCAAATAATCAATTGAAGCTTTTCTACAAGTTCGGCAAATTTGTAAATGAGCTTTTGTTAATTTGCACCGCCAAATTACATCAATTTTGTTATATATCAACAAATTATTTTCCTTTTAAAATACTTGTTGTGCTTTTTAATATTTAAACATTTTGAATATTTAACATTAAAATAAGCTTTAAGTAATTTTTATTTTTTATTTAAATATCAATTTCGGAAAGCTCTGTGGCGTGTTGTTGCGAGATTTTAATTTGTAATTTTTCTATAACAAAAGAAAATCAGTCAGCCTTCTCCTAAAAATAATCGTGTTCAAGCTTTGCAAGTGATTATTCTCGTATGTATATATATTTTGTACAAAACATTTCAAATGAGCTTAAGTTTTTTTTATAAACATCGTCAAGTTCAGATACCATCATTAGTTTTTATTTTAAGCATTCCAAAGCATTTACATTTTTTTCCAAGATTAGTTAGAATTATTTTGTTTGTATCTCAACATATTTGACAATAACCTGTTTGGAAAATATTAAATAATCGTATTTGTTCTATGATTTAACAATTAAATTTGAGTCTTTTTTTAAGTTCTATAAACATGAGCTTGCATTTAGTTTTTACAAGATTTGTTAAAGCAATTTCGTCTACATATTGATAATTGATTAAATGAACTTCTGATAATTTTTAAATATCATTCAAACTTTAAGTTTAAAAAAAATAATATACCAACAAATAATATACTAACAAAGCTTTAAATAACTTTTCGGCAAAGTAAAATCCGTTTGCTGTCTCTAAAAAATAATTGTTTCGAAAAGTAATTTAAATTTTGTACTAATCCAGCTTCTTAAATAGAAAATTCCTACAATTTTTATTTTGTCCGCAATTCGCTCAAGGTTTTATCAAAAATACCAAACTCAAGGTTTTATCAAAAATACCAAAATGCTAAAAATAAGTTTGTTTTTGATCGAGCTTTGAATTAAATTACGAATCAAAGTAACGTTGATATATTTATTAATGACAGAACACTCAATAATTATCGAGTTTTTCAATAATAGAACAATAAACCTTTAGTTTTTCCAAAAAGCTTTTAAATAAACTATTTGTTTTTATGTTTATTAAATTTGGAAATGTTTTTGGAAAACCTTAAGTCATTTTAATTTGTACAAACTAAATTACAGCCGTTTTGTTATTTACACAATCACATTTTATCATTTATTACTTATTTACTTGTTGTGGTCCTTTAATATTAAAGCTTTTAATTATTTAATATAAAACAAGCTTTTAGTAATTTTTATTTTTCATTTTCAACGAGCTCTGTTCTATACCAAAATAAAATCCGTCAGCCGTCACATTATAATAATCGTGTCAAAGCTTTGAAAGTGATTATATGTATATGTTTTGTTCAAATCAGCTTCTTGAATTTCAGTATTGAACCAAAACTCTTAATAAGTTTTTCGAATCCCTAAAAACCATACTTTTTATTTAGCAGAGTGCCACATAAAAGCTCCAATTAAAAATTTGCAAACAGTTTTTAAATGTGCTTTTTAATAAAAATATGCAAAGCTCAGTTAACTTCAACTTAATTGTAACTTTTCGACAAGTTCTGCAAATTTATAAATTATGTTTTACTCTTTAACAAGATTTATTAGAGTTTAATTAATGTTTAGAGGGTTTTTTCGTTTTCTGTTTAATTTAATGGTAGTTTGTTAAAATTCTGCAAATATGAACTTTGGTTAATTTTTACAAGATATATAATAAAGCAATTTCGTCTATATACTAATAATTGATTAAATGAGCTTCTAGGAGTTTTTAAATATCATTCAAACTTTTGTTTAAAAAATTACGTTGATAACAACTATGTGATGGTTATTTAAGTTTTGTACAAATCCGTCTTCTTGAATAGGACCTACCTACATACATATGTATAATTTTCTTTGGTAATTTTGTATTGAACTGCAATTCGCAACAAAGTTATTTAACAGTAAAAATGTTAAAAATAAGCTTGTTTTCTATAAAACATCTGTAATAACTCGAAACGAGCTTAGAATTATTTTAAGAAGTAAAAGTAAGTGTACGACTGTACGTTTATATTGACGGAAGTCTCAATAATTGTCGGAAAGAGCAGTGGACCTTGAACTTTCCCAAAAAGCTTTTAAATAGCTTTTTTTATTTTGTTAAATTTGGAGAGGTTTCTGGAACACTCTGAGTTATTTTGAATATAAATTATCCATTTGTATACATTCTATAAGTAAAAACCATGAAATTGGTTTCAAATTATCAATTGAAGCTTATAAATATATAAGTTCGGCAAATTAAAGAACAAGCCATTGTTAATTTGTACAGTCAAATTACACTAATTTTATAATATATCATCACATTCTTTTCCATTTGAACTATTTGTTGTCGATATTTAATTATTTAAAAAAAAATAAGCTTTTAGTAATTTGTATTGTTAATTTAAATATAATTTTCGACCAGCTCTGTAGCAAGTTGATAATAAATTTTGATTGTAAGTTCATTTTATACCAAAATAACATCCGTCAGCCGTCTCTTTAAAATAATTGTGACGAATATCATTTGTGCAAAACCAGCTTCTTAAGTATATGGAATTTAACTTTTTCTTGCATTTCAATATTTTATATAAATTTGTAATTAGTTTTTCGAATTCTTAATAATCATTCTTTTCTTGGAGAATACAACATAAAAGTTTCAATTAGACTATCGTAAAAAGCTTATAATGGAGCTTTCATTTTATAAGAGAATATTATGTACAATTCAGAAACTATCATTCGTTGTTATTATTAGACTTCTAAACCATTTAATTGTAGTTTTTCTACAACTTCTGCAAACTTATAAATGAGCTTTCATAATTTCTTAGCACATACATATATTTTTAAAACTATAAATACTTTTGTAATTTGACAATAAAGTTTCTGGAAAATTCTAATTAATTATTGAGAGAAGTCTTAATAGTTATTGGTGTTTTCATGAGTATAGCAATGAACTAAATTGAAGCTTAAACAGTTTCTTTAGTTTTCCCAAAAAATTACAAACCGTATTTTGTTAAATTTACAAAAATTTGTGGAAAACTTTGAGTCATGTTGAATACAAATTGTCAATATTATTATACAATCTATAAGTAAAAACCATAAAATTGTTAAAGTTTCAAATAATCAATTGAAACTTTTCTATAAGTTCGGAAAATTTATAATTGAGCTTTTGTTAATTTCTGCAAGCTTAATTACAGCAATTTTATTTAATATTTACACTCTGTTTTCCTTTCAAACTACTTGTTGTGGTCTTTTAATATTTAAGCTTTTGATTATTTAAAATAAAATAAGCTTTTGGTAATTTTTATTTTTTAATTAAAATATCATTTTCGACCAGCTCTATGGCGTGATGTAATAAGATTTTTATTTGTAAAGTCATATTTTATACCGAAATAAATATCAGTTGTCATTAAATTAATCGTGTCAAAGGTTTGAAAGCGATTTTATGTACATCTTTAGGGCCTAGATATATACATCTTTAGGGCCTAGAGAGGGCCTTGTTAGAGCTACAATTAAACTTTCACACAAAGCTTTAAAATCAGGTTTCATTTTCTTATATGCATTCTGAACAATTTAATTGTAGTGTTACTACAACTTCTGACAACTTATAAATGAGCTTTTTTCTCAAGATTAGTTAGTGTTATTAAAAAATGACCTTAAAAAAAGTAAAAATTTGTCGGCTGCCCATTTAAAAATTTTACAAATGATTTCAGGAATGGGTCAGTAGCGGCCCTGAATAAATTCAAAATCCGTCTTAATATAACGAAAATCGTACTTTGCGAAATGGACCAATGGTAAATTAATATATCATCAAATATAACCAAAATTCAGTACTAGATTGGATCATAAACTTACTTTAAAATTTTTAATCAGTCCTAAAAAATTGTTATTCATAAAATCAACTGATTTTCTTAAATACTTTGTAATAAAATTATAATACAAATTTTATTTATATTTAAATATAAAGTTAAAAAATAAAATGAAGTGTTTCGAATTAAACAATATTAAGAAATAGCACTTCAGGTCTTCTCCATGAAATTTTTGGTGAGCGGCTTATCTTAAAGCACTCAGATCTTGCCTGCACGGAAAAAAATTTTAAATTGAAAATCACTGAAAGACATTTGTTAATCTTTTTTTGTGACAAACACTAGTTTTTTCATTATATTAACAATTTTTTTCCTGATAATTACAAAACTTGATTTACTGAGTTTTCTGTGATTGTTAATAACACAAAACCACTTTCAGTGAAATTCAATACTACGACATGAAAAAAAATTTGTATAAATCATTCATAATTTATGTGGTTCCAATAATGTATTTTTTAATACGTCATTGTTAGTAGGCAAAGTTGATTTATAAATCAATTTTTATGTAAAAACACTACTATTTTAATGAATTTAACTGATGAATATTTGTATGAATATTTTTAAATAGTTGGTAACTGAAAAATTAAATGCTTCTTTTCAATGTTATATAGAATTCCGGTATCAAAAGCTCATAGAAATAAACGCATTTAAAACTTCTAGATTTAAAAATAACTTAAAATTCTATTGCATTTGATTAATATTTTTAACGTTTTAGGTACGATATAATTTGAACGATGTGTGCTGTATTTCACTAATATAGCGTGATAAAGTACTGTTCCATTTCGTTATTCTATTTATAACGCGTTTACTATTGGATATTAATCTATTATGTTGAATATTCATCCACAGAGAAAATATTGCATTACGAAATCACATCATTCGATACATTCGTAATTACATGACACTCATTCAGCATAACATCCGAAAATAGGTTTTGAGATGCAAACAGTTTTGTGCCAAAAAAATTGGAAAATTACAGTTCATAAAGGTTTACTATGCCATAGTAAGTTAAAACTGATAGTAGAATAAAAATGTACTTATTTTAAAAAAACGTAATGTGGGTTAAAAGTTTATATAGCGGGTTCTTTCGCATCACTATTGAGACCTTTCGATCCATTTATTTTGTGTTGAGTGAACGTTGGCTACATATTATAGTAAGTGTTTATAGTTAATTGTTTATTAAGGAACATTTTCAATATATGTAGGTCGGAAAACTTAACCCTTATAGTTTTCAGAAAAATGAATTTAATACACAATGTTTTTAAATCATCGCTAATACAGTATACAAATAATTTGAGATTATCACTAACATTTTTGTGATGAATACAAAACTTGTATGCTTTTGTGAAAATCATAAAAATTTAATTATAAACAATGATGCGTTTATCAATATCACCAGCAAATCAGTAGTAATCACAAAAGGCTTTGTAAGTTACCGGTATTTTGGGTAACTGTTTAGTAGCCTCATCGATATTACTATTTATCCCGTAAAATTGCAACACCATTCGGAAAACTACATTTCAAGTATCATAACCAGTTAAAAAAAATCTTGGTTATTTTCAGCATAGAATCATAAGAAGAGAAAAATGAACTAAATGTAGCAATAGATAATTTGGAGTCAGCTGGATAGCGAACATCACTGTAAAACATTGAGGAACGATGTATTAAATTTAGAGGAACTCATGTTCCATTGGAAAGGATATTTGACAGAAAGATTTCGGTATATTGCTGATAATCAAACCAAAGAAACTTTCAATCACTGGCCACAGTATAAAGAAATAACCGGATATAAACTGGTAGATGATTTTAGATTGACTGGATATTTCGATTTCTATTAATTATGTTGTTTACTTTCTATTTTACAGAGTTCAATGGATTATTATATATTATTCAAGAATGGCAGTCGTCTTTTGGATGATGCATACAACAGTAATTTCTATGATAATCTAATCATTCTAATGCAAAATAAAATTAAGGATCCGGCATCAAAGCTACTTTTAGCAAATTTGCTATCAGATGCATCTGTCACGTTAGGTAAGCTTTTATTTATATTCTATGGAGGCCTGTATTAAGTTTTTCAAAATAGCTTGATTTTTTGTTGTTTAACAACCAAACAGTTAGAAGAACATTTCAAAAAGATATCGGAGCAGTGTAAGTTCAACCATTTATTGCACTACTTGGTAAAAGCTGCACTTACCCTCAATTAAAAATAGTGTATTTAGATGGAATCAAATATAAATTTAGTTCCTTTTTACAAGCAATGGAAATTAGTTTCAAAACTTTCCAAATTTTTAATATGAAAATATATCCTCTTGCCGGACACATTGTGTAGGAACTTATTCATTGAAATAGTCATCCTTCTATCAAATATTTGCAAAAGGGATTAGGTTAATCGTCTAATTTTAAGTTTTAATAAAATAAGTTTTATTAGCATATATTTGTATAAATTTATTTATATTATTTTATTATTAATTATGTAAAATTTATATTGAATTAGAATTACTACAAAAAATACAATATTGAGATTTACATAATTATCTATAATTAATTAAATTGAATTATTAAACTATTAAAAATTTGTTTGTTAAATTTATATAAATATTTTATATATATAAATAAATTGAAATATTTCAGTGTTTTCCACTCACTCAAATATTGAATACCACAAAAAAATGTATGATTTTCAGAGCAGTAAATATTGTATTTTACCCAATAAATGGTTTTATGATATATACTACACTATGTGTGTTTATCAAGGCTGGCTATCTTCCTTATTACAAAATTATTCTATGACTAGTACAGTGAAACTTGTCAAAGCCGGAATCGTGCGGGGCCGAATAAAATTTCCGCCACTGGGAAAGTTCTTTACCAAATTTTCTCTAAATTAAAGTCTAGTTTTAGGTTTCAATGGACATAGTACGTACTACGTATATATTTTATTTAATACAACACATATTACATATCAAAAAAATATATGTACATATATACACATTAGTAGATACGTACATACATAAATACATTAATTAAAAATAATCCACCTATGTAATAATTTATAGAAATATTGCAGATCTCCAGATCTAGTTAACTGGGTTTACAAAATTATCCAACGTTATTTGCTTCAGTTTACTAGTACATTTGGAAATTATTAGTAATTTAGCCTCCGACACTAAATTTAATAATTTTGGATCACTAGTATGAAGTACATATCTTTGGGCTTCCTCCAGATGCTTGATTATCGTGGTTCTATTAGCAGGTAAAATATCAACTTCGTCCGATGATTCACTTCGTCCGATGATTTCGTTGTTAAAATCCCGTAGAATTTGTTCAAAGATCGTAGATGTGATCCACGCTTTTTTATTGAAAAAATATTCGAAAGGTAAAGATCTTTTGTCTATTCTTTTAAAGGCACGTGGATTATTCGAATAACCAATAACAATAGGTTTTTTAATTAGGCCATTCATTTAAACTATTAATGAAATGGTGAGTCTTTTGCATTTTTCACCTTTAAATACCAATGTTTTATTTGGTAACACTCTATAAAATAATGCCGTTTCATCTAGGTTAGGAAATAGGAAAATTTTTAGCACAAACTTGCCGCACAAAACCATTCAAATGTTAATTTACTTATTATTTCGTATTTGTATTGCTTTTTTTTTATTAACTTTTCAGATTCTCGCGATGACAGGTATCTTAGTGTAATGTTCTCTTTATTTTTTTGTGTTATGCCACATTTAAAATGAAGCGCTATATCGGCTACTTAAGCTCCTGTATCTCTCATTTTAATTATTTTGTATTTTTGCACTAGCGATAAATTTTTTATTTGATGTTTCTTCATTGTAAAACTGTAATAAACATACACATCTTAAAATTGTGGATCAATCCAGGCTTTAATTTGATTACGTAGATTGAACGTACGCAACACATTAACCACTAATTATAAATTAATCACTCAATTTGAATTAGTTATGTAATTACACAATTTGGTGATTCCCCAAATAAATTAATCCAATATAATATTGATTTCAATAAACCAAATAAGCACTAACAACTAAAGGCAGTGTACACACCAAATACAAATGTCATTTTTAATTTTTTTTTTCGTTTTTGGTGTTTCCATATCTTATTTTTCATTAAACCCAAAAAAACGTTGCATTCCGAAAACGTATGGAATTCGATTCCGCCTTACACAAGTACCAAATGATGAAAACTTTAATTTTCGTACCAAAAAGTTGTTCCGGCTTCCAGGTTTGAAAAGTTTCCGGTATATACAAACTCAGTTTAGAATAAAATTTCATTTGGAGAAAAAAATCCGTGTAATAGAAGCTTCCGGCACATCAAAGTTCCGGCTTTGACAAGTTTTACTGTACTACTGAGACAGTCGAAATCACTAATCAATATATTGTTTTCAACACTGAGTTATACTTAATATTACTTTATATATCGTGATCTTCACTCCATATTTTGTGTAAATTTGATGACATCATAACTTTTTCTGTTGAATATTTTGTGATTATTACAGAAAATGTTTCTGCTAATCAGAATATAAAAATTAACAAAAGTCGTTTTGTGATGGTAACAATTAGTCCGAGTGGAGCAAGCAACATTTAGTGATGGTAACCACTTTTTTCTGATTTTCAATGAGTTTTTTTTTCCGTATGTCCTCACCGAGAGGTTTAACCGACAACTAATAATTTTTTTTTACAGTTTTCAATTAGGTAAGGCAAAAGCTACATCGAACAACCCATCAAAACCATAATACGTACATAGATGTACATCACAAAAATTTATAAAAATATTAAATAACATTACAAAGTAATTATATATTGTACAAAAATATTATATTATGTGAATGAAGTTCAATTAAGAATATGTAATTAATTTCTTTTGAGAATATCAAACAGAATGAATATATATATGTACATAAATAAATAACCGAAACAATTTTGTAAATAACAATAATTATGAGGTTTACTTCTGTACTGGACATTATAGAAAATTGCTACAAAAATTATTATTTTAATTTTTTTTTTTTTTGGTTTCACATATGTACATACAAAATTGTTGTTTACAAGATCGATTTTGTATATGCTTTGTTACATCGTATTCTGTTAAAGACAAAGTCTTTACAATATGTAATTTTAAATAATTGTGAAATTGAAAAAATAAATAATTATTTTAATAAAAATTGAATATTTTTTGTTGATTTATCAAAGGAAATACAAATGTGTATCAAAACAAAATTATTTGTATTCCTCTTCTCTTTTTAAGAGTGTGTGTGTGTGTGTAATATACGTAACGTACTAAGTAAAATAAATGTATTTATTGTGTTATTGTGTGATGAAAAACAATTTACACAAAACGTTTTCAGTTACCACTCTTAATATTTTTCCCAGAAAAAAAAAATTAAGAAGTAGAAGACTATATAAGATATGTACACAAACGAAATCTTCAAAAGAAAAACTAATTTTCTTAAAGTACAACCAAATGCATGTTAATTTTTCTTTTAAGTTTAAAAAAAAAAACCTAAAAAACACAAAACAACATAAATAAATAAATAAAAAAAAATTCTACGTTTTGTATTTATAAGGAAATTGAAGAAAAACACAAAAGAATATTTTTATACATCTCTCAAAGCTAAATTAAATAAATTAAAAAAAACAAAACTTTTTCTTTTTTGTGTTTTATGTCTTTTTGAATTTTATATATCCATATATAAATATAAAATATATTAATGCATTTAAGCTTTTCATATACATATATATAGATATATTTATAAATAAATAATACAGATAGAAACCCTTAAAATATTTTATATAGATCAAAAAATTTTGTATTTTTATATGTATCCGAGTATGTATACAAAATGCATGTACCCAAATTTAAAATACTTTATAATTAAACAAAGTTCAGTAATATATAATTAGCATATCATCATATAGTCAAACCATAAAGTAATGTAATATGAAATTCGCAAATAAAATATTTTCAACAGAATGCTAAACCTCTTATGATACGTAATCCTTTTTATCAATACCAATAATAATGTATATATAAGAAATACATTATTCCAAGTAGTTATAATTAAATAAATTTTAAAACAATTTTTTTTTTTAAATAATAAACATAACTAAAGCATAAATAATAATAACAAGAATAAGAATATCAGATACTTCAAAAGATTTTTTTTTTGTTTTTAATTATATTCAAATCATTTTTATTTCGATTTTTTTTTTATTATTATTAAAATAACACGAACACAAATTTATATAATTATAATTGGATTATATAAGAGAAATTTACTTTATATATATTTATTATTATAAACAATAGATTTTTATGAATTATGGTAATTAAAGAATATAATACTGGGTACATATACCAATAATAATTTAAATGTAGGTTGAGTTGAGTGTTTTTATGTTATTTAAATATATAACATAATGCTGCTATCAAATGTTATTTTATTACACAACTTAAATTATTTTGTAATCTGATACGATAATAATCCATTACAAATTATTTTTTGAGTGCGTAATAATGCCACGATGCTTGAAAGGATTATTCACTTTGTGCTCAATCTGGTTAATAGCAAATCAGTTAAATTTTCCACTTTCTAAAATATTTTCGGATTCTTTACAAATTTTGCAGAATGCTAAATTTATTTTAAAAAAAATTATTAATTTGAAGCGTGTGAAGTTTCTAATAAACTCGTATAGAAACGAATATAAACGGTTCCAATTAGAACAAAAAAACTAATTGAATGAAAATCCCATTGGATCCCAATAGGAATAAATATGTGTTGATAGTCGTATTTTTTAATTCAAATGTTTTCTTATTGGAATGAAGTTCTGGAGAAGAATTTTCTCGTTTTTTCAGTGAAATCCAAATGAATTTAATTTTTTATCAATAAATAAGATACATTTAATGTTAAACTACACATTTTAATTCACTATTATCGAAATAAAATCAAATTTAACTTTATTTTTCAATGTTCTGGATAAAACATTAATTTTTTCAATTATTGTATTTTACAAGACGAACATTGGTCCTTCAAGCCGGATCTTTCGATATCACAAAAATATATTGGATTACGGTTGTTGGCGACAAGAACAGCGTGTGTTTAGACCCCCTTGAAGTTATCCCATGATTTCATCCCATGATTTTTTTAAATTACCTCTGGCAACACTAGTGTAAATAGTCCATCCCATACTTTTTAAAAATACATATAAAATTTGTATAGTTGTTTCATCCCAGGATTTTTTACATTTATACTATCCCACACTTTTTCGTCTACAAAAAAAATATGTACATATGTGTACAGTTAGTACCAAAATACTCATCCCATACTTTTTTAATATGTAAAATTTATTTGGTGGAATATAAATTGTTATGTGCAAGTCTTTTTAAGGACGGCTAATTTCTCATTGCGATAAGGTTCAAGACCCTGTTAGTAACCATTACGCCAGCTTTAATTATTTTGTGACCGTTGGAATTCCCGCAATATAAATAAATGTGGCGCCTTTGCCTTATAATTTCAAAGTAAAGCAAAATCGAAAAAAAATTCGTATGGCCAAGCTTTTATAGGGTCGGCTCTTTTCTCATATTGATTGAGTTTGGGATCTTGTTGACCACCACTGTGCCAGTGTTGATATTGTTTTGACCGTTGGAATTTCCGCAATTTTAATAAATGTGGTGCCTTTGCCAACTTTTCTATGAAAGCTACAACTAAAAAATAACGTTTGGCCAAGCTTTATAGGGCCGGCGTTTTTCTCATATTGATTGAGTTTGGGTCCTTGTTGACCACCACTGTGC
The DNA here is from genome assembly GCA_951394425.1 of Tipula unca. Taxonomy (NCBI): domain Eukaryota; kingdom Metazoa; phylum Arthropoda; class Insecta; order Diptera; family Tipulidae; genus Tipula; species Tipula unca. Next base: position 103,991,359 of record OX596382.1, on the reverse strand, counting down.
CAGCGTTGATGATTTTTTGACCATTTTTTTAAATTTGAGAATTATATTTCAATTTGATAAGCATTGAAATATAAATTATTATAATTATATTAGTAATTGAATTCAAAGTGCACAAAGTGAACACGTGTTATTTCTAAAAATATAAAGTTGGCGATAACGGTGTGGTAGTCGTTGTTTAAGTTAGTGAAAGATGCAAGCAAATGAATTAGTTCAAAAACGTGGTCGCATTTTAGGTGCTTTGACCAAACTTAACTCATTTGCTGTTGCAATTAATACTGATGCGACACTTGAAGAGATTGAAGTTCGCTTAACGAGGCTACAGGAATATTTTAAAGAGATTACAGCAATTGAAAACAGCTTGCTCTTAATTCTCGATCAAATCTCAAAATACGATGAATTTGAATTAAAATATTTTAAATTCAAGGCAATTTTTATTCGAGAAATTTGTCAACGTGAAATTGTTGAGACTCCTCAGCACTCCAACACTGATTTTCTCAATAAAACCATAGATAATTTATGTGGTCAGCAACGTCATTTTTTTGAGGGTCAAGGAAAACACGTTGACTCAAATGAATCAAGATGTTAAGTTGCCACGTGTTGTTATCGAACCATTCTCGGGAACTTATAGTCAATGGCCATCTTTCAAGGATCTTTACAAATCCTCCGTTCACTTAAATGTTTCAGCATTATCAAATTCTCACAAACTTCAATTGCTGAAAGAATTTTATCGAGGAGAAGCTGCCGACCTGATCCATTACATTCCGATCACTGATCTTAACTACGAAGAAGCTTGGGAGAACCTACAGGCTATAAGCAGATGTGTCTGATGGCGTGGTTCGTGAGTTAAACTGCCTAGGTTCGCAATACGAGAAACGTGACGCATGGTTGATTTATTTAATTATGGACAAACTTGATGTGCAGTCTAAGGAAATGGGCGAAATATTCAGTAGAGATGGAATCACCTTCCTTCGAAGAATTTTTAAAATTCCTGGATAAAAGATGTGATGTGTTTGAATCTTGTTTATCAACTAAGATCTCAATTTCTAAACAATCACCTCCATCGAAGATATCAACTAGGTTTAATTTGCACACAACCACCGAAAAGTTCATGTGTCCATTTTGTAATAAAAATAACCATGGACTCTACAAATGTTTCAAGTATAAAAAATTAACTGTCTCAAATCGCATTAAGATCGCAAATGACTTTCAACTTTACTTACATTGTTTGCCACGAAACCATTCAGCGACTGAATGTTCATCCAGTTTCTCTTGTCAAAGTTGTGGTCAACGACACAATTCAGTTCCATGGAAATTCATCACACGCTACTAACCAAGCCAACTTTAATACTCTTCATTCAACGGTTGATTCTCAATTACCAATTGTCGAATGTCTTAAGGCCCCCATCAACAATAGTTCATCCAATCAGCATCTTCAATTAATAACATGGACAATCATCCAATTCCATCTCCAGTTTCGAGTAACACTTCACAACAAATTACACCAAAACCAGATTTCCTCAATCAATGCAATTGTGTCATCTGATTCTACTATTAACGTTTCGAACTCCTATTCTTCTGAGGTCATGGCTTTCAGAGTTTCTAACCCTTCTCTGACCTTGCTACCAACGGCCTTAATCATGGTTCAGGACTGCAGAAGACCTTATCAGAAGTTCCGTGCGTTATAAGATTCCTGAACGTTCCGTGCGTTATAAGACTACTGATCTACCTGCGGTCACAGTGAAGTTAACCAAACACGAAAATGTTCAGTAATTACACTGAACAAATTGTAGAATAGTCTATACCCTGTAATCAGGCCGAGAGCATCCCACGCACCAATACCCCGCAGGCGAAAAACAGCAGTAGGGGCAGAAATAAGATTCCCTGCAGAGCAAGTATAGAAGACGAAGACATAGCACCAGTCATAGCTCGACAAGCCATACCTTGTATGCTATTAAGCTTTGCAATAACAGAACTTGATTGAACCACAGGCCACCAAACAACAGACGCGTACGTGGAACGTGCAATCACTTAGACAACCAGGAGCGTTAGAGGGCCTAATCGCGTGTATGAAAGAGTATCGGCTGGAACTCGTTGCTCTTCAAGAAACTCGCTGGCCTAAAAGTGGAGACCATGTGTCCTAGGGCTATACGTTGCTTTACAGTGGATATGGCCTCGGAAATCTTGGAGCTGGATTTTTTCTGAAAAGAAACCATATAAGGATCTTGTCAGGGACATTATTACTTTTATAACATTAAGGGAGCTAATTACCAGTCTGACAGCGTAAACTCTGTCTGGGAGGTACTGAAAACTTCGGTTGTCAGTGCTGATCAACAGACTTTAGGTATAGTAAACGTCAGACCAAAGAATGATTGGTTTGATGACGAGTGTCATCTTGCAGTTGAGCAACAAAATATAGCCCATAATGAAGTGAAATAACGTCTCACAATCGCGAGGAAAAACAAGGCTGCTCTTGCAAGGAGGGCAGCTAAGCGGATTTGTAGACGGAAGAAGCAAGAATGGTTGAGGGCCGAGGTTCTGAAAGTACAACAACTCAGCAATGAGCGCAGTTCTCGGAATTTCTTTAAATAAATTACTGGACTGTACCATACTTTCAGGCCTACGTCAACTGCCATTCGAGACAGGGATGGAAACCTCTGTGCCAAAATCGACGCAGTACTTGATGCATGGGGCGGACACTTTACTGAGCTGCTTGATGTTCATCATGCGTCACAGACTGTTGTTAAACAACCTCTAAGACAGTCTGCGGAGGTTTGAACTGAGGAGCCATCCCAGGAGGAATTCACTAAGGCCATTCAGAGATTCAAAAGAAATCGCTCACCTGGAGTGGACTGCATTAATTCGGAGCTCTTGACATTCGGAGGGAATATTTTGTGGAACTGTCTTTTCAACCTAACTCGATTAGTACGGCGAACCGAAGTTATGCCTGACGAATGGAAACTGGCCGCGTTATGCCCTATCTTCAAGAAGGGAGACCGCTTGAAGTGTGAGATTTATCGCGGTATAGCTCTTCTTTGCACATAAAACAAGTTACTGTCATACAATACTTGATTCGCTTGTACAGTTTTCAGCTTCAGTTGGACTTCAGATCAATGAGTTCAAAACGAAATACCTGATCTCTGGTTTTAGGGACAATGGCACACCAGATTTTAGTAGTGGTCACCATACAGGAGATTCAAATATTTGGGTTCTCTTCTCACTCACGATAACAGTGTGGGTGAGGATATTAAAGTGCGGCTGGCAGCTGGCAGTCGTTCTTTGTATCCTCTATAAAAATATTTTAAAATTAAAATTAGATGGATTTTATTCCAGCACTCAATACCACTACTGGGCCCAAGGTGCAATGATATGTATCCTCTAAGGCCACTGCTGAAATCTAAGCACTTATCAAGTGCCGTGAAACTGAAGCTTTACAAAGCGTTGATCAGGCCCGTTGTTATGTTTGGATGTGAAAGTTGGGCGCTGACGGTTGAGTACGAGAGTTGGCTCCTTACATTTGTGAGAAGAATCATGCGTGTGATTTACAGCCCAAAACACGAAATAGATGGTACATACCGAGCTCTGTACAATTTCGAGATCAGAGATCTGATGAAGATCCCCGATATTGTATATGAAGTTAGATCTCAGCGAGTACGCTGGCTCGGTCACGTTCTGCGTGCTTATTCGGAACGAATTGTGCAGCGATCTCTGAAAGAAGTCACCATATGGTAGGCGCAGAGGTCGTTGCAGGCGACGATGGCTCCACGATGTACAGAACGACTTGGCCTCTTCAGATTGTCTTAGACAGTTGTAGACTATGCTCAGGATCGAAACCGTTGGAGCCTAATATTTGACTCAGTAAGGGGCCAGTAATGGCCTTCAAAACTGTTCATTACTTTATCTGAATATATAGACGAATATACGTGGGCATCTGCTAGGATCGTTCAAAATTACGTATTTGCTAAATGGTATTAAAAAATTGTAAAATTCATCAGAATTTAATTTCTTTGACCACAAAGATTTTAAAACTAAACTTGGGAGCAACGGCCAAAATTTTTAAAATTCAGTTAACATCATGTTATTTTTAAATTCCGTTAAAATAGTAATAAAGTTCTCAGTAATTTAGTGCGTTGAATTTAGAAGCGTTGGACCACAAAAATTGTAATTGGTCTAAACTAAAAATTAGAAAAATTCGGTTACAATCACGCAACGTGAAAATCTAATCGCTCTATGTAATTTAATTCCTTTATGAACACAAAGGTTGCAGTGAGTCTAAGCTATGTAAATATTTCTTCGAGAGCCTGTAATCATCTGTTGAATCAGCGACACAAAACTTTCAATAATGGTAAGAACGCAGGATTCTCTTTGTGGCGATTGTCTGGAAAAAGTGAGTGGCTGCTTGCACTTACACTACATTTGCAGCTGTTAGATCAGTTATTATCCATTTCTTTGTTCAAACTTTTACAGGTTACAGTGCACTCCTGTAGTTTAGGACATATCTTCTAGCTTTGCTCCATGGGCCCTTTGTGGCGTTGAATGCGGAACCTCAGTAGGTTCCAACCATTTTAATAAATAGAAAAAATGTCCAAACCATCGCTGCAGGCAGATTTTATACAAAGCTTAATTTTGCGCAAACATCACAATCATTGATTTTATGACCACAACGATTTTGTAAAATTAATCTTTCTCAGCTTTGTTATGTATACAACATCTTATATTCGTTAAACTTTATAGACTGCTTTTGTCAGAGGAACAACAAAAAGCAATTAATCGCTTGGCACACTAGAAGGCCGCAGTTTCAGGGGTCCACTAATGTTTTGTTACAATGAAAATATTGGATCTTCAAAATGATATTTTAAAACCTCCACACCAGATACGAATCGAAAGCATATCCACCACCAAATATTGTATTAAAATAAATTTAAATTTTTCTGGGGACGCTGCTCTGCTTAACTTTGTACATTCCGATCCTAAACAAACAATTTTCCCCATTTTGCAGCTTGCTCTTTGGCAATGAGTCTCGAATTATTTTATTTATTTTATTGCTGTAAGTTGCCTAACGTTTGAGGACCCAAAGTATTGTTTTGTCATTGACAAAAAAACAGCTAAAACTTTTGGTTGCGATTATTTTGGGACATGTACGTTTTAAGCTACATTTCGAACATATCAGTTAAACTCAGAATGTTATATTTGAGAATTGTCCTAAGGAGGATGGTAATTGATTGCACTTCGTTTGAGAAGTGTCCTTCGGCTCTCCACTTTTCAAAAATGTTCGATTTTAGGTATATAAAGTGCGGGTTCTTCATATCGTGTGCTCTCAATGCCTATTTAATGGTAAAAGTTTCGATAGAAGTTACCAATTTGTCAATAAAATATACAATTTTATTTTAACTTAAATTTTAAAATAATAAACTGTAGACGTAATATTTAATTTAAATCTATAGTTTACATTTAAATAAAAAAAAATTTGCCGGGCGTACGTATACATACATATATAAAATATATTACTCGTATTAAAAACTATTAAATCAAAAAATCGACATGTCCATAATGAAATATTGGTTCTTGTTATTTAATTGAAATTTATATATACGGTTGCATGTACATATTATGTATCTATGTACATATATACATACATGTTATATATCGCATATGTGAAAAACAAAAAATCAAATATATAAACTGTTAACTCATCATTCCAATCATTCCGCAGAGAAAAATCCTTTTTTTTCAATCACAACACACATAGCTCTAACACTGGGAAAAAATCAACCGACGCGAAGAGAGAATCAACATAAAAATCATCAACATCGTGATGAATATCAACATCATCCATGTTGATGGGGGTGTTCCGATTTAAAAATGGTTGTCAATAGAAACACATTGGAAAGATATAAAAATATTTTTTTTTTTTGTGAATTTTATTTTTCCAACTTTATGTTATTATTTTTCATTTTTCCCATCTATGTTTTGTATTTTTTAATGAAATATATCTATATTATGTATGTATGTACTATATGTAGAGACAGAATATATATAGATACGGGGCAACGAGCGGAAATATGTACAGGGAGTACGAGATAAATGTATATATACATTGCTATAGGTACACGGTGGAGGAGAAAGCAAGTAAATAACATAAAATATATCGTTGAGGAAATTTAATTGAAAATTTTTGATTTTCTCTATTTTTTTTTTAAATATTTTTTAATTAATTAGTTTGCATTTATAAAATGCAGTGCTATAACGCATTATGAAAAAAAATACTTTGTATTATTAAATATATACGTTGCCATGGTTGGTATACATTTGTACAGTATTGTGCAAAAAGATCCGCACAGTTTGAATACCTATAGAAAAATTTCTCAGAAAGAAGTTAAATTTTATAGCGTTTATAAACAATATTTAATATAAATACACGTTCTATATCACATTTGATCTAATTATATTCCAATGTAAAGTAGAAATTTAAACATTGAGTCACATTAAAAAAAAAATTAGGGCGTTCTTTTTATTTCAGAATAACCATTGATATAGATTACGTACCAAACCAATTTATATTTTATTATTTTATTATAAAACATAATCTATAAACATCCTGAAGTACGTTTCATTTTAAAATAATAAATTAACAGCAACGTCCTAATTTTTATTTTTATTCATTTTTAATTAAATATATTTTCATGTATCTTTTTTCCTATAATTTGTATCAAAATGGTAATAAAAAAAATTAAACATAATGTTAATCAATTTTAGGGCCTTTGTTATAAAAGCTCAAATTACCAAATATTAGGTCAGCAGGACGAATGATTACAAACCACTTTTTAATTAATACTTGTTAGAATTTACCGAAGCGCTAAATTTTTGCTTCTCATCTTTGTTCAGATAACTTCCAATTAAATTTTAAAGATAAAAACTAGGGCGTTTCTTTCGGTCTCATAACCAGTCAGGTAAAAAATAACAAATGACGGTAATTGTAACTCAGTATAGCAGCCCGAATATACGGCTCACCGACCACATGCGACCACATGGTTCAGACTGGCTGAGATATAGTTCGGGCTGCAGAAAATAACTACGCACAAAACGCGCTTCATGCACACCTTGTCAGCCCTCTCGCCAGAGATATGTGAAGTAAAATCCGATTTCTTTATGAATCCACCAACAACCGACCAATGCAAAACGGTAAAAGGAACACTACTACAGTGGTTAGCGCCTTCAAGTGAGGGCCAGTTAGAGTAATCGCTGATCAGCTAACCAGCATTTGAAGAATTCCCCGTTTTCTAGAAGCCGCATCACGTGGGCGGTAACTTCCCTCGCAAAATAGCTCCCTCAGTCCTATAGCAACGAGAAGCACGGGCAACTATATAACACGTTAGAAACAATCGACGTCTTCTGTGAATCGTTCGACCATTGAAACCGATTTTCTCAGCAAAGTCGGACTGCTTGTCGATGTTAAACACAAACGCCTGATTGAACTCACCAACATCGATCCGTTTCAACATCGATAACAACTACGGCAGTCTGCTCAAGCAATATCTACTTCTCTCAGAGCCGAACTACAAACTGCCGGTCCGACACAACATGGTACATAACATCACTACGGAAAGCCATCTTCCAGTGTCAAGACCACGCAGGCAAGAACCGTTGCATCACAAAGCTGCACAAGCAGAATTTCAGCACTTGTTGTGGAATTAGAAATTTGTCGAACATCGACATCTTCCGTCTCTTATCCGCTACACATTGTCAACAAGAAAGATCTCGATTGGAGGCCATGTGAGACTATCAGTGTTTAAACACGGTTACGATACCGGATCGCCACTCGATAGGTTTTACCGCTTCTTGAACGAAGTTATTCGAGAACACGATTTCATTTTCATCTACATTGACGACATTCTTGTGGTATCGCAAACTGAGGAACATAAGGAATCAAATGGAGTCTTCGGCGCATCCTGTTTATGCCTGCACAAGAACAAATCATTGCCATTAATGAATTCCCAGCTCCAACTTCAATCAAGAGGACATTCAGCGATTCACGGGCATGGTTAACTACTACCACAGATTCATACAAAAGTTCGATCAAATACTCACACCAATTCACAGCCACCTGGTAGTACTACTACCTAGCCCCTGGGATTTTTCTCAAAGATGCTCTCGGATGCCGAAAACCACAATTCTGCATTCGATGGGGAATAACTCGCAATATAGCTACAAATCAATCACTTCAGATATTTTCTTTAGAGTCAGGACTTTACCATCTACACCGACCATAAACCTCTGACAAGAGCAATTCAGTCTAAAACTGAATGCAATCCAAGGCAAGCACGCCAGTTGAATTATATTAGTCAAGTCACCACGGATATTCAGCAGGTCTAAGGTACCGACAACGTTGTTGCGGATACACTTTTGCGTACAGCAACGAATGAAACGGCAACAGTCGAGACTCATTTCGACTGCAACAAAATCGCACTAGAGCTAAAAGTAGACTTGGAACTTCAGAAATTACTTTCTGGTTCCGCTTGCCACACTTTAGTTTATCACTGAAACTAGCTTTTTAAACTACTTGGGCTAGACGACACGCTGCTCGGTGTCCGCGCAACTCGAAAATTGATTACTGCTCGTTACTTTTGGCCCAATAAATACAATGATGTGACCCATTGGGCACAATCTTGTTTACCCTGCCAACAATCAATAGTCCAACGGCACAAAAAAAACGCCCCGTGTACAGTTCCACCTAGTTGATTTGAGCATATTCATTTAGATGGCCAGAAGCGAACTGCATGACCAACATGTCTATGCAGCAACCATTGCCACCACATTCGCTCAAAACTATGAATCACGATTTGGCGTTCCACATGGCATCAAGGAACCCAGTTTAAGTCGAAGCTTTTCTCGGAGATAAAGAAACTCCTCGGCTCCGCATCGGATACGTACAACGGCTAACCATCCGCAAGCCAAAGGAATGGGCAAATGGTTTCACCATCAGCTCAAAGCTGCTCTCAAGGCGCGCGATGCACCATGCATTGCAGTACCGAAGTATCAATCGTTCTACTTGGTATTCGAGCAACGATTAAAGAAGACCTGATGTGGTTGGTGAGTTTTTCATCCAAATCTTGTTCCCACGACAACAAGACCAACAAAGCAAAATAACCAAATGCGATTACGTCTTTGTTGACGTCTTATATCCTATATAACCAACTATAAACAGTCACGAGAGATCTACAAACAACAGACTCAGCAAAAAATAGATTTGTTTCAAAGCACAACATGTCAGATCCAACAACAACAAATTTACCAAGACTTTCCACCAGACAGTTCCAACAATGTGGGAAGTCCTTGCGAAGCAATCAAAAACAACAATGGTTGTTATTCGGCAATACAATCTGGCGGTCAAACACGCAAATATAAAGCACAGTATGTTAAACTACGTTTATGCTATAGATTAATAGCCGACGCAGAACAACTAGTAGAAGCTGAGAGTAGCCACGATCAACTCCAACACAAACTGCACCAACTCAATGCCAGGATGACACGGATCCAACAGCTTCACGAAGAACTATTAGTGGATGCCACTCCAGAGGAAGAAGCCTCGCTGCTCTATTTTATAGCCTAACTACGAGATACTGCGACCCAAAATCACCAAGCAACTTCACAACAACCAACCAAAATCAAGGAGCCTAGAACAACACGAGGTCAAACTGAGACTAATTGAAATCCCACACTTCCATGGCGACCCCTAAAATGGGCGTCTTTTTGCGATCTATTTAGAAGGATAGTTCACGAAAACAACAATATAAGTGAAACAACAATATAAGTGAAAGCTACGGTTCTGGGAAGTGCGGGCTGAATTATAAGCCACCTTGAGGCTACGGGTGATAGTTATAATGAAGCTATTGGTAATCCGATACCAAAATAAAAGGCATCTGGTGTCCAATCATGTTAACGAGATGCTGAATTTTCCAGTAATACACTCAGAATCAGCAGCCGCAATAAAAACGTTGCATGATTTATTAATCGAAAGTTTACATGCCATTGAAAACTTAGGCATAGTCACAGTTTCATGGAATTACATCATAATTCCAATTATGATGAAAAAACTGGACAACGAAACAACCAAGCTATATGAGATGTCAATATCGGAAAACTTTCTCAGTTTTTTAGAGCGAAGGTTCCAAACTTTAGAACCGGCAAAAGCAAAACCCATAGGACGCAGTTCTGGAGCATCTACTCCACATATAGTCCGAGTCAACACATGTCGTACATCACAACCCTCAAAGAGCTGTATATTGTGTAAATAGGAACATGATTTAACAGATTGTATAATATTCCACCAACAGTCGCTCAGACCCAGCTTTGCCACATGTGTCTGATGGAGAACCACATAAACTGCCCATATTCTATCCAATGTTTAGTATGCAAGGGAATCCACAACACGTTACTGCACTCCAATAATCACCTGCAACAAACGATGCTTTCCACAATGGAGGATGAAACTTCAAAAATGGAGGCAGGCGAGAACTGCTTAATGACAACTCATTTCATGAACAAGGACGAAAATGCAACAGGCACCTTATTGGCCACGGCAATGGTCCAAGATCAGAATGGGAAACAACAATCCACCTTAATACGGATGCTAGTAGATGCTGACTCACAAATTTCATTTATCACAGAGAAACCGTCCAAATGAATCAATCTACCAATAAAAAGACATACGTAGAGATAGGTGGCATTAATGATAGCGAAATCACAACTGCCACAATATTAGTCACGTTTCGCGTAGAACCTCGTTTCTCATCTAATTTCTCCATGGAGATGAACGCTTTGATCTTACCGAGTATAACACGGTCCTTGCCTGAACAAACTTTCGACAGCATAAATTGGAGGCATCTTATTAATCTGATGTGGGCCGATCCGAATTATAATCAACCAATTAAAATCGATATGTTATTGGGCGCTGATTAATATTCAAATTAATTGATGATTAATTGATGAGGTTGTTAAAGGACACCAAAAAGAACCAATCGCCAAACAGACAGAGCTAGAATGGGTTATATTAGGAAACACTTCCAACAAAACACCATCCAAAATCGAGTCAGTGGTTACACTGACGGACATCGACACACAACTAAAGAAGTTTTGGGAAATAGAAGAACTATAGCCACTTGAAGAACTATAGAACTATAAACTTGCTACAAACTGGAGGTTTCAACCTGAGAAAATGGGCATACGTTCAAATCATTCCCAACTACTAGAAGGTGTCGATTCAGGCTCTAGAGTATTTGAACCTATTATATTTAATGATAAATCCATAAAAACATTAGGATTAATTTGGAATTCAGCCAGTGATACGTTTTAATTCAAGGTGCACCTCACCAACAAAACTGCAAAAATGACCACATGAAAAATGTTGTGCGAGTCATCTAAACTATTCGATCTACTAGGATGGCTGTCTCCAACCTTGATACAAGCAAAAATCTTAATGCAAACCCTATGGATCTCTGGCAAATTCGATACATCTACACCAGGAGAATTACACTGAGTTTGTAATGCTTCAGAAGCGGCATACGCAGCAGTGGCATACTTCTATGACAGAATATCAAACAAAGCAACATTATTAATATCAAAAACCTGATTAGCACCAATAAAAACCAAATTAACATTACCAAAGCTAGAGTTATGCGGAGCAAGTTTACTTGCAAGCTTACTGAACAAGGTGCAACAAGATATGATGTTTGATCAACCACTAACATATTTTTGGACAGATTCAATGATAGTGTTAGGATGGGTGAAGAGTAAGCCCCAGTGGTTTTATGTCAAATCAGCCGAAAACCACGCGGATTGTGCATACAGTAGTATCGAAGCCACCCTATTAATCACGCACAAATTGTGGTGGAACGGTCCTCAGATTGTCTTTGAGAAAGCAAATGAACGAACGCCAATGATAATCGAGGAGACACCAGATCAATTGGAATTTAAACCATGCATATTATGAGCTACTACGATAATATCAGAGAACACTTTTGATCAATTATATCTGAAATTCTCCAGTTTCAATACCATAAAAAGGATCATGGAATACGTTTTGAGATTCATAAAAAAAAAGTAGAAAGTTGAATAAATCATAAACAACCTCGCCAGCTGCAAAAGAAATGCAAGATGATACAAAAGTTTTAATCCAATTAGCACAAACCAAGCACTTCAAGAACGAGATAAGTGATATCAGGAACGAAAAAGAAGTAGCAAGTAACTGTAAAATTAAGTCATTAGCCCCATTCTTGCATGAAGGGATTCTGCGACTTGGTGGACGATTTCAACAATCAACCGCTTGGACGTATAATGACAAACATCCGATGATCATTCCAAAAGATATTCCATTAACCAACCTTTTGATTAGAGCAGCACATGAACACACTTTGCACATGGTCGAAATGAAATACGACGTTTCATATCCACATGTGTAAAATGTCATCGCTTCAACTCCAAGCCTATATCACAAATTATGGGAAACTTGCCAGAAGAAATTTGCCTGGACGAAAAATTTTAAAAACTGGAGTTTACTACGCGGGACCTCTATTGATTCGAACAACAAAGGGTAGAGGACACAAAGCTCACACGAGATATCTCTCAATATTCGTGTGCATGACAAGAAAAGCGATACACATTGAACCATAGTCAGCGATCTTACCACCGATCCATTCATTGCCGCATATAAACGATTCACATCACGTATAGAGGATTGTGAAGCGATCTATATGCCTGAGTATGCCAATACTCAGCTCAAAGGTGAATTAAAATGAGTACTACAGAAACGAGAAAAAAAATTTGGAATTTATTGGCAAACAACGGAACTACCTGGCATCTTTTTCCTGCTGTCTCTCCTCATTGATCTCTGTATCTCCCCACTTGATAAAAGTAATTGGAAAAGCAACACTTACCTTTGAAGAACTGTTCACAGTAACCTCACAGGTTGGTTCAACATATGTTGACATAAGTTTAAACTAAATCGAAGAAGGCTAGTTTTTTCTGAAATTTTTCAGCAAAGGGGTACCCCTTAGTGTTTTAAAAAAAAAAAAAAAAAAAAAAAAAAACGTTTCAGTAATTTTGCGTGATGGGTTCTCGTCAGAGAAAATTGAAATTTTTAACAGAAGCTGCATTCTACCAATTTGAAAAGAGAAATTTGGAGGAAGAAATAAAATTAAATGCCACAAATTTAACTTCCTTCAAGTAACTTGTAGTAACACCGACTGGACGACGTTAAGTTACAAGGTCTAGAGCATGTCTGTACCAAGCTTAAACTTAATCGAAGAAGGTTCTTTTTTCCTGAAATTTTTCAGCAAAGGGGTACCTCTTTGTGTTTTTCAAAAAAAAAAAAAAATCGTTTCAGTATTTTTGCGTGTTGATTTCTCGTCAGAGAAAAATGAAAATTTGAACAGAAGCTGAATTCTACCAATTTGAAGAAATTAGAGAAATTAAATTAAAAAAGTTTCGCTTAAGGACTTTAAAACTCATGGTTCCGCAACCAAAGCCAATGCGTCTATCGACTTAACCTCAGATGTTCAGTCTCATTACTGTTATACCAATCTTTTATACTTTTTTATACGCCATTTTGTAAGAGAAACCCGTAAATTTTAACAGAGGCTTGCTTAAATTCAAGGCCTCTAACTGCAATTACATCAGATCCATCAGATGTTACGTTTTTGACCCCTAACACCTGTGCAAATTGACGAATTGGAATAATTCAATTACCTACTTTTAAATTTATATAGGTATATAGACAAAATAAAAATAAAACGGAAATACCCAATTTTCAAAAAAAAAATGTTGAACTTGAAACACAATTTCAAAAAATAAAAGTTAAAAGTTTTATTTTAAAAATAAAATCCTACATTGCTCATACATAATTACCAATTAGCATTCTATTATGCATAATATAATGTTTAAAATTGTACAATGAAATAAGCTTTTTTTTTTAAATATTATTATCGTTTTAACCTTATATTACACAGTTACAACAAAAGAAGTATAAAATGTCGACAAAATAATAAAAAACACAACTTTGGACAAATGTACCGTTATAATTTATTTACTCTATTTTAAAGTATATAAAAAGCTTCGTAATAATCAAAAACAGGATGTATTTTTCGTTTGGTCTTTCACATAAATTTATTTTTGTATTTTTTTGCCTATATATACGATATATCTTTTTATATTCAATAAAAGTAAAGTTATTGTAGTGCTTCCTTTTCCTGTTTATTCTTGCTGTTAAAATAAAAAAAAATCGACTACACACTATACTCCATAGTATGTAGTAGGATAGTAGAGCACCGCATCGTACATATACCACCCAGGAAAATGAGTTAAAATTTATACTTTGCAATATATACATTTATGAAGGGAAACACGAGGAAATTTTTTATCAATAAACTTTAATTTATTAATTTTTTGTTGTTGTAAAAAATAAATTTTTTTTCTTATGTACAAGTACTTACATTTTACACTGTGCGCCACAATAAAAACTGATTAATTTTTATGGCTCTTGTTTATAGTGTTGTGATCGATAATTACCCGGGAAAACAATACTTCTTGAACTATATACTTAGTAGTTTATATATATAACTATATGGTGTGTGGATGAAAGTTTATTTAAATGTATATTTAAAAGGATTAGAGCGTGATGTTGAAAGCTCTAATTAGTTTTATAAAAAATATTATTATTTTGAAGAGTTTATTAATTTGTTCTTGTTTTTTTCGTTTTATGTTCACGGTTAAACGTGTAAAAGCTTTCGTCGAAATAAAAAGGAACAAAATGTTTTCTGTTTGCGGAACAGTGTTTTTCCGTTTTTCCAAAGAAATACGTTAAATGAAAAATACATTTGATTGTGTTTGCTTTTTGCTTTTTTTTGATGGAAAACAAAATTTATAATTAACAAAGTGTCAAGTGGTTTCTTAGAAATCATTTCATTTGATATTAAATTTTATTTCTATGGAAAATCAAGCTTTAGGATAAAATCATTAAAATTGTATACACATTAAAGCGCACACATCTCATTCTGTTCGGATATTGCCTGATATTCGGAAAATTAAATATGTGATTAAGGTGTGAATGTGAACTGAACTAGCCATAAAAGCTTTCATTTAACACATAATGTCGTCGTCTCCAGGTCCTCGTTCGTTATGAATGGGTGGGCAAAAGTGACCTAGGTGTGGGGCACGCTAAATGACGGTAGATGGGCCGGATTAAGGTGTTACGCGACCCGTGCCAACAAACTACCAGGCTGGGGGCCCATTTAACAAACCCCAGTCGCAAATGGAGCCGTCTGGATACTGGCCACCTCCAGTTGTTAATAGCTTTACCTGCGTAAACCTATCTCTGCGCAGGTGGACCAATTTTCTCAGACACTCGAGTAACCATAATGTTTAAAAATAATAAAAACACCAACAAAACCGAGACTGGCACTCTGCAAAGGCCGGAAGCAACAGGAGAGAGCTCAAACCGTAAAGGTGGGGCTCCCTCAAAAACATCAAGGGCGACTCCAGGGCACCAAAGCCAGGGACTAGCAGAACATAAGGGAAATCTAGCGCTGCCGAAGGAGGATCGACTAACGTCCCTCCGTCAAAGTAGTGCTACAGGAATAGACGTTCGGCGTTCAGAATTCTGACTAGGTGAGAGGCAGCTCACGGCTGAGCAAAGGGAATCTATGGGTTGCGCCAGGAAAACGGTTGGCAGCGATAGCTCGGAGAGGGACCATGTGTTGAAAATACAGCGGTCCCAGGGTGAGGTAGAATCTGTCGACACAAAACGGGCCAAATTGCAAGCGGAGAAGGAAACTCCACACAAGGTTATACCGAAACACAAGTGTTTCTGCGACATTGTGAAGGAGCGTGTTTTGGTGTTAGCAGTCATTGACAGGTGTCATGAAGACGGGAGCATAACCATGGAAAAATGGAAATTAATGTAGACTGCACTAAACTCCATTTTTCTCAAAGTTCTAGGTTAGAATCCAGGACCCGCTCCATCGTGCAGAGATGCGGGATGATACCAAGGGCTTTACAGGCAGGCTGTAGCGGGAGTGGGGGAGGGGTGGCAAGGCGCGAGGCTGGCGGCTGTAGGCAAGGAATAGAATCCTATCAGGCAAAAACCGCGCGTTTGGCTACCAACCGAACCGGCTACCCCAGAAAAGATCCTGGAAATAATTAGGATCAGTAATTCTAATCTTCCGACAGGGAATTGGAAGATTGCGAGACAACAGGATGCCAAGCCAAGGGGGGCTCCAGAGTATTACTATGGTAGTCAATAAGGAGTCGCTGGCTCCTCTTGCCATGACTAAGGGAGTAATCGACTTCGGTTTCGGGTTGATTACTCTCAGAGACTACAAGAAAGACGATGCTGGGACACACTCAGAGGAACCTGGTGAGGATGGTAGCCCGTCCACACAAGAAACAGATGACCCAAGAGGGGAGACAGCCCAACCAATGAAGCTCTCCGAAGTGATTGCACTTGGGGATGAGATGGCTTGTCGGACTCAAGGGACGAGGGGGCTGCCAGCATCGGGGAACCAAGTGCCGTGGGAGGAGATACGAGAAAAACCGGCGACTCCAATGGAACCGACAGACACTAGCCTGCGGCCGCGGGTTGTGAAAATGGATATGTCAGGCTCAAGTTGGTGTTATGCTAAATATTACACAAATTAACCTGCACCTTGGATAAACAGCAACTGGATCTGTGGCCTTAGAATGAAGGGGTATTATCTAATATACTCAAGAAATTCGGGGAAAATCAGATACTCCATTCTTGGAAAAAATAGCTTAAACATGTTTCTACTTTCTCAATACAGCAATGGTGACATAACTGCTATCAGCTTAGAGGTTGGTGGCAGTCTAATCTGGCTGGTCTCAGCCTATATTGACCAGGACAAATAGGTTCCGCCGGATAACCTGCGGGACTTGGTTCTCGAAGCGGAAAGAAAGAAGATTGGGTTGCTCCTGATGCGAATGCGCATCACACATATTGGGGAAGCACTGATACCAACGAAAGGGGTGAGTTATTTTTTGAATACTTATTAAATACAACTTTTGGGTGTGTAATGACGGGGAAGAACCCATATTTATTACTAAAAACTGGCAGGAGGTTCTAGACGCAACCTAAGCCTCAGAAAAGATATATCCTATGGTCAAGGAATGGAGAGTGGCGGATTAGCACTCTTTTTCTGTCCATCGTTATATAACCTTTAGCTTTAACGTTTCCCCTGCTATCCGGAAAGCTTTTAGGAATCCTATAAGGACAAACTGGAGCAAGTATGAGGAAATGCTTAAAGAACTAATAACGCCGAGGGCCCCTGAGCCGCCAGCGACAGTGGAGGAGCCGAATTGCATAGTACAAATCACAATCACTAGTGCCTGCAATCGGCCCTTCAACGCTGCTTGTAAAATAGTTAAGTCCAGGGGCAAGCAAACGCCAGCAGGGTGGTCCAGGGAATTGGGGAACAACCGGAAAGCGTGTAGGATAGCCTTTAATAGAACCAAAAGTACAAGAGAGGCTCAAGATTGGGACTCTTATAAGGAGGACCTCAAAGTATACAATAAAGAATTGAGGAAGGCACAAAGTAGATCGTGAGACTCTCGTGTGATAAAATGGAAGAAGTCTTCGAGACCTCTCATTTTAGGAAGATACTGTCTACTAATCCTACCAGTCCCAGTTATTTAATTAAACCGGATGGATCTTGAACTGCTTCTAGTGAGGAATCTTTGAAACTTCTGATCGAAACCCATTTTCCAGGAAGCTTCGACGACTCAACAGAGACTAGTACTCATCGAAAAGCACATTCACTGCGCATAGAAGATATCGTAACCAAAAAACGGATCCTATGGGCACTTGAAGGTTTTAAACCTTGTAAATCGGCTGGTCCTGATCGAATTATTCCAGCGGAGATTCAGAACAACTCGTATCCCAAAGGACTTAAGATCCATAAATCTATCATTTTTTCTATTGAACATTTTGGGAAGGCTGATGGATATTTATATACGTTCAAAAATAAAGCCTAGTGACTGGGCACAGCCTCAGCATGCTTACTGTAAAGGGGAATCTGTGGGCGCAGCTCTCTACGCCCTCGTAAGTACAATTGAGAAATGAATATTCTCGCAAGAGTTTTGTATGGTGGTTCCTTGATATTGAGAGAGCCTTTAACAATGTAAAGACGGAGGCAATTCTGGAGGGATCGTCGTTCCTAGGGGTGGATTTCCCTGTAAGTGGGTTAATCAATCACATGCTGGGGAGCAAGATGGTTGATCACTCCAGCGTGTACCAGGCAGAGGTGATAGTCATTGAGGAGGTCCTGAATTGTTGAAACATAATGTGGTATCCTCGACCGATATCGAAATTTATGTGGACAGTCAAGCGGTAATCAAGTTGCTGGACTCAGTTTCTCTGACGTCTAGGGTGGCGTTGGGTTGCCACTTGTCTCTGAATGAGATGAGTGAATATTTCAACATTCAGATAGACTGGGTCTCCGGCCACTCGGACGTCAAGGAGAACTGCAGGGCGGACGAACTAGCGAGGCATAGTACAACTCTCCAACTGCTACCGGAAAGGGCAAAGTTGGGGAAGCTCATTAAGGCACTCAAGACTGTGCTTAAAAAGGAGGCAGTAGCCTCAGCGAATTAAAAGTGGACGAACACCCTCTCATGTAATGTAGCAAGGCAAGTCTGGCAAAAGCTGGACTTGAAACGCTCAAAGACACTGATCTCCCTATACGAAGACGTGAATTAAAAACGATCGTGGGGATACACACAGGACACTGCCTGCTTGGAGAACATGCGAGGAGGCTAGATCTAGAAGCAAATGACTTTTGCAGAAGCTGTATTGTCGAGGAGGAAGAGACGGTAGTCCACCTCCTATACTCATTCCCGGCTTTGACACACAAAAGACATGAATATTTGAGCAAATTCTCAATGAACTGCCTCTCTGATCTCGAAAACTGTAAGGTGCGAGACTTATCACGCTATACATAAGTAACTGAAACTGGTTCTCATATGGGCAATAGGGAAGTAATATCCTGTGGTATCACAACGGACCGTCGCTGGTCTAATTGTGCTGTAGTTGCCACTCAACCTAACCTAACCTAACCTTCATCACCTATTTTTAAAAGTTTACAATGCTTATTTAGATCTACCTTAAAAAATCAACCAAGTGGAAAACTATTTATAATTTTCCAAGACAGATTTAACACCTTTTGAAGACCTCACCGTGTATATAATGTTTCAACTGTTACAAATTTCATTTCATAATTCCAAGACGTGCGATAACATCGCTAGATATTTCTAATCATTGTGTTATTTGTAACGTCCATGAAAATTAATAGAGTTTTCGAAAATGGTTATATTAGCTGTCACCATGCCGTAATAACCATTACGATTGCAACATAAATTCGGCCCACATCGATGAGAAAACTTATACCAGATTGGAGTTAGAAACTTGATTGTTGACTACAATCCACAAAAAAACAATAATGACCAGCGATATTAAAATGAAAATGGTCTTGATTGAAATGAAGCCTATAACCGATTATCTATCTAATCGTAAGAGAACTATTTGTTGAGTGAATCGGTGTATAGCTTTTCGTCCAAATTCTAGAAAAATCTAATGTGGAATGAAACGATGAAAACTGCTGAGAATTAACACTACAAAATAATATATCATTACATGCAGATGCTGCGACGTTGCAGTAATTATGGATTAAAACCGTTATTTTGAGAATTGATTATGGGTATACTGAGAAGAAGTTACACAAAGACGAGTGAAAGATTGAGTTATGAGCTGTGATAAATTTAAAAACGACTATCCCGATCAGGTACATACTCAGTTAGACTATCGAGTTAGTCTTCGAATAGTAATCAACTATTTAGCTTTTAAGGGACCGCTGAAATGAGCGAAGGTAAAGTTGTAAGACTACAATTACATGTGAACGGGTTAAGTCGCGATCCAAAGCTTTAGTGGTGGTAGATGCTTATATAATTTCTGATGGAATTCTTCTCAAAAATATTTAAGAAAGTCGTTCCGACTGGAAATTGATCAAACCGATCAATCGAATAATAATACCAGAAATCAAATTATCTTGTAAAACTCTTAAGTTTTTGCGAAAATTAATTCTTGAGAGAAAAGGAATGAGATAGAGGACAGCCAATTTTTTTTGATGAAGATCAACAACGAATACGTGAAACACCAAGTAACCAGATTCTTGAAGTTCATGACGAGAATCGTAAAATTAAATTCGGCTCGTATAAAGTGACGAATGTAAACGAACGTCGATATACGATGTAGAAAACTTTGGAAAGATCGAGAGATCAACATATGGACAGTTGCCATTTTTTATCCCGGGATTTAAAAAAAAAATCTCATATAGCCCAAGCGTAAAACATCTATCTTTTTCGTTAATTAAAAAAACAAACAATTGGTGCCAAAATACTCATCCCAGACTTTTTAAGATGTAAAATTTATTTGGTACTATAAAAAAAAGTTCTCCTGGGCAAGTCGTTAAATGTTCGGCTCTTTTCTTTTAACCAATAAGTTAAGAACCTTGTTGGTCACCATTATGCCAGCGATGATTATTTTTTACCGTTGGACGTAAAATTAGAAAATTGAAATGAAATTGAAGAAAAAATCGTATGGCCAAGCTAAGTTAAATCGTATAGCTAAACTTAATCGCTGTAAGAAAATAGTCATCACTCCAAAAGCTTGGCCATACAATTTTTTATTTTTTAAGGCTTTGGAGCTTTTAAAGATTCGTTCGCAGAAATGCAAAGCTCTGATTGTAGTTTCAGCTTTCAAATGGCCTAGAAAGTGTCAAACTCAATCTGTATAAGAAAAAAGCTGCCCCTAGAAAGTAGCTCGGCCAAACGACGTTTTATCAATTTTAATTTTCTTTGTAAAGTTCGTAAAGTCGAAGATTTCTTTATATTACAGCAATTCTAACGATTGAAAAATTATCATCGCGGGCTTAGTGGTGGCCAAATTCCAACAGTTAAAAAACTATCGACCCTAGCATAATGGTAGCCAAGAAGATGCTAAACTCAATTGTTGTGAGAAAATAACCCCTACAAAACCTGGCCAACAAATTTTTTTTTAAATTAAATTTTCTTTGAAAAGTTCGCAAAGCTGAGGCAGTTATTTTTATACAGTAAAAATTATCAACGCATGCATAGTGGTGGCCAAGAAGATTGGGATCTCGATTGTTGTGAGAAAATACCCATCCCTACAAAAGCTTGCCCAACCAATTATTTATTTCAAATTAAATTTTCTTCGAAAAGTTCGAAAACCAACGCATTGGTTAAAAAATTATCAACGCTCAGTGATGGCCTAGAAAGTGTCAAACTCAATCCATATGAGAAAATAGCCGTCCTTACGAAAGCTTGATCATACGATTTTTTCGATTTTAATTTTCTTTAAAAGTTCGTAAAGCTGAGGCATTTATTTATATTAAATATTTACTTATATTATTTAGCTCCAACCGTCAATAAATTATCAACGCTGGCATAGATATGGCCAAACGTCAAACTCAATTGGTATGTGGTAATAGCCGGCCCTACAAAAGCTGGGCCATACGATATTTTTCGAATTTTATTTTCTTTGAAAAGTTTGCAAAGCCAACATTATCCACGCTGACACAGTGTAGGCCCAGAAAGTGGCAAACTCAATTGTTACGAGAAAATAGACGTCCCACTCCATCGTTATGAGAAAATAGCCGTCACTTCAAAAGCTTGGCCAAACAATTTTTTTTCTTAAATTTTATTTTTTTCCAAAAAATTTGCGGATTCAAAACATATCTGCATCTTAAACTAACTGGATGAACCAACTGTATAAATTGTATATGAGCTTTTGAAAAGTTTGGAATGGTTTTTCCAGCTTGTGTGTCATAGATGATAATTTTTGAAAGAAGCATTATTCTATAGGTTTCGCTAAGTTTCTATTCTATTATCAATTATGAACACATTGGATTTCGAGCACAAACAATCTAGATCGAGTGACCACGATTAAAATACCGATATATATAGTTAAATTAAATGTTGTTTTTGGCATAAATGTTTTCTGCAAGAACATTTTTTATTATGTGAAGTATTATTCATTTTACTTGCTTACCAGAATCTGTGAAATGCACGTCCTATAATTTAGAAGATCGTTCAGCACTTACCTAAAAATAAAAAAAAAAGTATTATAAATTTTATATCGATTGAATGGGTACTTCGGAATTATTATATTAATGTGATTTATGCTCAATTCAATCAACAGTTTATTGATTGAATACAACCAATCATAAAAATCAATTTTAACCAGAAAACTTTGTTGTTATAAACCGATTTCATTTCTACTGCCAATAAAATTTAAATAAGATAAAGTCTCAACCCATTTTTGTATCCATCTATATATAGATAAATACATGGCGGAAATATCTAATCAAAAATCAAAGTAAATATATAACAAGCTCTTATACAGATGGTTTCGACATAAAAAGTTTCTAGATATTTTTTTATTTTAAAGTAAATAAATCGTACATCCTGCATAGAATCACAACCGATAAAAAGTTCTTCGACAATTTACTTTTCCATACTCATATACTTGTATACATATATATATATAAATATAGATAACATCAAAGCAGTGCGTACATCGCACATATAAATAGGAAATTCTTTATTTTATAAAAAAAAAAAAAATGATGTTCACAAAAGGAGTAATACTGCGATATGTCACATCCCGCTGCATAAATATTTCTTTCTCTATATACATATATATAGATTATGCGTTGCCTCGTTCCATTCGGGGCCCAAAACATACCGAGAATACCATAAACATATATGTATGTATGTACGTATGTAGGACAAAAAGTTCATTAATTTTCCAATAAATATTCTCGCAACCATCAATTAAAAGTAAAATGATAATTTATATACCACCTTATGTTGTTGCTAATTAGTAGCTTTATCAGTATCTTATCATGATTAGTATTATTTTTTGTTGTTGATGTTGTTGGTATTGTTATTGTTAAACTAAATTAAAATAATGTTGCCTTATGTAAGTCTATAAAGAAAATTATAGTGTAATAATTTTTTATAGGTTTCTTCTAGACTCTATATATACATATATGTACATTTCAATATTCTAAGTAGGTAGAGGTATGATAGGTATAAGGTATAATATTATCTAACATACATATATACATATGTAAGTATATGAAAAGAAAATTGACTGTGACTAAATGATTTATAATTGAATTGCATGCAATGATATGTTTTGTTAACATTTGTTTGGATATTTTATCTATTTCACAATAAATCATTTTGAATTAGGCACTTCGATAAAAAAAATTAGAAAATAAACCGGATATGAAGTACATATTTATATGGATCTATGTATACATAATATAATAAATAATTTATTACAAAATATAACGAGAGAAAAGTTACTTAGTTATAGGTATTTGTACTGCCTAGAGAAATTTTATATGTAGAGCTCATCAGCAGGTATCGAATAATTAATACTTTTATATAGGCTCATGCGAATTATGTATATATACATATTTATTATGTATACTGGGGTGATAGCGATAATATTTTAACACTTTGCACGCATATGCAAAATCCACTGGACAAATGGCTTGGCTCTTGAACATATGTGATGTGAGTCATTAATTTATTAATTCTGAGCTCTTTCTACTATATGATTTATCACATTGGAATTAAAATCTAAAAAGTTAGAAAATACACATTTTGCTAGAAATATTTTTGTAATTACTTAAAATTGTAAGGTGTCTTGTAAAAATTACATAAATTTTTAAAAAAGTATGAAACGTTTTATTAAATTGTAAAATTGCTTCAAATTTGCTATAAGAAAGTTTAATTTTTTACAAACTTTTAAAAATTTTACGATTTTCAAAATTATAAAAATCTTAAAGAGTGTTCTGAGATTTTACATGGTTCTTCGAGCCACTAAAACAACCGGCAAATAGAAGTACGGACGGACAATCTATAACGTCGTCAAAGCCTGACGACACCACCAGCCAAGCAACAACAGGCACAATCTTTACAAATTACCGTCGATTTATTACTTCAATTACAAGAGGTAACAAGCCGAAGAACTTGGAGAACCACGCTTATCTCACCACGCGAATAAACACAACAGATGTTTACAATAAGATGGTAGAAGATATGCGCCATCGCCTACATAGCGGACCACCATTGACACCAACAACGTCACAAGAAGCCCTACAACTGCCAAGTTCACTTCTCGAGGCATCATATAAACCGACACCGTTAATTCGGGTAGATGCCGTACAAAATTTAACAACCAATTCCCAAAAGGAAGTCAATCAACCCGATTATGCTAAGTAATACGCATAAACCAGATGAATTAGAAGAAAAGGCGATATAAATAATGAATATAACTACGGAAGTCCACGCATTTCCATTATTTGAGCGGTGTTCCAACTACAACAAATTAAAACGTATAGTCGCATACTGCAAAATATTCATCAACAACTGCTCGCGTAGAAACAATAATAGAAATGAATTAACTATGGTTCAGAACTCCAAGGTGTAGAAATAGCAATTCTCAAGCTCGTACAAAGACAAGATTTCCACAAGGAAATAAACCGTCTTAATCAAGCCGAAAGAATCAGCAGGAAGAGCAAAATGCTATCACTAAATCCAACAGTAGACGAAAACGGCTTGCTACGTGTGAACGGAAGACTACAAAATTCAAGACTCCCAAATTCAAGTAAAAACCCAGTAATCCTGAGCAAGCACAACATAGTTACAAAAAGAATAATAGAAGAAGCTCATATTGGTACATTACATGGAGGTACACAATTAACAATAGCCACATTAAGAAACAAATTCTGGATCATTGATGGTAAACGAGCAGTAAGACAAATAATTCAAAAATGTATTATTTGCTTTCGCCATAAACAACAGTCATCTAAGCAACTAATGGGAAACCTACCATCAGCAAGAGTGAGGCTGGGAAGACCGTTTGCTAAAACGGGAATCGACTATGCGGGGCCCATTCAATTGAGATATGCCAAAGGCAGGGGTCATATGACATACAAGTTTAATTTACTCTGATAATGGAATGTACTTTGTAGGAGCTAACAACGTAATGCAGAAAGAACACCACCGCGCAATGACAACATTACCAAGCGACATTGCTACCATGATAGCTGACAATGGAACCAATTGGGATTTCATACCACCTCTTACACCTCATTTCGGAAGAATATGGGAGGCAGGGATCAAATCAATGAAATTTCGTCTCAAACGGATCATAGGCGAAACAACACTCACTTTCGAGAAGCTATGTACCGTGACTACCCAAATAGAAGCATGTCTCAATTCTCGCCCACTAACGCCGCTAACAAGCGATGCTGCAGATATGTCGGCACTAACGCCGGGGCACTTCTTAATAGAACGAGATGGCATGTAGTCGAGAGAATGGTTCAGGACTTTTGGAAATGGAGGTCCTCCGAATACCTCCACCAATTACAACAACGAACTAAATGGAATGTCCTTCAATAATACCAGGTCATTCATTGATCATTAGGTTTGAGCAGCCAACCAAACCTAATGATTAATGACCTGGTATTATTAAAGGATGAACAACAACCTGCCACGTGGTGGAAGCTAGGGAGAATCGTGGAAACTCATGCCGGAAAAGATGACTTAGTGCGGGTAGCGACAGTCAAATGCGAAAATGCCATCTATAAGCGACCGATTGTGAAACTGTGTAAATTACCAATTGAAGAAGAGTTACAGGAAATTATGCCCTTGAAAACAAACCAATGTCAGCCTAAAGAATTACAATCACCGAAAAAGAACAATCATGTTTTAAGGCGGCCGCCTCATAGACAAGTAAAGAACAGAGGGATCGTCAATCATCTAGTGTTAGCCACATTATCCATTTGTTGTATTTTGGGAATTGTGCAGGCCAACGTACACTTAACCCCTTTCCATCACTCCACGGGGATTTACTTCGAAGAAATAGGTAAACTCGAAGTGGTAGCTATGAAATGGACATTGGTATAGTTTAAGCATTTAAGCAAACACAATATGAATTAAAGGCGGCATGCTTGAATATATCTGGGTTAAATTGCGACCTAATTCTTCAACAAATTCAATGGCAGTACAACGATTTGATTGCGGACAATGAATTATTACTAGCAAGCAAGAAGAAAGTACAACGACCGAAAAGAGGCATAGGAAACACTATGGGCCTAGTGCTAGGCGATATGTTTGGGATCTTGTCAGAACGTGAGATAAGAAATTATGAAGCACAATTTTAAGCCATAAATAACGAGGAGCACCAATTAGAATCATTGATCAAGAGTCATACCACCATAATAGACAACACAATTAAGCTAGTAAAGCATAATTCAAATCTCACCATCAAACAACCTGATAGAGAGCAGAGAAGGCTGAATGCTGTAATGTAATATGGACAGTACCTAATATTGAGCACAACAACACGCAGTCGTACATTACCACCAATTCGGAATACTTAGCAGTAGACTATCATCGGGAACACTTTACATTATTAACAACAGATGAAGTGAAACAATATCAACTATTTCAAAATAAACGATTTTTATGTGAAACATCGCCAATTTATAACGCAATGACTGACCAAAATCAATGCGAATTAGCGACCTTACAACGAGCAGCAAATCTCGAAGGGACATGTACCATTAGGTCAGTTAAGAAGGCAAACCATTGGATTAAGCACCATGCGACGAATCAGTGGATATACTCCATTCCAAATGAAACAACATTCGATGTAGAATGCGACCATAGCATTAAATCATTCAGTCTCCTAGGATCAGGAGGGATAGAAATCGAGGCTGAATGTGTGCTGCGTGACTGAAATTTATACATCGTGGAAATCGGTTCAGTTTCCAACCACATCAAAGAATCATTCCGCAGACCACTCAACACATTATCGGAGCCAACAACTTAAGGACATTTATCACACTGGTTCGAAATAAAACGATTGGATACGATGAGACTCAGTTGGTAAATCTTCAGGATACGACGCAGCTGGAACAAGAAATAAAAGCGGTTAGGGAAAAAGAAGGACGACTATATGAGGGAAATCTTCATCACATACATCACTATACCATGATACATACAATATTTTAGATTGGTATAGCCATATGTATTATTTAGGTCCTCATGGGCCAAATCGACAAATCATCCGTCAGTTGGCTTAATCTCTGTTTTATTGGTGTGATCTGATTTATTGCCTCTTATAAAATCCACTTTTGCGAAATGCTACTTTTAAATTGCTTGAAATATTCAGCGCCATTAGTCTTCCAAACACAAAGAATTGATCTCTAACCAATCTTAAGTTCCATGATTAAAGCCACATCCAGAAATGTTGTAAGGTATGTTTGCTGAGTGGCAAGAAAAAAAGAGATTAATTGAACATTTTCAATTTGGAGTGAAATAAGCTTTGTGGAACCAGTTTGTGAAATTGTTCATATCAAAGCATCCACTATATAAGGCTGTAATTGTCACTTTCTGTCTCACAAAGCTGCTGTTTTAATTATTTGAATGGTTTGAGTTCTAGAACGTATTAAACGGCATACAATAAATATTCTTAAACCTATTATGAATGATATAAAAGAGCTTTTATATATTTAGAAGATGCAAGGTTAGATTTTAATTTTTGTATACATTACCTTAGAAACCAGTTTCAAATGTACAATGTATTTTGTTATTGAAAACAAATTATCCATCATTTTGCCAAAGTTCTAAGTAAGCTTTCTATATATAATATTATTTTTTGTTTATTGAACATTTTGAGTTCCAAAGTTACAATTAAATTTATGGGGAAATATAAAAATGTTTCCCCATAAAAAGCTTAATACAACCTTGAATTACATTTGTGTTAGATTGACTACATGCCGATATTAACAATCGCAATGGCAACTACCATATACCATCACCAAAAACAAGCACCATTATGTGTTGGTAGCAATCTCCTTTTAAACCTAACATACATTACCAATGTTAATAATGACAATATGTATTACATTTATTGTTGTGTTTCATTTTGTATTGTCAGGAATGGGGTGAATGATAATGAGCTTGCAGGGCATTTAGAAATTTTGATACAGTGTGTGTGTGGGCAAAAATTTTAACAGTCAAAATAAATTCTAATCTCGGTTTGAATTTCAGTAAGGTTGGGGCATGTGTCAGAAATTAATTTTTTTAATTATTTAAATGGTTTGAGTTATAAAACGTGTTAAGCGGCAAACAATAAAGATATAAAAGAGCTTTTATATATTTAGAACCAACCAATTACAAACTTACAAGTTTTTTTTTGTTATCAAATCCAAATTAAACATTACTTTGTCATAGCTGTTAATGAGCTTTTATTCATTTGTCCAAGCAAATTTCATTGTTTTCTTGTCTAAACTATTATGTTTTCTTTATTAAAAATTTTAATTATTTCAAAAACCAATATTTCAGTCTATTCTTAAACAATTAAAAGAAAGCTCTAATCAACTATTTTAATAGCATTCAAGCTTGAGATTTTGCTTATAAATATATGGTTTAACCGCTTTCTTAAATTCACAAATTTATTAATTTAAAAGCTTAAAAGAACCTTGAAATATATTTAACTATTTCAAAAAATGTATTCAGCACAGTAAGAGCTTTCATATAGGTATATTACATCACATTGCAGGTTCGAAAAGTAAATGTTGCAATCATTTCAAAAGTTTGACAGGAAGATGGTTTTAAAACATTTTTTAAGACAGGTTTTCCATCATTTATCTATAAAACCTGGGGAAAGCTTTAATTCATTTTATATAGCAATACTCTATATACAGTACAAATAGTAAATAACTAAAACCAATTAAGCTCTAATAGTAATATTAGTTTTAATGAAACGTTTAGGTTAATTATTTAAAAGTAATAGCTTATCGTAATTAATAATAATGTTTAAAAGTTCATTGGGAACTATGACACCCATCATTAACGTATAATAATTTAAATTCATTGAGTGAAGTACATTCCAATTTCAGGAGGCATAAACACATTTATATATAATATCATTAGCAAACTCAAAATTAAATTTAAACATCATAAAAAATTTAAAATTCAATGATTAGATAATTTAGACCTTCAAATTTAGTGTATACTCCAACCTCCATTCTAGAAGTATAATAATTTAAGTAATAAAAATATTTCGTATAAATTACAAAATAAAAATATCAACACATACATTAATTATTAGAGACTGTTCTGCTAGTTGGTTTATTATCCTTTGAAAGGTGAATAGTAATCCAGATTTTGCATACGGCTGCAGGTCCGTTTATTATTTGGCATATATGTAGCTCTATGCTAGCCTGTATTTACATGAAATAGGTTGGCCCATGAGTTATATTTCCCAAAAGAGGGTCATTGTAGTTAGGAGATGAAAACTGTTTTTTGCATCCCCGCCTATATATGTAAGATTTGAACCAGGTACCTTCCGATCCAAACGTAGCAGCTTTAACCATGGCTCGATAAAAACATTATCAACAAAAATTAATTCTTGCAAAATTTCTAGATTTGCGCCAAAATTTCGAAACTTTGAAATTGAAGATTTAATTTTTCCTGTATGTCCTTATGTTGCTACAATTTTTGCTGCAATCACAATATATTGGTTCTAGCTTTTAAACCTTTTAAAATATATGGTGCGTACATCCCCCGTAGGGATGTTTTGTTCGCACTCAACAATTATTCCAAAACTTATCGATTTACTTTGTTTTGCGCACAAACAACACGAATGCTGTTTGAACCTCCAATTGTACTGCGTATTAACAACATTTTGTAGCTTACCCAATCTTCTCCAGTTTGTGTATTGGATCACATTTTTACCTAGCAACGAGCCCTCTATCATAATAAGAAGATCTGGATCGGTCAAAATAAATTTACATGTATTTATGGAATAAATATAATCGGAAGCTCAATTCATCAAAGTTAAGTCGGTAAGCTATTAACCTAAGCCTTTGAAGAACGTTATTATAAACAAAAGTAGAACAGTTATTCAGTCTACCCAATAATGAAAGTGCGCTAACATCGACTAAAGAAAATCAAATTTTATGTAGAACCAAACGTAAACTGAAAGCTTTCGAGAGAAAATTTATCTAAATTAATTAGCCATGCAATTGGATATGTTCTGCTAGACGATGAAGCATCGACGTCAGCAGCTGATACTAAATTTTAACTTGCGCTCTTGATCCACTGAAGCAAAACTAGAATTAAATGCTTTTACATGTTTGTAATAAACCATTTTATGCAAATCGAACCAGTTTTCCATGCAAAGGAAGCAACCAACAAGAACAAATGACTGATGAAGCCCTTGGAAATGTTCAGCTCAGTTTTAGTGAATTTCAATCTTGTACTATCGCCTTTAAAAAATGGTTGTACACTAAAACGTAAAAGTGAACCATCGCCTTTTTTATCGAAACATTTTTAAATTTAATTATGATATAGAAAAAAAGGGCGATCGTTGGCTGAATGTTGCACAAAAATGAACTTGTCTCGTAAAATGATAAATATATATTTTTTTCGTTAGAAAACTACTGTAATGAAATGGATAAAGAGGTTTTCAAAAACATAAACCTAAGCTCGGTTACCTCAGAACGGTAGACCAAAACTATTAAATGAAGTTCAACAAGAAAATAGTGTAGAGGAGTTTATTCTGAATCCATTTATGACAGCAGCTGCAACTGCGCCAGCATATAATATAATGCAGTAACTATTTCGCGAAGATTAAAAGACGCTTAACTCACATCGAGTCGAGCGGGTAGCTTTTGCAGAATGATAATTTAAACACGGACTGGGGTCGGGATGGATAAGTGCAGGGGGCGTCGGAGAGTTTTGTGAAATTGCACAGCACATGAGCCGGAGGAATTTTCATAAATCACGGCGTATAGCGCCGACTTAAATCCAATTAAAAATGTTTGAGGTTATATGGTTAAGGATTGGAACTCTATTTACCCACGAACGAGGAAAGTAGTCTTAGAATATGTTTCTCAAAAATGGGACGAGCTAAGAGGTAACCCCAATTTTTGCCAACAACTAGTAGCTGTGCTACCAAATCGATTACGTGAAGTAATCAATAATGATGAATACTGGACACAGTATTGAAATAATTAATATATATTTGATTTTTTAATTTTTATTAGTTCATTACCTTTCTATACTAAATACTAATCCTGGATGTATTAATTGAATAAAATAAATTTGCGAATAATATTTCGAAAATATTTTCTTTACACTTTTGAAGGTAATACTTTTATGTTTTTAGGTTTAGCCTATGTTTTCAACACAAAATAATTCATAATTTTAGTGGGTTGCTTGTTTGAAAAAACACTTAGTTTAGTTCACAATCTTCTAAATTTTATTACAAATTCCGGTGAACCTGAAGGATTGAAAAAAATTAATAATTCCACTGAATGAGATACAAACAATAACTTCGATGTTATATAAATTTCAGGAGTGGAGTTGAGATTAACAAGCTTTCATTAAACATGAATGAAAATGTATATTCATTGAAATTATTTTTAATCCAATTAAAAATAAATTTTGGTACATAGAGCTAGGGCCCAATTACGAATGTATTATGTTTCCGCATATACATGCGGATACCAATATAACCAAAAACACCACAAAAACTGTATTTTTTTACAATACAAAATATCATTTTTCTACTATTTAGTATATTTTTGGAATATAATATTTCAAATAATTTATACCAATAATAATTAAAATTTGATTATTTATTATGGTTTCCAAATACACATACGTATAAAATATATTGTGAACCGCACCATCATGCTTAAAAGCTATCATCAAGTATAAACCAAAAAAATAAAACCGAAATTTTTTGTTCAACAACTTTAATAAGCTCAAAAATATAATTATTACGTTCGATATCCAATAAGCATATATAAATAAATAAATAAATAAATTCAATAATAATTAATTAATTATAGACAAAAATAATAATGATATAATATGCATATAATGAAAATTAATCAATAATTAATTAATATATAATATGAATTTTGTGGTTAAAAAGCTAAAAAAAAAATTTAAATAATCCAAAAAAATTATATATAAATGGATCCAATTTTTAATATTAATTAATAATTAATTAAAATTAATAAAAATAAGTTGAATAATTTAATATTTACAAATATATATAATACATAAAAAATAAACTAGTTGATATATAATTATACAAATTATTGATGAGTGTACTTTACTCTGTTATGCATATGCGGGTTTTCAATTTATTTTGCCATACTATATAGTTCTTTCAGTATACATAATATTGTGTACGAAAATATTCTAAAGGTCATCCAGAATTATTTTCGTAAAATCTGTATATACATCTATGGATTCTTCTCAGGATCACTCTACATAGCTATATACAGAACGAATATAAGTTCGTTGCTATGCAATATGTAATTGCCCTACCCTCTTATATATTTCAAATTAGATATTATTGTCGGTGGCTTCCATCTAGAAAATTAACTATGGTATACGAAAATTATTTTGTTGTTGTTGTTATTTCGTTTTTTGTTATTTCAAAAAATTATTTTATTTTTCGAGAGCACAATAAAAATAATAAAGTTTGTAAGGTGAATTCTAGAATTTTAATTTAGAAGCATCAAACATATTATATTTTTTGCCTTTACTATATATTATTCAAAAGTACTTATGAGTAGGTATTGCCTAGTAACGCTAATTACTTGAAACAATGGTGGAATGAAATTTAAAATAAAATAAACTTAAAGATTAAAAAATAATTTTTTTTGTGTTTTGAGCTTTTTCAATGAAATGCGGAATAACAAAAATAATAATATATTAAAAACTAAGAATTTCTCATTCAACGGAATCAACGTAAATAATTGTGAACTTTTTAAAACAGTTTGAATTCTACAATTATATCGGTTCAAAATTTTATTATAATGAGTCTTAACTAGAAATATTTATTCAGACAGTAGAAAATCAAAAATGTATGACTGGTATACCAAATTACTCAAAAGAGTTTTTTCCCGAAGCTTTTCACATTTGGTTGTCTTTATTCAATAAATATTTCTATTATATATTTGTATAAACTACAAAATTTCTGATTGGTGTGAGATTGACAGCCTCCATTCATGTGAAATTTATCCTAAACCTGCCCTTAAACCAACAACAACAAATAAATTGTTTATATGTGTGAGTATAATACAAGTTTCGATATAACGAATTTTTAAATTTTTATTATGAATTATTTAAATTCGGATTTTTTTTTAAATATCTATACGGATTCACATTTAATCAGAGATTTGCTACTAATGTAACCATAATCAGGAGCCTTCCTCAATATTTAAACAAGTAAGGTAAACAATTAACGAATTCTATATATTATATGTACATGTCTGTTCTTTTAATTTGAATGTTCTATTTGAAAAAAGTATGATTAGAAAAGCAGTAGTTTTTATTAAGATATAACCGTTTCTTGCCCCCAATCTAATTAGCCACTTATTAGAAACATATGAAAATATTAAGAGAAATCGATATATTGCATATCGATATATGAAATAAATTTCAGTTCGATTCAGAAATAAAAATGACCCAGTCGTAAGTAACTGAAAACCTATATTTTGGAAATCCCATTAATTTTCTGTGAAACGAAAACCAGACCTATTCAAACATTTTTCGGCTATGATGGCCCCTTATTAGAAACACTCGAAAAAATTCGGACCCTCGATATATATATTTCAGTTTTGTTACTATGAATCAAAATTGTTCAATCATAAGTAACTGAAGTACTTTAGTTCGGGCCATGATAGCCGAAAAATGTTTGAATAGGTGTGGGCTTGGTCTAATGGAAAACCGTTCAGGTTTTCCAAAATATAGACTTTCAGGTACTTAGGATTGAACAATTTTGGTTCATATAGTAACAAGACTGAAATACATATATTAAAGTGTCCTAATTTTTTCGAGTGTTTCTAATAAGGGGCCATGATAGCCGGAAAATGTTTGAATAGGTGTGGGCTTGGTATAATGGAAAACCGTTCAGGTTTTCCAAAATATATGCTTTCAGGTACCTAGAATTGAACAATTTTAGTTCATAGTAACATATCGAAGTATCCTAATTTTATCGAGTGTTTCTAATACGTGGTCATCATAGGCGAAAAATGTTTGAATAGGTGTGGGTCTGGTCCGAATAATGGAAAACCATTCAGGTTTTCCAAAATATAGGCTTTCAGGTACTTAGGTACTTATTAATCAATTTTGGTTCATATCCGAAGTATCCGAATTTTTTCGAGTGTTTCTAATAAAGGGCCATCATAGCCGAAAAATGTCTGATTAGGTGTGGGTATGATGGAAAATCACTCAAGTTATCCAAAATATAGGCTTTCATGTACTAAGGATTGAACAATTTTGGTTCATTGTAACAAAACTGAAATACATGTATCGAAGTGTCCGAATTTTTTCGAGTTTTTCTAATATGTGATCATTTTTAGTGGGCACGAACAGTCTCTTAATAAAGCTTCCTACTTTTTTTAAGTGTGCTTATTATTTTTAATAAGCTTTAATATTTTTAAATTGAAATACTACCGACAATTATAGAATTCCTTGTATGTTTGCCATGTTTCGACGTATTCTACTTATTTTGTTTAGATATCAGTAGATCTCTAATTTACATTAAGTTTAATTTAAAAGTGAATCCGGTAAGCTAGGAAATTGTCTAATTTCTATTTATTTAATAATTCACAATAAAAATATAAAAATTCGTTACAACGAAACTTTTATTTTACCTTCACACTCACACACATGCATTATAATTTATTGTTGTTGCTTTTAGGACAGTTTTAGGACAAATTTCACAAACGTGAGCCTCCTCGAAGTTCCCATGAAAGGATACGAAACCCCTTGAAGTTTTGCCACAGTAAAACGACTCAAAACTATACAAGAGACACAACAAAGGGGGATAATACCCCAGGTGGTACACCAATGTCATCATCCGGAAAATCTACTCTCTAAGTACATAATTGAAAACATTGAAAATAAAGCACAAACAATTCTGGATGCTGTCAACATTATTAAAAATGAAAATGGTAATTGAGGGAACTTCCAAGTTCCTACATAAAGAGAGGACTTCCCCTCTTTATACTTATACTGCGAAATATTAAAAAAGAAACGTCAAGGTTAGAATCATGTGCAGAACTACTGCGGACGCGAAACAAGTAATAATAAATGTACTGGGAAGCACCCAAAACAATCCTGTTTGAAATTTTCGTTACCAAGGGTTTATAGAAAAGCTATATCTATTTAGAAAACAATGTAAGTCTGATCAATCACCGGTTATTATGACTATTAGACCGTAATAGAAAAAGGGGATCCACCACAATTAACAAATAATAAAACAAACTGGTTACTTTTCAAGCAGCTGGTGAAAGGAAATACTGAACTACCAAAGAAAAGCGAAAATGTAATAAAAGATTGAAAATGCTTGGAAAAGCACCCCAAAACTGTTATCTAGAAAAAACAAATCAGTAATATATTCAACAGAAGTAAAGGAACTAATACAGTAAAAACGAAAAGTGCGAAAAATGGCAAAGTAGTCGTGAGCCGCAAAATAAATCTACCTTAAAGCAGATGTGTAATACTATTAAGGCACTCATTAAACAAATGAAAAATTAAACAAAATGAAGGTTTCTTAATACTCTAATTGCAAGTAAGGATACGGACTACTCGCTCTGGGAACCAGCAATAGGATTAAAACGACCAAACATTTGAGTTCCTTCAGTCAAAACAGACGGTGGGAGATGGACTAGAAGTGCAAAAGAGAAATCTGAAATATTTGCCGTATACCTTGAAAATATAACCAGGTGAAGTGACCCTCAGGACTTCACTGAAAAAACCAAACACTGAAACAATCTAAAATCTAAGAAAGCTTTCGGTTACGACTTGATTACAGGATTAATTGTTAAGGAGATACTTGATAACGCTATTCACAAACTCTCAGACAGTGGAAAGTAGCGGAAGTAATAACGATTTAGAAACCGGTCATGCCGCCGAATGATAGAAAATCTTCAAAATCAACCAAAGATCAAGTACATAGATATACTGAAAATACATTAGAGATGAAAAAAATATGTTCCGGCCTTTATAGATGTATCAGAGGCATTTGATAAAGTATGACACTTAAAATATGTACGTAAATTCATATGTATTTGAAGGAAAGACAGTTCCGAGTGAAATTGAAGCTCAAGAATATCTTATACCAGAAGTCCCTCAAGGTAGTGTTTTGGGCCCGATACTCTAACTGCTTTATACCAAAGACATACCTCGCATAAAGCACGTCATTATCAAAACATTTTCTGACCATATTGCGATTCTGGCAGTTCGAGACAATATTGAGGAATCCACAACTAAACTACAAAAAGTTTGAGATGCAATTAGCAATTGGGCAAAAGTGGGGCGGATCAGGCTTAACGAATCAAAATCCATACATGTATATTTCACAAATTAAAAACTCTATTGGTGACCTACTTAGTATCTTTGGATGACATAAGCTACCAAATGGCAAGAGCACTTAATATTAAATTTAAAAACAAAAGAAGAGCTCAGTATTAAATTGAGAAAAATGTTCCGGTTATTGGGGGAAAATAGTTATAGATTGTTAATACAAAACAAGATGTTATTGTACTAGCAGGTGCTGAAGCCAATATGGACTTACGGAATACAATTATGGGGCTGTACGAAGAAAACAAATATCAAAATGGTACAAACCTTTCAAAACATAATGCTTCGTTGCGTAAAGTTAACGCTCCGTGTTATCTAAGGTAAAGAGAGAGACGGTTGTAGAAAAAATAAAAATCGTTGAAGATTGGAGATTGGAGGTTGGAGGTTGGGGGTTGGATTTTGGACGTTGGAAGTTGGAAGTTGGAGGTTGGAGGTTGGAGGTTGGAGGTTAGAGGTTGGAGGTTGGAGGTTGGAGGTTGGAGGTTGGAGGCTGGAGGTTGGAGGTTGGAGGTTGGAGGTTGGAGGTTGGAGGTTGGAGGTTGGAGGTTGGAGGTTGGAGGTTGGAGGTTGGAGGTTGGAGGTTGGAGGTTGGAGGTTGGAGGTTGGAGGTTGGAGGTTGGAGGTTGGAGGTTGGAGGTTGGAGGTTGGAGGTTGGAGGTTGGAGGTTGGAGGTTGGAGGTTGGAGGTTGGAGGTTGGAGGTTGGAGGTTGGAGGTTGGAGGTTGGAGGTTGGAGGTTGGAGGTTGGAGGTTGGAGGTTGGAGGTTGGAGGTTGGAGGTTGGAGGTTGGAGGTTGGAGGTTGGAGGTTGGAGGTTGGAGGTTGGAGGTTGGAGGTTGGAGGTTGG
This sequence comes from Tipula unca, assembly GCA_951394425.1. Classification (NCBI taxonomy): domain Eukaryota; kingdom Metazoa; phylum Arthropoda; class Insecta; order Diptera; family Tipulidae; genus Tipula; species Tipula unca. Next base: position 103,953,954 of record OX596382.1, on the reverse strand, counting down.
AGGTTGGAGGTTGGAGGTTAGAGGTTGGAGGTTGGAGGTTGGAGGTTAGAGGTTGGAGGTTGGAGGTTGGAGGTTGGAGGTTGGAGGTTGGAGGTTGGAGGTTGGAGGTTGGAGGTTGGAGGTTGGAGGTTGGAGGTTGGAGGTTGGAGGTTGGAGGTTGGAGGTTGGAGGTTGGAGGTTGGAGGTTGGAGGTTGGAGGTTGGAGGTTGGAGGTTGGAGGTTGGAGGTTGGAGGTTGGAGGTTGGAGGTTGGAGGTTGGAGGTTGGAGGTTGGAGGTTGGAGGTTGGAGGTTGGAGGTTGGAGGTTGGAGGTTGGAGGTTGGAGGTTGGAGGTTGGAGGTTGGAGGTTGGAGGTTGGAGGTTGGAGGTTGGAGGTTGGAGGTTGGAGGTTGGAGGTTGGAGGTTGGAGGTTGGAGGTTGGAGGTTGGAGGTTGGAGGTTGGAGGTTGGAGGTTGGAGGTTGGAGGTTGGAGGTTGGAGGTTGGAGGTTGGAGGTTGGAGGTTGGAGGTTGGAGGTTGGAGGTTGGAGGTTGGAGGTTGGAGGTTGGAGGTTGGAGGTTGGAGGTTGGAGGTTGGAGGTTGGAGGTTGGAGGTTGGAGGTTGGAGGTTGGAGGTTGGAGGTTGGAGGTTGGAGGTTGGAGGTTGGAGGTTGGAGGTTGGAGGTTGGAGGTTGGAGGTTGGAGGTTGGAGGTTGGAGGTTGGAGGTTGGAGGTTGGAGGTTGGAGGTTGGAGGTTGGAGGTTGGAGGTTGGAGGTTGGAGGTTGGAGGTTGGAGGTTGGAGGTTGGAGGTTGGAGGTTGGAGGTTGGAGGTTGGAGGTTGGAGGTTGGAGGTTGGAGGTTGGAGGTTGGAGGTTGGAGGTTGGAGGTTGGAGGTTGGAGGTTGGAGGTTGGAGGTTGGAGGTTGGAGGTTGGAGGTTGGAGGTTGGAGGTTGGAGGTTGGAGGTTGGAGGTTGGAGGTTGGAGGTTGGAGGTTGGAGGTTGGAGGTTGGAGGTTGGAGGTTGGAGGTTGGAGGTTGGAGGTTGGAGGTTGGAGGTTGGAGGTTGGAGGTTGGAGGTTGGAGGTTGGAGGTTGGAGGTTGGAGGTTGGAGGTTGGAGGTTGGAGGTTGGAGGTTGGAGGTTGGAGGTTGGAGGTTGGAGGTTGGAGGTTGGAGGTTGGAGGTTGGAGGTAAGAGGTTAGAGGTTAGAGGTTAGAGGCTGGAGGTTGGAGGTTGTGGAGTTTGGAAATAGCAATTACGATTTCTCACTTAAATTTATTTTTCGGAAAATTCAGACATTTTTTTAAGATTAAATCATATTTTTGATTCAATTTTTAGAAAAGCTCGAATAAAAAATTCATAAATGAATTATAAATACGCGTATAAAAGTACATCTGTAACTTGAATTTTTTCGTCACGGGCTCGATTTGTTGTCATTTTTTTGAAACCATGGACGTTAATCTTTTTATTGCTTCCTGCATTATTTCTGTTAAGTTCTCGCTATTATTGTACTAATTGATTTCCATATCATTGTCATCACCATCGACGTTGTTATTTTCATTCGAAATGTGAGTATAGTTGTTATATTTTTTCATGATGTGTTTAGCGGATTAACGGTTTATTGCATTGAGAAATTTAAAGCAGTCGTCAGTACTTCTAAAAATATTTAGTTTCACCCTATTGCAGTTATTCATAAATTTTGGTAGACAAATAAATGGAAAATTACGGCGTTTCGCGGTTTTTAATTTTTATTCGATAAAAGTTCTTGAATATTAGAAGAATTATTTTCTTGGAGCGTGTCAAAGAGAAACTCTAGTATTCCCTCGCGATAAATAATAAGTTCGCATCAAGGCGCGATAGGGCTGTCACGGCAATTTGTATAGGATTTAATACTTTATAATGTTTCTGGCAATAGTCGTCAGTACTTCTAAACTCTAGTATTCCCTCGTGATAAATAAGAAGTTCGCATTAAGGCATGATAGGGCTGTCACGGCAATTTGTACACGATTTAATACTCTAAAAATTTTTTGGATCGGCTCAAAAATACTTGGCATCACATTTTACATTGCAAAACATGATTAGCCTATATATGGAAACCAATTCCATTAGAGCGTGGGGTTGCAGTTTTAAACTAAAAATGTTAAATTTTGTACTGGCTTTTTTCTCCTGAAAAATTTGAAAAATCGACTTACCATCTTTATGACTTGTGGGTATATACCATTCACAAAAATTATATATTTTGTTAATAGTTTCTTGTTTGATTAAGTGGCTAAGCAGTGTTAAGCTCCTTCGTATGAAAAAGGCTAGTTCAGGCACTATTTATTCTTGATCAAGCTTTTAACCATTTGAAGATAAAGTACTTGCCTGTAGTCGAGTAACTATTTTCTTCATGCCGTGCATGCCATCTGAATGCCGATGCAAACCCGTTGATAATTCTCTGATTGGCAAATTATTGCTACTAATAATTTGTTCGGCTTTATCAGGAGCTGATTTAAATCATTTTCAAGTAATTCACTTCCTGTTTTTATCACAATTGAAATTTTATTAATTTTGAATTTGAAGAAATTCCTTGATCACAATCTTTAATTGGAGGTTGGAGGCTGTAAGTTGGTAGTTGGCTTGCAATAATTATCATTCACACCAAGTTCATTGAACATTTAAATTCTAATACTCTCATGTTACTGCAAGTTTGCATTAAGTATTTTAGAAAATACGATGAAATATCCAGATTACGGATTACCAATCAATTTAATTTGTTGATATTGAATATTAATCCTTTCCACAATGAATCGTCCATGAAGTCAAATTGTAGAGTGGTATACATAATAAGTACAACACACAAAGATGATTCCACAAAATTTCACATCTTAACATGTATTATATGATTTGTATTGGAATAAACACAATAAATTCAAATTGAATACACATCTATCGGGCTTAGCATTTTTTTAATCAATCTTTTTAGCTCCCTTCAAAAAATTATAAAAGTATTGTATGTAGTCTATATATAAGAAACGCAAACAAATAATAAAAATAGAAGAAGCAACACAACATGAAAATAGCATAAATATGCCATCTGTTGAATTTATATTTATAAATAAATGTTGTGGATTTCAATTAATCTTATCGTTGATTTTCTTATTATTTTTCCATTCCTATAGTTTCGTTCTAAGATTATCTATTATTTATTATGTTTTCATTTGTGAACAATTTTATTATTTATTTCCAAAGAACAATTTTTATCAATTGGATGACATTTAAAAAAACATTGGTTGAAAAATTGATAACAAAATTAGTTTCTAAGGTATGTTCTATAATTGTGAGAGCTAATTTCATTTTGGTATCACACTCTATAATCTGCCTTCAAAATTTAAACCTGTTAGAAATGAATGTATTTGTATTTATTATAGTTCGTATGAAATCTGTCAGCGTGAATGAATATTCGAATCGATTTTGGTTTTAAATTCCAACAAAAAAAAAACTCGAATTTAGATATAGCAAATAAATCCTCGAAGATCGTGAACTTCTTTATAGCGATGTAAATTTATATAGACAGTATACAATGGAATTATTATTATTTAAGATAGTCTGCAGAAATGATTTTTTTTTCAAATTTCTCCTCCCACAACTCAATATATGTATAGATGGTGTCTATTTCAAAAATAGATATAGATAGTACCTTGTTACTGATAACAGACAATGTATGAACATAAACATATATAGGAGGAAGATTAAATATAATAAAGACGCTATAATGATTGAATAATATACATGTGCATTGGTGAGGTTCAGAGAAAATAAAAATACATGGTCAGACATTTTATATTTGAACATCAACAATTTTACATAATTACAAAATAGTTCAAAGATTGTATAGTTTTTTAACTTAAAAATGTAAAAAATAAAAATAAGCCTTGCAAATGCAGTTGGATGAACCAATTAATGTGCCAACAATGAAATAAGGCTGTTAAATGGCTTAAAACTTACGTATTGTAAAAATTAAACTTTCATCCCAAACTAGACTTGCATGTATGGAGCTAGAATATTAAAGCTTTCAGTTTATGTAAAGCTCTATTAAAGTAAATTGTTTTTTATATATATATAATATATATATATATATATATATATATATATATATATATATATATATATATATATATATATATATATATATATATATATATATATATATTTTAGACAGTTTGCAACATTTTTAAAAAAAATCTAGTTTCTTCTTTAACATTAGTCGAAGTTCATTGAACTGCCAAAATTTCTGTAGTCGTGTGATATTGCTAGACCCCAAAATAGAATTACATAGTAAAGTGCTTTTGATAAGGAGAGTTTTAACTATTATTTAGTTTCATTTGAAAGCTTTTAATATTTCTACAATAATATGTTTAAAGGAGCTTTGATATGTTCGGTCGGATTAAAACTACGATTATAATCTAAGAGTTAATTAATTAGTTGGCAAGAGTTTTTCGTAATAAAACTAATTAAAAAAGTAAAACTCCTATCACTATAGCGATAGGAAAACTCCTATCACTATAGCGTATTTTATCTTCTCTTTTATGAGAAAATTAACCACTGAAAGCTTTTAAACTGTTAGACTTTATGAAATCGTATGCTTTCAACATAACATTAGTTTTTGAATTGAATTTCCTTAGTTTTTGTAGTCAGGATATCACGTTCAAACTTAAAATTGAAGTATATTTTTACATCAGTGATTTATTGATTTAACTCAAACGCTTTTAATGACTTAACTTTTAAATAATGTTTTTTTGAATTCGTTTTTCTTTAACCAAAAGTACAATACAGAGCTTTGCATGTTTGCGAACTTGTATAAGCTCCAATGCTTAGTTCCATAGTTTTGTTATTTATTTTATCTTGGTTGTGGGCTTTTAATATTAAAATTGATATTGCCTTAATGAGATATTTGATTATTCATTGGAAAAGGAAAGTTAACGATAATTTTATTGTGCTTTCACATATAAATTAATGACATTTTTGAAAGTTAAACGTCACCCTAAAATATTTGGGCCTTAAGATTATGTAAAGCCCTGTTAAATTCAAATGCTGAATAAACATTTTTTTTACCGATTTTTACATTCCTATAAAGAAGCTATAACGCAAGTAGTAGGCCATTAATTTTCCATAATATTTAGTCACAGTATCACGTTTAAAGTTGAATTATCAGCTAAAAGCGTTAATATAGTTGATTTAATATCAATCTGTGAGCTATTACCATTAAAATTGTATACTGAAATATTTAAAGGGCTTAAGATAAAGAGGATTAACGATAATTTTTTAAATCATTAAAAGCTTTTATAGTTTCATGAATAATATGTTCGGCCGGATTAAAATTACGATTATTATGTTTAAGGTAAAATATTGGTCCGCAAGAGCTTGTAGCGGCATAAAATTACTAAAATAAAATAGCATCGGCCGTTGCAAAAATATTTATATCCACGCCGCTTAGTTTTGAGACATTGCTCAGTTGCTGAATACAAATATTTCGATACTCGAGAATATCGATTATAATCGATTATCGATATTCTCTGCTGTACGCAACCAAGACAATTCAGTTTAATGATCTTTTCGCGATGACTTGCAAATACTCAGTATTATACGAACAATCGGAATACGACAACAACCTAAAATTATCACAGAGTAAATAATATCAATAATAATTATAAATACAAAATTATATATTATAATAAATTAACTATATAGAATGATAAATAAAAACTAACGTATAATATAATAAAAAATATTACACTATAAGCTTTTCGAAATTGAATAGTGAACATTTATAAATTCAATTTTGTTAGGAATGTGAAAAGCTTGCAGATGCCGTTCACTTTTGAAATGCAGTTTAAAAGTTTATAAACAATGAATGTTTACCAAATATAATGCTTCTTATAGTCACGATATCACGTTTATTGACTTAAACATTTATATAATAGAATTCGTTTTTCTAAAGCTGAAAGCTCTATTAGCGCTTTGTATTTCTGTTAAATATGAAAAGATCCATTGCATTAAAACCTATGTACGGTTTAGTTACTTATTTTTGTCATTTTGCATATTTTGACTGTGAGATTATATTTGAACATTTAAGTGTTTTAAATTTAAATAAAGCTTAATGTGCTTTAAAGCTATTGTGTTTTCATACATAAATCAATAACTTTAAATGTGTCTAGAATAATATGAATTTAAAGTTTATATATTTCCTTCATTTCCAACGGTCGAGATTTAACGTTAAATATAAATCAAAAGCTTGCGTTTTAAGTTAAATAAAATGTTAAAAACTTGCACATGGTTTTTACTTTTTAAAATCGAAATCTTTTAAACTTTCACGTGTAAAGTGTGCTTTCACACTTGATTTTAGTGCTTTTGTTAGTGTGAAAAAGATCTTAAGTATATTCGGATCGGATTAGAACTACGATTATAAAATTAGAGTTAACTAATTGTTTCGAAATTGAATGCTGAAAAATGCTGTTTACTTTTGAAAGGGAGATAGTTATAAATTAGTTTTTGAATATAAATAAATTAGTTTATGAATAGCATGACCTTAGATTTTGTAGTCGCGAAATCGCGTCGGTACTTAAAATTCCAGAATATTTTTCATAGTAAAAATTATTGATTTAACTCAAGAGCTTTTAATGACTGACAGGTTTAATAATTGTTTTTAAATAATTTCCATTCACAAAATTGAACTTGTTTTGCTAAACATAAAAAATCAATTAGATGTTTGCAATTCGGGTAACTTTTAAACGTTCCCAGGCTTTACAAAATATGTATTGTTTAGTTATGTACATATTTTTGATATTTGTTTTATCGTGATTGTGAGCTTTTAATATTAAAATAGTATGTTTAAGTGTTTTAAATTTGAGCTTAATTCTTTTCATAAAAAGAAATTTGGTTGTCCATTCAAAAAAAGTAAGTTAACGCTAGTTTAATTGTGCTTTCATAAATTTATACATTTCAGTGTTTCTCGAATGTTATGATTAAATAGTTTATATTTTCCTAATTTCGTAAGCTCGCAGTTTCATGTTTAGAATACATAGAAAGCTGTCGTTTTAACTTAAATAAAATGTTCATCTAAAATGTAATATGTACCTATAAGGCTTAATAAATATCGAGGAACCTTTTCATGAGGCCCTTACCATTTTGGTCCGTTGGAAAATTTAAAAAAAGCTGTTAATATTTCACGTTTTAAGTGTGCTTTTTAAAATACATTTTTATTGAACTGTTTTAAATTAGGCTTAAATAATATGGTTATATTACCAATTATTTATATTATTATTCCAAAAAAATTAATTCAAATTTTAAAAGCTTAAATGCAATTAGTACTATTCATTTCTGTAAAGCTTTCAAAAGATTTAATAAATTTGTATGTAATATATTAATATATTATATTAATACATTACTCAAAAATATTTTGAACAATTGGTAAATTTAAAAGATGTCGCCGTTTTTTATAACTTTAGTTTACCTAAACTGACTGTGAGCTTTTAATACCAAAATATTATATTTTTATATTTGATTGCATATTTTAAAATTGATTTTAATGCATGTGTTAGTTAAACAAAGTGGTCGGAGAAAGCTTTTTGAAATTGAATAACAAAAATTAAAAACTTAATTTAATGAGGAAAGCTTCTTTCGTTATTAACATATTTTATCTGTGTGAAAAACTTGCAAATGCTGTTTACTTATTTCCACGATATCAAGTGCAAACTTAAAATTAAAGTATGTCTGTCAAGGTGATTTACTGGTTTAACTTAAAAGCTTTTTAATGACTTCAGTTGTTAATAATATTTTTAAAATAACTTTTTAACAAAGTTGAATTCGAATTTCTAAAGCTTAAGACACAATAAACTCCTTGAATTCTTAAATATAATCTTCTTAAATATAACAAGAAACTGTAAAGCTTTATTATGTATTACAATATAAATTAATATTATTGAAATATTGTTGAACAATCACAATTGTTAAAGCTTGCGGTGTTTTAATTACCTTTAATTTACTTAAAAGGAGCTTTTAATCCGAAAATATTAGAGAACTTTAAGTATTCATTGAAAAAGGCTGTATAAAAACCAATCTTGAAGCACAAAATATACATTACAGTTATTTCAAAGTCCATCTTACATAACTAAAATTTTAATGACCAAACATAGTTCAAGAAAGGGTTGATCGAATTTAAGCTTTGGCTTCTGAATAGTTAAAGTGGCCTGGGATTTTTTTTTTTTTGCAAATTGACTAATTTGATGAAAAAAGCTCCAATCTTCCGAAGCTTTTAAACTTAATAAAAAATATTACGCTTTCAACACTAAACTAGTTATCTCCTAGAAAAAGACATAGTTGGCCAGAATTAGTATTTGCATAAATTTGAATTTGTAATTAAAGCTTCGAACCCACTAACAGTGCTTTTGGTTAAATTTATTCGTGACATAACACCTATATCAACATCACTGTTTTAATTTTTTGGCGTTCGTTGTTAGTTTAAATAGAACGGTCGATTGAAACTAATGTTTTTGTTTTGAGCTTATTGTGAGCTTTTCCATTCAATTTATTATGTTATTCGGTAATACGATACTATAGTTTAGCGAAGCTGTTGTTCGGACAAATAAGAGCATTTGATAAATATTTTTGATTATATTTTATTTTAAATTATTTCTCGCTCATTTATTATGAAATAGACGATGATATTGGTTTGTCATATTGCATGCAACACTCCCAACTTCATGTATAACCGTATTAATACCATAAAGTTAAACCATTTTCATTCCCAATTACATTATATACACGAATTGCTACAGATCACGATATTTCCCAAAACGAGCAACCAATCTATATTTAGACTATACATATCCCTTCTACATATATAACCATATGCTACCGTTGTCAAAACGAATGTAACATCTCTCTAATAGTTATTGACTTTTATCAATGTACTTTTCCGTACACATACATACATACGTACGTATATACATTCAATTTAAATACGCTCGTTATCAAGTCCAAAAAATGACGGGAAACCAAAAAAAAAAAAAAAACTTCATTCTGTGATAATAGCGAGTACAAAATGAGTGAAACAAAAAAATGTGATGCGGGCAAAATCTAACAAAGATGTCAAGCAGCTGTACATTATTAGTATGTATAGTCATTGAAAGTCGTTTTGAATTCGTGTGTCTATACCAATATACATGTACATATATACACAAAAAGCTTCGTTATTTTAAAATTTAAATTTTTGTTTATTTGTTGTAATAGTTCGTCGTCGTTGTCTTCGTCATCGAATCAAACAATAGAAAATTGGGAAAATGATAATCTTGCGACAAATGCAAGTCGTTTTTCAGTTTTTTTTTTTTTTTTTTGTGAGTTTCATATCTCATAATTGTTTTTCCAATAATAAAATATTATGTAATAACAGCCAAATCGTTATGATTATTATTACTTTTATTACTATATACAATGAAACTGGATAAACAATATTCCCCGCACATATAGAGCAAAAAAATAGACGTTAAGAGTTTATTTGGAACACAGCATGAGCGCACAGGAAATACCTAGTTATTAGTGCCATTACTATATATATATCCACTCGTTCATAGCATGTTTTTGAATAATATCGTTAAAAAAAAATTGTTGGTATATACACTCTGGGTTAGTTGTTATCCATCTCACTGTGTGTTTATTTTTCCATGTTGATGTTGTTGTTTGTTTTATCAGTTTGAAACAAAGAAAGTCAAAAGTTGTATAAAAACTTATTTTTATTCGAAATCAATATCTATCGCGCTGCTATAACACACACACACAAACCGTTTCGACGTCAAACGACATATCCAAATTTATTATTAAACCATGTTTGTATGGCGGTGATGGTGTTTTTTTTTTTCGTTATTCTGTCAAAACTGAAACTGCTTGAGTTCCAAATAACGTAAAACTAAAACTGGCAAAATAAACAAATTTATCACATTTGGTGTCTGATGACCAATCACTATTTATTTTTATTATTTTCATTGTATATATATGTATAGGTACGGTATAGTTATTGTATGTAGACGAGTATGTATGTATGTATGTTGTGGGGATTTTCTCCAATTTTCCATATACCATGTTTGTATATTCAGTGAATATGATTCCTGCTTGTGTTTGCTTTTCTGTTTTTTTTAGATTTTGATTGATTGTTTTCCATTGATATATACAATTGATTATAAAACAACTAAACATTCATGATTAATTACGGGTTGTTTAAATTAGGGTTACCATATATTAGAAATATTTGAACTGTTTGATTAAAAGTTTTGATTAAAATGATATAGTTTTGTGCGCGAGTTATTATGGTTCTTGATGGGCTTTGTGCGGTGTGTTACTTGTTGTTCCCTTTATATAGTATTTAACGTTTTGTTGACAAATTAGAACAACATGGTTAATAAAATACACGATAAACGATAAATTTTTGTTCGAAGAAATTATGTTACAAATATTTCTTTTATATACGCTAATTTGACTAATGATGATTGGATCGTTAAACGAAAATTACCATACACATATTGAAGTCAAATAGTAATTGGTTGTCAATGTTCTGCGGTAAAAAACAAGGCCAATGGAGTATTCCAACTAGCCCAAACTATTGAAACATAAGACAAAAGATTAAATCAATTATATTCTAGTTCACGAAAAGCTATATAGGGCCGCTATCACAACTCTATATTTTAATGGGCCTTTTGTGATGATTCAAGACGAATTATGTTACGTACGAGCATTACATCAAAAACTTATGTTGGTTTTTGATGACATATATACGCAACAGTTTTAGTTAGTCATGGCAAAGACATTATTTATTTAAAAGCGATACCGTGACATAAAGGCCGAAAAAATTAGGGCCTTAAATCGCAGTCAAAGTATGTTTATGACTCTTTACGCCCTTTTTAGCGTAATGTCGAATCATTACAATTATTGATAGTTGATGGTATTCGAGAGGTTATGTTCCGATCTGCTCACACGTTAGATCATTTCGACCATCCAAAACGTGCTAAACTTTTTGACGCTTATTAAATGGGTACCTGTTAAAAAAAATCCTGAACATTTCTAAAATAAACCCCAAAACGTCATCTAAAACATTTAATATCTCGTGAGCTAATAATCATACAATATCAAGGGAGTGCTGTTTAGAAGGCTCCTGTTTTAACAAAATCTTGAAAGGTTACACTCATCGGAAGTTAAAAATTATGCTTACATTTAAAAAAAAACATTATAATGCGGAAAGTTGCCAAAATGGATGTTTAGTACCTTCAATGTTGGTTGCTGTTCCCCACAAAAAAGCATTCAAACAACTTTTGTACTCATCCTTACGAATTTTATTATCGATATATTGGGTCATAACTGATACACATATGGAAATACAATTCTACATCCCATCGTTGATATAGCTGCCAATGATCGTGTTCGTTTGAAAAATCTGAATCGTATTTTAACAAGGCCATTGTGATTTGAAGCAACGGATAACTGTTTGGACTATTTCACATTACCATATACTTTGTCCTAAATATAACCGCTTATGTAAAAAGCAGATGACCGACAGTATATCTACTTGTGAATACCCACAAAAATAATTTGTTGCCTTACCCGATAGTCCTCGTCCAATTTTACTTGCGCATTTTCAATTAACTCTGTTAAAGGTATTCATATTTTTCCGTTCAGACATTCTCAATGTGTTAAGACATTCATAACGTTCCGTTAGGAGATTCTCAAACTCTAAACCAATAATATTGCTATTGCAAATACCTAAATATGCTTCTTTCTCGATCAATCCTATAATGACATAGGTTTTCGACAGTTATTGTTTTGCCTCTACCAAATCGTTTTGTATCAATGCGTTTATATGTAACCAGGCAACTTGGGTGGCAAGGTGTATAACTATTATTGAACTACAGCTTGACACAAGCCTACATTTGACTTATATCTAAAACTGTTACCTGAGGCCTGTACCTGTAAAGGTAATTTAACCCGTTGTGCCCCATTTCATTGCAGTCCGTTCATCGGTGTTGGTTAGAGGAGCAACTATGAAATTCATGCCAATGCATTTCAAATACCACGATTTACTGGGTGACACTCTCAGTGGAGGTTGATTGGTGGTTAATTGTGTTATGATTGCGATTGGGCTTATTTGAATTATGTTTACTATACTGATGCTTGATAATGGATGAGTGACCTGATTCTCAATCGTTTTTATATCTTAGTCTTAGCTCAGAGTTGCAGTTCGTGTTTTATCAACTTTTAATGTGACATATTTTGATTTATCTACGTCGATATTTAATATCAGTTCGGTTCGAATATCTGTATCACAAAGCGAACATAATTCATTGGGCATTTTAATTGATCAGATGGTAGAATTTTTCGACAGTTTCGTTAAATGAGAAAACACGTGTTTTTGGATAAAAAAGAATTTTGTTGAAATTCGTAAAACAACATCTCGATGATCGAACACTTGTATTTGTTAGATTTGTTAGAGGTGTGGGCTTTCTTGAAAAAGCTTAATAATTATCATGTTAAAGTTTTTAAAATCGAATTAAAAAATTTGCTCGCCATATAGCTGCGATATTTAATAATTTAGAGAAGTATGATTATGCAAAGGTTTCCGAATTTAGCAATTTAAAAACTGAGGTCACATTGACTTGTTTCTATGTTTAAGATTGTCTTAAAAATGCTAAGCTTTTGGAGAAACTTTCATTTAGTTTATGGAATATTCAGAACAATAAAAAACAACCACTAGAGCTATACAGAGATATTCAAAAGATATGAAATCGATCTTTTTCTAAGAATTTTCAGAACTTTGAAACCATGACAATAGCGATTTTAACAATTATGAAAATGAAGCTTTCTAATTTTGAAATAAAATTGAATTAAATTCAAATGATTGCGTATATGTACATTGTACATATGTTAGACAGACCAATCTATAACAGTTATACATATGTTAGTCCAGATAATGCATTCCACAAAGTATAAAGGTCTCTTAATGCTGCGGCAGTTTCGTTAAAAAAGATAAATCACATGCGTATTTTTTGGTAAAATTGTATTTGAATTCTGATTACAACGGCGACTTCGAGCATCTATGGTTTTCCACGCCAAAATATAAATCTCTTTAAGGTTGCAATAAAATCTTTTGACGGCAAATCTGATACTATTTCAAAGTGAGTCTCTCTCTCTCGTTACAAAGCATACAAAATCGCAAATATATACCTTTTGAGTTGTAGTATTTCGTTGCGATTTATTTTTCAACATCATTGGACCACAAAAATCGATGCCCGTGGTATTGAAACTTCGTGCCAACTTAAAATGTTCTGTAGGCAAATCACTCATTATCTGTTTACTTATTCTTGGCTTGGCCCTGAAGCAAACCAGAAAGGATCCAATAAATGACTTTGCTATATTCCTAGCAGCAAGCGGCCAAAACAATTGTCTCAAGGGAGATATAAGCATCTGGGCGCCAGCGTGTAGATTATGTTCATGTTAGTATCGAAATACTAATTTTGTTAAATTGTCCTTTGACGGTAACAAATATTGGTGTTTTTGATCATAATCAATCTGACTTACATATAATCTTCCTCCTATACTATAAGCAAACCTTCCGAGTCTAGAAACGGATTCAATAAGAGCATTAAGCTTTTCCGAGGAAGTTGTCGTTCTTTGATCAATGTCGATATTTCATTGATAAAATATTTCGTATTTGTTGCGGGGACAATTCCACAAATTCGAATATTCTTTGGATTTCCATTGTTTCGAAACTTTAAACAGTTTTCGGAAAAGCTTTCATATACGAGCTGTATCGATTTATTATTTCATTTTGATTCGCATAACACGAACCCATGAACCTGTATCGATTTACCACATAATATCCGTCGATTTATTTGAATGCCAGTGAGACAATTAAAATTTAATCAAAGTTTTCCCAAAATTGAAATATGTCGTATGGCACAATTTCATGCCCTTCAGTATTTCCTTTCCATAAATGTTGGATTATAATTTTGGCTGAAATTATAACTGGGCCGAGAAGACCAAGTGGATCATACAGTTTTGCATCATAAGGTGTTATTTCCATAGTTGGAACAATTAAAGTAAAGCAATTTTTCTTCGGCTGACACGACAGACGAAAGGCCTTAATGCATTCATTCCGTTTGTCTTCAAGACTTCCCTATCCTGGATCGGGATATTTGCTAAGATTCGTTCATCATTTGAGGACCATTTATATAAAATAAATCCTCCTAATGCTAACATTTTATTGAGTTGTTGTCGTAATTTGATTATATCGTTCAATTCGTCAGTTTTGGTCAGAATATTATCAACGTAGAAATCACGTTCGGTTACAATATGGAGCAGCCGCTGTTCCAAATGTTACAGTTCAAAGCTCATAAGTGCCTACTGGCTCGTTTTTTCCGCTCTCTACGCTATTCTTTGCAATGACGTTTGAGAAGGATGATAAAGACTTGCCATTTTACTAATGGACATTGGGTCCTACCATCATGACTTCGTTTAACGATAAATTTCATAACGGCTTCGCTATGTAGCATCAAATACCACACGCATCTTTATAGTTGAACTTGACATTTTAATTATTGCGCAGTGTTGCATATAGAATACATGCGATTAGGCTCTTCCAAGGTAAATATCGCATGCATCAATTGACTTGTCGTTTAAAGTTCAAATTGTTTTCGAATTTTCTTTCGAGGGAAAAAAACCGATTCACAGCTTGGATTTTTGATTCTCCAAGATTGATATAACTTTTTCGAAATGGAATTGAAACTGTATATATGCTAGTTTCATCACGGTAATGGCTGTCCATATAATGATGTTCCATAGAAAACTGTTCCGATCACTACGGGAAGACCTTTCCCGAGTTCATATTTGTTCATGGAAATTGTTGCGAAAAATATTTCTCCTCCAATCAATAAATCGATAGCAAGTTTCAATTGCGATGGTATATCCCATCGTGATATGTTAAAGCTAGAAGATGGAATTGGTTGCGAAATCTCTAGAAGAACCCTGAAGTTCAACATTGATTCGGATTTTAGTACTTTAAACTTGAAAGTAGTGACAATTTTTTCATCTACCGATGACTTAGAATGAGATTCAATCTTGACATTGATATAATATTTGTCATGAGTGGTAATTTTAGATATTCTGCGACACGTGATGCTATACATATATATAGTTTGCATCGCTGCAACTGTCGAGTAATGCTCTGCATTTTTGATATCTGTCAGATTTGAAGTAATTTGTCCATGCATTAATCCAGGGAGTGACGAAGATTGATCTTCTACCATTGGCTTGTTGAGGAATGTTCTCGAATGCACATGGTGCAATAAAGTATGATGTAACCTTAAACAGTTTTCGAAAAGTGCAATAAAGCATGGTGAATGGTGCAATAAAGTATGATGTAGCTCAAAACAAATATTGCATCTGCTCGATGGGTAATTTTTTAGCGCATTATTTTTCAAACGATTGATGCACAACCTCAATTCTTTGATCTTATATCATACCTCTTATTAGTAGACATTATAAGAATTTCACGACAATTAAAAATTAAATGATTTGTCTTGTTGCATACACCACAAGTTTCAATATTTGAACTGACATCAATATTTGGTTTCTTATAAAATGAAAATTTAAATTCAATTAAATCGTTCCATTTAGGAATTTCGTTGGATGACAATTCGCCTCTCCATTCGCACACAAAGTGAGAAGTCAATTTTTTTAAGGACCAAGTTCATCAATCTCTGCTCACCCAAACCTTCCAATTTGTTGACATTCTTCCAAAGCCGAATTGTTGGAAATGCACATATTAATCAAAAGTCGTAAATCTTTGCGGTTGTCCTTAGAGGTGGAAGATTTAAAAGAGCATCAATGTGATGGTTTATGATTTTTCTTTTATTGTCATAATTATCAAGAAGGGTTTGCCATGCAAATTCGTAGCCATCATCGGATAATACAATTGTTCCCAGTTATAATTTGGTTTCCTTATTTAAGCGATCTAAAAGATATATATTTGACAACACTAGGTGGTAGACTTGCGTCATTATGAATAAGTGCAACAAATTTGTCGCGAAAAGATTGAAGCTGTTGACTGGATTGTTCTTGGAATCCCTTTAGTTGTGCACTAGTGATTGTAGACGTGCCTTTAATCCAAACATCATCATTAAATGTATCCACAACAAGTAGGACTTCTTGGAAATCCAAATTAAATTCAAACTCAACGATCTGTTCAATTAATTGGTCATATTGTTTTTGTAATTTCGTTAACTTTCAATTCTAATTTCAAGTTAAGTTAAAATTTTTGAGAGTATTTTACGATTGGTTCGTATTTCATTGTCACAGCTCGAAACTGTTTGAAGAATTGATCCTTTCCCCGACTGTTACCATTGTCGAAGAACAAAATTATTTAAATCATTATTTAAAAATTTACTTAATTTAAACAATTAAAACTAAAATAATACTAACTGCTAATGAATGCAGTTATCGACTTCAAAATGTAAAAGAATTTTCAGAAAGAAAAATAAAAGTAAATAAGAAGCTTTCAAAAATCTTTTCACACAAAACTGGATATTTGAACTTTTTTTTTTTTTTTTTTTTTTAAATCTTTATCTCCAATTTAGGAGTATAGGGCGTCTAATAGGTGGGACCATCTAACTCTATGGGCTGCTACTGTTTTAATTTCCTTCCATGATTTGCCGAGATGTTTCGCTTCCGCTATAGCACCTTTCGTTTCCACGTTACAGGTGGAAGTCCAACCTTCCTTTTCCCTTGAGGGTTCCATTCTAAGGCCATGCGTGTTTCGTCGCTTGCTGATTTTCTTAGTGTATGTCCGATTCATCTCCACTTACGTTTCCTTATTTCATTTTCCATATTTACCTGATTAGTTACTCTATATGGAGTTCCGCATTTGATATGGTATTGGGCCAGAAGCACTTTAGTATTCTTCTTAGACATTTGTTGACAAATACTTGTAGTTTGTTCGTAATCTGCCAATTTTGCTTCCACGTTTCGCAGCCATATAGGAGTACTGATTTTACACACGAGTTGAACATTCGTATCTTGGGGTTACGGGAGAGGACACATGCATTCCAGATTTAGTGTAACATGTTGTATGTCGTTCTGGCTTTGTTTATCCGCTTGTTAATGTCTTCCTCGGTTCCGTCTGTTTCTGCTAGTGTACAACCTAAGTATACGAATTCCTTTACATCTTCTATATTTTGTTGGTTGACGCTTATTGGTGTTGTTATCGTAGTATTTAATCCTCATCGTCTTGGTTCTCGTAATGTTTATTTTTAGACCAACTTCTTTCGCTAAGTCCGATAGCTGTTCTATGATGATGGACTGTTATGGTCAGTGCAACTACGTCCCGGTCTGAAGCCAGCTTGTTCTTTCCTCAATTTCAATTTGTCGTAGGTGATATTATTATTATGCTAACACCTTTCCATTGTTGTATTGAGTAGTGATATGCCTCGCTAATTTTTACATTCTCTTAGGTGGTTTCCTTTCTTTGGAATCATTATGGTTAATCCCTCTTTCCATTTATGTGGTATTTTACCCGAATTCCATCTTTCCGTTATGATCGGTGTTAGAGTCTTCGCAGTTGTAGATGCGTCACCTTTGAATATTTCGGATGGTATGTTATCTATTCCAGCGGCTTTGTTATTCTTCATTTTCCCAATTATACTGTTAACTTCCCGTTCCGTTGGTGGATGGGTGTTGATTGTTTCGTTAAGAGCATTATTGGGTAATTCGAAGTTTTCTGTGCTGTTTGCGATTTCCTCTCCGTAATATTCTTTCCATCTCTTTAACTGTCCCTCATCTGTTGTTAGGATTTGACCATTCTTATCTCTTATAGGTGGTCTATTGATGTATTTTCCTGTGACCTTTCGTACGCGTTGGTGTAGAGTGCGCATATTTCTGGTTGCTGCTGCCCCTTCGGCATCCTTGAGAATATTTTCAGTGTATTTTCTACGATCATTTCTTGCCATCTTTTTTACTTGTCTTGCCGTGTCTACATATTTCCTTCTCACCTCGAGTGTAGTTTGCTGGTTCATTTGCAGCTACAGCTGTCGACGTTCTTCAATTTTCTCCCATGTGCTGTCGCTTATTCATGGTTTGCGACTGTATTCTTTGTACCCGAGTGTGTTCGCAGCAGTTTCAGTGCTTCTTTACCCATGACGGTTGTGTAATTGTGTTTTGTTTTGTTTCTTCTAGTGTTCGTTTCTGTAATCATTTTTAATTCAGATTAATGAATGATTGGTCCATTGAATCCTAGCCAGTTTCCAGGGCTGCTGCATAAGGCATACTGGCCTACCAGGGGTTTTTGATTTTTTGTGTATTTTTTCCTTTTCTTCTGTGATGTCCCAAGCAGTCACCCATCCAAGTTCTAATCCTGCACAATGTTGCTTGACTTCTGTGATGAAATCGCCTACCGCTTAACTGTCGCTGCCACTCACTAAAAGCTTATTGATATTCATTTTTAAGTCTTTAAATTCGATTTCATCTATTAGATTAGTAAATTTGAATGTTATTAGTATGAAAAGGCTTTCGTTGTTCTACTTATAAGGCTTTTACAAGAATTATTGTTCTTAAATCTTTTATTATAGTTTATGTTATGTTTTATTTCAAATTCAACTATGTATCTGGAAGCAATCAACCAGAAATAAACAGAATTGCTAAATCGCCGTCAATTAGAGGAGAACGTTAAATTAAGCTTTCCCAAATTTATAAAAAGCACATTTCTATTTTTCTCATTTGTAAAAAACTGTGCAGCACGAGATCTTTTTAGAACTGGAAAGCTTATCAATGTGAAACAATGTCAATAGCGATTTTAACGGTTTAAAATTTTCCACTTTTCTTATACTTTTCAGAAAAAGCACTCCACAAGTTGTTCGCAACTCAATGTGAACATATATCTTATATGTATATAAATAGACAACAACTCATGTATAACAAGTAAATTTTACAGATTTATATGACACTCAAATCGCATAATACACAATATATATATGTATATCATAATTCGCAATATGTTAAATGTCTAACCACTTTATGTTGCGTGCTCCATAAACATTTTACTATTGCGCATATGAAAACTAACCCTAAAGAGCATAACCCGCGCACACAGCCCATACATATAAATATATTTTAATATAAAGTTGACGAAAGGTTTGGTGCGTTTTACAATTTGCATTTTATTGTCGTCGTCGTCACACCATGAAAAATTCGTTTAACGTGCTGCGGTGGGAATACATAAAAAAACATGTATATAGGTATAAGGTTTTAGTAAACATGTCGTGACGTAATGGAAAATCATTCAAAATTGTTGGAGAGTGTATTTTTGCCATTCAGACGTCATATCATTAAATTTTTTTTGACATATATGTATATGCTTTGAATTAATAATGTGACTGAAACATATTTATTTCGAAAAAAATTGTTTATTCGATTGAAGTTATATACGATTTCATAACATATTGTTTCATGTCTACATGCGTATCCAAAACATATATAAGTCAACCTTAATTTTCTTTTTATATGTTGTGTGTTGTATTATGCTTTTCATATTTTTTATTTTTTGGGGAAAACATATTTTATGAAAGCAACCGAACAAATAATGTTGTAATATAATGAATCAAAAATATTATAAGTTTGTTGTATTTATATAAAATGTACGAGTACGTACATTGTGAAATTGAATGGCATAGAAATCAAAAATAGACGTATAAATATATAATTTATATAATGAAGGGCGAAAACGAGCGAGCTTTTATTTAATTTTTTTTTTGTGGTGGGTGGGTGGAGGAGGGTGTTTTCATTCACGTGGAATTATTTTAGAATTTAGTTATGTTGTAATTATATATTATGTGGACGTATATAACATAGAAAATAATATAATTAGGCTAGGTACAGCAAAATAATAATTTATTTTTAATTTACCGTATTTTTATTATATTACATAATAGCGATAATACTATTAAACATTATTTATCATAATAAAATTTTAATTAACATTATTTATATTCCAATACAATTATTTTATTTCTAATGATTCGGTAATTTTTACCTCCAGCCATATTCAGTTTAAATAAAATATAATTTTAATTAGAATATTTATTAAATAAATAAATCATATTATTGAACGAGCATAATTATGTTGAAGTCCATGAAAAACAGATTAACTATATTATGTCTAGTGCACTGAGGATTGGGGGAAAATAATATTAACAATATGCGCCTGTAGCCAATTTGCACGGATCTTCTTCAAAATGTTTTAATTTTATGTTTACTAATATCAGGGCTGAACCCATTTTCGATATCAAACTGGATCTCAAAATTTTTCTTCTGAACCGTGTCAATAATCTGGGGGCCATACTTGGGGCTTATAATTTGCAAACTACCTCAGTCTCTAACGGTGTATATACCCAATCACCGTGCCTTCCGGATCATATAGCCTTATCATTGTGGTCTAAACACAATTGGACCTTCCATTCTCCGCATCTCGTGAGAAGTAACATGGATTAAAACTTATAACTCTATAACTAAAAATAAAATAAAAACAACAGTAACGCGGTGGCATCGGCCTTTAGGCGTGATCAAACCGACGCAAACACAAAATGGCACATATAAGACGAACAAGGCTCGTCCTTGAAAATCAAAATCTAGAGGCCAAGGCACTATTTAAGAAAAATAATAAAAGTGGACGATTCCGTCACTAGGCATTTAAAGGGGTGCTTAAGAAGCAGCCAATGATGGCTATTACATAGGTTGTAAGTTGGTGGCTGTACAACACCCCTAAATTGAATGCACATTTCACTGTACAAGTAGGCGGTTTAGAGTCTAGGTGAGATCTGACCGGAGCTAGACTTTAAGTTATCGATACGGTAGTAATTCCCTTTAAGACTATAAATTCTCGCTGCGAAAGTAATTCCCAGTTTTTAGTGAAACATTCGTATGACAGAATATTTTTTCATTCAATTTTCTTTTTTATCATTCCCCGAATCCCAGAATAAGGGAACAGGTTGTCACATAAATTATTAATAAATTATAGCAACGCTGATGTAGTGGTGGTTTCATTAAAATTACTAACCTACACATTAAAAAATATTGGGGGCAAGCAAACATTTATAACTAAAAATCGACCAGAAGTGCAAGGCACTATTCACTTCTCTCAGATTTCATTAATGATGATATATTGTATTGGAAAGTGCCCAAAGATACTAGAAAATTAATTTTAAAAAACAGAACGGAAATCGGCTGAGATCCCTTTAGAACTATTCTGGGTAACTGACTTCCTTACATGTATCAGTTCCAAAAATTCCTGTACTATTACGCTTAACGACGTAGGTGATAAATTATCCGATGCTTTTAACCAAGATATGCATGCATAATTGTCTTCTAATTTGGTCTTTTAAAGAACTCTAAAACTTTCCTTTATTTTGCAGAAGGGACTGCTTTGTATAGAAGTCTGGCCCACATATAAAAATGAATTAAAATTCTGAGGCGGCAAGGTTACATAAAATACTTCCTTTTATAGTCCTGTACCATCCCATGTTAGCTCCAACGATTGAACAGAAATCTCTTAAGTATAAGGAAGTGTTGTGTATCCTTATGGTAACATTCTTAGTTTTTAGCAATGTTAATCCGAAGCCGATCACTTCGGCACTGACATATTTGGAAGGTTATTCAGAGGCTGGATAGATTAAAAAATACGTGGCAACATCTTCATAGCTAAGCTGGAAGTGGAGAGATTTCATTGGAATTTGGTCAGAAATACCCTGTTGCTAAACCTAGAAAGGCAAGGTAGACAGTCGTCCACTTTCTCCAGACAGTCGTCAAAAAGATCATCCTGGGCAAGCCCATGCGTTGGAGATGAACCTTAAAACGTCCATGGCCCGTAATAAATGCAACCACAATTATGAGTTGGCTTATCTTTTTTAAGGGTAACACATATTTAAAGAACTCACTTTAGTCTCAGTTCAAGTAAACTGAACTTCTTAATAGCTTCCTTACCACAATTGAAGGACAGAGGAACTGCTGATTTACTATGCGATCCAGCTTTCGCTACAAAGTCAGCAACCTCATTTCCCAATGAGCGAGCACCCACATGATCCTTACTTTCGTGTTAGAGCAAAAGAGAGTAATTTAGTGTTTGCAATCTTAGACCAGTTAATATGTATAGCCAAAGGATTTTTAAGGGCTTTACTATCCGTGCAGATAATAATACCCCTTCGCTAAATCACTAAACTTAAACGCATCAATCGGACTATGGGTAAGGTCAATTAATTCAACTTGAAAAACCGTGCAGTGTTTACCCAGATTACCCGAGAATCTGAGCCCATACTTTGGACAATAGAAGCCAAATCCTAAACTAACTTCTGAACGAGACCCATCCGCAAAGTAAACTATCGATTCGGACAACTGTCCGGATTTATTTAGGGCAATAGCCTGTCATTCACTATTTCAACCTCCAGAACATGTGACTTAAACTCGAACAGCAGCAAAGCACGCATTACCTCGAATGTAAAACAGGCCATCATCTGCAGTACATCCAGCCTTGCGACAACTGATGCATACGACAGAAAGGTAAAACCATGTGATTGGTAAATGAGTGACATAATTTTGAGAGTTAAACCCCAGGAATTGCCAAAGGCCCTTTGCAATTGCCAAAAAATAGCAATGGCCTTTTGCACCTTATAATCAAGGTGAAATTTCCAGGAGAGTTTACTATCTAGAATAACACCTATAGTTGCTAGACGTGCTCTGTCCTTGTATAATTGGTCTACCAAATAGAGTGGGAACAGATAGATTAGCACTGTCTCTACGTCTGTAAAGACAACCAGATCAGTTATAGAGGGATTGACGTACAATCTCTTTTCACCAAACTTCCACTATATTAAGGGCGTTCTGCATCAGATCAGATAAGACCTTCAAATATTTATCAGAAACTATCAAAACGAGATAATTCACGCAGCTTTGCACGATTACCATGAGCCATAACAAGGGTGAGAGTATACTCCTCCTCGCAGGCAGCCTTTGGTTACTTTATGGACGCTAATGAGGTATCTAGCTCAGTCTCAATTATGCGGGACTTAAGCATATAGAATCGATGAATCTAACAATGGTTTGTATAATATCCCTAATAAATCTGCCAATGATCCTCTCTAAAGCTTTAAGAATAGTAGAGGTCCGACAAATGAGCCTAAACGCTTTTGGGTCAGTATAGTACGACTTGCCAGCTTAACTTATGAAAACTACTCTACGCCTCCTCCATAATTGTGGTGCAGTAGTAAAAGCAACGCACGCCTGGAACAGATTGAGCAGGTGAGTACTGATGGGTAGAAAAGCATGCTGTAATATGACCAGGGATGGGCATTTACGCGTCATCTATTAGACAATGTAGATATCATAGACAACGTAGACAAATCGTAGAAAACGGTGATAATGTAGAAGATTGATAGAGTGATTTAGTGAACTATAGTTATAAATTATGCTCGCTAGATTTGTTTTAGGTTTAATGCGATTTGTGGGACAGTATTAGAATTTTTTTCAATTCATTTTAATCCCTTTTCAATTTAAGGTTTGTCTTTTAATTTGTAATACATTCTTTTGATTTCACAACTATAGGAGACCTACAAATAAAACTGAGGCGGTCAAATTATTATTTGTCATATGGCTTAACTAAGAAGGAATTGCTATTATATAAACTAGCTCCACTTCTACTTTTGCTAGACTAGATGATATTAAAAGTAAGTAATATCGGTTCTGCATGATAATTCGGCAAATCTAGAACAAAGCTTGATGGTAGCAATACTGCTGAACTTTAAATTTGCTTCAAAATATTAAAATATATTGGGAAATCAATGAGCATCCCCTAAGCAACGGCGGTAGGTATCGTGTCAATGGCTAAATGCCCATGAACCTAAACATCATCTCTACAATGGTTGGCCAGAATACCTAGCGCATGGAAAGAGATACCGAGCAAAAATAGAAAATCAACAACATTGGTTGAAATCGAAAGTGGGGGTAAAAATGCCCGCTTTTCAAAATTTATATTATCTATGCTTATTTGAATTAGACATTAAATTATAATTTTGAGTGGATATTTTTGAGTGAAATTCAAAGAAGATTTGTACTATGGAGTTGAGTTTGTGTTTCAACTTGAGCTTTAAACAAACCCCGTTTAACAGATTTTAACGGCTAGATTTCACCAAATTTGAGTGTAATTTAAATATTAATTAAAACTCAAACATTGATTTGAATTGAGTAGAATTTGAATTATATATTATGAGTGAAACTTTTTAAGTTAAAGTTACGGTACAATTTGTTGTCACTTTAGAGCGAAATTTAAATAAATTTGAAACAAAATCTTTAGTTAAATTAAACGAGTGATTGAAATTAATATTACAGCGGAATATGAACAAAAATTGAGTTTTAAAAATTTTAAATTATGTTTAATCGTATTTGTATTTAAATAGCTTTTCAACTATGTTGAGTGGATTTTCTTAAAGTAATTCCAGCGAAAATTCTAGTATGGGCTTGAACCAAATTTTAATTAAAATTTGACCAATAAATGGTCAAACTTTTTCAAATTGTAAACATTTCAAATACAAGAATTTAAAGATAGATTTAATCTGGAAAATTGTTCGTTTGATAGTCCAAAAAACCAACAATGGCATTTTAATGTTAGATAATAAAATACATTGGGTCTTGGACGTATTTAATTTGAGTCCATTAATTGTGAACGTCCATTAAACGTAACAATTTATTACTAGCATATATCTAGAGATCATCTGCATATAGATGGTCATTATAAAATCTTAAACTTGATGGCAGATCATTGATGTACATCGGAAATAAAATAGGTCCTAATACTGATCCTTGTGGTACTCCTGATTGAACAGCAAGTTTAGATGACACGTACAGTATCAGTATGAACTTCTTGAAAGGGATTCGATAGATAAGACGAAACCAAGTTGCATGCAGTGCTATCAAAATTAAAATAGTTGGTATGTTTCGAAAGCAGTGTCTTATGATCAACTCTAACGAATGTCTTACTAAAGTCCAATAAGACTAATAAAGACACATTGTTTTCATCCATATTTCTACGCAGATCATCCACAATTTTTAAATTAGCTGTGTTCGAACTATACAAAGGCCTGTACGCAGATTGAAATTAACATAATAGTCTCCTCTTATCATTCAGGTATTTCATTATTTGGGTTTTAAGAACATATTCGAAAATTTTTGACATCGCAGGTAAAATCCTGATAGGACGAAAATCGGATACAGTTGTGGGTTGAGTGACTTTATTAATATAGGCACTATTTTAGCAGACTTCCAAGATGTCGTAAGAATGGTATTAAAACAATTTAAAATATAATCACCAATAACAGGAAAGATAGTCTTTAAAAATTTAGCTGGGATATCATCTAACCCAGTAGACAATAGTTCATTGAAATTAATATTACGAAATCCAAAACACCCGGATGCAGCGATAGTTTTTGTACAATGTTCATAACAAGGGGATATTAACATGTCACCACTGATGTTATTATTACTGCAAAAGTAGTTATTCATAGGACTATTGCCGAAACCCATCTTCGATAATTCATTCCACATTTTCTTTTCTGCGAGATCCATAATATTATTTAAATAAATCGATTTTGCCTTTCGTATATACTAGTGACCCGATTTCTCATCGTTTTATACTCTTGAAATATCACCAAGTTAGTCCTATCTTGCTTAAATCGATGAAAGGCAAAATCACGTAAGTTAATTAAGGATCGTAAGCTGTTATTAAACCAAGGAGGACTATTAATTTTATTAACCTTTTTTTCCGCATCGGCACAAACAAATAGAATAGCTGCTTAATCATATCATTCAGAAGGTTAATTTTACCATCAACTGATTCAACTGCCAATACCAAATCCCAAGGCATACTTTGCGAATACTCAAAAAGATAGACATAATCAATATTACGATAGGCATATTTGGTTCCATATACAGATAACATTTCATCGAAAATAGCACAACAATCAAATTTTGGTCGTTTATAAAAAGTACCAAGAACAACTTTATGCTTCTTCAAAGTTAATTGTAAACATATTGTCTCAAGATTATTATCCATAAGCTGAAAGATAATATTGCATGGAATTCTATCGCTGATATAAACAATAATACACCCTCGCAGGCAAGACGTTCTATCCAATACGTTGCATCAGAATGAAGGGATTTTAACAATGTTTCAGTTACACAAATAACATCAATTTTAACATATTCTTTCACATTCAAATCATTGTGGAGTTTGGACGTGAAATCGATGAAGTAAGTGATGAAATAAACAACAGTCAAAAAGTGCAGTGCTAGTAGTTTCTTTTTAATTATTTTATATACACTCCCGGTAAAATTATTGGGTCGGTGAGTTTTATGTCAATTTAATTTAAGGTGGTACACCAATATCAACATTGGTAAATCCACGCTTTATGGAGATTGGCCTCTATGAATTCTGAGGAGGACAATCTGGTGCATAACCAGGGAACATCAAATCCGGTCGGTCAAATGAGTAATGAGGAACAATTTTCATTCCAAAGGAGCTCTAGGGCTCTCAGATCTTCAATGAAAAATAACAAATTCATTTGTTTTCAGTGGGGACTACGCAAAAGGCGTAGTCCCCCCCTGAAAAAAAACATCAGTGTTAGATCAAGTTCCGAGTACATCAGCAAATAAATTTCAAAAAAATGGAGAAACTAATTGCGCAGCAGAGCAACGAAGTTGCTGAGCTTAAGAGAGAAAACTCTACACTAAAAGAAAAGGTTAAAAATAACAAAGCTGAGGATTCAGCACGAGTTAAAAATCCGTCTTCTAACCATATTCAGTCATCAACCATTCATCATGATCATTCAAATAATTCCAACTGGTTGCTGCGGTAATTTCCAGATTTTCAACAAAATAAAAGATTCAATGCTCTGAGTCAAGAGGTTTATTGCACAGATGAGGAAGAACTGGAAAACGAAATGGGCAGTGCTGATAACAGAAACAACAATTACACCATCCACAGTTGGAACAACAAACACCCAGAAGTTAATAACGAGTCTAATAACATTGAAATCATTAAAATGCTCAGTCAAATTCAATAGACATTGGTCACTTAGCAGAAAGGGTGGCAAAACTGGAAATTAATCTCTATCCGCCAAAATAAAAATGATTAACTCGTTCCTACGCGTTGTAACTTGGAACGCCAAGTCAATGGTAAATGTTCCTGATTTTCAAGGAACGAGATACCGGGTTCGAATCCCAAAAGAGGCGGGATGCAAAAGGGATTTTTCATCTCCCGATTACGATCGGTGATTAAATTGAAAACATCTATGACCCTCTATTGGAATGTAGAACTCATGGGCCGACCCATCTTCCATGTCACTGTACAGGGTGAGATAGAGCTATGCAATGCGCAGGTGGTATACTGTACTTGGGTAAATGGGATGAATGAATGTTAGTGTGAATGTGGGTATTGCACCGTGGGCCCATTAGTGGCATTGAGTGCTGGAGTAAAATCCGCCCAATTTTTAATAATAACACCATAATGACATACATACTACGACGTTATTGGTTCTAATTATCCGCAAATTAATTTAGTTTTTAAAAAAGGAGGGGATTAGAAGGGCAACAATTCGGAAAAGTCATTCAATCGAAGTACATGATCATATCTTAGCTTAGACTCATAATGAAATATTGGAATATTCGGCATTGATGATGATGTTAGTTAGCTGCCTAGGATTTTCCCAAGAAAATCCGGAAAAATTATTTAATCGACATACCTAGCTTGGTTGTCCTAAACCCCCTAATCTCCAATTGTTTCTGAAATAATTTTTTTTCGGATACCTTACACCAAAAGACATCTTGAAATATACGTCATTATGGTGTTAGCTTTCTAGGGACTTGTGATGTTTGTCTTAAAGAAATTCTCATTTTTTTAGACAGATTTAAGATAAAATTCAAGTGTATTAATTTGACTGGTTTAGTTTTCATTTTATCTTCCCTAGTTGACATTAATGTCATTATTTTAAAACATTCAAATGTGATTCTAAATTTCTAGAGATGATTAATGAAAATATTTTAATTAAAATGCATCGATAGGGATTATAAAACTGACGCCATCCGTATCGCATTAAACCTACGGAAATCGGGTATCTAGATAGTCCTTCTAAAATTTCTGCTGTGATAAGGTCATAACCCGGTGCTTTTATCGGATTCATATTTGTTTTTATCTCATACATGACTTCTTTTGGTGTTGTTCGTAGGATTTCTTCACTTTCCTGTACAACCTTTCCAGTTATTATTTCGGCTTCCAATGATTGGTTATCATGTGGTTCAAATTTTTTTCCAGGTATTCAGCAAAACTTCGTACTTTATACCTTCGTTATTTCTGGCCCATTTTTTATCTTCTGTTCTGATTGGAGGAATCTACATTATTGGCCTTCTAATTCTTATGGTTGCTCTCCACAGAGAATAATCAGTACTAGTATCACTAGATAATTTTCTGAGGTAGTTACTGATAGATTCGTCTTTCAGATCTTTGATTTCCCTTTCAAGTAGCTTGTTTAGCTTAGTTTATCTTGAGGGGAGTTATTATGCCACGTGAGAAGAGAAAAACTATATTTTACGCAAATATTAGTATTTGGTTAATTTTAATAATAATTTAATTATACGGATTTTACTTAATTAACTCAAGAAAAAATTAAGAAACAAAAAGTCATCATTGGTAAATAATAAATAAATAAATAAAACAAAAACTAAACTAAACAATTTGGCTCAATCGGCGATGAAGTCGAATAAACAAACTAAATACCACAATTAATGGTTATCTATAGTCTAGACAATTATAACCTAAACAATATTTTTTGTTAGAATTAAAACATAATTTTTATTTTCGTTTTTAATTTCATTTTAATTTTTTTTTTTTCTCAACTCCCTTGTGTAAAATTTTATTTTAACAAATTTTCTAAATTACTTCATGTTAATGAAGGCATTCATTCATGTAACAACCACAAAACATAAAAATTACAACAACAACAAAACAAACAAACAAAACAACACCAACAAAAATTGAAATGATTCAATTTTTAATGTTTTTTTTGTGTAATTGTCGGTCAAACATGAAAAGTCTAAAAAAAAAAAAAAACTTACTATCTTCACACACCATCTGCTTTGTGTACATTTTTTTTTATTTTCTGCAACCCTTAATTATTATATAGCGGTTACAGCTTTATTAAAGCTTTTTTATTTATTTCGTTGTTTTTGAAGAGTAAAAACGTTGTGTTTGCGCTTCATTTGGAGCCGTATGTACAACGTATATATTTAATTTATTCAGCAAACATAATTTCGGCAAATAAAAAAAAAATAAAAAAAACCAACAATATGAAAATTAATATGCAAATTTTTTTTATGCAAAATATATGTTTGGATTTTTTTTTTTCGTACATACAAAGTAGAGAGAATATTTGATCAAACGTACTTTTTTTTTATCATAATAAACAAATTTTTATCCTTTTTTCTGGTGCTCCTTATAAATAATATTGTTAGAATACATATTTCTAACGGGGAAAAACCTTTAAAAAAATTTAAATAATTGAATTTTTTTTTGTGTGCTGGATCTTACATATATTTAAAACAAAATGAATAAATTAATAAAATTATTGTGCAGAGAGAATTTCACGAGTGGATAGCCTGTTACGTAATTTGCTTCACAGCGAAAGGGCTGTTGACTCAACTTAATACATTATAGTTATTTGTACATAATATATACATATATTGTGTTTATGTCGTAATTAAAGCTCACAGTGTTTTTGTTTTATGTTTATGCGCTCCATATACCATTTTAATGGCACATCGTCGAAATAATAAAGCATAGTGTATGTATGTACATATATGTATATAGTTAGCTAGGAGAAGGAGCTGGCAAGAAAAATAAAAAAACTAAACAAACAGCTAAATCAATTTTCCAAAAGTTATTACGTAATTTTGAACCCATATCAAACATATTTTCATTAAAATCTTGTCAGTTTCCAAAATAATAATAAAAACAGCATCAACATAAAAAAATAATAAATAAATAAATAAACAACCAACAACAACAACACCAAGAGTCATATATAAGAAAAATCTATAAAATAAAGTTTTCTTGGCTGCTCGTATATTATAGAACATATACGTAGATATAATATTTTTATGCTGTATATATGTAAAGATGAGCGACTGTGCCGATATACGAAGTTCATTATGTTAGTTTTGATTAATTAGACTTTAAGGTATTATTTTGTTAAGTTCAATAAAATGTTGGCCAAAAAAACTGTACGAAAAAAAATATTTAGCAACGTGAAAAAAATACTTTCCCAATTTTTTATGCCGTACAACTGGCGGTGTAAAAATGAGTGAATTTTGGTCATGTTGATGGTGGAGGACATCCTAGGAACCAAAATGCTGATTACTTATTTCAACAATTTTTAAGATTTCGACTTGACCCGATTTTACATTCAAAATATTTGCTTTTGCGATTTGCAAAATTTTTGAAATTTTTATGATGGATGTTCGGATGAGTATGGACATTTTTTATTGCCTGGAATAGAATTCTAGGAATATTTAAGAGGAGATTTCCCAAAGTTACTATAAGAGACATTTTTAAATTAAGCCAATTCAACTGAATTTTGGTTATTTCATGCTTGATTGAACAGATTTGATCATGTTGATGGTGACATCCTGGTAACTAAAATGCTGATTATATTTTTTTAGAAATTTTTCAAATTTTCACTTGATTCAATTTTCCAATAAAAGTATTTCCTATAAGACTTTGGTTTTAACCTTGTTAAACCCTTTTTTATTTTTTTAAATTTCTCGGTTACTCATTTACAGACAAGGTGAACGTAGCAAAATGTAGTTTCAGGTCAAAAATGCTGTTATATAATATATACGAATGAATGTAAAATATTTGAAATTTTTTTGATAGATGTTCTGGTGAGTGTAAACATTTTAAATTTTCCTAGAATAGAATTCTAGGATTATTTTAGAGGGGATCTTCCAAAATTACGATAGGAATAATTTTTAAACCAAAAATGCCGATACTAAAAAATTGTTTTATTATTAGTACGTACGTGTGAATATACGTTCAGTGTTCTTAACACCAAATAACCAAAATCGTGTTGTTTGCCGAGTCTTTTGAGATAACAATAAAAATTGAAGATATTAAAGCGATATTAGATAAAATAAACAATGTGAAACGACAGATAATCTTGATTTTTATAGATAATTTATATGTAATGAGTGCGGTCACACCATGAGGTCACACATTAAGACCATTGATATCTTTTTGAAGTCGGTCTGTATATCCCCTTCCCTTATAGCAGTTATGACCACATTGCTGGAATTGTGTATATGACCTCTGTAACTCGGCCGATGAAAATAAGAAGTATCAATGGTTCAATGTGAGATTGTTGAGGAACCCATGATGTAACTATATGGTATCTTTGGATCTCTTAGTTTCTATTAACACATATTGAGTATATGTATAAAACTTTAAAAGTGTCCAGCGCCTAACGATGACAAAGAAAGTCAAATGCTTTAGTCGGTGTACACCACATCCAACTGATATTGCTTTTCAATTTCTTTGATCCTTGTACTAGTGAATTCTGCCTGGTATATGAACCCGTGTTGTTTGACAGATATGTGACGTGCCAATGTAACCAACCAGCTCAAATAAATTTGGATTGGATGAAGTTGTTGAAATCCCTCTGTAATACGCAATGTCTTGTCCTCGTTTGAGATCCAAAAAATCAAATAAAATTTCAATCAACTTATGATAAATGTCATGAACGACCAATGGCGTTGGTGATTCTATAACTTTAAATATATCCACGTCATTAGTAAAGAAGAGTACTACACTGTGGTCACGTTCATTGGGTATGTTATTGAATTGATTGAAATTGGCACAAAGCATAGTATCGACGAAATCAATTCAGCCTCTGATGTAATGTTATATAGAACCATGCTTATCGTGGTCGAGCTTCCCGAGTATGCTTGACCGATTGAAGTCTAATCTAATTTATCGAACAAAGCTACACAATTAATTATGATTTATGTTCTTCATTGTAGTCACCGATGGAGCCACTTATATGTAACTTAGATTTTTTATTCGTTTTTTTATCGCACGTTAGATCAAAGTTGCGATTTTTTTCTATTAAGAGGTTTTGAACTGTGCGCTTTCATCCATCTATTTAAAACTGTAGTTGTTTCTATCTTACAACTGGGGTGCGAACGTTGGTATTGTGTTGAAGGAAACCGAGGCCACATACACTAATTTCTGATTTCTTGTTAATTCTATTAAAGTAAATTTGCGAAATATTTTCGTAATGGTGATCCTATATTAAATGTTGGTGACCCTATATTTAATGCTCATTGTTCTGTAGATGTCCGCTTAATTGTTTAAACCGTTTCCACCTGAAAGGTGATTGTCTGATGGACTGGTTTCCAAAATCGTTTTTAGTGCCATCTCTAGTATTGTCTTGGCGTAAGTAATAATGTTCAGAATGCGTGATTTTCCGTGGTGATTGTGTTGGTTGCCAAACCAAAGACGCCCGGCTTTAGGTCCGATTTAATTGGCGCGTTTATGTCTGTACTGACTGACATAAACGATGTTGTGGACCTGAATCCTGCATAATTCGAGTGATACGCCAAAATTCTATAAGCTACCTTAATTTTCTAACTAAAATTTGAAAAAACTCCAAAATCATTAAAGTCAAGTTTCTCTAATTTTATGAAATTTGAATATTGGGAAAACTTGGGGGAATGTCTTTCACAATTCGAATTTACCTTCAGAATTGTATACGTTTTATTTCCATCTCGTAGACTTTTCAGAATTAAAACCCAATATGTCGTATAATTATTCCCAAGGAGATAGAAAACAGTTTTATACTCTACGGATATTTTGAAAAATGGGCAAGTTTTCTAGATTCGTTTACAAAAACTTATCAACACACTCAAACTTCACATCGGGGGACCAGCAGTAAGAGCCATTAATCATTTATGATTAGGGGGCTATGAAACTACCCGGGAAATATTAACAAATATATACAACAGCATTTAACTATTGATCACAAACTACCTATAGTATTAACGTTATGGAATAAACACGATACAATAACCAGAACTACTTGGGAAAAAAATTGCTAGCATTTCCATTGAATCAGGAAATTCTATTATTATTTTCAAGCTATCTAAAAAGGTAGACAGCGGAACAAGCATAGATTATATAAGGCGTCTTTATTAAACTAAGAGAATTTCAACAAATAACAGAGTTCAACAGACCTCAAGATGGTGATACAACAAACAAAATAACAATAACCTGCGGTACAACAATCAAAAATAGAATCATTTAAGGCTGAAAACCAGAGAAGCCCTTGCACTTTCTACTCAACATCATGATGGCTACGGCTTTATTCAAAATAAAAAGTTGTCAAAGTGGAGTCAATCTATGTCGGGGATTAAATTGACCCGCAGAATCACCAGCCACATTCATATCTGAGGGGGCGGCCCAACAGCTAAATTTACCAAAAAGGTGCATCAGCGCCAAAATTTCACGAAGTCCGTTGGCGTTTAGTATATACCTAATCTACTACATAGAGGATCAAACAGAAGATTGGAAAATGGAAGTAACAAAGTTCAAATACCATTCAATACCCAACTGAACAAATTACGACTATAACAGAACCCAAGAACGTGTGGCAGCATGATTAATACAAATGGAAAATCGATCCAAAAAATGAATACACATTCGATGCGCGAAGCAGGAATCAAATGAACAAAACACTATCCTCAAAGGATCCTTGCCTGACTACCAACACGAGTAATAAGATCAACAACAGCAAACCGAGTCGTGCGTCTATTAACTCTGTTATTGCGGTAATTGGTATTTCGGATTCAGAGGTGAAACACAGTTTTCAGATATCTTAATGGGTTGAGCAACTATAATTTCTAACATCTTAAACTAATGCAAATATCTCAGTCTAACTTTCCAAGAATTAGGATATCAGGGAGAAAGACAAGACATATGTAATCTACCAACAACTTTACAGACAAATTACAACTATAAATGAAGAAAATCCCTTGGACAGTTACACAGTTTGTACTCGGCGACCTATTTGGAGTATTAATTCAAATAGAAGCCGACCATTATGATGAAGCCATCATACAAAGCAGTAATAATTTACATTTTAAACTTTGTATTTATTCTCCAATATGTTAAAAGGCCAACCCTAGGTAATCTCAAGTATAGAATACGAAGTTTACATAGTTTTTGTAATTTATTTTACGTCATTAATTGAAACTTTATATCACGACTTTCCTCCAAATCTGTAAATACTTCTAAACATTATTGGTATAAGGGAACAACTTAATTTTAGCACGACATGAAACTATGGCCATAAGACTAGCGTGGTTTTTTGTTATATAAAAATAATTTGTCACCCCTCATATTGCACGACTGCATAAATACGTCAATTTTCCTCCTATACAGCATGAAATATGAAATTAATTGCACAATTTTTATATCTTCTTGCAAAACAGTATAAACACAGCAAAAACCTATTAAAAAAAGCTCATTTCACTTTGCCTTAGCTCGGAAATAAAGTTTTCAGTTTTCATCATGTCCGCATGGTGTAAAGAGTCCAATCTATTTTTTTTTTCTTTTATTGATATACACCCATAACGACGGGATGGTAGAAGATGAAAATTAAGTAATATTAAAAGCAAAAAATTATTAAATCTGAAAGTAATTTTATGCAACATGAACATTTAATTGTTTAATAGATAGAAAACATTTTTCCATCTACTCATTTTGTTGTTGTTGTTATAATATTTATCTTCATAACGTGACCAGAATATATTATTAGTTTTTGTGAGTTACGTACGTACTATATATACATACTATTATATTCATGCAAACAAAAAGTTCTTAAAAACAAATCTTTTGAATATCGTAAAAACTGGAATTTTTTTTGTGTGCACCCACTTCTATATACATATATTATAGATATACTTCTTTGTCTTGCGATGAAAATATACAATGTATTATGTTTTCAGATCATGCACATGATTCAATTGATTGGGTAAAATCAATATACATATAATATAGACCCGAAATGTGTTGAAAAATGGGTGCATTTTAATGGGAATATAAATCGATGCCGAGTTATTTACGCTGACACTCCATCACCGAATATTTCGCTTTTTATGAACCCACTATAAAAACAACGTGTATCAAATCAAACCGCAGCACCATCACCGCATCACCATTATATCTATGTATATATAGAGATACAGTGCCACACACATGACATTTTTGTTTAATGTGTGTTTGTCTTGGCATGATTGATGTTATATCACATACATTTGAACTGACAACAAGGAGACAGATAAAAATTACAAAAAAAAAAAATTCTAATTATTGTGATGATTTTCTATAATGTATGTATAATACATAAAAATCTAACCATAAAATGTAACCACATTTCTTGTTTCATAATCAAGCGTCGTCGAACCTCAAATTAAAAAAACAGCAACAACACTGTACCAGCCAACCAACCATTCACAAAAAAAAAGTGTCCTAAAAATATAAACCACAAAATATATGTTCCTATATATACATAATATGTATATCGTATATATATGATGAACAACAATACATATATGCTAAAACAACATTCATTCAGAGCCTGATGTTTTTTTTTTTGTGTTCGGTTTCATCATTTGGAGAAAATATATGTACCATGCATAGGGAAAATTTGCATAAATATAATTTCCACATATACATAAAAAAAATGTCTTCTTATTTTCACGTTTTTCCAATATCATATACACATATATGTATATATATAGGATATGTTGCTTTTCATACATAATATTTCATTCATTTTAGAAAATTATTACATGCATATACATCCATAGGGTGGGTGTATGTTCAGATGACTGGATTGGTGATACAATAGATATGAATAATTTTTTATGTATGCATGTATGTATGTATGTATATATATATATATATATACGTATGTGCCAAAAGCAATAACAACACGCATACAATATAGGAATATAATATATCGTTTACAATTGATTAATGTGTATGCTTGAGTGTTTACAGAAAAAAGAAAATGTATGCAACTTAAATTTTATTTGTTGTGAACCCAAATGATTGGGGGTGGCATTAGTCATGGTGATCAAGTGAGATGAATAGTAATTAAGTACGTATTTGTTTTGTAATATACATAAAAATATGTATATATGTATGTACTAACGTGCGCACACTTTACGTGCGGCGTCAGTAATTTTGAAATAAGATTGAGAAGTCGTTATTTCGTCCAAACACTCATGCATTATATATCAACTCTTACTTTAATCAAATTTAGTCAATTTTTTTAAACTTGGGAAGCTTTTTAGATGATAGGGCTTTTACTTGTAAATTTAAGATAACAGATGCAGACGAGCTTTTAATTGTAAAATTCAAATAAAACTGCTTTGTACAAAAAAAAATCATTAGACTTTTGAACTAATTTTTTTTTAAACATTACATTGTTCCAAATGTGGTTTTTGAAAGGCTCAGATTAAAAGAAATACTATAAGTGCTTTACTAAAAGAGCCGTACATATAAAAATCCGATGTGTGCTAACAAAACTGATTTCAATATTAATGAATTATAATCTGCAAAATTGTATTTTGTATTGATTTAAGCTATATTTTCATCAGAAAGCTCAGAATTTATTGTGTAGAAATCCTTTGAATACAGACATTAAAACTGTGTCTATCTCTAGGATACCTAGAGATATTATTTCTTAAAATTAAAAAAAAATATTAAAAAAGCTTTTAAAAATTGAACTTTGTTTTATAATTTTTTTCAAATATCGATCTCAATTGAAGTAACTTTCAAAGCTGGCTATTGTAAATTATAAACATAAGTTTTAATCAGGAAGCTTTCATTAAAATTACGAACAGTTTTATATTTAAATAATATATCAATTTTTTATCGATAACTTAAAACTCGCTATACAAATCAGATTAAATGATAAATATATTTTTTTTAATATAAGAAGAGTTTTGAATATTATCAAAAATAATTTATAACTGAAAGCTATAACTCGCTGCTTTCAAAATTTGATTTTAGAAATAGTTAGACAAACGGAATTTTGTTAAAACCGTATGGTTTCCAAAAACTACAATCATAACAATAATGATTCATTTGTATTTAATTAATTTACATTTGAAAGCTTATTCTACACTAGAAAAAAATTAAAAAATATTCAACAAACAAAAGCTTAACAAGAAAAAACCGTGTGGGAGTAGCATTATTGTTAAGATTTAGAAAACAATATTTTTATCATAATTTACCA
This sequence comes from Tipula unca, assembly GCA_951394425.1. Taxonomy (NCBI): domain Eukaryota; kingdom Metazoa; phylum Arthropoda; class Insecta; order Diptera; family Tipulidae; genus Tipula; species Tipula unca. The sequence goes on along the minus strand of OX596382.1, from coordinate 103,916,517 downwards.
TTTTCACAAATTAATAAAAAAAATTATAAAAATTTATATTTAAAGCTTCGACACGTGTTTAAGGAGTTATTTTATATTCGAATTAATTAGTAAATTCAAATAAAAGCTTTTAAAATATCAAATTATTCTGTATGCTTTTAATGGTACCTTTATATTTAATGGATTTGTATTATCTGTTTCACACAACTTTTCACCACAGAACTTAAAATCAACTTGTTATCTTGGCACAAGGTGTTAACATAAAAATTACTTGGTTAGGTTTCAGGTAAGAGCTTGCTACTAAATTATTTAAAATAAAATAAACCTCTCTACATATAACTTAAACCTTAGTTGTAAGTTTTGAAAACTGCTATTGATTAAAATATTGTTAATAAAACTGCCCAAATAAAACACTACCTACATAATTTCAAAATTGAGCTTTCCGATTTATTCAGAGAAATGCTTTTAAAATACCAAATCAATAAATTAGAGTGATTTGTTAATAAATATATATTAGAAAGCTCTGAATTGTAGACTTTTAAAAGATTCCCAAGGTTTTTATCCCTGATTTAAAAAATAACAAGCTTTTCATACAATATAAAATTTTAGAAAATAGTGTGTATACATAAATTACCTACATAAGTTTGTAAACTTGGCAGTAGCAAATGGAAGGATTCGAAAAGAGCTTTAACAATTTGATTGACATAACCCATTTTTATAACCATAAAAATGTGTTGACATAAAAACTATTTTGAATTATTAATTACAGGTGTGAGCTTTCTACTAATTTTTTCTAACTCTTTTTTTTCTAACCGATTATATAAACTTTTAATATATGTTTCTTTCAAAGGTGCCTGAAATTTTGAAAAAACAGTTATAAAGTTTTCAAAACAGTTTTAAAGCAACCATAAAGCTTTCATTGATTAAAATATAGTTTTTGAAAGGATTCAGAAAATAATTTAAGTATTTGAAAATTAAGATTTTTGATTTGTAGTTTGGTATGAAAATAGCTTTTCATACAAAATTTGAAAGCTTTGATTAAATTAGTAAATAGTTTGAATGATTGAAATACGAATTGAAAGCTTAATCTGTATTAAAACGAAATCAAAATAACGAAGACCAACGAAGATGTTTAAGAAAGATGTTTCTTAAAACAAGAAGTTTAATTTGTATAGCTTTTTGTTAAGATTCAGAGACAAAATATTATTAATATTAGAATTCGTGATTTTTTATATGTAAAGCTTCGTCAAGATTATTTATAAAACAATTTGTGATAAATCATTTTAGAAGGTAATTCTACAGTTATTTTAGATTTGAATAGCTGTTAAAGGTAATCGTTTTAAACTTGGAAATATTAATGATTAAAATAGGTTTTACTGGAACTACAATTAACATGTATATTTGCTTTGCGGTTTTTAACTTTTGTTCGTAAATTTGCCATTCAATAATTCAATGTTGAGATTAGTCAAATCACTAGGATCATAATGCTTTAATTAAATTTGCATAACCCATAAAAATGTATTTGATAAAAGCAGGTACGCCTTTAGTATATTAATTTATAATTAAAACTCACAAACCACTTTCTGAATTAGATTTTTTTTGAAATTAAAGAGCCCTATGGTGAAAACCTGCATAAAAATGTTAATAGTAGTTATTTGAAAATTTTGATCGACAAAATACATTTAAACTATAAGAATTCTACTTAAATAAAATACAAAATAAACCGTCGGCAGATTTCAACACTAATTAAAAATTGAGTTGAAATAAAATTTTAGATACAAAAATGAAACCTCAATACATGCGTTGATAATTTGTGGTTTTGCTTGAAAAACACGTTATTCGATAATCTAATAATCTTGCAAAAGTATTATTTGGAAACAGTGTTCAGATTGTTAAAATGAGTTTAGTAGAATTTACAGTTTAAAATTTTCTTTTTAAAAAAATGTGTATACATTATTTGAATTGGTTAAGCTTTAAATGACTATAGAAGTGTTTTACAGGAATATTAGAAACGACAAAGAACTAAAATGTTAATATCAAATCAAAAATGATTTTATTAAAATAACAAAGCTTTAGACTAAGTTTCAACCAATTCGTATTTAAATATTAAATTATAATTTTTCTTAAATTAAAAGTAATGCATAAAAATAAGTAACAAAATTTAATCAATTTTAATAAGTTCAACAATTGAAAACTATGAAAAATTATTAAATAAAAGGTTTAACACAAAATTGGTAATTTTTCAATTTATTTAATGTTTTTTTTAACCAACGGATTAATTTTACATTTTGTTCATATTAGAAAATTTGATGAAACACTAAATTTTAATTATCATGATTGAATATTTTCAATGAGAATAATTTAGTTAAATTTTTACACCAATTCTAATGTCTAAATACTTTCAAGTATTAAATTTGGAAAATGGTTTAGTTCTGTTTGGCTTTTTTTACTTAATTTTAAATCTTAAACAAATTTCTAGTCAGAACTTAAAGCTTCATTTGATCTTGGATTAATAACTATTTTAGTATATCAATCTTCAAAAATTTTTAATTTTTACCAAAGTAACTTTTAAAGCTTGCATTGCTTGAAATGTGCTTTTAAAAGAAATCAAATTATAAGAAATAAGAATTTTGGTAAATGAGTCGTCATTTACAAAATAGTATTTTTAATGGTTTTAAAACGTCAGGTCAAAGCTATATTTTCATCAAAAAGCTTAGAGTATATTGTGAAGAATTCCTTTGAATACAGATATTAATACCGCATTAAAAGCTTTTACTAAGAGTAAACTCTGATTTTATTCTAGAAAAAAATTAAGAGATATACAAAAAACACAAACTTTCAAGAAAGATGATATTTTCCACAAAAAAAAAACTGTGTGGGAGTAGTATTATTGTTAGGATTTGAAAAACAATATTTTTTTATCAGAATTCACCATTTTCACAAATAAAGACAAATTTTCCAAAAAAAGTGTATATGTAAAGATGCGATACAATATTGGAATTAACTAGTAAATTCAAATAAAAGCTTTTAAAATAATAAATTATTTCTAATAAATATTAGAATGCTTTTTATTATCTAATCTAGTCAAGCGTATATATTTGATAAAAAAATATACTCCATTATTCGGTTAAACACATTTTAATATCACAAGATTTAAAATTGCGAAAAGCTTCCTAAAAATATATTAAAGTTTAAAATAACTCGAATAAAAATTAATTAATTCAGGAAACTTTCAGAGCTGATTATTTTGACTGAGCATTTCACCAAATTATCTAATTATTTTTGGATAATCCACTGATTGGTTTATGAATTACATTTAAAAGCTAAACTCCCAATTTAAATAACTAAGTTGAATGTTCTTAGTTTTTCAAACTGCCATTGATAAAAATGCAGTTTTTTTTAATATTTAGATAATAAAGATTACCTACGAATTTGAATATTGATCTTTTAGATTTGTAATTTGGTCACAAATTTTATATATAGCTTTTAATTGAACCTTGGTTTTTGATAGTTAGAGCTCTTAAAGGTTTGCTAATAACACTTTACAGTTGAAAGATTATGTAGTAGAAAGAAATCATAATAATTATAGCATTTTATTGTTTGGAATATTTTTAAATTTTATTCTGTAGTTAAAAGTTCTGTTATTTTCTTTTTCGGATCAGACATAAAAGCTATTGTTTGACAATATTTTACTAATTTTTTAGAAGTATTGAAAACTAATAATTTCGTATTTTAAAAGCTTTCCTTAATAAATATAAAAGATATGAATTTATGAATTTATTAAAAATGGTTCTTTCGATTAACGTGAATGAACCATTTTAATTTATTTTACATTCAGAGCTGAATGTTTTAAATTAATTGCAAGCTCATTAAAATTAATTCAATCAAATTTGTAAAACCCATAAATACAGATTTTTAATTTCAGGAGAGTCACAACTGTCTGAATTAGAATAAAAATGATTTTCGACAAAAATTTAATATTTAATAACAGAGCTTTATACAAAAAAAAAACAAATAACCGATTTCTAAATATATCTGAAAGATTTGTTTGGACTTTTTTCATATTTAAACCTTCGTCAAGGGTGTTGAAAAAAAATTGCGATACTCCATTAATAAAGCTTTTTATTCCAAGAAGTAATACAAATTAAAAACGCTTCCAAAGAATAATTCAACTCCAAATGAACTTAAATTATAAATTTATTAACTATTTTAGGAAATAAATCGAAAGTTATTTTTAAATTGAGCTGTTTTGTTTCATTTTGAAAGTAACATACAATCCATTAAAGCATTTATCGTTTAATGATTCATATAGTTTTTAAAAGTTTCAAACCAATAAAACCACTAAATTAATTAAATTTGCAAAACCCATATATATTGGGACGGAAAGAATAACAATTTAAAATTTAAACCTGATATCATCAAATTCTGAATTCATGAAATTTTAAATATTGAGTTTTACACTATATAAAATAGCTTTTAAGATACTTGAGAATAATGGTCGACCAAATACATTTGTAAATAAATCAAAGCTTTAATGGACTAACTAACTGATATTTATTTAGTATATAACTCTTAATAAACAAAGCTTTCAGGTATGAAACAAGGATTTTTAATTTATTTTGTGAAATATGTAAGTGACAAAGTGTATTATTTAATAATTGAACACAAATAAAATTTAACATACACAAACAAAAGCTTATTACATCAGCGGAAAAGAATTAAATATGGTTTAATTCGATAATCCAATAAGCTTTCAATAGTATTATTTCAAACAGTGTTAAAAAAATTTAAAAATTAATTTAAGTAACTAAAAATTAATTTACAAATTAAAAGCTTCTCTCAAAATAGCAGTGTACACATAATTTGGAATTGGCAAACCACTTAATAAGTATATACAGGATTCTTATAGATCTTACAATTTAGCTTATTGAATATTAATATTTTAGAACAATTTTTGGTTGGGGTAGTTTTAGTCATATCTAACCCTATTAGCTTCAAGAGTAAATTTTAAAAAAAATTCATGAGTCTTGAGTGGACCCTGATCTTACTAAAAATCATGGTCCAAAGTTTGGCCAAAGTATGTTAAAAATGGTTATGTAAATTTAACATTGAAAACTAACTAACCATTCAATTTTAACTTTGAAGAATATAATTTGGTTTATATATAATAATTCAATTTAAACGGTTTGTTTCCAATGTGCACTTACTCCTCTATTACATATCCTACAAATTAATTGCATGCAATGACAAAACCAAATTTATTTTCTTAGACCTACCCTATATAGATTACCATCAAACACTCATATATTATCACAAAAACATAATCAATTGGATTTATATCTGCAATAAATTCGATCCAATCTATAATACATATAAACATACACATGTACACAACAATGATTATAATAATAAGACATGCAGCTTCATGTATAGTATCCATAAATAAAAATGTTGTTTTTATTTTACAAAAAGCACAAGAATACAAATACAAATAAAAAAAAAAGTTTCTCTCATAAATTTTAATACTAAATGACATTTAAAATTACTTTTACCTCTGGTACTGTATACCTTCGTACATACATACATACATATATACCAGAGTAATACGTTTATAATATTCATTCCTTAATGTTTATCATATCCATTCAATTATTTAAAAAGAAAATATGATTTTGCAGAAAAAAAAACGATGTTGGGAAATACACACAGCATAAAGTTGTCTGTTTTATTTTTAACATAATATAGCTTCAGAGACTGACTATATTATTATTATTATGATTATTATGTATTAGAATTAATATTATTGTATGTTGGTTTTTTTTTTGAAAACGAAGGAATGAATATGACATATAACAACACAATATGTTTATTTTAGGAATATAACAACAACAGTATTATGTACATATATATCTGCAAGATGAATGAATGGTCTTTTAAAAAAAATAAAAAGATATGAATCGCATTTAAAATACAAAATATATCAGACAGTTTTGAACGAAGGTATATTGCTAATAAAAATTATACATAAAAATGAATATTGCTTTAGTCAGTCAGAAGCTCTGGGATGTGCATATACATATTTTATTTTTATATTTTCCGATTACATAGTTGATGCCGTACACGTACTAAAACAATGCATTTTTTATTTGGTATACGGCTAATCGGATTATAAAACCAAATCAATTCTTATAAAATTAGTGTTAGATATTGTAAGATTACTAAAAACACTTGTCTCTAAAATATACTTCAATATTAGGTTGGAATGAGAAATTGTAGAGACACACTCTTGAACCTTTGTAATATTGTTGAACAATCCGGTCAAAATTATTATGTGTTCTCCACGGACCTCCCACACAAACTATTTCTGGAAATAGAGGACTCACTAATGTATACAATGCAATATTTAGACGAATATTATGATCTGACTATAATCTACTCGTATATATGACAAAGGTTTTTTTCGCTATTTGTAAAACCTTGTATAGACAAAAACCAGTGTCTCAATGGCAGTATATCTAGTTACCGGAAGATGGGCCAGGATGGTATGTCATTAATGTCATAGTATAATTTTATCTAATACAAAGTGATGCTAGTTTTACAAGCACCACCACAACATGAAAGGCCATAATTATAGAGTAATCGAGTCGACGAGTGCATAATACATCAATCTCAGAAGGTAATACAGTCGCAAAATATAAGTTTTCCTTTATACCTATAGAGTAATTTACACTACAAACCCTCAATGTGTGCATTCCAATTTAATACAAGGTTAAAAATAGTACCCGCAAGTGTCTAATCTCAATATATTTTTTGAACTCAAAACAGCCGTAAATACATTATACATAATTGCACAAGTATACTTAAGGGGGTGTATGCTTAGTATACGCAAATGAAAAGTTTTCGTCAAGTTTGCTACCTAAAACGCCATTAACATACATAAGGAATAGCACAGAGTCCAAAACCCAATCTTAAGGAATCCTGTCCCTTATAGTGTGTTCCCTATTTGTATGATAATTGGGACAAGGTAGTGCGCCCAAAAAATTAAGAACCAAAACATTTCGACATATATGTAGCCCCACGAAAACCATAACAACACAGTTTCCTCAAGAAAGTAGAAGGTTCCACTCTGTCGAATGCTTTGGTTAAGTCTATGAGCAAGGCAGACTATTGACCTTCTAGATTAGTTTTTTATTTCTCACTGATAAATTCTCAAGTGTTTGCTCAAAATGCGACGAGATATATTAAATCTAGATATTTCATGGGTCAAACGAATAACTACATCACAAGTAGCGCCAAGATCAGGTTCCCCGTCCAGTTACTTTCGCAAATATATTTGTATCACACGCAGTACATACCATTCTATGTCTTACTTTTTAGGCTTATTAGGCAAATACATCTTCAAATAATGTCCAATAAAGTAAGCACATTTACTCATTGACACAAAAAATACAACAACAATGATTCATTCATTCCAGAACAAACCTTCAGAAACCTCTAGAAATCCGAGACGGACAAACTGGACCAAAATGCTAACAGCTTTTTTGCCGCTGGGGTCCTCTGCGCCACTAAAGACAACATATGAACTGCATTGCATCTTGGGTGCTGTTACTAGTGCTGGTAACTGGTGCTTTAATGATGCTTGACAAATAGTGACGCCCAAGAGCAAGAAAATGCCTTCATGGTGGTCCAAGGAACTGATCACATACCGAAAGGTTTATTGGAATGCTTTTAATAGAGCCAAAAGTACCAGAGAAGCTCAGGATTGGGACTCCAATAAAGAGAGCCTAAAATTCATAAAAAGGAAGTATAGAATGCACATCGCGGGTCTTAGAGGCTCTTCTGTTAACAATTGAAGAAAGCCTCCTGCACCCCACGCCTTAGGACGATACTTTCTACTAATCCAACCAGTTCCAGTTATCTAACTAAACCTGACGGCTCCTAATCGACCCTATGAAAACTTAAAGGCTTTAAACCTTATATTGGCTGACCCAAAGAGAATCATACCAGTGGAAATTCAAAACAACTTGTCGATTATACTCCACTGGCTGGAAGTTATTTTCAAAGTGTATTTATAATTGGTCTGTATTCCGAAGAAGTCGACAGACAGGCAGGGTGATCTTTATTCCGATAGCGGAATTACTTCAAATTTCTTTTGAAAACCTGGAAAAGGGCGATATCTATATATATATATATATATATATATATATACATATATATATATATATATATATATATATATATATATATATATATATATATATATATATATAATATATATATATATATATATATATATATATATATATATATAATATATATATATATATATATATATATATATTTATATATATACATATATATATATATATATATATATATATATATATATATATATATATATATATATATATATATATATTTATTTATATAGATATATATATGTATATATATATATATATATATATATATATATATATATATATATATATATATATATATATATATATATATATATATATATATATATATATATATATATATATATTTATATATATAGATATATATATATATATATATATATATATATATATATATATATATATATATATAATTATATATATATATATATATATATATATATATATATATATGTATATATATTTTACGATGAAAATTAACGCCTAGTGACTGGGCACAGTCTTAACTTGGGTATACTGTAAAGAGAAATCAGTGGACCCAGCTCTGTATTGCCTGGTACCTACGATTGAGAGATCAATACACTGGCAAGATTTTTGTATGGTGACGTTCTTCGATATATTGAGGACGCCTTTATCATTGTTAACAATTCTGTAGGGATTGTCACTCCTTGGGGTGGACTACCCTATCAATTGGTTAACCAATCACATAGTTAGCAGTATGTTATCTCGGAACCGGGGTTCAAGTTCACCATTAGTAGGCGGGTGGTTAGGAGAATCCTAGCACGGTGTTCTGCCACCTCTTCTCTAGTACATATAGCAATCAATTCGTTGGATTGCAGTTATGGTTTATGTATATGACGTAGCAATAGGTGTCAACAGAGAATACTTAGAATACAAGATGGAGCGAGGACCCGTGAAACCATCAAGGAGGAAGTCTTATGCTATTACTAAATTCCTGAACTGATGACAGTGAAACAAGTCCAAAGTTTCCTTGGTTTGATCGGATACTTTCGACGATTTGTGGAGAACTGCACGATCAAAGCAAAACCCTTAAGATAATTTTCTACGGAAAGGCATGCCGTTCAGATTTAAATCAACTCATAAAGAAGCGTTTGAGAGATTGAAACAAACATTGATTATAGTAAACCCGTGTTAATAATCTATCCCGAGATGGCAGAGACTATATACAGACGCATTTAAAATTGGACTTGGTGCAATTCTATTGCAGAAGTCGAGTGAATTTACACACTCGAAGTAACCCCAAATTACATCCTGTATTTTATTACAGAAACGCAAGGAGCGATACTGTAATTATGAGCTGAAGTGCTCGTACGAGCCTTGAGAAAATTTTGCGTTTATCTGGTTGGGCTGAAATTACGGAGAAAAGAAAACTGGCATCCAAAATTTCTGGAAATACACTACAATTACAAAAGATATACTTCAAACTGGAACAATAATACTGAAATTATGTATACGGCATGTCGATTCTTTGAATCGTAATCCAGTGATTACGGTTACCGAAAATGATCTGGTTGCTAGAGTTAAGGTGGCATAAATGGAAGACGTGGACATCTGTCCGATATTCAAGATATTGGAATCAGGTACGTATCTTGATTATGTAACTATATAACCAGAACCTTTCATTTAAGAGAGAACAAGGGGCGCAAGTCTTAGTTATAGTTCTCAGAGTAATGCAAAAAGAGCTGTTACGGAATGAGCCGGAAGTTTCAAATTTTTCATAAGAACTGCGTGACGTGTATACTTGTAGCGATCGAAAATTGGGAAAAAGAGGGTTGGGTAAACCCGTTAGTTGGCAAAGATGAAAAAGCAAAACCAATTCAATCACCTTACGGTGATTTAAAGTTTTTCAAAGTTTGTATGGGTTGACCCATCGAAAATGTCGACCTCAAAAGAAGTACTAAAAAAGCTAGACATACAAAACTCAATGTTTCGGAATCCTGAGGAAAGATAGATGAGGATACCATCGTTCATGTTAGTACAGGCTAGCATGGAGCAATGCAGTGTGCAGATAGCCAATTAAAAGACGGACCTGTAGCCGTGTACAAATAGGGATACTGTTCAGATTTCAAAGGACAATAAATCCACTAGCCGAACAGTCTCTAAATAGTGTATGTATGCGTGTTGGTAACATTCACTAAATAAGCAGCAACGAAATACATATGATGTAGATGATATTATGTCACCATAAAAGGAACACATTTCATTAAGGGTTAAAAATACGAAAGCAACAAGACCAGTCGAAATGAAGAAGAAATTCGGTTGCCTAGGTCAGCCAACACAGCAAGAGAACCGTGTGGAAGGCACCAATTTTGAACACAACCAACGTAAAATTCAATAGTTGAAATAATTTCGCGGACACGCCTCTTACTGTATGCACTTCATAAAGAAATTGGTTAAAGTAGTCACGCCATTAACAAACCTCACCAGTACAAGATAAAATGCACAAATAAAGGCAAGCCAGTCGATAAAAATGAAGATCTGCCTAACGAGAAGGAAATTCACGAAATTCAAGAAATCATCAACGGTCATCAACGGAAATGCTCATCTTTTCGATATTATGAAAGTTCAACAAACTGCCTTAACAAAAAATATCCAAAATTCACAAAAGATCAGTCCAATCAGGTGCTTGCATTTGCAGATAACATATGCGTGATTGGACTGAATAGCAACGGAGAGTAAGAAATACTTGATCCGCTTATAGAGTTTTCATCTTCAGTTGGACTTCAGATCAATGAGTCCAAAACGAAATACCTGATCTCTGGTTTTAGGGACAATGAAAGCTGGGCGCTGACGGATGAGTACGAGAGATGGCTCCTTACATTCGAGAGAAGAGTCATGCGTGTGATTTACGGCTTAAAACGCGAAGAAGAGATGGAGGATACCAGATGGTATACATACCTAGCTCTGTACAATTTCGAGATCAGAGATCTGATGAAGATCCCCGATGTTGTACATGAAGTAAGATCTCAGCGAGAACGCTGGCTCGGTCACGTTCTGCGTGATGATCCGGAACGAATTGTGCAGCGAAAGGAGACCCACCATATGGTAGGCGCAGAGGTCGTTGCAGACGACGATGGCTCCACGATGTAGAGAATGACTTGGCCTCTTCAGATTGTCTTAGACAGTGTGATGACCATACCAACTCAGGATCGAAACCGTTGGAGCCAGATGGATGACTCAGTAAGTGGCCAGTAACGGCCATTAAAGCTGTCTATTATTACCATACCACTTTTGTCTTGAACATTTTTTGACTTGAAGTGTTGGAGTTCAATTACGACTTTAATATCTCGGAATTCTTTCCGCCATAGACTTTTGTGTTTTTCATCGTAACCGGTTTAGTTATAGTACAAGTTTGATAGGTGGTGGTGTACTTGTATTTGCCATACTCCAATCTCGATCGATGTTTTGCTTGTCACTATTTTGATTTTCGACTACTCCCCCGCTAACTTAGGTTCAATAAATAATTGTTTAGCAGTAGTTAATTGGTGCAGTGTAGTGACAAATATCGACGTTGACAATGAAATTCCTTCCTTCAGCGTTATATTTAACTTATCCATTATTCGCAAAAGAATTGAATATACTTGTTTTGTTCTTGATTGCACCGCACCCAATTTGAATTATTTAGAAAATAATTTAACTGTCTAAATCGATTTTTATATTATAATTATATTATTGAGATTGAAATTTGATGTCATCCGAAGAAATTCTGGGAAGATGAAAAACCAATCTAACGATTATCCATCACATATGTCATTTAAGGAACTGAGGCCGAACAATCCCATTATATAATCTGTAACATTTTTGCAGAGCACTTCAAGTGCAAATACCCTCGAGCAGGGATCGGCAAAATAGATTACACCATAAAATTACTATCTTGGCCATGTTTTTGTCAACGTCAACAATTAAGATAATGCGTCGATACCCTTATGATATTTAATCATTTAAAAATTATGTTTTGTAAAAAAGTAATTCACTTAAGTCATACAAAGCAACTAACATGTAAATAGTTTTTGCAATTGCAAGTGAAAAACTATTTTTACATATTTTACGTAAAGAAACAATTGGAATTTGGTCGGTTTCACAAACATGTAGGCTTAGATGGCTGTTAAATATTTAGTTGATGGAAATTGGTCGGCTAGATATTTAATCGCTCGCTATAGCTATAACTAATGTTTGCAACTATAGTTTTGTCAAACAGGGCATCAGAATTTTAGTGTGGCATACTATATACAAACCTAATACGATGAGAGTTTTCATGTATCCTAAGTTTGATTTGAGACTTTTATAGTTTAACTTTTTGTACACGTGCTTAAAGCACTTGACACAACGAGATAAAATTAAAAAAAAAAAATCATTACTGGTAAAGATATTCAAGCGAGGAAAAGAGTACGGTTTGATTTAGCTAATTTTTCATACACAAAAAAACAAATCCCAACCAAACAGTATGAAACAACTTCTAAATCGGTGATATTAAGTCGCAGGATGTCCTAGGCATGAAGAGGTCCGGATATCCAACTAAAGCCAGAAGATTTCTATTTACGATTATTTGAAAACTTTAAATTCTCGAATTTTAAGAACCCAAAGTTACGAGAAATTTCAAAGTCCTTGAAATATTAAAATGTTTCGAGGCCCAACCAGTTGTGAGAGAATTTAAAAAACTTAACTTAGGCCAGTAAATTTCTAATGGCTTATCCAAGGTTGGTTCATAATTAACTTAAAGCGGGCAACAAATCTCAGTCAATACAATTTTAACATATTTCTTTAAAGGTTTATCAAGTACTTTTTATCAAAAACAATTGATGATGAATCGAGGTGTTGAATTGTTGATCGATGAGCATTTGTACGATAAATATTTTCCTATCGAATTTTTTTAGCAGAAATCCTGATTAATAACGAAAATCAGAGACTTAAATCGGTTGCATATAAGGAAATTTTGTGAAATTTTAACTTTCTTGGAAAATTTAATGCAGCAAACAGTTGAATTTCGAGAACTTTGTAAAATTATTTGGTAATTTGCAGATTCGTGATTAAAAAGTTATATTTCTTGGAAACTCCTGATTAAATTAAAATGCTTAATTATTTATTATTATTGAATAGAACTTTAAATAACATTTTAGAATAAATTTTTTATATTGTTTGCCTGACAGAGAGATATTATTACTGATAGTTAAATAATTTAATTAGATTTCATTGAAACGTTCGATGTAAATAGTCTGTTTGAAGGCAACGCAAAATGTTCACACGTGACTTAAACGTTTCAAAACAGCATGCGGCAAATAATTTTGCATCTTAATATACAAATGACATGACCACTAACCACTGACCATACAAATTTTAAATTTAAGTCAGTACGTGAATAACACCACCGTATGCAAACGAAAAATATTAGAAATGGGTATAGCAGTAATGAAATTGGACGGCGGTGGTAAAGTAAGCAACGTCGCATTGTAATCCGTTTCGTGGACCTGATTTCATGTATCGGTAGTAGATTCAACTATATTTTTAATTTTAGGGCAAATGAGTCTTACATTCTATTAATTTTAATTTTGTTTTAACTGGTGCAAAAGTATGTTATGGGAATTTCATTTTTGAATTTTGAAAATAATAATACTTGTCTACTCGTATTCTAAAGAATTTCACAATTCGCAGTGTTAAACTTCAAAATATTAATTGAAACTTTGGAAATTATTTATGAGCTTTAGAAAATTTGACTAAAATTTAAAATTAAGTTTTGAGATCTCTACGAATTTACAAAGGGATGGTATAAAAAATTAAAGTTCAAGGCAATTTTACAATTTTGAATTAAAATTGTCAATTTAATGCAATCAAAATTCGAATTATAAAACAAATACATAATTCTTTATCGTCGATGTAATATCTTAAATTTCAATTTTTTTTTACAAATAATAGTATTTTTTGGGAATTTTTTTTTCACTCTTTATTTTAAGCTCGATTTCAACATGCTGAGCTTTTTATTTCAGGCTAATCATATCCATCGCGAGAAAGAATTTTATTCTCAATCTTGATTATATTATTTGATAAAAGATAATCAACTTTTCTGGATTAAAGCTCTACAAGTTAAAATTTAGCTTAGCGTCAGGTAATCAAAAAACATAAAGCTCATTTTAGACTTTTGGGTATCCCAAATTACACATAGCTTTATGTTTCTAATATTGTACCCACTGGAAAATACTGGAGAAAGAGACAACAATTTTCAAATTGTTACATATTAAGACTTTCCGGTTTTAAAATTTGCAACACCTAAAATCAAAATAAAAAAAACAAAAGATTTGTTATACAGATTAATGCAACCAGTTCGTGTTTGGAACGATAAAATGATGTGCTAGTAAAATTTTATCTGAAACGGTCAGACAACCAGTCACAGTTAACCAGCGAATTAAAAATTTCTTGATCCCGAATTTTAGTCGGCCTTTCCCTACAGTCACATAATAAAATACACGGAAAACAGTCTTGCGTTACTGTTGGATATATTTCGTGTGTTTTACTATGTGAGTGCTTATCAAGGTCGGCATAAAATTGGTATCAATTTTTTGTTATTCTTTTAGTATTATTTATAAATTAAAGTAAATGGAATTCTTCAATCTAATGTTTGAATTAGATTGGTTGGTGTAATGAATGGTGTACAGGCACTAAACTGTTTGATAAGTGTTTGTCAACAAATAAATAAGTTTATTGTGTGATACTAGGCGAAGTTAAGCATCAATCTGCCATTGTTTTTTAGCTAAGCTGTTAGTTTTTTATCTGTAGTCATCAGAATTTTTATTTCATCCCAACATATTTATGTATGTAAATAAAGCACTGAACTTATGAAAATACAATTTAATTAAGGCAAAATTCTTTTACAGCTTGCACAACGAAACACGTTTGTGGTCGTTATTTAATTCTACTTAAATTAATTTAAAGTAACCAAATACATACTTGTTTTATTAATAAATGCATTAAAATAATTAATTTTGCTTTAAAAATAAAAAAAAATTTATCCATTAGCAACATAAAAACGAATCCAAATATTTGTCAAACATTTTTTTTTTGTATAAATCCCATCTTAAAAAAATCATCATACATAAAATAAAAAAGTTATCTGTGCACGATGAATCTTTTTTTTTTTTAAGTGTTTACAGATATAGAGTTGGCGTTCATCAGAATCGTTGAATTTTTTGTTGCCTTCCTGAGTATTTACATTTATCTGGGTTTAAAAAAAATTGTTTCTGCTTTTATGTACGTTTCCTATATATGGCGAACGAAGCTCGCTCGCTCTATGATGAAATATAATTTTTAAATACAAAAAAAAAGAGTTTAAATTAAATTTTTTTTTTATGCTATGATAATTAAAAAAGTTTATTTTAATGAATATTAATTAATTAAAAAAATATTATTATTATTTTTACGGTTCTATTATAATAATAAATTTACAATATTATGATTATTTCGAAAAATCAACATGAGGCAAAGTTGTGCAGTAGTGTGGTTTTGAAACCAAAGTACATCGAATGAGTGAAGCTTGTGGATAAAATATATCTGATCTTTGTATCCACATAAAAATATATAGAATTTATAAAAGTTTAATTTTTAATATATAAATTTTTATTAAATAAACAAACAAACTTTTTTTTTAATAAAAATATTAATTACATAAAACTTTGTACATTTTATGTTATATGTACACAAATTTAGCCCGAAACTACTAAACCGAAATACTATCTCGTCTTATCAAATTCCAAAACCAAAACATAAAATTAGTTATCAAAATAATATTTTCTTTTAATTTGCATAAACAAAACGAGTATGTACATACGTCGTATAGATAAATAATATATTTTAAATTACACTTTATGCATGCATATTGTATAAATAATTCTAATAATGTTATCCAAAATAGCTGTACAGTACATATATATCCGATATTACATATGCAGACATAGTTGTTTTGGTTATGTGAGCTATTTTCGGTTGTGCAAATGCAACAGTTGGGTTGTAATTTTCTTTATCTGCCCATTTTATCTATTATACATATATTCAATTCTCTATATATTATGTACATATAGAGCATGCATAATTTATGTACATTTTGCAACAGATGAATTGTTTGCACCAACAAATTTATATAACCAAAAATATTATATTCACATGCCGCGTGCACTGATTTACTATATTTGATTGTGCGATGAAATATGTATGTTGTCAGAATTTGTAAGTGGTTTTAACGTTTTATTTATTTTTTTCGGGTTGGATATTTTATCAGCTATATATGTATGTACAGCATTATTATTATTATGAGTGACTTTACAGCATTATAATTTTCATGTCGATGCGGTACGTGTTTATCATAATATTTGAAATTTTATGATGATTATTGCCATTTTAATGGTGCTGGTTTTGATGTCGCACTCCTATATTTTTGACAGTTTTATACATATTTGTAATCATGATGAATGTATCAATAACTAAATCTTTATCTATAAACAAGAATTTAGAAAATTTTAAATTTCAAAGTTGTTTGTTACTATAATATCGGAACCAGGGATGGACGGTTACACGTGTTGGTATGTTGGTACCTTACGTTCAGTTAAAATAATTCTCGTTGAGCAACAAAATTTAATTTTAAGCATTGTTTACGCAATGCGTATAATTAAATATGTACATAATATAAGAAACATTCACAAAAGCTTAAAACCATATACGTATGTATATACATTTAAGAAGCACTAAAATACAAACATAAAGAGTTTCACTATAATTAATATTCACTAAACATACGGGTGTGAAGTTTGTCCTAACTTTTTTATCTGATAATGAATTAGTAAAAATTATAACTCCCGTTATTATGAATTTTTTCCCAAATTTGCAATAAGAATAATAAAAAATGTAATATTGCCGTAAGTCTACACAAACAAAATTTAATAGAATTTCAAAACCTTAAAGTTAAGTGAAAACCATGTAGTTTACAACCCTCTATGTACAAATTCAAAATTTAAAAAAAATCGTCCTGCTGAACCAAGAATCATACCTTAAAAGCGATATACATTTTTGGGTAGCTGAGGACTATAACTTACTAAAAAATATTAGAGCTTTCTATAATCGAGAAGATAAGTATCATAGAACAGGGGTGTTTTACCGTGTTGAATGTTAGTACCAAATTGAAAATTTAAAAAAAAAATTCATACTAAACCAAGGATCGTACCCAGATATCAATATACATTTTTGGATAGCTGTGCGCTATATCTAAGCCGATATCCAGATCGAATTTACAGTTGAAACCAAATACGAAATAAAACCCTTGTATTAAATATTTAAGAAGCAGATTTAAGAAACCATATGGGTACAATCCCTGGTTTAGTAGGAGAATTATTTTTAAATTTCGATTTTCTACTAACATACAACGTGGTAAAACACCCCTATCCTAAGATACTTCTCTTCTCGATTTAAGAACGCTGTAATATTTTTTAGTTAGATATAGTGCACAGCTACCCAAAAATGTATATTCACCCTTGCCCGAAGTCACTCAGTTACTAGATAGAGGATTGTTTTTATTAATCGGAATATTAAGAATATTATTCCGTTCATTTGCTTTACACAAGTACATGTTCGAGTTTATCCCTTAAGTAAAATTTTGCACTAGTTTTTATTTAAATTGACATATGCTTCGTAGTTGAATACTTTTGTATTTTGATTACCATGAGATTTCATATACAATCATTAATTAGGAAGAAGAAACAATTCAAGATCGACTTTAATTTAAAATTGAATTTCTTCAGCATTCATTCTGACTTATTGAATCATTTCGCACACGTATTCGAAAAGTAACTCAATTCAAAAAATTACATTTTTCAGGAGAAGCGAACAATGATTTTGCGGTCTAAACAGAAATTTATTAGTAATTAGCTAGAATTATTGGTAAATATAATTTAGTTTTAAAAATATGTTAGATCAACATTTTTCGCGGTTTTGGGTTCCTAACACTTGAAATTTGTCATTTTTGAGTTGATGAGTTATTGAGGTTTGTCTCAGTAACATACCGCTGCATTATTTTGTGTTGTGTCACTTTTAATTTGATTTTCATTCAAATGTTTTATGATGTGACATTATAGATATTTCGTTGATGTCAGTAATTAATAAAGATTTGGAGTTGCAACAGAGATTAAATGAATAAAATAAATCGTTAGTAAAAAAATTAATTATTTTTATTTAGTTCGATTCAGTCAAAACATAACAATATAATAAAGTCATATTAATTAAAATAAAATAAATTTACTATAGTATAAGAAATTCCAAGAGTGTCATTAATCCAATAGTATCACAAATAAAAATATAAAAGTCTTACTCTTTAAAGCTTAAATGATCAAACTTCTAAGAACAATTTTAAAAAACGAATTAAAATAAATTTTCGGAATAATGTTTTTATCAATAAGATCTTGTTTGTCTTTTTTTTTATTGACTGGTAATGGCATTTTTGTAAGTAGGCAGGCACTAATTCGACTGAGAAAGTTACCGCATCTGAATATTTGCTCTTCCTAGCATTGCGTTAACCTTCTTGTATATTGTATCTGCATATAAGGTTTTGTAGAAAAATGGCAGGGGTCCCCCCTTCTCAACGCGCAATATCTTGGTGCCAATCCAATGATGAAATTATTATTTAATTTATTTCATATACTCGGTATGGAGGGCCATTCTTTTTTGCCGTTCTAATTAAAGTTGCGTACTGCTGTGGTACGTAGATCGGACATGAATTAAGATGTCTCTTAAGCTGATTCTGTATAACGTTCTAAACATTATCGCCCTCATTTTGAGAATGCCCACGTATGAGGAATTTATTGGTTATGCTCCGAATAGCGTATTTTATAACGGCATATGAGTAAGCTGGAAGTAAATATTTATTCTTTTGTTGCCCGCAACAATTGTCTGAAAAAAAACAAAATATCTAGTTCTAAATTGTTAGCATCTTCAGATACCATTCTTATGTACTTAAGCACACAACTTCCGATCTCTACTGCACCTCGTTTCCCTTCTGTTTCGTCCCAAAAATAACATTCCACATTTTTAACATTCAAATCGCTTATGGTGAAATTGTATAATAATTCATTTTACTTTTATAATAAAATGATGAAATTTGTCCTCTAAGTAATGGCATTACTGCTTGTTAATCATATACAGCAACGTGTTAACCATTTAGGGTTGTCTTGTCGATTTCCTTTTCCTTCCGAGACAATTCCTTTTCTTTTTGGTGAGATTCATAACTAACCAGCAATGAGTTTTCCTCTCATCATCAGCATTTTTAAACGATTCACAAAGGTCACAATGATCCTTCTTCGGTACGTGAAATGATACATTATACTCTCCTCGAAATATGCGATTGAACATATTAACATGTGCAAATTTAAGATTCTGGTTCACACGGTGGTCTTTATAATCTCGGTAAAGATCCGCAATACTCTTAGAATAATCGATAAACTCGCGTGTAGTTGGTTCCCATAAGTAGTGCGATTCGATCTGCGGAATATTATTAATGAAAATTCTCACACTTTCTTTAGTTTCGGGGACAACGGTAGGTTGTTTCCCCTGTTTACCTCTCATCTCGTCCTGGAGGATTCCGGTATCGCTTTTCTTCGACAATGTCGCCCTTATAGGTCGATCATTGATATCAAGAGTTGCCTTAAACAATGCTTTGCATACTCTAATGCATGTTTCGTCTATACCTGAAAAAAAATGCTGAATTCAAATTTCTGAAGTTCTGTGTGGTTGAGTATCGGTATTTGGGTTTTATTTGTTCAGTGTTCCGTAAGATGAATTCTCTTTGCTTGTGTAAGTCAGATAAGTTCCAATAACTTGTAAATATTTTTTCCCGCTTTGTGGCATTTATTTTACTACTACAACGTAATCTGCATTTAGCTCCACAACCTGGACGCACTTTTTTCTCAGGAACAGTTCTTTTAGTTTCTGATGCTGATACGTACGCTTTTCCAGAATTCCTGAGTAATTATGATATTTTTTCCGGTTTTCGTTGCCGTTTTGTTCCATTTTTCTCGACATTCGTAATTTCTCCTTCGATTTGCACTTCATCGGGAATATTTTGTTGATCAAAACTGTCGGAAGATTCACGTGTGCTGGATAAATTATCATTAAAGTTTGGATCTTCGTCCGAATCAGTGACGTCGCTTTCACTGCTAAATACGGGTGATATGCAGTATGTTTTTTGTTTTGGTTTAGTGAAGCGCATCTTGATCGGGTCCTCAGAGTTAAGCTATTTCGTATAAACAGTACCGGCATATTTGTAGTTAAATCGGGTGCTATATGCGATAGAGTTAAACCGGATTCTGGTTGAATGTGAACTTCATCATTTGGTATCGAATCCGTGCTTAACGTCAGATTATTTGTATGTGCATTCACTGCAGCATTGTCTATTGCTGTCGAATTCGTGGAATTTCTTAATGTCGAGATTGCCATTTGCACCATAATGCTTGCGCGACTCGAAAAGTCCATTACTGTACTGATTATAAAACTGAAAATAAATGTTTCAAATTATTTCATCTAAAGTGACATAACTCGAATTATGAGTAAAAAACAAGGAAAACAATCAAATTGGTTGAAATTGAAACCAATAACAAATAATCACTTTAATGGTATATACACATTCTAAACTCACTGAGGCAAAAATTACGAAAACTGCTTTTGACATGAAAAGGGTCACTCAAAATGCGTTACAATGTTTCTATTACAATAACATAACATAAAATATTTTTTAATTTAAATTTTTACCTTTGTTACTCTAAAGTGACACAACTCGAAATAATACGGATCTTAAATTGCACTTTAATCGACTTAAATGACTTAATTCAAAATATTACTAAATTCACTAAGTCATTGATTTATATGAACGACGCAACTCAAAATAGCACGGTTTTGTACTCTAGTAAAGACAAACGTTCTCCGTGAAGTTTTAATTACAATTGAAAATATATCGGTTGCAGGTGTTGAAATTGTATTTTAACCTTGAAAAGTGATATTTGTGGAGCGTCTGAAAAAAATTGAGCAGATAAGTTAATATGCTTATTAAGAGAGTTAGGTAGATGAGAAACGATAATACATTATGCGAATAACTCCAAAAACGAGTTTTTTGAGTTGTGTCACTTTTCGAATACATGTGCGATTTGTAACTATAATATTCGGAACTTGTGTGGCATCTTCAATTCAATAATACATATTTGAATTTATTAAAAAATAACTAATTTAAATTGAGTAACATTTCCATACAAAAGTTTAAGTTGATCAATTGAAGTTTAAGTTATTAGTTCAGTTTATGTGAGTTAAACAATTGGTCGCGCGTGTTCAATCTTGTCTCTATTGCAATGGTAATCATACGATAAACTGTTGTCCAGATTTTGGTGATACCAACCTTACGCCCAAAATGGGATGTGAATATATTAGAAGTAAACGAGTATGTACAAATTGTTTGTCCTCGTGACATAATGTTCGCAATTGCAACAGCCAATGTTGCAATAAAACATCATTGAATTGCATTACAGTCTTTTGCATTTTAATTTTGATCGTAAACCATATACATCAGCACGTATATCTCAATCTGACAGCACAAGAAATAAATGTTGATGGTAATACAAATGAATTGTCATACTTAGAACAACCGTCGGTGACAAATATAATTCTAGAGCTAACATCTGATCAATATGTAATGTTGGGTACTCTTGATGAAGTCCTATACATGGTAGTAGCTTATACGCCTCAAGTGACAGATGCTGGAGACATGGACACATCCACGAGGAACTTCCCGCAGCCAAATTAACCATGTGTTAGTCTCTAAAGGACGGTGGAAATTTTCGTACAAGTCTGGGAACACAGCGAAACGCATGGTACGTTTCGACTGTGAAGGTCTGATAAATGAAGATCAAAAGAAACGATATCAGGATCTTATCAGCGACAACATTAATGAAGCTAATTACCAGTCAGACTGCGTGAACTCTGTCTACGAGGTAGTGAAAACTTCGGTTGTCAGTGCTGCTCAACAGACTTTAGGTATAGTGAAAATCAGACCCAAGAATGATTGGTTTGATGACGAGTGTCGTCTTGCAGTTGAGCAACAAAATATAGCCCATAATGAAGTGCAACAACGTCTCACAATCGCGAGGAAAAACAAGGCTGCTCTTGCAAGAAGGGCAGCTAAGCGGATTTGTAGACGGAAGAAGCGAGAATGGTGGAAGGCCGAGGTTCTGAAAGTACAACAACTCAGCAATGAGCGCAGTTCGCGTAATTTCTTTAAAGGTATTACTGGACTGCACCAAACTTTCAGGCCTACGTCAACCGCCATTCGAGACCGGGATGGAAACCTCTGTGTCAACATCGACGCAGTACTTGACGCATAGAGTGGAGACTTTACTGACCTGCTTGATGTTAATCATGCGTCACAGACTGTTGTTGAGCCACCTCTAATACAGACTGCGGAGATTTGCACTGAGGAGCCATCCCATGAGAAATTCACTAAAGCCATGCAGAGATTGAAACTAAACCGTTCACCTGGAGTGGACTGCATTAATTCGGAGCTCTTGATATTCTGAGTGGAGACTTTGTGGAACTGTCTTATTCGATTAGTATGCGGAACCGAAATTAGAGTTAGAGTGCTCGCCATGCGCTGAATTCACCGGTGATGTGCAAATTGGTATCATTTGATCGTAAACGCAGTTTATTTACAGTAGAAAATTAACAATATTTTGATTCTAACGAATTGATGGCGCGTAGACACAGCATAATAAATTTTGCAATTAACTTTACAGGTTCATACAGGGTGTCTCAATATTCACTGACACAGGTGGTAATGTTGGGCACTTTGATCAAAAAGACGGTGACGGTAGAAGTAAAGTTACCTTCGTTTTGATTAAGAAATTCCCCAATACCAAACGTAATGAAATGCAATTTGAATCAATCGAAACAAAATAAAAAAAAAATTTAGTTTGATTCATTTCAATTCGAGTTCAAACTAATTATTTTTCAACGTTTTAGTCATGCTTAAACGTCTCTCTAAGCTATTTTCTAGTTAAATTTAATTTATTTTTGAGATTAAACTTAAAATGAGTTTGATGATGCGTTTCAAATTTGGTTCAAACTTCACACGAATTTTCAGTTTTGGTATTCTTGTCATGCATATTTCATACAATTTAATTCGTTTATAGAAAGATTCGAGGTAACAGTTCCAATTTCAAATATGAAAATTAACAAAACTTCCTGAGAGAGAAGGGGACGGATAAGGATAATGAAACGACCTGTGTGGGCGCAGGAGGATGGGAGTGGTGACAGAGAGTGTCCTAGTCACCATGTTTGTGAAAAGCATAACTGATAACTCTGGATCTGCTTCGCCGGTAGGGAGAAAATATAGACTCAGAGCTCCAGCCTGAATCCAAGGAGATCCCAGCGATTTCAAAGAAATTTTGGAAATGTTGCAGATCAGCAATAATAAGATGTGGAGGGATCAATTTCTGAGTATAGATCGGCAATCATTATAGTAAATAAAGGGTCGTCAATTCAAGGGACTAGGAAAGTCTAAACGTTCGGCAGACACAAAAATACCAGCGACCCAAGTATCACAACAATCAGCAAAATGTTTCTAATAGTTTAGATCTATGCTGGAATTGTCATAATGTATAGGCCATACCTTTCACCAATGTCGTGAGCTTCGTACTAAGTTTTGTTATGGGATGTGGTTGGAAACTTAACTGTCTCTTGCAATTCTGACTGACTAACTCAAAACCACTTGATTATATCTCTAAATATTTGCATTCTTCGATCTAATCAAGCCATATCAAGATCAAAGATGATTCCCGACGATTATTTATATTGTATTCACAACAGAGACGCAGGAGGCGCATTTACAGATACTGATCTCATAAGCGCTAACTGAGGGCTTTAATATCAGAAATAAACGTGACTAGCCAATCTGATAATAAACCATATTTAGATGTGTTTGTTAATAATATTACAATTTGGGCGTTGCTCGATAGTGGTGCTTAAATAAAAATTAATCATGATCCAGATCTGTTTGATTCATTATTTAACCAATTACAGTTTGAAGAACAGCGAAAAGAACTTAATGAAGTCATTGCAGCTTGGGCTTGGTAAAACGATACTGATTAGTCACCACATTGAGAATACATCCCACATATAGCACTTGTGAGGAGGGCTAGCGGCAAAGTCAGACACTGCCTGGATGCGCGTAAATTTGATGAAGAAACGAATCCTATGCCAAATATCGAGGGGCTCTTTAGTCGATTGGATCAAACCAAATTCATTTCTAGCTAATTGACTTGAAAAATGTTTTTTAGCAGATTCCGCTGACTCCGGTGTCCTGAGGTAAGACGGCATTAGTGGGATCGAGCTTAGTAATATAATTTGTGTCTAGTCTTTGCTACTCTTTAAAGGATAGCCATACCCGTTTAAACCCTATACCATGTCAACTTTTTTGTTCGCTTCCAGGACCAGGAGTTTGCATGATACAAGAAACATGACAATGTAATTTCCTCTTTTTGGGATATGACCTGTGATGGCAAACTGCCAAGTCGAGTCACGGTTTCGTTAGAAACTTCTGTTTGGCACATTTGTTCTGAGATGTCCACCAGTCCGAAACTCCATACAATATTGCTGTATAGAGCCCTCCTTTCCTTATGACAGTTTTGCACGAGTAAAGCGCTACCGTAGATCACTTTATTTCACAGATTTGCAATACGCATTTTGCGATTACACCAGACATTCCCTGACAAATGTTGTGTCACTGATGTAGGCTTCTATTTATTCTATTTTTCCAGTATTTTTAGGAGGAAAGATGAGTGCAGTTTGTTCATTTTTCGGCCAATGGAATGAAAATTACCTTGGGAATACGTTTATGGCGTACAGAATATTCCTACTGTTTAAAATGTGACCTGCGAGGTTGTTACCCTATTCCGAACAGCCTGGTAAATGGATTTCCAGTAGAGCTTCCAAGAATTCCGCACTTATGGTGGTTCATATACCATCCGGTCGCTGAAGATAGCTTGGGATGGAAGGGCTAGTAGAAAGCACACTGTGCAGTCTTGACTTAACGGAAGACTTTTGGATTTTACCACAGCATAGCTTCCAGGATTTTCATTTGGCTGTTCTTAGGTCGTACTTGTATGTTTTGAGGAACTCCCTTATCAAATCACAGTCTGCAGCAGCTCATGCCTTCTCAATCTCATTGGACCATCGAGTTGGATGAGATTTACCACTAGGCCTGCTAAGAGGACTAGAGCCTAACACCGCTTCGTCAAAAGCGCGTAAGACAGTTTGTGAACTAACGCATCAGTTTCATTCATTTCCAATTTTCATTTCAAATCGGTTCCACTAGTTCAATACCAACCTACTGAAAAACTATTTTTCAGCCGATTGTGCTACCGAAATTATTTTTTAGCCGGCTGGGCTACCATTTTTGACGTATTTGCCACAATAGGCCAATTGCAGTACAACTGGGTTTTCTAATAAGGACAACTTTTTTTTTAATTAAAACGCACACCATTTATTATTGGCTTATTACTCAAAAACACATTGCGACGGAAACGGTCGCTATCTCTCGGTCAATATTGGCTCTGAGCTCCTCTAACTACGTCGGCTTATTGGCATCGACCAATGATTTAACGTAGCCTCATAAATAAAATTCTACAGGTGTTAAGTCACACGATTTAGGCGTCCAATCGACAGGGCCATTTCTGGATATAACTCGTCCATCGAATTTAGATTTCAATAAGTCGTTTGTGAGACCTGCTGTATGACGTATCAGTCATTTTCATCAACGAATATGACACCACTAGCATGAGGGTTTTTCACATGACCAATAACGCATATTCTGTTTGTTGACGAAGCCGTTTAGCCAAAAATGCGCTTTATCCCTGAAGATGATTTTGCGATGAAATTGGTCATCTTCTTCAAACATTTCCAGAGCCCAATTCGAGAACGTACATCGCTTCATATGATCGAGTGGCTTTAGTTCTTGTGTTAACTTGATCTTATAAGAGTGCAAGCCAAGATCCTTTCGCCAAATCGTCTGTTTTGGTTCGTTTGCGAACGGGCGCTTGAACGACTCGGAATTTTTGTAGTAAATTTTAATTATTTGTAACCGTTGTTCGTTCGTGTACTTCACCATGATGAAAATTTTGTCTTTACTAAATGTTTTGACACTGCAGTTTGGTTATTTCTTTAAGGACTTTAGTTCACAGTGAAAGTTCAAAGTTGTCAAGTCCCAATTGGAAAAATACAAGTAAGCACTGAAGTGTTTCGCTTTTATAGGCAAAAATAACAAATAAATTCTAAAAATACTTTGGAGTACAGTAATAAATTTTTATTAGGATCTTGAAACTCTATGTGTTGAGTCAAAAAACATCAATGTGGTTTAAAAAATTAAAATAAATGTTTTTTTTTTTTTAATTTAAATTTATTGACATCTTGACTAATATTTTCAGCATTTTTCTAACTATACAAACCTGCGTTTGCCCTTAAACTTGCCTTAAGAATAATTTTGTGAAATATTCTTAAATTATATTACCTCAACGCACCCTCTAAAAAAACCTATTATGCACGGTCACTTTAATTTTATGTTTACCAACGAACACACGCCTCTATTTGTCACGCCTATAATTTCTTTGCATTTCAATTGCACTTTAGTATACTATATAGCAAGTGAGAAAGCACATTGATGGGATCTGGATCGGCCTACGATAATTTCAATTTAAAAAAACGGGAAGGTTTTGCTTTTTTATCGTAAGACCCAAGAGCAAAAAAGAAAAAATCTAGTTGCGTATACAAATGTATACATTGAGAAATAATTTATTTTATAATTTTAATTACATAATTTCCAAATATCAACAATTTTAAATTATTAGGCATAATTATTCATTTCAATTAAACATCCATTCGAATTATAGTATGAAACATCCAATGTATCGCGACACATAAAACTGAAATTCCTGGAACAATAATTATGGTACCACTGATAGTCGGAACCAAGCACTAAACAATTTTTTTTTTCGCCTGCTGAATTCACATCATACGAAGGATGATTTGGGCCCCATTTACGATACATCAATGTTTCTCCAGTTGTCATCCAATATATATATTTATCGCGACCCAGATCGGTACCACTTGTCCAGATTGCATAAGCAGATTTCACATTATTATTTTTATTGAAAACCTTAGCAATATTCACAATCCTTTTGTATTCTTCTTCAGTTCGAATATCAACCAAATACATGCCGTGGGCGGCACAATACCGATAAGATTCGAACCAGTTGTATTCTTGTGGATAGCCAATGTAATATGTTGAGCCACTATCTTTAATATATTCGCCAGAATAGGACAATTTAATTATTGTCAATAATACAAATAAATGCTGAATTGTTGAATTCATCTTGTAAATGCCTGTATGATACTGATTTAATCGACCAAAACCGTTTCGCTTTTATACTGCAATTTTATGAAATCAACATCATTATGGTTTAGGTAATTTAACTCGCTTCCGGCTCGTATTGCAAATAAAAAATACTGATAATGCCAAAATTTGTGAAAACCTAAATCAAAACCAAATAGAACTTCCGTGAAATATTCACGGTATCAGAGACTTATTTTTACATGAAATTTTGATAACAGTAATGAACCGCATGTATTTTAACGCGCTTGCGGCTCGTATTGCAAATAAAAAATACTGATAATGAAAAAATTTGTGAAAACCTAAATCAAAACCAAATAGAACTTCCGTGAAATATTCACGGTATCAGAGACTTATTTTTACATGAAATTTTGATAACAGTAATGAACCGCATGGTTCTTTATTAGCTGATATAAATTAAAAATAAAAAGACCTTGTGACGCACTCAAATAGTTACAAAACATACGAAAAAAAAATTGTCGCTTTAATGCAAGACAATTTTCGGTGTGTTATACTATGTGGGTGCCTTGGTAAAGCCGACGGCAATTTGGTAACGATTTTTTTTTTAACCACAACAAATTGAATCAGAAACACATCTCTTCATCATAGGTAGCACTCTCTCAAAGTGCGCTTTCTTATGGATGAAGTCACAATAGAAAGGACATGAAAATTACGAAAAAGTACAAACCATTGTCAATATCGAAGTGCACGCGCATCACTTTTTGAAACCGTGTTGGCCCAGTTTTTAAATACGTAAATTATGCTTTGACGGATGCTGCAGACCATACTATAGAATTTATGATTTCGAGCGAAGAAAATTATGACTGTAGAATTACTATTGATGGATTCAATTTTCCATTTGGGATTACTTCGAATGCTGCATCGATCTATGAAACGGTGGGACGATTTAAATAGCTTTTTGCATCATACTGACAGCATCCCACTGGTATAAAGCTTGTCCTGTGAATACAATTTCATCGCACCCCATTTTGTGTTATTTTGATTTTTTTAAGCGTGGCCTCCCATTGGATGTAGACTTGCATCTTGACATATTTTCCTTTGTGGAATTGAATCTGGGTATTGTGAGGCTTTTTACGGTACTTTTGCCGCCCCATTGTATGCCGCACGTTGGCTTCTATATAGAATGTGCCATTGACAATCAAAATAATTAACCTGCGCTGCCAAAGATTTAATTCTTAGCTTGTTGTATTCTGGCGTGGCTTAAGCCAAATTATTCATATAAAACATAAAATAAATTTGATTAAAGCATTTATTTAAAAAAATTAATGAGAAACCAATTAATTAAACCAAGAGCACAATTATATGCTTAAATTGCCCGACCGCAAATTGGTCAACTATATTCAGTTGGATTATAGTGTTTATAAAGTCAACAAAAAGAAAAATGGATACCGCCAAAACAAGACCGGACCCCCGCTCAAGTACCCGGACACGAGATTTAAGATCGGCACGTAGAACGTGAAATCACTGAGAAAACCAGGAGCGTTAGAGGGCCTTATCACGTGCATGAAGGAGTATCGGCTGGAAGTCGTTGCTCTTCAAGAAACTCGCTGGCCTAAAAGTGAGACCATGTAACTCACTAAAGTTATCATCACACAGAAGTTAAATAATGAATGGAACTGCTGTAGTTAAGGCATTTTGTAGTAATGGTGATCATATCTTCGCACGAGCTTACTTGATAGTGGCCCACACTTAAATTTCATCAGTAAATCTGTAAAGTTATAATTGGTCAACTGCCCATGTTCTATGATAGTATCTTTAGCTACGTCGCCAGTAGGAAAACAAACATAAATCGACCACCAAATGTATTACGATAATATGAAAATTCGGTTGAAGTACTGGATTCGCAGATTAATAAGTTTTGGGATTTGGAAATCATCGTCTCTAAAATCAATTATTAAATTACGCGTTATTTAACGCTTCAAACCAGTCCTCCTCGCTAATCTCACTAAATGACTGTATGATGGTTGGTCCTATGGTTCAAACCAATTTATTTTCTTTGGTACTTCGGTTTCGTAAATATAAAGTTGCATTTTCCGATGATATATAGCAAAAATGTACCGCCAAATACTATTAAACGATAATCATCGAGACGTTCATCGTATTTGGTGGCGTGCATATGTCTCAGTTTGCAATGCGACAAACTTCGCACAGTTACATACGGAACTGCAAGTACCTCCTTACCTTGCGACTAGAGCTCTGGATCAATTGGCCAATTGGCCACTGACGAAACATCTTTTTCCGAAGCATCTACTTCAATACTTTTATTGAAAGATGATTTCTACGTTGATTACGTAATAACTGGTGTTGACAATATTCAAGATGTACTACCATTAAAACAAAATTAGATTGAGTTATTAAAACGCGGTAGCATCGAACTCAGAAAATTTGTTTCGAATATTCCGCCGCGAATGTGTAAGATTTATTTAGTAAAACATTTAGTATATTAAAATATTTGAGCTTTGGATACAAAAAATACAAAACTTTGAACTTAAAATTTCTGCTGAACTAATTTTAAATCTTTTGAATTTAAATAGTTTAAAGATGACAAGGTCGGTTTAAGCGTTATCTCCAGCGGATGGGTTTAGCTCAGAATGTGAGGACTGTCTTGAGGAAGATCAAGATTTTCTACACTTTGTGTGTAGTTGTATTCAACTACAGGTCTATTAATGTTGGCCAATTGTCCTCCATATCTTGGATCAACTGGGCTTCTGCAGTTTAGGATAGAATACTGGGAGATTAAAGATATAGTCAATTTCAAAAATATAATCACAAAAACATTTCTGTTCAAATTATCATGTGACTGATTGGCAAGGCCGACTAAAATTTGGTATCGTCTAACATCAAATAGCAAATAATTTTTGTAAAAATTTCCTTCATATTGCTACTGGCGGGATTGCATAGTTGAAACCATATTCTGAATTTATATTGATGTACCCTGTTTCGAAAGCCATATGCTCAAAATATTTCAGTTTAAAGTAATTAAGATTTGTCAGATTTACGTCAATTAATAATGAAGCGTAAAAGCTCAACGATGAAAAAGTTCTATGGGATGATGGTAAATATAATTTATATGAATACGCAGCATCTGTACAATTTCACAAGATTTTTTACCAATTAAAATTCAAGATATTTATTTATGTATATTTAATTTTATTTGACATAAAAAAATATATTTCAAAAGCTAAATTGAAAATTTAAATTTATAAATACGCATCTATAAAGAGTTCATTAAAATATTTATTTTCTAAGAAATTTAGTATATGTCAGGCCAAAACAATCTTGTCAGGATCTGTATTTATTAAGTTCGCTTCAAGGAATTCATCGATTTATCAACTTTAGTAAATAAAATTTATCGAAACTGGTTAAATCAGAAAAAACATATATTCTCGAATTCGGTTTTGGGAGCATTTGGCAATAATAATTATAATCATGGTTAATCCGAATTTAAATTAAGTTGAGAACTTCAACGTTATCTAAAAGATTGTGCAAGAGCTTGCATTTATACCGGATGAGACATAAATTATATTATCATTGGTATAGTAAAACTAAATATTGTATTCATTCGTTTGTGAATAAATCTGTTCAGTTGAAAGAAGATAAGTTGGAAACCTTGTCCCTCCTGATTTTTGATTTATTTCTGCTTCCCTAACCGATTCTGTGGTAAAAATATTAATTTCATAATATCAAGTTTTTCGTCAGCTCCCTCATAAGTTTCCTACAATACCGAATTAAAATCGCGGTTTATGATCCCGAAACCTGAAAATTGTTTACAAGTTCATTTTAGGGAATCTGAAAAGAGCACCAATAAGGTCTAGAAACCGTGTTGCGATTCGAAATTCAATTTAGTTAGAATACGTAATTGACTAAAAATACACAAAGTATATTGATTCTGAAACGGGTCATGAATGAATTATTAGAAATTCGTAGAATCCGCCGTTGAATAAAAAATTATCGATCATTATGCGAAGCATAAATTTATGCGTCAGACATTGATGTTTCACCATTGATATGCCCGTCAAATTTAAAACGTACAGAATAAATTTTCTAAGTCAAAATTATTTTTAAATTATGAGATGAAGAATAGACATCGCTATAGTGTACGTTAATTTAATAAACATACGTCCAACTCTGTATTTCGTATAATATTATAAAATATAATGTGCAAAAATTTGCAAAAAACATTTTTTTGATCGATCGTTTGATGTATACATACATAGACTTCTAACGTTCTCGTATAGAAAATTTGGGTGGTTGTTGTTATAATTTTTCACCCAATGTAGAAAAATTCCGGTTTATTTTTCCTTTAAGGATCCTATACATATATTGTATATGTGTGTGTGTGTAAAATAGATTAAAAATGTATGATGTATTTTGTTATACCTCGCATTTTTTTAAGGGCAATGATTTGCACATCCAATTTAATTTATATATTTTATTCTCCGTTTATTTATTATTTGTGAAAAAACATCCTTATATAAATAAACAAATATGGAATAATAATATTAAGGAAAAATATTTAGAATATTTTATTATTTGATTTTTATTTAACGTAAATGTTTTCTTTAATGGTACGTACATATATGTGAAGAAAATTATTTCGTGGAATTTTTGTTTTCTTATATGTATATGTACCTCTCGGTGTGGGCTATTGTTTTCGATATTTAATTAATTTAGTTACAGGTGTCCCTTGTGTAGCCGCGTTAACACGTTTTACTTTTGGTGCGAGACCCGCACAGTTTGGATCTATTATAGGCGAGAACACGTTTAAAACAACTCGCAATAATTTGTGGAACTTGTGTTCAGTTTTTGAGGTTTTTGTCATTTACGTGGTGGCTTTCTCATTCTTAATATTTGTGTAACGTACAATATATTTTAAATAAGAAACCGTATGAAGAATAAAAGCAACAATGAATTAGTGTGTATAGTTTGTGGAACTTATGTTCAGTTTTTTATAAAACGAATGATTTTAATTTAACAATGTGGAACTTGTTTTCATTATCCGAACCAAATAGATTTGAACAGTGCATTATAATTGGCCTTAATTGAATTTAACAGCTTATTATAGGAGTTTGAAAAAATATCATTTTACCGCAAATTTTTAAAAAATATGTTCCACAAAAATCCGTGTTAATGAAAATTTGATTCTGATTTAGTAAATATACCAATAATTAATCTGAAAATGGATTTGACAAATACTCACATATATGTACTAAATTAGATAAAGGCTTAACGTTAAGCTTAAGCGTTCATATGTTTGTGCTCCATCTCGAGACTGGTGGAGTTAAAGCCTAACAATACTTTTAATTATTATAGGAAGCTATATATTTTTTTAATTTGAAAAGCTTTCGGATATTCCATTTTAAGGTTAATTTTTTTCTTAGTG
The DNA here is from genome assembly GCA_951394425.1 of Tipula unca. Classification (NCBI taxonomy): domain Eukaryota; kingdom Metazoa; phylum Arthropoda; class Insecta; order Diptera; family Tipulidae; genus Tipula; species Tipula unca. The sequence continues at coordinate 103,883,465 of OX596382.1, read as the reverse complement.
GTGACAGTTCATGCGAATAGTTAGTAAATTTCCATGTAACTTTAGTTCGGATCAATGCCAAAACTATTAAATTATATACCAGTATCCATGTTGTGCAGACTACATTTAAACAGCTTTTTCGGTTAAATCTTTTACAATAAGACTGGAGTGACACGTAAGGAGCAAATAGAAGCATTTACTGATAAAGAGCTTTGTATGGAAGTTCTCAAATTTATTTCATTTGGATTGGTCAAAATATGTTAAAATATTTACCCCAGGTAGCTGGCTTTCCTAGATATTATTTGGTCGTTCACTTAAAGCATGAAAACGTCCAAAAAATTAAAAGTAAATGGTCATTAAGCTGAATGCTTTCGAAGCTTTTTTTATATTTATTAGATGTAAAGGCTCCATTATTGAAACTGTGAGCAGCAATAAAAAAATAAAACATGTTTAATATATTAACGTTAACCGAAACTGCGACCACAAAACCAAATTAAAATAAATATTTATAAATGCTTTTTAAAATCCTGTATCCTTAAAATGCCAAATAATAAGAGTCAAAAATGTTTTGTTTTCTAGATCAAAACTACAAATAGTGAATGTTCGAAAAATTCAGATTCAATTATGAACTATTAAAATAAGTCTCACGTAAACATTTAATTTAAAACTTTTTGAAAAATCTCAATAAATTTCTTAAAGCTTCTTACAACCCATAAACTGTATATCGAAAGCTACTTAAAAATGGGTTTTAATCTAGAATTTATTAAACTAGCACAAATCTACGCAAATCAAAAATTACTGGTTTAGAAATGCATTATAAAATTTCATATAGCTGAAAGCTTTCAGGTTTTTGGTATCAAGATTAGTTTAAAAAAATAATGTACGCCCACACACACTATGGTATCTGATTGTAAATGTATCAAAACTGAAAAATAAACTTGTCTTGGGAGTTATAAATAATAACATAAAATGGAATAGTTCAACAGGATTCAACATATATACATTTTTTTGGTTTGAACTGCGATCCGAAATTTAATTAAAATTAAAAAACAGTTTCTGTTATTCAATCTCCGAATAATTTATTACCTAATATCCACTCCAAACCACTGAAAACATTGTCAAGTATCACCCATAAGAAGCTTTTGATGGAAATTTTCAGCTCAGCTTGTGGAATCGGGAAAAGCCATTACTTGACCCAAGGGGCAAACATATTAAAATCGAGTTAAATACTAGAAAGCTCAATTATGGATATCTGAAAAATTGTACTATAGAAGGTTATCTTTCCTTATTATTGAGCTGAAAGCTTTTGAAACAATGATTATTTATAATAGATGTGAAAGCTCTATTAAAAAAACTGTGAGCTACAATAATATTGAATTAAACATGTTTGATATTAACATTGAACATAAGCATATATGACACGTCATAGGTTTTTTGTAAAAAAAATGACAGGATCTAAAACTAAATTAACATTCAATTGTAAAAGCATTCACAAAAAGCATCTTATAACTCAAATACTACAGAAAGCTTAAAAATGGGTTTGAAGTTAGAATTTATCAATTTAGTCTACGTATCAAAATATCAGTAATCAATAATTACCCGTTTAGAACGGCTTTTTAAAATTACTAATTGCTAAAAGCTTAATAGTTTCAATTTTTCTGAAAGAGCTTTGGCAATTACAGAATATGGGAAAAGTCAATAGGATCCAATAAATATAAATTTTTCGTTGGTAATTAAAATAAAAAAATAGCTTCTTTCATTCAATTTCCAAATAATTTATTTCCTCAACCTTCGCACAAAACAATTAAAAACAATGTTGCTACGCCCAATGAAAGTTAAGTACAATTTTGAAACAGTGGCTACTCTTTCATTTAGCTAGACTACAAATAAAAAATATTTTACCACTATCAATATGAAAATACCATTTAGACCGTTGTTGACACTTATTTTTGGTAAATCATTTTGAATTAGTTTGATGTGAAATATTAGGGACATACTGTAGTATCACCCATTAGGTGCTTTTTAGGGACGTTCTCAAATTTGGTTTCAGCTGAATTATGTGAAATTGGGAAAAGCTTTCCCTTATTCCACAGTTCGAATGGTTCAAAATCAAGTGAAATACTTGAAAGCTCGACTATTGAACAAGACATACCTTTCAAAGTAAACATACTATTTCCGTATTTTTACTTTGAAAGGCATGTATTGTTCAATATTTGAGCTTAAATAATATTCTTGGAAAAATGTGTTAACTTTCCTAGATATTATTTACCTATTCCCGTTGCAACTTCTTAGAACCTCTTAAAAATTAGAAAGCTCACCACAAACTACTTCGTCATTGTAAACCAATTAAAATAAATATTTACCAGTTCCGAAAAGCTTTATAAAAACTTGTATCTTTAAAATGTCGCATAAGCAGAGTTAAAATTTTTAAGCTTTTTAATATAAAATTTACAATTAATGAACGATCCGTAGGCGTTCCTTAAATACAGGTTTAACTTAGCATAAATCTATGCAAATCAATAATTACTGGTTTAGGAAAGCTTTATAAAATTTCTAAAAATCAAAAGCTTTGAGCTTTCTAGTATCAAAATTAGTTCATTATAATCATAATTAAAGTTGAAAAAGCTTTCATTTATTTTATGAATATTAATACAAAGTGAACTGGATTTTCTGAAAAGCTAGTACCTCTTACTGATATATTTAGTGGGCTGGAGCGCGTTATACGAGGTTCTACTGTGTACATATTATTATGTTTGCCTTATACGTACAATGTAATTAATTTTAATGTTTTTGTTTATTACAAAATATTTCAAACAATTTTTTGTTTAAATAATTAAAATTCGGAAATACATACGATTTCGGTACACATTCATTAAAAATAAAAACAAAAATTTAGAAAATTTCTTAAACATTTTGAAATTAATTTAAAAAAGTAACAAAGGCAAGACAATAAAATCACTTAACAAAATGAAAAACCTTTCCAAATGTGTATATATATGTATATATGTGTTTTTCAATTTTCAATGATCATTAATTTCCACTTACACGTATGTATGTATGTACATATGTATATGGTACACGCATACACATTTTTATATCTATAAATATAGTGTCCTTTTTTTTAGACGACAACAACACATTCATACATAGGACCAAAAACAATCAACTGTGAAGGATAATAAACTAACAAAAACACATAATTTATATACGGAACACTTAATATATTAAACGTCAGTATGATCTTTAAACTATATTTTATCTTACGAGCAGAACAAAGTCTCGAGAGATATGCTATATATATGTACAATATATATGTACGTTTCTATGTACCTGCATTTTTCGATCTGGTATATATAACAAAACAGAAAGTTAAGTTAAAATCACACTTTGTGTGTTGTTTTTGTTTCACAAATAAATTGTTTTAACCTTATTACTTTAAATACGTATTTTTTTGTTTTGTAAAATTTTCCATTATGATTATTAAATTTTTTGCTAAATGCTGTATAAACAATAGGAAAGCGGAACCGAAGTTTTCGTAGAGTTTTCGCGAAAAATGTACTTCCAACAAACATTTTTTTTTGTACGCAAATATATATTTAAAATTTATATGTTTTCCAAAATATTAAAAATATATTTTAATAAACAAAAGTCTGTTTATAACATTTTAAAAGAAAACTTATAAACTATATTATGTGTTCAAAAAAATAAAAATCTTTATTTATAGTTCGTGTTTGGAAGAAGCGCTATAAATAGCGCAGCGTATACATATATACGGAAACTGTAGAAATAATTTTTTTGACAACTTTGTTTTAAAAAAAATTCCATGTACAGTTTTAATGAAAATTCAATTAATTTTTGTTTTGGAAAAAGGAAAACGTAAGTTTTTCATTTAGAATGATTTAAGTACGTGTATTATATATACCAACAAACATCCATTGTTTTTGCACAAAGCAAGATCTATAAGAATTGCCAATTTCAGAAATGCTAATTACAATCTTCCATTGGCATATCCAATTCAAATGTTACGACATTAAACCATAAGCAAGCCCTAACCAATTTCAACTATAGAATGTTTCAAATTTATATTTTAATTAAATTTTAAGTATACACCAATTATTACAACTCAAAAGTTTAACAATTGCATAGTTAAGAAATAATAAACTAACGGTCATATTACAAATTTGGTTGTATATTTTTATTCTCCCTCTCAGTAAATGTATCCTTGAATTAACCTTGAAATACTCTGTTGTCCCCTATATGAAAAAACTACATCAAAATGTGGAGAGAAATTTTTGAATTTTAATATTATTTTGACTCCAATTCTTAAAAATATGTCACTAGGTGAAAGCATCATTCTCTATAAAATTTTCAAGTTTAAAAAGATTCTTATATTCGGGGATGTGACTGTAATTTCCAATCATTTTACTAAGCCACTAGTGAAATTTATTACATTAATCGCAGAATTGAAATCAAAATTCATCTAATTTATTCTTTGTTTAGAAATAGTTAAAGGGATGGATAATCTTTGGCTAATCGTAACTCAACTTTATCAAGTTGAAGGACCAACTTTGGAAATAAAATTTTGACAATTTGCAAACCCTGAATAAATACTCCGTGAATTCAAACAATATTCTGACTAAAAATATAATGATATTCGGGATGAAAGTGAGACATGCTTTAAGTGAACCGCTACTTCCGATATAACAATTTCAGCCATAAATCACTTTAAAGGATTTTTCTATTTATAAAAAAAACTAAACATAAATTTTTATAGTCTGTTCAATCAAAACTGTTTGGACTGTGCTGTAGCGAGGTCAAATACAAAAAGTTGCTAAAATAGTCTAATTTCCAGTTTAAGCAAATTATGAATTAGTGAGATGGCCTATTTAACTTCACCAAAATAAATAACTCAAAAGGTTAGCGTTGTTTCAAACGGTCGAAGCTCCGATATTGAAGGCGACCGAACTCGAAGGCGATAACAAAATTATTTTTGATGATATTTCGCAAGCTTATTTCAGGGTCACGATTCTTAAACATTATTAGAAGTTGTAAGGTTTTCTGACATAAGAAACATGTTTCAGCAAGTAATTGGCGCGGCGCAGTATTCACACATTATTCCTGGTTTTTATATAAGAAGAGGAAGATCGCCTGATCTAATTCCATTAGAATTCCGGAAAATTAAGGAATTATCAGAATCCGCTAGATATTACAACAAACATGCAAGATGGAAAAATGATTACCAAAATATACGAATAGCATGTTCTCATTTGCTCATCAATCTTTCATAAAACATCTTAAAAAGTGCTTAAAAGTTGAAGGTTACCATTTTGAACTCTCATTGAACTATAAAGTTTATAGTTATAGTTATATATTAAAGTAATTTAATAGCAAAAAAAAATTAAAGAAAATTCTGAATTAAAAAACATTTAAAACGAGAAAGTAGAGTGCGCTCGGGCAAAAAAATATTTCAGATAATAGTTTTTTGTTTGATTTTATCAATAAAGGTTCAAATTAATTCAAATAAACTGGCCTTAAAATACCTTGACAGATTATGTCGAGCTCATCTTCCCCCTTTGCAAGAGACAACTTTGTCTTCGATCGTTTTTTGGTGCACCGCTAAATTTTCAAGTTATTTGGAAAGCTCAATTTAATTGGTGCATCTTGGTGATTGCAATAAAAGTATCTCTGAATTAAGTGCTTGTTAAAATCTTGTTGGATTTCGTAACAGGTAAAATAATCGTCTTACGAATTATCCACTATAAAGGTGCTTGTGACAAACTGCACAAGCCTAAATCTACATTAAGCCTAACCAGTTTAATTTTATAATTTATCGTGGAGCTCTTCATCGGATGATGAAAAAAAAAATGAGTATACACACTTTATGAGACTTATGAGAAATAGGAATTAAGGGTGGGTATACCGTCGATTCGATGTTGTAGCGTGTGCTCGTTAGCGACATTGAGTGCTGGAGTAATAATCCTGAATTTCATAGTAATTTACAGTACATGAGATTTAAGAGTATGTAATGAGATTTGTATCTGAAGATTAAGTCAAAATGAACGCCACGCCTGGCAACTTTTAAATAAAACTTTGTTAAATTTTTTAAAAAAATATGTAAGACTTGGCCTATACTGCACGTAACCCTAAACAAACGATATATTTCTTATGTATAGGTCTGAAGCCCAATGCAGATGAAGTATTTAAATAGACTTGTTCTTCCACCACTCTTGCATAACTTTGTATTCAAAACGGCTGTAAATTAATTGAAGCATATAAATTAAATTTGTCAGCAATCAAGTTATCTTTAGCCGTCGTTTAGGCACGCCGGATTTAACGCAGACTTTCGTTTAAAAATGTTTAAAATATTACTATGACAACCTGAATGTAAAAAGCTCATCCCAGAACTTGTTCTAAATTCAATAAAAATATTGAAACTACCGGCCAAATTAACTGGATTAGACAAAAATTAAATAAAGGCTTTGTGATTGTCAAAAATAAAATAATTATTGGTGGTTTCTGGCCATCTTCATTAATTAAGAATAAAATCAATGAATATTTCTAAATTATTTATGATGATATGTTTGCAGTTATCTATCTAATTTCTCCAAAAAACAGTTATTTTGAATTAGAAATGTTTTTAGAAATGAAAAATGTGAATGTATGCAATGTGTGGATAATTTTAATTGACCGATCCATATACTTGAAAAGTTTAGCGCTGAGAGACAAAGAGGGCGACCTTGAAAATATTTATCATGATTATTTCAGAGTAACGGTTTAAAAACATTATTAAACAATGTGAGCTTTTCTGACATGGGAAAAAATAATTATTGTTTACCACATTATTCACACATTTCATAAAACGCATTGACTAAGTTAAAGGTTACCATTTTGAACGTTGAAAGAGAAAGAACTCGGCCAAAGAATTATTGAAGATAATGCTTTAAAATATATTTAAAACGACAAATTAGGGTCAAATTAGAAAAAATAAGATGACCTTGAAATAATATTACAGATCATTACAAGGTCATCACTAAGATCAATCAACTTTGTTTTGGAACGTTTTTTGCTACAATGCTATAATTTTTGAATTATTTGGGCAGGTCAAGAAGTTAAATGGCCTACCCAATTTATCGCAGTGATTTCAAGAGTATTATCTGCATATATCCAGATATATATCTCTGAACTCAATGTTTATTTAAATTGGTCATGTAAGGTTTACCTTTGTGGTTGGAAATTAATTTGTAATAGTAACTGATTTATAGTATGATAACTACATTTTCATTCATATTTAGCCTAAGCTTTTAAGGCATTTCGCGAATTTTATTTTATTTCAATTATTGAAAACCTCAAAAAATTGAGAAATTTTAGAAAATAGAAGTTAGGAGATATAAAATCTACTATTTAGGGCTCGTTTTATAGGAGCCTATGTTATACAATATCACGGTCAAAATTGGGCTATAAAAATACCAAGACACCCTACGATGGACAAGCAAGAATGATGACAAAGCTAGAGACGAGAAGAAAACAAAACTACATTACTAGAACAGTCACTATTTTAGACTAACCCGAATTTTATATTTTACATTTTGTCGTAAGACTCTTCAGAATTATGATACTGTTCCTAGGTTTGTCTTGTAGATTAATATTTATGAATATTTGGGTAGATTACAGTCAAATTGCGATCAAATCATTTGGGGTGTCCAGTCATTTTCTGGAAATTAAATTAACCGAATTGCGACCCCATTATTTATTCCACTTTAATTATAGCGTTACTCGCTGGACTTAACAACATGCATGTTTATGTGCGATTATCCAAAAAATATATAGCATTTTGAAGAACACTGTACTTTAATTATTTACCAAGGAAACTACGGAAGATTAATCTGCTTTTAGCCCAACTCAAATGAATTAAAATTGTATATCGAAGAACTGAGTATGTAAAAAAGCTTTAATCAAAATGAGTCACGTTGGTCAACACTGTTAAATTTGTATTTAATAGAAATGTTAAATGCTCATTTCATAACTCGTTCAATAAAAAAAACATATTGACAATATTGGCCACCATTACGCCAAGTGTGATCTATCTTGTAATCTTCGAATAAACTATTGCATGAGGTGGTGGCCATTATCCGTACTCAATTGAAATGAGAGCAGCGGTCTTTGTATAAGCTCATGCGAATTTATCTTTGAAAAGTACGAAAGGACTTACCGAACCAGTGCCTAATGCTGCGATCATAAAATACTAAAACGTTTTATAGCGACGACTACTATTTGCGATTGAAAAGTTTGTAATAGCTTCTATGCGGTTGTGAATAATGCCAATTTTAACTTTATCATAAAACATTAAATTTTCGAGTCAGATGCAGTAATAATTTTTGCGTTTTAAATCAATATTAAAAGAGCTTTTCAATTAAAATAATAATGATTCGTTAAACTTATACCTTAAAAGCTCGTATTATGGATGACTAATTACAATATTTTGTTTAGTATATGTAAATTAGATTACATTTAAAGCTCAAAGCTCACATACATTGTAATATTAACTGATTGATAATTTTGGTTTTTGGTGCCTCCGATAATTTGAGAATGTTTTACGTAGTGAAACACTAAAGTACAAGTACAGCATCGTACTTTTGTCAACTTTAACCTTATTTAGATAATGTTACCAATTTTATTTGTTAATCAATATTAAAAGAGCTTTTAGACAGTGATTCGTAAAACTTATACCTTAAAAGCTCATATAATCGATTATTAATTATAGATTAAAAATTGCAGTATTAAGTGTAGTATTTGATGTGCTATTTTGACACTGTGCTAATTTTACGCTCAAAGCTCGCATGCAACTATCGTAACAGGGATTGAATATAACCACCAAAATTAATAATTTTGGTTTTATCGGTGTTCCCTATAAATTGGGAAAATTTTATGGAACATCAGTACAGTATCAAATATTCATCTATATATATGTACATTCTACTCCATTTACGGTAATTCCATTTAATATACTTAAATTGAATATTATATGAAATATTCAAACAGTTGTTAAGTAGTTAGTTTAGGATTGTTTTTCCCTCTTGATTTGTTCCCCAAAATAAAAACCGAAAACATTATCCTGTATTTTATTTTATTTTGGTGTGGAGTTTTCCTTATTTTGTTTTTATTTTATTTTTTTTTAAATACATCTAGGGATTTATTAAACAATTTTTACCTGTTTAAAAAACACAGATAACAAAGTTCTCTTGTTTTGTGTATAATGTATACGTATATAGACTATACATAGGTAAGTATATAGGTGTATAGAATTTGTTCGGTTTATTTTTTGCATTCATGTCTATAAATTTCACATTTGGAAAGAATAGCGTAATTTAATGAATATTTAAAGATTTTTTTCTTACTGCTGGTAAAAAAAACTGTTAACTATTTTAAAAAAGAAATTTAGTTTTAAATGTGTTTTAAATGCGACTTAATTTAGTTGTATAACGTATAAATATATATGGTAAATGCTTTGATAAGTATATTATATAAATTAAATTACATCCGGTAGTTTTTGTATTGTATATATACATACATAACACGCAATTACACATTTTTAAATCTGATTTCCGATTTATTGTTTATTTATAAATAAAATTATTTTTCAATTCAACGATTTAATCGTATACAAAAAAATTTTCCATTTGAATAATAATTATTCGTGTAATAAAAAAAAATATATTTTATTTTATTTTGTGCTCGTAATCAAAATTTTGAAATACTGTATGAAATAATGTGCTATAATTATATGCTGTGTAGGCGTTTAATAGTTTTCTACCTTTTTAATATCGTAATTTTCTAAAGTAAAAACATATACATAATTATATTATGAATATTGTTGCCCCGCAGGGTTTAGTTTAATGTAGAGATAAATCTTATAATTTTAGGAATTATGTAAGTCGAGTGGTACAACATTATAAAATATATGAAACATGAAGGTAGTATTTTGAATTGACTTACGTACGGTAGTTAAAATATTACATGATGCCACTTACCTGAAAATATACAAAAAAATTAAATTAATATTTAGCTAGATTATGGTTATAAATTAGTTACATTTTTGCCGCCAATATTAACTTTATATTTGATTTACAATTTCATGAGCATTTAATAAATCTAATATTTGTACAATTATAACTAAAAGCGGTTTCCTGGCACTTTTTAAACAATTGCTTAAATTTTGTGAACAAATTTCGCATTTTCTCTGCTCAGGTGTCCCACCTCCTACTTACGATAAATTGGAGCTCAAATTTTGTGATACATTAATACTAAGGCTAAACTAGTGAAAAGCAATTATTATCGAGAAATTTCCAAATATAATTGACATTTGAAAATTTAGACAATTTTTAAAATTCTGTCCTTAACTTAAATATTTATTAAAATAGTTCCCAAATGAATCAGAAACTCGATAGATATAGAACTTATATAATTTAATACAAAACCACAACAACAATTTCAAATTTGGTTTACAGTCAATAAAATTTCCGATCAAATAGAATTGTATAAGTCCTATCGACTTTTAAAAAAATTTAATTCATAAATATTCAACAATTTTAAAATTCGAATTTAAATTCAACGATGAAAAATCGTATTGCGAATTAGGTGGTTTCCAAAACACATGAAATTCTAAATTCAGACGTGCAATTGATTTAAAATAAAAAAAATTTTCAAAATTTTGAGATTCGTTAAAACTGAATTGTAAACGAAATGTTGCCTAGGTAAAATTTAAAATTTGGGCGTATTTGATTTAAAATTTCTTTCGATATTATTGAAATTTACGAATGTCAAAGTTTATCAATAGTTCGGCTTATATACAAGATTATTTATAAATTAATAAATTATTTTTATTAGGTCAGGTATTTAGGAATTGAAGAATTTAAAAATTTCCAAATATTTCACAGTTTTATCTTCTTGTATTCCCTAAGAGGTGGCTAAAACCGTCCTATCTTCTATAGGCGGGTTAAGAGCTAGCTTGCCAGTTATCAGCTAAAATTCAAACGAAATGTATGCAAAATATGGTTTGATCCAATAAGATTTCCATAATCACATAGGATTTTAGTATTACATAAAAATCTCCTAAAGATGAGATGAATTTTTAGAATTTCAAAAAATATTCATTAAAATAATGTTATTTTAATAAACCGAATATTAACAGTCTGAATTTATAACTACAGTACTACATTGCCAAATTTTTAAAAATCATTGGTATTTTGAAAATTCTAAAAATTTTAAAATTTTCAAGTGGGTAGTTTCTATAATAATTGAAATTTAAATTCAATTGTAAATTTTTTTTATGTTATCGAAACATTAAAATTTGACATGTTAAAGTACGTGACTGGTTAAGTATTTGGTTTCAGTTAATTTAAATAATTTTTTTTAAATATTCAAAATTTTTAAATTTGAATTTCAAATTTAAAGTCGTAAAATTCTATGGGAACTATCTAGGAAGATTGTCTAGATTTAAAAAAAAAAATCTTTGATGAAATCTGGGATGACATTATAAATGTTGGTTGTGTAAAGTATTAAAATTTGATTTCTGCGAATTTTTAAAAATTTCCAATTTCTAAAATTTTGAAATTTGATGTTAAGGAACAATGTAAAGTTCGCTAAATCCGAATTTTGAACGAAAAGTTGGGTTATGGAAATACAAACTTGGATATTTAACACCAAAATTCTAACCCAATTCTGTTTAAAATTTAAAGAAGATATCAGATTAAGCAAATAGAATGATTTTCACGAAAAACTTCGGTAAAGGCCTCAAATAAAATTGCACTTAACTTTTTTAAAGTTATCATAGCCTCCCTTCTTTTATGGCCGAAAATAAAATGGTTCCGGTCACAAATGAAACTAAAATTGGTTGACCTTTAAGTTTTGAAAATTTTAAGGGTTTTAATATTTAAAAACTCAAATCTCCTGAAATTGTATTTCAAAATTTTTAAAAATATTCATAATTTTTAAAATTCGAATTACTAAAGTCGATAAAATATACGGAAATTCCTAAATGGATTTCCTACATTTTTCTAAATGCCAATAATTTCCATAATTTGACAATTGTAGTAATAAAAATTAAAATTAAAATTTGTTTCGGTTTAAAAAATTAGCATTTTTGATATTTTGAAAATTCTACAATTTGGGATGGCCTTTCCAATTTTTGTTATGTATTTGATTTCAATGTATTTTAAAAAATGTACATTTTCGCTTTTTCGAAAATTTTTCAATTTTTCGAAATTTTTTAAATTTGATGTGAAACATATAAAAATTTGATTAATTTGGAAAGTTGGGCTATAAAAATTCAAAATTTGATAAAAACACCGAAATTTAATTTTTAATTATGCTTATGATTTTAGAAAGTTATCTGATTTAGCAAACTGAATGGTTTCACGAAAAACTTCGGTGAAGACCTCAAATAAAATTGCTCCTGTTTCTTCACGGTTATAATTTCTCTCTGGTCCTGTTGGAATCGAAAACCAAATGGTTCGATTGTCCATACAAAATTTAAAAGCATCCTTTCTTGGTATTGGCGGTCACCGAGATTAAATTGAAATTTGTTAAATACTAAATCTTGAAAATTTTAAAACATTTTATTCCGGCCACAAGTCACAATTCAATAATTGGTTGAACTTTGAAATTTTGAAAATTTTAAGGTTTTGTAAATCTAGTACTTATTTACAAAAAAGTTTCCTGAAATTTTATTGGAAAATTTTGAAACATAATCAAAATATTTAAAACTCAAATTTAAATTTCACAGTAGAAAAAATGTATATGGGATGAGAACTGTCTTGGCCAATTTTCTAGATTTTTGAAAATTTGACAATTCTTGTACTGAAAATTAGAATTGTAAATTATACTAAAATACTTTCAAATAATACTAAAATTTTGGGAGCTCTTTCCAATTTTAGTTATGTACAATTTGAAATTTGATTTCAATGAATTATAAAAGTTTTCCAATTTCCAAAATATTTTAATTTGAAGATAAAAAAAAAGAAAAATTCGATAAATCTGAACATTGAACGAAAAATTGGGCTATGAAAATATAAAATTTGATAAATAATGCCGAAATTCTAGTTTTGTTGATTTAGTAAACAGATTTGTTTTCACGAAAAACTTACAAGGCTTAATAGCTTATTTATCTGTATTGACGATCACTGAGATTAAATTGAAAACTGTCAAATGTTAGATTTTGTAAATGTTAAAATATTTTATTCCGACCATAATACTTTAGAAATTAAACTTAAAAAATCCGGAAAATTTGTTTTAAGTCTAGGCGAATTTCCTAGAATTATCAAAATGCCAATAATTTTAAAAATTTGACAATTCTAGTACTGAAAGTTTAACTTCAAATTTGTAAAATTAGAATTACTTGACAAAATTCGGGGTGACGTGAATTTCATTTCAATGAATTTTAAAATATTTTCAATTTCAATAATTTTGAATTTTGATTTTTATAAAAAATTAAAAGTTTAGATTTATGAAACTTTTCGAAACATTGTGCATGAAATTTCAAAATTTAATAAATAACACCGAAATTTTAAACTGGATTTTGATTGGATTTCACGAAAAACTTCGGTAAAAATATCAAATAAACTTGAATTTAATTTCATCAAGGTTTTCATATTGCAGCCGAAAACGGCCGAAAATGTTTTTGTTTTCCATACACGGTAAATGCTTGCTTTCTAGATATCAGCGATCACCGAGATTAATTTGAAAATTGTTAAACCTTAAATCTTGAAAATTTTAAAATATTTTATTCCGATCACGATTCATTATAAATAAAACTAAAAATTATTGACTCATCTCTATGTATTGGAAATTTAATATTTATTTAAAAATTTCCTGAAATTTAATTTCAAATTTTAAAAAATATTCAAAATTTTTAAAATTCATATTTGAATTTAAAATTCGAAAAACTGTACGGAAATATCTATAGGCGAATCTTTAAAATTAAATTTAAACTTGTAAAATTTGGTTTCGCAAATTAGCATTATGTTTCCAAAATACTAAAATTTCGGATATTATTTTAAATTTTGGTTATGCACAGTACATAAATTTGATTTCAATGCATTTTAAAAAAATTCTATTTCCCGAGGTTTTAAATTTGATGATACAAACAAATAAAAAATTTGACACATCTGAATTTTGAATGAACAGTTTGAAAATACAAAATTTGATATTTAACACCGAAATTCTAATTTTCAATTTTGATTATGATTTAAGGGAGTTATCGGATTTAGAAAATAGATTGGATTTTCATGAACCACTTCGGTAAAGACCTTAAATAAATTTGTACTTAATTTATTCAAGGTTATCATAGCCTCCATCTGCTTTTATTGGGGCCAAAAACAAAATGGTTCTGTTTCTATAAATTGTTTAAAAGCTTGCTTTCTCGGTATTGGCGATCACCGAGATTAAATTGAAAATTGTTAAATCTTAAATCTTGAACATTTTTAAATATTTGATTTCGACATGTCGTTATAAACATATAAAACTAAAATTTGCTAAATCTTGAAATGTTGAACATTTAAAAAAAAAATAAACATGAAAACTGCACTGGCCAATTTTCTAAATTTTTAAAAATTTGACAATTCTTGAACTGAAATTTTAAATTCAATGTTGTAAAATTGGGTTTTAAAAATTACCATTATTTGACTTTTTCAAAATTTGGGATGACCTTTTAGGTTTTGGTTATATACAAAATGAAAATTTAAAAATATGATTAAAAATAATTTAAATATCGATAAATCTTTTTTCCGAATACAGAAAATTTTAAAAACAAAATTAAAATTAATTGAAAAGTGTCAGCCGTTAGCTATTGAACTTTTTTTATTTAAAAATTAAATGTGATTGAAATTAAATGTTGGTAAATTATACGATTTTGTAGAATTCGATAGCAATATTATTGATGCCTTGTATATGAGGTAACAAAAAATTATGTCTTTTTATATTTCGTTCTGTTTAGAAAATTACCAAAAATTCCTGCCACATGCGTTTAACGTAAATATCCAGATAAATCTGGACTAATGAAAATTAATGGACCTATAAAATTGAAATGAATAAACTTATTTTTAAATTATATTTTAATTAACTCAATTCATTTTAATGAAATCACAACCCAAATGAAATATATAATTCGTATATATATGTATATGTGTATGTGCTCTTAGATTCATTATATATCCAATATATGTATAAAGAAAAGTCCAATAAGTTTCACACATAAATTTTAGTTAGTTGGAAAAACCAACAAAATACACAAAAGAAAATTAGGTGAAATTCAATCAAACACATATCTTATCTTATTTCCATTTCTCACTCCCTTCTTGTACCTTACAAATATATATCTATTTCCACCCTTCCGACTACTGTGTGTGTGTATATGTATACCTATGTATTTGTATGTGTGTTAATTTTAATTTTAACTTAAAGTTCATTTTCTTCTTATATCACATCAATATAAATCTTCGTTGTGTATACATATGGCTGTACAGTATATTATATAAGTAGGTATAGGTGCCTACTACTTTGCTATTCTGCTCTCATCTCGAGGTGATATATTCTTCTTTATATTCAGGTTTGGATTTGGTTTCATTTTTAAAGGTCGTCGTCGGTATTTCCTTTTATTTTTTGTGTGTCTGATGTGTTGTGTTATTTTATTTTGATTAATGGCTTTATACCCTTATTATGTCTTGTATATTTGCCATCTTGGTTGATTTTTATTTTTTTTTTCATGAAAAGTATAAAAATGTGTATCTACTTTCCTATATATACGATGAAGGATAAATAGTGCGCGCGCGAGAGAATGGGATACCGAAGAGATTATACTGTACAATTGAAGTTTTATGTATGGGCAAATACGGTCCCCTATTCTTTTTATCCTAAACCCTAATACGTGTACACGTAGATATTTTGGGGTGGTTCAGAGTTTAAAAATAAATCGATAAACTTTAAATACGATATATGCTTTAAAATTATTATTTTGTGTCATCGCAGTCATCGCCGCGCGGTTACATACAAAACATTTATTTCGCGCAATCAAATTAAAAGTTAAAAGCTGGACGATCACAAAAATTTATTACTCGCATCTTATTTGTCTTCGTATCATCATTGCGATTATTATTCAGTGAAAATCTATATAGATTTATTTTTTAGTACCGCGCCATCGTACATATGTACATATATATAAAATTCAAGTGGTTACCCTAATGAAAAACGAATGAAATAAAAATAAACTTTCCGTTTTCGTTTCGAAAATTTTCATTGCTGCGCGGCATTGGTGAGTGATGTCGGATGGTATGAGATGAAATTTTTTTTTTTAACTTTGAGAATGTTTTATTTTATTTCGCTGTGTACAGATAAAATTGTATGTACTTATGTATATATATATAGAAAAGAAATAACGTCTTATATATACATTCATATATAGTATACAGGAGATATTTTATTTGTTCCAACTACCAGTTGATATATAATACAAAGAACGAACGTCTTTATAGATAAAATTTATTTCAATTTTATTTGCTGTTGCTGGCTTGGTTCCTATACTTCAATTTTATATAAAATTAATCAAAATTGTTGAAATGTATTTGTTATTAAATAAAATAAAAAAATAATTTGAATTTTTATCTTAAGTTTTTTTATTTTTTTATATTCTTGTCGATAACAGAATTTATAAGAAATGGTCTCTTTATGGTTGTAAAATATACATATATACTATCCCTTTTCATATTCAGTGATGATTGTGGTAATTATTTATAAACTTGGGAAAAATACTTAAATAAAATTTCGAATTACTTTCATTTAAGTATTTCTTGTATATGCGGGGAGCGCGGAAGGAGATTTAAATATGTAATCAAAATTTAATCGATCGACTATTATGGTATACATACTAGCTATGTACACCACATAGAGAGAGTTTCTAAGAATGTACTAAGCAGATATTCACAATTTGTAACTGCTCAGAATAGAACTTTGGAAATGGTAAGTTAATTTCGATAAGCTCTAAAAAGGCACTGCCCACACCATTTATTTCACCATTCATGAAAAAATTGATTTATGAAAATATAAAATGTCAAACGGCAATTTTGCGAATGATTTACTATGTGAGTGCTCAATCAAATATTGTTTTATTTAGTTATAAGTATTAGATTTAAATTTTTAGCGGTGAGCCAAGTACACTAAATAAAACTTAAAAATTGCGGAGGTAAATCGGAAAGCTTGTGAAATATTTGGGTACAGGTGAAATCGAATTAAGCATCAATTTTAAAGATGAATTTTATTGAGTATATTGGTAACAAAAAATATGTAATAGTGAATGAACTTATTAATTTGTGAAGATGCTGCCGGACTCCCACTAGTCTAATAAAATCGAATACTTTAATGAAAGTGCCATTACAATTGATCTATAGGAAAAACCTAATCCAAATCTCCAACCAACATTTGATGTTTAACTAATTACTTTGAACTAGGTTTTTTTTGAATAATTCAGGATTGAACACGAGAAGTCTCAAAATTAATAAAAAAAAATTATTGTTTGCCAAAAAATTATTGTTAGAAAGTTTATGAACATATATGTATGATTGTATGCACTTCGCCCGTAATTTAATTTCCGTCCTTTCCGACATTTTCGTCTCAAAAGGGATGAAATCAAAAAAAAATACTATTAGAGTATATGTTTATACGACGAAATAGGTATTAAGTTGCGGAAGACACAGGTACAATGCAAGACAAACACGCATATAACAAGGGAAATGCCAAAATATAAAACTTTATCGCAAATGATTCGACTAGTACAGTTGGTTTTCACAATCAACCGACCAAATGTGGCCAAATTAGCTTTTTAAATCTCAATTTCCACTTGTATAAGTTAAAATAACCTAATATTAGTAGTTAACTAACGTAGGTCTTTTGTTGTTTCTGTAATTCAATAAATGTACATATTCACAAAAACAAATCTTGCCTTTCTGCAAAATCTTGCCTTACTGCAAACGAATAAAAAGTGGGCGAATGCGCATTTAAAAATCCGACTTACACATGTAAGTTAAAATTGATAGCCAATATGCGGTGAAAAATGTTGGTTTTTGGTTTTGCCATTTATTTCTATATTCTAATAAATAGATAGATGTCCACAAAAAATATTTTGATTGTCTGACCATCAATAGACTTAGTACCTATACGATCATATTAGAGATGAATTAAGTCAAATGTCGGCCAATTGTTTAGTCCTTTTGTGCGTCTAATCCATTGCCGGAAAATGGACGTATTTTATAGACTATAAAGAGCTTTTAGAACCGATCAAAACCACCATCCGAAATTAGAGGATCTGGACCAATACTCGGGATTTATAGAAGTACGAGTTTTGTTTAACGTTAACTATAACTCAACCCGTAGATCAGTAAAAAATTAACAAGCTGAATATCAAACATTAACTTTTGTGTTATCTGCCATATGCAGATAAAAATGGCTGCCCAATTAGAGTTATGGCCAGAGGTGTTCACCCAACCTGTTCAAAGGAGGATATATTGGAGGACCTACAATGCAAACGACTGCAAATAGAAGATGCGGCAATTATTATCAAAAGAAAAATAGAAAACGAACAAGCGAAAATTAATTTGCGATTGACCAATCACCATTGGGCACCATTTTCTATTCAAATATATTAGCGCGATAGACCAAAAAATACCTTCTGGGAAAAAGAACCCTCTACCAGATTACTGCGATGCCATTTGGATTATGGGACACACCCTATAGTACGTGCTGGCTAATGGACAATTAAGCTATAATTTTGCCGCCTAAACAACTTTAATAAAATAATGGACAAACATTTTTATGAAACATAAGGTACAATCTGCATTTGAGAAATGTGGATTACACTATAGCCGTTCACTGAGGTTATTCGAAGCGTCCTTTTCCAAAAACACTAAAACGATCTATATTTTTTCTGAATTAGAGGGTATGGCCCCTGCACTTCTATAGGCATCCAATGATTCAGCTCTTACAACGAGGGTTACCATGTCACAGTAATAACAGACCACGCCAGCTTGAAATGGTTGATATCCCAGAAAGATTTAAGCGGCCGGTTAGCTGGATGGACACTTAAACTTCAGTAATTTGAGTCCACTATCGAACATCAAAGTGGCTGGGTCAATATTGCTGATAGGCGCTGTAGAAACAGAGCACTTCGCAGACAGCGAATATATGGAACTACTATTAAACAAGCTTCTACATCAACTTACACGAATCGCAGAATCTTAGATGGCAAAATATACATAAGATTTGAACCTTCAAAATTAAATTGTAACTGATGTGGCAGAGTGACAGTTGTGGATCCCATTACGCATGTGATCAAGTTATTAATTAAACTAGAACATAAGATGAACCAAGTGCAACTTATGGTGGCATTTGAACAATACGTTGAAATGGCTAAGGCAGCAAACGAAATTTTAACACCATATCTATTGTGATAGATGTATAGAAACATCATTCCAAAAAGCATATACAGATTTGTTTTGAAAATTAAAATTTTAATTGTTTTGGACAAAATAACTAAATCTTTTATAAATTGTAGAGTATCTGAATGATGAATAATTCTACGTTTATGGCGTTTCTTAATTTATTTAAACAAATAATGGTGTACAATTTGTTAATAAAGAGTTTCAACAGCTCGCATTCCTTTCAATCTAGCGCTCCGAGGACGAATACAAATCGCTAAAGGAACTTGGTTGTCCAAGTAAAAATAATGTTGTGAAAGAAGTCCTTTAAGATAGACTCCAAATTGTACACGAAGAACTGAGAAATAAACTTGCTCAGGCTCACAAAAAATTTGCTTCTCGTTATAAACTATACGCCCGTGATTGCAGGCAGACTTCAAGCCAGGTGACATCGTTTACTATCGTTATCATCCTCAAGTGGTATAAGTGAAGCAATCATATGCGAGGTTTACCCATCAACAAGTATAGTTGTATAGTACCCATCCCGTAACCCATCAACAACTATAAAATTTACCGATACGAAAGTTAGTACATTGTCCACCATTACAGAAAGAGCTAGGCCAGTAATTGATAAATTTAAAATTTAACTACCGATGTTCGGGTGATGTCAGTTACGTCTTACTAGATTTATAACCCCAATACCGGACCAATCAAGGTGTACTCAACGTAGCACTACCAACCGAACTAAATACGGAGTGTCTAAATGGACGCTTTGAGTTTCGGTATTTCCGACTCGGAACTGCTAGAAATTGTAAGAGAAAATATGGATCCTGCTTACAAAGTGCAACGTTATCCTTCTTAGAGGTAAAACCTCCTAAAAATCTAAGTGCGTTACAGTTTCCACGGCGGAGGAGGGGGGGGGGGGGGGGGTGCGTGTCTTTTGAAGAAGAGGCTGATCGTTCACCGCATATTACTCGCAACCCAATATAGAGATAAAAACTGCCCTTATGTAATAAAAATCAGGTTTCTGTTTTGGGTGTGGGAAACCACAGATTATCAAATCACAAGGCCCAACCTGTCAAACGAAGAACTCGGGAAATGCCAATTCAGGCGTGATGAAATCGGGTATCTTGCGGTCCGGTAACAACAACTTTGGTACCGGGAACGAATACACTATGACGATAAGCTCCCAAATCGTTCAAATAACTAATTGTCAATCGTCTCTATTTCCGACTGTACCTCCACTATTCTTAACCAATAAAAAACACTGACAGCGTATATACTTAAATAGATCAACAGCTCTGTTCATCAGCCAAACTCTGTTCATCAGCCACGTTATGCTCATTAACTGTCCAAGCTCAAACAAGGTTCTGATATCCTCATAGCTAGAGTCCATGCCAATTATGCAAAGATGAAATCCTTCGTTAAAACAGCTAATGGATCAAAGAATAAAATCATTGAGTATATTGACTAACTAGTTATTTATAACAGTCTTGCTGTTCCATATTGGTGACCCCACGTTATACTTCTGCTGCATTAGAAATGCAAATCTTCATAGGTACGTAAAGATGCAATACGTCAGTGACGAAATTTTTCGATAGCACTCGTTGACATCTCTCGGAACGGCGGTACAAAATTTTAAAAACCAATCAAAATTAAGTAACATTTAAATTCCATAAACAAACAGAAAAGCCCAGAAATATAGTTTATCTAAACAATCCGAAAATTTACATGAGTACTCGTGGAGAACTCTAGGATTGGCAGTCAAAATTATTAAAATTTGTTTAAAATAACGAAACTTCAAAATTCTTTGAAAATCTAACCGCTCAATCTAGTTTAAATCCTATGAACGCAAAGGTGACAGTTGGTCTAAGATATATATATATATATATATATATATATATATATATATATATATATATATATATATATATATATATATATATATATATATATAAAAGGTGGACAATCTATCGGTTTAAATTTGAACCACTGATTATTTCGAAACTAGCAATACTTATGTCATTCTACTCTGTCACAAAATTATCTCCACTGAACGAAATGAATCGATTTACGCTTGAGCAACGTTGTGATTTATTGGAAATTTATTTCCAAAACAAAGACAATTGGTCGGAAATTGCACGAAAATGTGCAAAATTTGGTCGCAGAGAACGACCAACAGTGCCCGGTATACGCAAGTTTATTGTTAAAGTTCGTGAAACTGGTTTCATTGTTGATTCGCCAAGAAGTGAGCGTGCTCGTACAGTGCGTACACCCGAAAATATCGAAACTGTGACTGAGAATCCATCAACATCAACTCGTCACCGTTCTCAAGAATTGAACGTTTCACCCACCAGTTTACGTCGAATTTTGCGAAAAGATCTCGGTATGACGCCTTACAAAATTCAATTGGTTCAAGAGTTGAAATTGCTTGACCATCCGCTTCGTTTTCACTTCGGTAGTCAAAAAATTTTGCCAATAAAATCATCTTTTCGGATGAAGCTCATTTAAATCTTGGTGGGTACGTTAATAAGCAAAAGTGTCGTATTTAAGGATCAGAAAACCCACACGTGGTCTTACAGAAGCCAATGCACCCATCATTGGTCGATTTTTTTGCGCCCACTCTTCATGGTATTGATGTGAACGACGTTTGGTTTCAAATGGATGGTGCAACTTGCCACATATCTCATGCCACAATCGATTTATTGCGTCTAACGTTTGATGGTCATTTAATTAGCCGAAATGGTGATGTCAATTGGCCGGCAAGAAGCTGCGATTTAACACCATTAAAGACAATTATTTTGCCGACAAACCAGAGACAATTGAGCATTTGAAGGCCGACATTCGTGATGCCATCGCCGAGATACGACCCCATACACTCGAAAAAGTGCTTGAACATTGGTCCGATCGAATGAGGTACTGCGAGGCCAGCCGTGGCAGCCATATGAATGAAATAATATTACATCTCTAACCGGAACAATTGTGCTTCACAACAAAAAAATTAATTTGGCAAAATTTCAAACCGTTTTAGTTTAATTGCATTTTTAAATTTAAATTTTTAAATGGCCCACCCGTTATATTCGTATATGTACCCGAGAGCATGTGATTATCTCTAAAATCGGCGGAATAAAACTTACAAAACAAACCTTTTTTTTTTTCAATTTTATTTAAATATTTTAAATAAACAATTATTACAATCTAGTCACCTGGACTAATGAGCAATTTTATTCTAACTTAATTTACTATGTTGTATTAATTTATGGCTTCTTCCCACTGGTGTTCCATAGTGTCTGATAAATTGAATTAAACCTCATCGTGGATTTTAGATCAGCATTACGCTCTTTACACCACATTAGCAATTACACCAGCTCAAAAGGTTTAGTTCGTTTGAGTTAGTTGCCTCCGTGTTAACATGTTTTTCGAGCCTTTGCCTATGTCTCACTGCATTTTTTTGGATTGGCTTCAGTTGCATTAAAACCTTTTCCTTTCAGGTCCTAAATTATTGTTTCTGGTTTACATGTAGAGTGCAGATTTTTAGCCATTACCCTAATTGGTCTGATTTGTTTGTTTTCAAACGTATGCCAGGAATGTCCCCCTTCGCTTAATATTTTTATCATTTCTCTGTAGGTTTCACCATCTGGTAAATTTATTTTGATGTTGTTTCCACTGATCAATTTTGTATTAAACTTATCTGTTTTAGTTATTGTTTTAATTTTCTCATACAGTAGATCATAGTTTTTAACTCCATCTATAATTATTGGGGGTTGTGGATGTAATTTTTTTGGATTGTTTTGGATTATTTTAGAAATTGTCTCTTTTAGTTGAGGAGGAGTAGGTGTATCATTCCATTACCTATTTTTTCTCTGGCTTTTGACTCTAATCCACTCAGTTTCGTGAGCTAATTCTTCTTCATCCGTATGGTATTCTTGTTCCATTACTTTTTGGGTAGGAGGAGAATCAACGTTTTCCTATGCTTTAACTTTAGCTTCGTTTTCAAGAATCCTTATATGTTCCTGCATCCAAGCAATTGTATCATTTAATTGATTATTTAAATTATTAGATTCAACCAATGCAGCATTGGCCTTACGCAATTCCTGATACAGCATTTCTTCTTTTTTAGAACAATTGTTGTCCTATGGAAAAGCATTTCTCGGTAACTCCACACGTTCTGTAGGTATTATTTTCGTGGTGAACGTGCTACAGGCTCTCGTAGGAGACCTCGGTATAGAACCTGACTCTTTTGGAAAGGATCGATATTATTCATTTCTGCTTCACTCATTCGTGTATTACAATTCCTCAACGTATCTTGGGATTTTTTCTGTTTAGAGCGCCTATGGAAAGAACATGGTTCCTCGTCGTCACTCATATTTCCGACCGGATTTGATATTTCACTTTAAAATAACAATAACAATTTTTTTTCATATTCTGATTTATTAAACCAAACACTATAACTTGCGCACATCTTGTATGTTGAACTGTAACCTAAAACTGTATGACTAAAGCTTTCATTTTCGATATCCTCTCGTCAAATGAGTAAAAAGCTTCTTATAGTACTTTTGGTACATACATAGTTAGATTCTGTCTAAATTTGCCATTGCAATGCAACAGGGTGACTCTGAATATATTTTTTCCATTCAGTTAATCGGGAAGGCTATCTCTAGCGCATTATTCTAATAAACCAAATACAAAACCATTCTATACACATTCCTAATTAAATTATTTCGCATTAACCTTAAATGTACAGTGGGATGGATATATAGTATTTAAAAGCTCAAACACTATATACAAATACTCTAAATCAAATGTACGTACATATATGTATAAAAAAGCTACATTTTTATAAAAATAAACTCTCCAAAATCACTATATATACATATAGTTTATAGCTTATATGATG
This sequence comes from Tipula unca, assembly GCA_951394425.1. Classification (NCBI taxonomy): domain Eukaryota; kingdom Metazoa; phylum Arthropoda; class Insecta; order Diptera; family Tipulidae; genus Tipula; species Tipula unca. Next base: position 103,859,132 of record OX596382.1, on the reverse strand, counting down.
AAAGCTTATTATTTTGTATTTGTTGATCTATGTATATACATTTATATACAACTCACTGTATAAATAGAAAATTTAATGAAAATTCAAAATTTAATTATTTGAAAAAATCAACAATTTTTTTTAAATAAAATTACAATAAATTTTATGTACTTGTACATAAATAAAAACAAAAGATTTTAATTTTGTATTATGAAAATATGTACAGATAGTTCGGATATACACTCGTATATACATATATAGATAATATATATATAAGGAGTGGGCCGATGACTACAAACAAATCTCTTTAATTTGGTTATATTGTTTGGGATTTTATAAAATTACTAAAAATAATAAAAAAAAGCTCACTCACAAAAAAAAGCTTAATGTAATTTTTTTTTGTGTATCAACACACGACTATATATGTACATTTATGTACCTATGTTTATGCACATGAAAGTTTATGCTCTTATTGGACCAATGGTTTTATATAGACAATAAATGAACCAACTATATAGTTGGAAAAACTTGTTTATGTACACACACACACACGTCTATATAGTTAATACCCGAAAAAATGTATTTAATTTTCCACTTTATATATAAAAGGGGTAAGAGGCGCGGTTTGGCATATTTCCAAAATGCAGGAGGTCCAACATATATACATAATGTTCTTTTTGTATATGTACTCGTATATGAAGATTATTTTTAATAATTTAAAATTCAAAACATGCTTTTTTTAAACATGCACATAATATTTGTATGTATGTATACGTATATATGATACCAGCAACACATATACATCGTGAAAAATGAAACTATGTAGACGTTCTTTGTGTCAACAGGTTGCTAGGCAAATAAAGGTGGGGATGCCTAAAATATAATATTTATACACGCACGCAGAGAGCGAGAACAAAGAAGTGCATCCGAAAATATATGTTGGGGAATTTCGGAAAATTCGGAAAACAAAAATTTCCTCATTTCCCAATACACATGTATATTTGGGAAATTATTTTTGTGTGCACATTTTTCTATATAATGAGTAAATATTTTCCGTTAACTACTGTACATCGGTTAATAATAATAATAACATTTTTTATTACTTCATTGAGTGCGCAGACAAATAAACGTATATTTGTGCCTTATCAAATGGTGAAAATGTCATTATGATAATTGAATTTTTATTTGCATGAAATACGTTTTTCTTGAGGTTGGCCAAAAAAACAAAAAGATTTATTATTTTATTTTCTCCCATATACCTATATATGTATATACAGTTGCTTTGAGGGTATTTCCATTTCACCTTGGTTTGAACGAAAAAAAAAAATGAAAATCTGAAATCTGGTTGAAAGGAAAATAAAATTTATTACCTTGTTGTAATTCTAATAAAAATAGGTATCTCTTATTTCTATTCTATATACACGAGTATGTATACTAGGTAGGTATATAGGTATACTAAAATTATGTGAGATATTTACGGGTGATTACGTTCATAGAAAATTAGAATTTTTCACAAAATATACCGTCGAGCAAACGAACTCAAACAAAAAATAAAAAAAATAAAAAAAAGGTTAAGAGATTTTTTGAGACAACAGAATGTGTAATGAGACAAAAAGTATTTCCGTGAGATGAATGATTTTCTTTACGTATTATATACGTAACACCGGGAATTTTTTTAGACTTTTTATTTGATATTTGATCTAGTGGATTTATATTTATTTGTGCGATGATGATGATGATGATGATGATATCATGTACAGATATGTATATATAAATATTTAGATATGTGTACGCGGCAAGAAATTTAAAACGGATTTGTTTGTGTGTGTACGCGCGATTTTAAATGTGTATAAATATAATGTTTAGAAAATTTTGGTGAATAATCAGTTCCCTATTAATAAACATACCACTGGACTTTAAAAAAATATAAGTATATCGGTACTCGGGAGTCACCATTTTATTTGGACGAGCTACATATACAGCGTTAAGAGTCTTTTATTTAATTAACGAGCATCAAAGATTGCATAGTGGGCCACAGCTCATATGCCAGTGACACGTTCAGTTGAAATTCTCGAATCTTGCATTCAAATAACCAGAATTTGAAACTCTTTCATTAAATTTAATTTAACCGAAAATTATGTTGCTCATTTGCGGTGAAAGAGGAGTTTACCTTCAGGAATGTTTCTTTAAAACTGGAGATTATTACAGATGTACAGGCATTAGTATTTTGGAATGGCACTACAATTCTTAAACGCTTTATTCAATTTAGTTTATTTCAAAATGTAGAGACTATCTTAATATTTTACTGATCTGGTAGCCTGTTTTCAGAGGTAGGCTGTTTGAGAAAATAAAAATATGAGCTCATTGGGACTATTATACAAGATACGTTGGTGTTCAACGATTTATCACAGCTTATGAAACCATGCAAAGTCGAAAACATAAAACAAAATTTCCGGCAGTCACGGTTCTCGAGAACCATTAGTTAAACACATCATTTTATGAATGGGGGCCATATTCAGATGACTTGCTGAGCCTATTGAGCCAATTACTTCTTACGGCAAGAATATATATAACCTTCCCCTATATTTTTAAAATGATCATATCAAATTTTGGGATGATTTTCAAAATCTTGGGTTGGGATGATAATAGTATTGACTGAAGAACATTTTTAATTTTTCTGGGATGGCATCCCGGGATAACGTCACACACTTCTGCGGATAGCTTGTCATCAGTATCTAAAAATCACATCGTACCATACAAATTTTAAGTTTCTGGTTGGAATAATCTGAGTTTAATCTGGTTGGAGGGCAAAGTCCTCGATTTCATACCTCCTCGTGGTGTTCTCTGGGTAACGCTAGTTGAATCGGGTGGTGTAGTTAAGAAGAGCAGGGGTAATTCTGTCTCTAGTCATGGACACTACATGTCATATGGTGAGTTATTGGCGCCAAACGTGTCTAAGATAGGGCTGGATGCCTTAAAAATCTACACTCATAAAAACCTTCAAGTTATGAACCCGATTCAAAGATTAATTAAAGATACACACGGACAACGCTATAAAACTGGGAACTTTGAACGCGTTAAGCCTTTTAAGACTTAGAGATCTCCAGAACTTCTCGAGCCAGGTGGTGTCTTACACATTGGACGTTCTTGCACTACTAATTGAGATGGTTTGGGAATGGGATTCATAATAGCACCAATGGGTACACTTTCCACTAAAGTTGGCACATCAGCATATCATCGACTTCCACCCTATCAGTAAGTGGATATGCACGGTTAGATTAAGCTCAAAAAAGTTCAATATCACGCTCGTTAATGTACATGCGCCTACCGAAGACAAATCAGATGATGTTAATGATCTGTTATTTGTGGAGCTTTAGAAGACATCATCAGTAACATCCTGCACCATGATATTAAAATCATTGTGGTCGAATTTAATGCAAAAATCGGTTAGGGCGTATAAACTCTTCCACATATTGGCCCACATAGGTTACATCAGCTTAATAACAATAATGCAGAACGCGTCGTGGAACTTGCTATAAGGTATATAACCCTATAGTCGTATCGAGTACATTCTTTCAAAATAAGAAAATCTACTAGGAAACCATATGACCATATGCTATTGTTATTTTCAAATACAAGTGCAAATTATAGTCCAAGCAAAGAAAACCGTGCACTGGAATATTGATGCATTATTAGATCAAGACTCCCTGCACAGTTACCAAACAGCAGTCACTGAACATCTAGAACGGTACAACGAAAACCACGATCCTCAATCAAACATCCAAGATCAGTGGCAAACTATCCAGTCAGCAGTAAGAACCACAGCGGAAAATACAATCGGTAGAAGACCACCAAGATCACGTAATGAATGGTTCGACGATCTAGTGTCGTTAGCTCGTCGAAGCCAAAGACAAATTCCTTCGTCAAAAGAAGCGCGAATATATGAGGGCCATGCATGGAAACCTTCAGGTTCCAAACGCAAAATGGAAACTTGAAAAACTGTTTCGTCAACGCCAGAACTAACTAAGGAGTATCCATGCAAGATCAACAGCCATCAAAAATATGAAAACCACGAATGGAGAGCTGACAACAAACGTGGATGATGTTCTTTCAGTTTGGCAAACCGACCTCCAAAATCTACTAAATCGGAATGACGCAGTGACTTCTCACCAAGCCATTACTCCACCAGGTGGAGGGGTATTTGTGCCATATCCCATAGTGGAGGAGGCGGACACAGTTTATTATCGGTTAAAAATGGCAAGGCCTCGACGAAATCCCAGCAAAACTACTGAAACATGGACGAGTGACTCTTGTATCTAATTTTTCTGACTCCGTCGCGATGATCTAGGACCAGGAAGAGTTCTGTGAGCAATGGAAGACGGCACTCATACGTCCATTGCACAAAAATAGTGACCGTCTCAAAAGTGAAAATTACCGTGGCATAGCTCTGTTAATCACAGTCTACAAAGTGTTTGAAAATCTTGTACTTGGCAATATCTCTGGTCTATTGTAACGTCAGAAATGATATTCAGGCAGGTATAAAACCCGCCTAGCTGCGGGACATCTAGTCCTCTAAATACAGTCGAAGTCGTTGCGATCAAAATATTTTTCGCAGTTCTGTAAACTCGTACTTTATAAAACCTGCGCTATCATTCGGAAGTGAAAGTTGAACCTTGACCACCAACGACTGTAGATTATTATCTATATATAACTTCGAAAAAAAGGTTATTCGATCCATTTTTGGTCCTATTAAAGTTGCGAACAACGAATATCGTATTCGAATGAATTATATGATTAAGCATCTGCTTCGAGGCTGCGATGCCATCAGATACATTAAATCAAGCATAGTAAGATGTCTGGGGCACGTTGAAATATCCCTATTTAAAAATTAATTTAAAAATGAAACCGTAAAATTCATAAAGAAAACTCACTTCCCTTAATTTAATAATTGAAAATAAAAATTCGTTTTAACGAGACCTGCATTATATATATTTAAACTGATTCTGCTAGTAACTCTCCACAGAGAAATAACGACATCGATCTGCACAGTATGGTTGCGAACTTCAAAAAAAACCTTTGGCAATTGCAAACGCAAATTTCAAAAACCCTTACCACAGTAAGTATAGATCACGATTTAACTCTCCTATGGTTATTCCAATAGACGTTTTAATAAATCAAGAAGCCTTTAGAAGCCCACGGTAAAAAACGTCGGTAATAATCCTAAGTGTCGTACAAAAATCTTTTATCAAAAATGCCAGAAAGCACATGGCACACACATTGAAACATATGCGGAAAGCAGTTTCCATCATTTTTTTATCATCGCCAACGTTAATAGACCAATAACTGCTGTAGATTTTTTATCCAAATATCTATTGCGGTCGAAGTTAGAAGCATACGTTAATAGATTCACGTACACGTTTATTGAATAGTACTTTGTAGCACACCCGCATCTGCGATATACCAACGCCACTAAACTTTGTCGTTGAAACTGGTTTTAGCGAAATATTACCAACATTTCCTGAATTACAGAAAGAGCCACCGTATGGCACACCGGTAAAACACAATGTTGGCCACTGTATTCCAACCACTGGCCAACTTCTGCTTACGAGTATCTACTTCACAGTTTTTTTAAATTGAGTTGGTCACGGGTTATCACTAAATTCCAATTGCACCTGAGGGTGTGAATAAATCGGCTAATACAACACCTTTTTGGCTGTTTGAATTTGCAAGGGCACTATTCAGAATACGAGGAGTGAGAAATACATGCGTTTTATATACGAAGTCGTGATAAAACTAGACTTTGTATAAATAGAAATATAAGTGGCGAGTCTAACTACAGCGGAACATAGAGAATATTTTAAACTATACTGTCCAAAAGGTTGTACGACTTCACCTGAAAAGTTATTACTATATATCAGTTTGTAAAGGCTATTAATGGTCCCTTACTAAGTCAACAATCAGGCTCCGCGCGGTTTCGATCGTCGTACTTCATACTGTCTTGAACAATCTGAAAAAGCCTAGTTCCATTCGCTAGATGCAGCAATTTGTATAGGGATGGTTAATTATTACCATATGTTCATCCCTAAATTGGTTCAATTGATTGCCCCACTTTATGAACATCTGACACCACATTTTCCAACAAAACATTGTTTGGTCTACAGAATGCAATATTACATTTTAAAAAAGCAAAAGTGAGTTTGGGAGTTGTTTCATAAGTCTTTGTCACAAGCGCAAATATTCTACATTAGACAGAGACCTGTAAGCAATATATACTTCAGCCAATTTACGTCCGATATATATCACTCACATGACAAAGAAATAGTTGTTGACTATTTTTGTCCCGCTTAAGCAACCTGGGTACATGTGTAGACTCAACAATTGAACTTCAAGGAAACGCCCGCCACACCAATCGAGACTCTACGTTTTTGAGTTTTTTCATAATCTTAGACATCCTGAGACTCGAGTAATATAAAAATTGGTTGGCCAGGCAGAGATATTAATATCGGTTGCTGGGCAAAGAATTGCATTAATTGTCAGAAAGCGAAAATGATTTTGACGCGATCTAAAAGATGTATTGAGAACACTCGGCATTAGAGCAACAATAATAGATGATCTCAAAGTCTCTCCAGCAAAACTTAATTATGGACAAAATATTAAAATTCCTGAGTCTGCCATCTAAGTCTACCAATACTGAGCCAAGTGATTTTATAAGTAATAATATGAGCAAACGTGCCGTTTAGACGCATAAAAGGACGTACACCAATACATGTTTGGTATTCGTGTACCAAAAGTACGAGTTGATCGAATAAAATCCGAATTGAATTCCAACTAGACGCAGATATACCATATTTAGTGTTCATGCCACCATTCTACTATTTGTAATTTAATTAACGAAATATGTACCAATAAAATGTTGGCAACTTACCCAATTTTACTAATCTGACACTATTTCCGATGAGAATATTTTATGTAAATTTGAAAAAAAAAAATGTTGTTACAACCCTCGTATAGCTTTTGTATAATTTGTCCTTACTTAAATATTTTATTTATTTTTAATTATTTATTGCATATACAGTTTGTTTGTTATATATTTCTTAGAGATTATGTATCTATTTTATTACAAAATCAACAAAACAAGAAAATTTGTCCTCTGGTCTGAAATGTTCAAAATCGATCGAAACTTAATTAACTTTGCGGCAATGGAAATTTGTTCTCAATCCTTTCGTTTAAAAGTTTTTTATGTAATTATTTTTAATTGGAAGGTGGATAATGATGAAGTATATAAGTATATAGTCGATGATTATTTATTGTTGTTGTTTAATTATTTTCCCAAACATATATATATATATATATATATATACTCGTATATACGCGAAATGACAAAAGACGAGTGTTAACAAGATACATATAATACAAGGATGGATAATATCAGTCTAATTTTGATAAAATCGTTTGAAGTGGGTTCGATATTCCGGCAACAAGAACATGTTGACGATAATCATAATTACTTTTACTGTTTCAGTCGTTAATGGCTGTGAAATCAATTCTCTATGTTTTATATTAATACTGACTGACACATTTTCTATATATACGAGTACGAGTACATAAACAATTTTAATATATTTGGAATATTGTTAATTTCCGTTAAACTTCATTAATTTGTCATTAGCAAACATTTAAGAGTTAATTATGAATATATATATATATATATAAACGTAATGATAAATTTATTTATGGTAATTTTTCATAAAGTACCCTGATTATAATCAAGAAGCGTAGAAGAAAAAGAAATTGATAAAGGAAAAAGGGCGAATTATGAATAAATATTATAAAATGTATGGAATGATAAACTGTGCGGACATACACACAACGAACTGCCGCTGTTTTTTGTTTAATTTTTCCAGACCCATTTCAAACGGAAAATAAAAGAAAACAGCGCGCGCAAGCACAAAAAAATTGTTATAATTCCATCTCGATGGCTAAAAAAAAAAAATTTATGAAATGACTTAATTTTTTTGGATGTTGGGTGCTTTTCGCTTTTTTTCCAAAAAGCAGTCGAATATTATGCAAAAAATTGAAATGAATATTAAATGGTATTTTGAACAACAACAATAAAAAAATAATAATACAGAAGTAAGCACAAAATAGCTATATACATACATATATACGAAGAAAGATTTCAAGAAGATTCCATCTAAATTTAAATTTGATTGATTACATTCAAATTCTTCCTACTTCAAACAAAATATAAGATCGAGGCCAATCATCACATTTTTTTTTGTTGCGGTACGGCTGGTGATTTATTGATGATTACAGTATAGTGTTTAGTGTTCATTATGTTACGAGATTGTAACGTATATGCATACCACAAAAAAAACACTGAACTCATTTTCCAGATAAAATCAAAATCAAAAATGCTAATTTAGTGAAAATGTATAAACGTTTGTACTTTTTGGGAGTGTTGATGAAATAAAATTATAAGACTTTTGATTCTGGTAAATATATTATTTTCGTTCAATTATCAAGTCCCATTATATATGGTTGATGGTAAAGCGGATATTGTGGCCCGCTTCACTCACATCAAATGACTTATATTGATTTACTTCGTAACAATAAATTGTGAAATGCCAGGTGGTATGTTTTAGCGAAACTACTCGTACAAGTACATTTGAAGAATTCAGTTTCCAATGAAGCGATTGCTAACCGATTATCTTATGTCATGATGTCATTGCTGTCCTTAAAAGACATTAATACCTCGATTGTTGCCGTTTTTTTTTTTTTTAAACAGTTTTAAAGGCCATTACTGGTCCCTTACAGAACCAACAATTTGGCTTTAACGGTTTCGATCCCGAGCATGGTCTTCATACTGTCTAAGACAATCTGAAGAGGCCAAGTCGTTCCTTACACTGTGGAGCCATTGTCGCCTCCAACGACCTCTGCGCCTACCATATGGTGGCTCTTCTTTCAGAGATCCTGCACAATTCGTTCCGGATCAGCACGCAGAACGTGCCCGAGCCAGCGTACTCGCTGAGATCTTACTTCATGTACAATATCGGGGATCTTCATCAGATCTCTGATCTCGATATTGTACAGAGCTCGGTAGGTACCATCTATTTCATCCAACTTTCACATCCAAACATAACAACGGGCCTGATCAACGCTTTGTAAAGCTTCAGCTTCACGGCACTTGATAAGTGATTAGATTTTAGCAGTGGCCTTAGAGGATACAAAGAACGACAGCCAGCTGCCAGCCGCACTTTAATATCCTCACCCACACTGTTATCGTGAGTGATAAGAGAACCCAAATATTTGAACCCCCTCACTCCCTCAAACGTGTGGTGGCCACTACTAAAATCTGGTGTGCCATTGTCCCTAAAACCAGAGATCAGGTATTTCGTTTTTAACTCATGGATCTGAAGTACAACTGAAGCTGAAAACTCTACAAGCGGATCAAGTATTTCTTTCACTCCGTTGCTATTCAGTCCATTACGCTTATGTCATCTGCATATGCAAGCACCTGATTGGACTGGCGATATAAGATGTTTAAAGAGTATCGAAGACAGAGCATCTCCCTGCCGAACACTCGAGTTAACTACAAAAATTGTCGATAGCCTGTTCTCAACTTTAACACAGCATTGAGACTGCGTCACTGTCATCCTACATAGTCGTACCAGTTTTGTTGGCATTCCTAAGTATTCCAGGGCAGACCACAAACTCTTTCGATTGATCGAGTCATAGGCCTGCTGGAAATCCAGGAACACCTGATGTACGGGGATGGATGTCTCATAATATGTAGATAGAATCATCCGCAGTGAAAAGACCTGATCGGTGACTGATCGATTCGGACGAAATCCTCCTTGATAGTCACCAACCAAGCCCTCCGCTAGAGGAGTGATTTAATCCAATACAATGTATGACAGTAACTTGTATGCTGCGCAAAGGAGAGCTGTACATAACTTCGGTTCGCCATACTAATCGAATAAGGTTGAAAAGACAGTTCCACAAAGTATCCCCTCCGAATATCAAGAGCTCCGAATTAATGCAGTCCACTCCAGGTGAGCGGTTTCATTTCAATCTCTGCATATGGCTTTAATGAATTCCTGATAGGATCTACAGTACGTTTATCCAATACCTTGACTCAGCCGTTAAAATTTGTCCCAGCGTTCATTTTATAAGGCGTCGACGGTATGGTCTGTATTCATCTTCAACTGATAAGAGAGCTTAACCATATCAGCAATAATCGAAGAAAATTCCTGAATCTGTTATTTGCTAAAGACGCCTTGCATGCTGAGGTGCACCGTGTTCGAACTTAAATGGATGTGAGATTATCAATTATATCACGATCCAATTACGATAAATATTTTTCATGGTAATTGGATAACGAATTAATTTTCTAATGATTTTTATTTTTATTTTTGGAAGGCCGACTATACATCGTTGAATGAATTTCTTAGCACTAAGGTTCAATAAGCTTCTGGGGAGTGGTATCGAAAAACACGTTCTGTGGGTTAGCAAAAATAAATCCGGTGAGCCTCCAACGGATTCAAAACCGATAATTGGTTCCTCTATCACAATTATGTGATGCGTTTCGAGCAAGTGTTGACATCTAGTCCCAAGGAGTTCTGCGGAACTTTATTAACAGAAAGAAAAAGGTATCACTCAGCCATCTGACATCTGCAATCTGTTTGCCAAATTTTTGGCATCGGTTTATAAACCGCTTCGGTCGACAGCTACTGAGTATCCTACTTCAAATTTATACCGAATAGGATTATTTCAAATTTATGCCGAACAGAAGGTTCTGGATCCTTTACCTCTTCTTGACGTCAGTAAAAGGGACCGGATCACAACGGTATTTTGCTGATCCTATTCAAATGTTGGGCTGTGAGTCTAGCTCACCCTAGTTACCCTCATGGTAAATCAAAGTCTTTCGTGGGTTTTTTCCTTATCCCTAGTTTTTTCCTAATCTCATGTACTCATTCAATCCTTAAGACGGGTAGATGAAGTGACGTAAGTAATTATGCGGAGGGATCACCATAATCCCCGTCCTACCCAAGCTCTTTGAGTTTATGGGTTCAAAAATGTTACATATCGATACCAAGACACTTATTACACTTGCGCAACATGGATTTTATCCCGATAGGTCTACAGTGACTAAACAGTTGCTCAACGTTGTTTACATAGGACGTAAGAGAGTTTTGAATATCATTTTATTCCCATAGACTGATTGTGTTGCCACTTATCCGATCGCTGGGTCAATCCGATAGGTTCTTGGTTTCCGAAACCTGCCCCAGGGCAGTCATATTGGCCCACAGCTATTTTCATTATTTATTATACACTTTGTAAAATGCTTTAAAATCACCAATTGGCTCCTCTTCACTGATGACATGGAGATTTTCGCCCGGGTTTCTAGCGCTTCTGACTGTGTGAAGTTACAGTATGAGTTAACCCGATTTTGCAGCTATATACTCGTAGTCAATTAACAAAAGATTGGCCTTAAACGTGAGTAAATTCAATTCTTCTTTTTTATCGTATCCGCTCGCCTATATTAGACATTGACCTAGTCGAGTTTATTATCATGCTGTCGTACAGCATGGTGGGCTTCATTAAACGATACTGCAATGATTTAGACTATTTTGGAGTAAATACTCTCACTCCGCTGTTTGGTCATCCACCTTCAACAGTTATTCTGAAAGAATTGAAAATGTCCAGAAACACTATTGCTGGGACATGGCATCAGCGCGCGTTGTTCATGCGCTCTATTTAGATGTAAAAGTTGCTCCTTACATTTGAGAGAAGAATCGTGTGCTTTACGGCCCGAAACGTGAAGTAGACGGCACATTATTATTTTTATTATTATTGGCTGAACCGAGCAAATAGTGCAGTGGTTAAAGCTGCGACGTTTGGATCGGGAGGTACCGGGTTCGAATCCCAACAGAGGCGAGATGGAAAAGGGATTTTTCATCTCCCGATTACGATCGGTGATTAAATTGAAAACATCTATGACCCTCTGTTGGAATGTAGAACTCATGGGCCGGCCCATGTCACTGTACAGGGTGACATGGAGCTATGAAATGCGATGGTGATATAATGTACTTGTGTGAATGAGATGAATGGGTTGCATGAATGTGTGTGAATGTCGTGAGAATGTAAGGCAAGGCTATGGACCAATAATGTGTCTATGCCGCGTCCTTCCTAAATAAAATAAAAAAAATTGGCTGCCACCCTTGCAGGTTCCGCACTCAATGCCACTCTGGGCCCATGGTGCAAAACGAGGATTATATCACAGTTCGCAAACGCGCTCGGCTGCTCTGGCAAACTGTAACCGCTTAAACCAGGTTAGGGAGCAAATAGTGACCTACATTCAAAGATCTATGATTAAAAAACCGGAACCGAACTATCTCGAAAGCGGAACAACCACAAACAAAGTGAATGCTGTCATCGTCATTTTCAAGACAGTTATCACACAAGAAATCTTGAACTAGTCCCATTTATGTAAATTTAATTTAAAACGACCATGGCCGGTCAGAATATCGACCAAAACTCTCTGTTGGTCTTTCTTCAAAGATAAAGCAAAGATTAGGTTCACAAATGAAGTACTTAGCCATTCGGCATATAGTGGAAGCTAGCCAATTACGCATAAGCTGCAAAAAAATGTAGTTCGGTACACTTCTTGAGCTTTGTGAGCCTCAGATTCGGTTCACAAATGAAGTACTTAGCCATTCCGCAAGTATAGCGGAGGCTGGCCAATTACGCTTAGCCTACAAAAACATGTAGTTATTAATAGCTTTCTTACTAAAATTAAAGGTTAAGGGCACTACCGGTTCAGGTCCAATGAATTCAGGTCATAATTGAGCCTGCTTTAGCTACAACATCAGCTATCTGATTATCTTGATCTGTGAGCCACCCAGTAATTGAAATCCGAGAGACAATTTTGAGACAATCATGAGTCCCTCGCTGGATAAACCACCGAGAAAGAATTATCGAAGCAGAATTTTGGCAACAATTTGTCATTAACCATATTAATTTCTGGTATACATATATAAACTGAATAAATGGTAGATTAGCATATGCCCGGTAATCAGGCCGAGAGTGTTCCACGCACCAATACACCGCAGGCGATAAGCAGTATGCTGTGACTAGGATGACCGACTGCAGTGGGGGCAGAAATAAGATAGCCTGCAAAGCAAAAATAGAAGACGAAGACAGAGCACCAGTAATAGCTCAATAGACAAGCCATACCTTGTATGCTATTAAGCTTTGCAGTAACAGAACTTGACTGAACCACAGGCCACCAAACAACAGACGCGTAAGATAGCATAAGTAAAGCTAGAGATTTGTAAATAAACAACAGCATTTACGGTATTTACTCTGAACCAGAACGACTAAGTCATCAGCATAACTCTGAGCACTGAAGCCAGATTGCTGTAGTTTTACAAGTTATTCTTCAATAACTAAGAGCCACAAGAGAGGTGACAGGACTTTAATCGAAATAGAAAGGTAGTTCAGCTCGGCCACAGCAATGCGCAACCTCCAAAGATCCAATCCAAGTAACAATGGTTTGGTCAGTTCAGCGCAGTTTCACATGATCTCCCAACTTTGTGAAGGGATTTTTCAATCATGGTTACAAGTTCATGTATAAGCATGTTGCATGTTACTGAGTGGGGAGGTGATTAGAAAATGATCTCTAATGAATCTATCGACAATTCTTTTTAGAGCTTTAAGGAAAGTTGAGGATAGACTAATATGCCAAAAGGACTTAGGATACCAGAACTCTACTTCTGCTTCTAGAATTTGGAACAGTGCTAAAAGCAAGGCACACTTGAAAAAGGTGGGGCAAATGATCAAGAATTAGAGGAAAGCCTTGCTGCAGTTCAGTGGGATAAATACCATCAGAGCCGCCAGCCTTATAAGATGCAAAGGAAAACAGGCCCCATCGCAAGATATCACGATTGATCAGGTTGTGAGCCAAACGCCAATCGGGACTTGCAACAGACGTCCTAGTGAGCTCGGCAGCAATATCATTAGAGTTGACGATATCACAAGGAAAGAGAGTCGAAAGAAGCAGCTCAAATTTCCTAGTTGGAAGAGGTAACCTGTCCGTCCGGTAGACCAAGAGAGTCAAGTTTGCACATCCTGTTCTTAGCTAAAGCTTTATTGAGTTCAGCGACAGCAGGTATGCTGTTGAGATCCTCGCAGAAGTTCAACCAAGAGGCTCTTTGAGCGGATCTGAAACTTCTTTTATATACCTTTTGTGTTAATAAGAATAATCCCAGTCAATCTGTTGCTTAGACCTTGTTGCTTTGTTCTTCAGTTTTCTAGTAGATTTCCTTAGTTTTTTAAGGTCAGAGTTCCAGGAAGGTTTATTCCGAATAAAAATTAATTGCCAATGCAAGTGACGATGACTGATCTGCAATGTCCTTCCTCGACCGAATTATCTTCGGAGGCGGAAGTAAAGAGGCTAGCTCGAGGGAGAAAAGACCCCAACCTGTTAATTTCCGATTGCGGTAAAATTTAAGAGGCAGTCGTTTATGGTTAATATTAAACGAGATACATACCTGTGATCAGAGGTGCGGATGTCATCCGTCACCCACCAGTCTAAAATTAAATCAATAATAGACATGGAGCATAGACTAATGTCAATCACCTCCCGCCGGACAGGGTTGGCAAAAGTAGGCTTGCATCCAATGTTGAGAATTTCAAGCCCAGAGAAGCTTATATAGTTAAGCATGTGCGGTTAATGTTCGTACTACCCCAGATCGTGTGATGAGCATTAGCATCACAGCCAATCAGCAAATGGTATGTTTATTCTTACACTGCTGCGTGCTGATCCGATACTTATTGTGCAGTGATCTCTGAAAAGAGAGCCACCATTTGGTGGGCACCGATGTCGTTGCAGGCGATGATGGCACCAAGGTATAGAGAACAACTTGGTCAAATTGTTGATTCAGTAAGGGACCAGTAATAGCCCTCATACATAAACTGATTATTATTATTATTATTTAAAATGTAAACATGTGGGTAGACTGCGCGTTCCCTTTTATTATTTCTGCCATAGTTCCGAAGATGAGGAGGAGGAAGGAACAGTTCTCCACCTGCACCGTACTTGTTCTCGTCTAGCGCACAGCGGAATGAAATTTTAAGGAAGTCTCCATTTGAATGACCTGACGGATCTTAATCTAATCTATAACAGTTAATCTAATATAACCTATTCGACTTGTAAAGAAATATTGGTACAATTTTAAGATTATAAGTAAATAACAGTTATGTGAAGCTAAGACAATTTCAATTATGGCTAATTAAAACAATTTCTTTAGTTGGCCGTTCAAATTGATAAATTTGACATATAGATGGCATGACTTTCGATTCGAGAATTATGCGTGTATGTTATACGCACGTAGCATGTTACGTAGTTTTTATATTATTCTAATTGAGGTCGAATTCTGAATTTTTGTTCTCATTGGAGCTTTTAGAAATTCACAAATAAATCACAGTCAGTATTCTTATCAGTATATTGACCCAAAAAAAAACGTGCAGATTTCGATGGCAATAATGAAAAGTACATAATATATCAAAACATGATTATGCCATCCACAGACCAGCTATTAAATATTTAATTTTACACGTTCGAAAGCTTTTTTTATGAACTCAACATATATATGTTAGTACAAACGTATACAATTGGTACATATAAACATAAATTCACTCATTCATATAACATAAAACTTAAAAATTCGTAGTAAAACACTTAAATTAAGTTTATATATGTATAGTGTTATAGATAGACAATGATTCTCATATATATATACATACATATCGAGCTATAAACAGTTAAGTCCTTACATTGTATAAAATCCTTCTTAATATTTTATAGTAGGTAACTGGTATTTTATAATAATATGTCGTATAAAAAAAAATCGTTTCTCATTACAGAATACACATCGAGTACGAAATACTTAAAAAAAATCCTTGAATCCATCTCTCTGGTAATATTTTCCCTAACTTAAAAAATCATTCTTCTATCATTTAAAAAGCTTAATGATAATCAAAAACAATAAAAAGCCACTTCATAAATCCTTCAAATGTCAATAAGAAAATGATATTTTTTTTTTGTGTTGCTCCTGCTGATTGTTGTTGTTGTTGCCGTGGTCGTCGCTATACACATAATTGTGTTGCTATTGCTACAGTTAGCCTGCAATTTAATAATTTTACTCCTCGTCTTGATGTTATAGTTGTTGTTGTTGTTGTTGTCATTGTTATTCTTTAAGGAATATATATATATGTATATATATATATATATATATATATATATATATATATATATATATATATATATATATATATATATATATATATATATATATATATATATATATATATATATATATATATATATATATATATATATATATATATATATATATATATATATGATATATAACATACAAAATCAAGATATAAAATGTTAGGGATGATAAAAAAAAGGGAAAAATTAAAAACCCGAACAATATATATTCTTATAGCAACAACAATAAGAGGTATTTTTTTGTATATATTTATAAACGACGAGTATCTAGCAGATCTCGTAGAGCGCACAAAGTAAAGGATTTGCGCAATAAACAATTGTCAATTATATATGAATATCAAAATAATTTTATGGGAGAATATTTTTGTCTTACAATTTTATTATTTTTGTATGTTCTTCTCATCTTTTTCTTAGACTTAATAAAAAAAAAATCTATATATACTCACTATGTGTGTATGTGTATGTGAGCTTTTTTCTTGTATATTTATATTCCAACTCAATATTGAAGTTTGGTTGGTATGTATTATATACTAAGCTGGGGGTGGGGGTGGGGGTGCTAAGTATAAGGAAGAATATATGTATATTATATGGAAAATAAATGAAAAATATAAAGTTTTCCGTAATATAATTTTTTATTTTTACAGAATTTAACTTTCTTCGTTTTTTATCTTACAAGTAATGGAGCATGCACAAATTTGTTGAAAATGAAAATTTATGTTATTGTTCTATATTGGATACAGTTTCAATATTTTTTTTTTTTTTTTTTTCATTTTATGTTTTGTAATTTATGTTAAAATTATTTATGGATTTATTGAAATATTTAAAAAAAAAAATAAATAAATTTGTTTGCTTCATATTTTCATCGGGAGCTTTTATTATTTTATATTTTCGGGGAACGAACGAAGGCAACAAAAAATAAAATAAAACTTTAAATCCTTATGGTAATGAATGGATAAACAAGAGATTTGATGGTTAATAAACATTAAAGCTTTCAATCGATATGATTAGTTATCGACGATTATGCGATGATGGGTGTGTTATACGGCGGTAAACGAAGGGCAAAGTTTATAAATCGTGCGGGGATTTAATTTTTGTGTATATGAATCGTCTGTTTTTCGATTGAATATGCGTACGAATGTATAAATAGATGGAGGGGTGGAAAAAAAATTTGTTATTTGAATGACAGTTTTAAAGCGAATATTTTATAGTATAGAAGGTTAAAGTTCCATATTTCGAATCAATAATTTGAGAGAAATTTAAATATATCTTTGATATGGATTGAGATAGATTTGAGGCGGAGTATATAAGCCAATGGAGTCTACTTTCAATCAACTTTGGATTAAGTCCAATTCTTTCAGTCGACTTATGTAGTACATATCGTTTGAAGTATGTTTTTATCTAAAAATTGTAACTGTAAAAAAATTCACTCAAAATCGAATTTTAATCAAATTTGACTCCAATGTTTTTTTTTAAATTTGAGTATAAATGGACAACAAATTTAACATTTGGTTGGCATGTTGAATATAATAAACTAAAAATAAATTAATAAAATTAGGGTGGAGTGATATTTGATTACGCTTACAAGCCATTACTGGCAACAATTCAACATTGTCAGAGAACCATTATCATTGTCTGATACGTTGTTATTTTGAAAATATATGGAAAATAAGAACAAAACATATCTACAACTTTCACTCAAAATTATATTGCTATTTGACTCAAATGATTTTTTTGTATTTAAATATAGTTGGATAACAAAGTTGATATTTAATTGGTACGCTAATGAGAACAATTCAACAAAAGTACAATCAGTAAAAAATTTAAGACGATTCAAATTTCACTGCAGAAATCCTGCAAACAATGTGCTCGCAAATGTAATGGAAAATTTAATCTGAATAGCCCATATTTGCAACGCGGCTATCGGAGGTCATTGACCTATATTGAGTGAAACTATAATCTAAGATAAAACTTTCACTCAAAATTTTATTAGAACTCCACTGAAATGTTATACAATTGACTGATATTGATAAATTTGAGTAGGCTAGCGTACCATCAACGCACCGCATGATTCAAAAAATGTGTAATGCTTATTTGCCGAGCTATTTGAAAAAATTAATGAAACTAGAATTAATTAAATTGTATCTACATTAAATATCCACTCAAAATTGTATTAAAATTCAACTAAAATATTTTTTTTTATGTAACTATATAATTGGAATTTGAAAAACCTTTTCTTCAAATTCGTGACCTATTCTTTAAATCTGAAATAAACTTCTCACCGTGAAGTAATTCTGGATGGTATTCACTATAAATTGAAACTTATGCTATAGTAACAGAGATGCTTGGAGATAATCCCACACTAATTTTTTAGTTTCAAGGGATCTTGACGTAAATCCGTACGTACAGTAGTATCCTGTATTTGTATACGGCAGCTTTAATTTTGCGGACTAACTAGTATTGTATTGTGAAAGTCTTCAACCAGAACCTTTAACGTTTTGCCGCATTCAGTCAAGTACTTTAAACGTTTTCTTGCGTACCGCATGTTGAGCTTGTCTTAATAATTTTGTGCGATTATGTAACACTTGAATTTTACCAAAAATTATGTAGTTTTTAGAAACTGGCGTTTAAAAATTCACACACGAATTAATAACACAGTTTTAGACCTGAATGTGCTATTCAATTTTAATCTGTATAGATGTGGTCATGGTAATGCAATTCCAGAATCTTTTTCTTACCGCAGCAAACTATAAATTATTATTTGTTACTTTTTCTGGTTTCGAGTATTTGAAATAAATCTCTCGAAACTTTATTTCTATTTAACAAATAAGGTATCTCAAGTAATAGGCATTATTCAACCTCAAATTTTTATTAAACTTTAACCAATTTGAGATTTTGTCAAAGCTAAATACGCTTGCAAGCCAACTGACAACAATACAATCGTACTTAAACAAAATATTTACGACGATATACTGAATAAGTTAACAGCGCAGTTGTGCTCTCCAATTAAATGTAAAATATTTAATGATTGTCCGCCAAGGTATTTGAAAGTTTGAATCACTCAAAATTATATTCAAATTTCATTCAAATAATTTTTTTTTTAAGACTATAATTGGAAGGCAATATTGAAAATTGATTATGGAGAATTCGTTATTAATGAAACCTTCTTGATAGTTACCGGTCTGATTGGAGAAAATTACCCACTATCCGTTAAACGAAGTATTACGTAATACCGTTGTTATAGTGATATCATTTAAAAAAACGATTTGTATACTCGTATAAATGTTAGTATCATTTTTATCATTAGGGCAACACTACGAAACAATCTAATCAATCATTGTTTATGAGCACTGAAGATACTCTTACTTTTTTTTTGGAGTTTTTTAAGCACATTTTTAGCTGAACGTGTGTATTTTCATCCAGATTGATTGATGCGGCATTCATTAGTAGGTTCACAGTTCGTGGATATAAATTTAGTTTCAACTTCTCTAGAGAAAAATTAGAATTTCAAGACTGGATAGTTCTGCGTCCTGATTTTTTTTTATATTATGGGACCATAACATCTTGTGTTATTAAGCCCGAGTCAACTAAGCATTGCACTAATTAACAAACACTTAATGTATAAAGCCTGCACTAATAGTTTTTAAAGTTGTAATGTTTTGTAATAATTTTATATAAACCGAGGACCCCATACTATGAAAAAATGTGTTATGTAAATTAGATTAGGTGACGGTCACAAAGAAATTTGCCATTGCGCCAAGCGGCGCAACTATTGAAACATATCTCGAAAATCCGGAGTTATGAGACGAACGTTTAGATTGTTAACCAAATCGTTTAAATCGCGAAATAATTGTGGTAATATTCAAAAGTCTTGGACTGTCTCAGACAAAAATGTGTTTTCGTGCTGACTAGGCCCTTCGGACTATCATACATTTTAATCAATTGACTTACAAAGTACATTTAATGACCCAGAATGTCATAGGCTGAAAAGTCAAATCTGTATATAACTAGAACTCAATAAAAAATTTATCCATTTTATTTCATCCAATACCTCAATTGGGGTTCTTTGACACAAATATTTGTTATTAAACATCAAATTGTTAAATCGATAGTGTAAACCAATTTAATTATTTTTAACAACAATTTAAAAACTAAAATGCGACTTCAACAGATTCATTCACGAATTTGATGGTAATGACATTTAAGTTTGCGCCAATCTATAGATGTTGAGAGAACATCTTTAATGTATATACACAAATCGATTGAAACCAAATAGAAAGACGTTTATTCTAGATACCTATATAATGGAATATTTAGGATCGAAAAATCATGTACTGATTAACTTATATGTTCGTGGGTCATATGTTATGCCATAGCAATGTGTTTGATTTAATTTTCAAAGTTAACTTATGTACGTGGTGGTACTCCGTCTCTAAATATGATCAATATCTTGTAACTTGATATAACAGATGCTAGAGAAATATGCCTCCAACGATCCATACGTCAAAATAAAGGGTTCAATTAAACGATTTAATTTCCTTTATTGTCTTGGTCGTATGCCATGATGAACTCATTTCGCAAACAATGATTTTATGAATTTGAGATTTACTAAAAATTTTGTTATTGTTAGAGACTGGCGTTTCTCAACATATAAGATACACAGTTTTAGAGCTGAGTGTTCTAGATGAGGTGCGGTAATTGACGATGCATTTAGAACTGCATTCCAACTTTTGTAAAAGTAATAAATTAATTAAAAATGCTTTATATGTTCTTCATGATGCCCATATTCATACAATAACTAAAATTAGCTTATTAACACCAACTAATCTATATGTTATCAGTTTGTTTTAAACAAAGGAGAGAAAGACGTTTACCTTTGATCGATATAATTTATCATCGGTGGAGTGGAAATATTTTCGAAATTATTTCCACAGTAATTTCTTGCATCATACGTTTTCGGTGGAATTTTGTATACTTAATTGTTTTGACTGTTCAATTTTATAATCGGATAGCTGGTACCCTGCAACGGGTTAAACTGTGCAGGATTTGAGTAAAAAGTGTTATCATCGAAAATAAGAAAATTTGGAAGCACTGTGAAGGGGTGATTCGTATGTTTTAAAAATTCAATAGAAAAATCAATCATCAGACCTACACCAAAATACCAATTCTCAAATATAGCAATTTTCTTCAAAATGTCTCTATTGGAGTGCCTTGATGTAAACAAATATTAACGCCAACTAATTTGTAACTAGGAGTCCCTTGAGTCCCGAGTCCGATCACTTTGTAATTTTAAAAAATCTTTTTGCATTACTATATACGAAGTACCGAAGTTGTTTAAAAATGGTCTCATAAGGTTGGTCCAAACATTAATCGAAAATGGTCCAAAAATTGTTATAGGAACCCAGAAGTAGGAGCCAACACTTTCTGAAATGTGAATAAATTAACTCGTCCAGCCGTGTTAAATCTATGCATACATCAATCAAATTACAGTACTCTACGAACTCTACGACATTAGTTAATAAAAGCTCAAAAAGGTTCATCATAACTATATATTGAAAGTGAAGATTAATTAAAATCAAATGCTAATTAGCCGCCCTCAAAAATTGTTCGACTGCATTTTTCCCCCTATAATGATATTCTCAAGCTGATTTTTCAAAACATCATTTAGATGATTTTTTATTCAAGCGACCAACTTTATAAATCTATGGATAGATGTATATTTTCTTTTTTTCGTATTTAAATACAGGTAAACTAAAATGTAAATAACTTTATTTTAACTAAAATAACAACTACTTTTCACATAAAAAAAAAGTCTGTTTCTTTAATTATACTAAATACTAATGAATAAAATACAATAATATTCGAATCCGAAAATATTTCTTAATTCCACTGGAATTTAAATTCCAGTGGAATCTGGTTCAATCTTCATATTAAATATTTTTGTTTTTCATTAAGTATGTAAGAAAAAAAATATAAACTCTAGGTTTAGTGCGCTAGTCGTCAATTTACCAGCAGTTTTTTAATTCAGTTCTATAGCAGAATTACGTATAGATATAATAAATAAGTTGCACCAATCTACATTGAGTGAAATTAGAATCAAGATAGAAACACAACATTTGTTGCGATTTTGTAAAATTGTATAACCTTTACATTTTGTTGTGGGAAGAGCTTTAACCTACCTAAGTATGTAAATACAAAATATGCCCGATGATCTCGAATAATTCATATCTCTTGACTTACCTGGAAATAAATAAAAAATAAATAAAATTATAAACAGATTCAATCAACAAAACTATTTGATAAGAAAAATACACCCCTTCGATAATCATATATAATCAACATTCAACAACTAAAACACTATCCCTAAACAAACATAATTTTTCTGTTTACATGATTGCATAAAAAATTCATTAAAAACTATTAACATAAATTGTTGTTTGTATACATATATACATAAAAAGTTGCGTGAACTTTCAAATTGCAAACATATCCTAAAAATATCCCTGCGAGCAAAAAATAAAAAACCAGCAGAGCACAAAAAAAAATCAATTTCCTATTCACAATTTATTAATTAATCCCAAAACATTTAATGCTCTCTCTGTATACATATATACATAACTTTAATTACATAAATGCACGTAACATTATTTATAAATAACATAATATCACCCCTATTACACACTGGTCTATAATAATAAAATGTATTAATAAAATTTATAATGTGATGAGTTATAATTATTGATCGGAAAATCAATTCACAAAAACAATAACATTACGTATATTTTCCATAAACATACATACATACATAATGCTTATGCTACATTTTCATTTTATGTAAAAAAAAATTCACGCTAAAATAAATAATCATAAGTTTCCCCTTTTTTTCTATTTCATTTTATTGTAAAATAGTTAATTATAAATATTTATAAAAATAAATATTTTATTCAAAATGTCACTAAATATTTTATCCAAAAAAAATAAAAAAAAGTTTAAATTAAAAATTATACGCTATTGTGTTGAATAAATTCATAACGAATGAACTTAAAATATATAATAACAAGTGGCAGAAAATTACAACAACGTTGTGTGTATGTATGTATATGTGTACCAAGCCCGAAAATAGAAAATGTTTTTCTCTCCGCACCAATTAATTACTATTGTATATGTGTGCTTTGTACACGAGAGTTCAAAAAATGATATTCAACAGTTTGTTTTTTTTTTCATTTACTAAAAAGCTATAAAGACATAATAATATGTTCGGATATATATTTTTCACCAAAACAAAAATAACAAAAAAGCACAAAATGACAACAACACAAATGTACCAAGCTAAATATAAAAACTAGGAAAAATATACATCCTAGAAAATCCCCTACAATTTGTTTTATATTGGTTTTATTTTATGTTCTTCCCAACTAAAGCTCGGTACCATACTTAATACAATAAATTCATGTTACCGTTCGGAATGCCATCTACCATTAGGTGTAACATACTAAATGAGGAAAAACTAATTTTCTCGAAAAGCTCTCTACCGAATATATAGTCGGAAGAAAATGTTTGCGTCCTTAATTTTTTTTTTTAGTACACCGTACAAAGCTTTTGGTGGTTGTGAAATTCGATAAAAGTTTTGGAACTCTATTGGATTTTTGTGCAACCATTTTCCAGTATATACTTTTTACATTTACCGTACAGTGAGTTTCCTAAATAACAGGTAGACAATTTTTTTTGTAAATAACATAACATACAATATAAAAAGGGAAATGAAAAATTAAAATAAAAAAATGTATACGAAACGAGGGGGGTTACTTAATATTCTCGACGACATATACGATATGTTAATCACTTGATGATGTTCAGCAGCATATCTTTGATGAATATATTTTCACTTCAAAGGGAAACTGGTTAGGAAAAGTTTTTTTTTTTTTAATTCGAAGGGTTTTTTTTTGTGTTTTCTGTCAAGAATACTAAAACACAAAATATGTTCTCGGAATTTATAGATCGAAACATAGAAAAGTTTTGAGTTTGGTGTAAATTTGATTTATAACGGTAGAATAAATTTGTTTTTTTTTTGTAAATTTTATTCGGTGACTAGTTATTAATATTAGAATGGAATTTCTAAATTTTAAACTTTGTTTGCAGTTTAACAAACTTTTTTCTATTTTCGTTTAGTTCAAAGTGTCAGTAAAATTTTTTGAAAACAAACGATAATTTTCAAAGTTGAACCACCTGAGCTTTGTTATTTATAGTAAATCGGTCTGATGAATCTAAACATTTCGGTCAATAAATGGAAGTTGAAGGGGTTGTCCAGAACTTTTGAGAAGATCAGTTTTATTGGTTCCACTCCTCTGTAGGTGCGCTGAAAACGTGGCTTTATGCTCGGCTTAACGTTTCGCTAACGAATATTTTCTTTTTCATCTTTAACAGCGTCGACTCTATATAAATATTCGGCCATCACACGAATCTTCTATTTCATAAATTTTAAAATTTACTAAATTTATAAGTTTAAGATGGACATTTTTTGAGGCCGATCCTATACTGCTTTCCAAGCGATTCTACCATATGCATCTCGTTTTGGGATAAGAACTTTATATCTCCCAAAACGAAAAATATATCTGACTCCTTTATACCTATGTAGCATACAAATATATTCGTCTTAGCTTGATATTTAATTCTTATGATAACAAAAATCTCAAAATTCATAATTAAATATATCGATATTAAAACTAGAAAAACTGTATATTCCACATTGTTATAACTAGATAAGTTATTTATTTATTACGAAAAGATTCATATGAACCTTGGACTGCAATTTAATTTATCCAATTAAGATACACACTCTATTTCGTTTAGAGGACTCAATAACTAAATGACATACACAATTTATGATTTTCAAATAATATATTTAACCATTTAAATAACAAAATATATCTCAAGTAAAAATATACATAACTCGCTTTCCTCTGTATTTACACTTCTATTAGAAAATAAAACAACCCTTTTAAATATTAATTTAATCCATTTTATTATTATAAAACTTCTATTTATTAATGATTACATACAAATAAAAATAATCATCTTAAAAATATAATTAAACATAAAATAAGCAGCTATGCTACAACATATAATTTAGAATTTGATTTCTTCAAATTTTTTACTTGATTATCAATCAAATTTTCAAATTTCGAATTTATGTGTAACTTCTACTACAGTTGCACAAAAATGGTCACAACGTACGTATAACACTTGACATACAAAGAAATGTAAAACATTATGTGAAAATATTGATTTTATTGAACCATATATTGGTAAGCTATCGGTGTCAATTCTGAATATGATAATAAGCAATTAATATTTTTGAATAAAATAAAATAAATAAATAAAAGCTCAGTACTTTTGAAATGTTTAAAAATATGTTTTCGAAACGAATCAAATATATTAAATTGCCTTCTTGGAATTCACAATCATTGCACATAAAAACCCAAGATGACTTATGAAATGTTTTGATATGGCAAATATATGTTTTGTAGCAACTTAAAACTAGATTATAACTAAAACTATTCGTTATAAATATTTTAAAAGTGATATTAATATGTTAACAGACCTATAATTGATTCAGTAAACTATTATTTTGCGTGCTTCAAAACTAAACACTAAACCAATTAAATTATTTACCAATTTACCAAAATTTTTATCCCAGCTGGTTTTTATTTGATAAACACATTGCTATATCAAAACCCAAAGTGCCTTTGCCCCAACGAGAAACTTTTAATTTATGACTTGGAAAATTTTGAAACATAGGTCTATTACTTTAATGGGACTACCAATTAGATATTAATTAAATTAAAACAGTTTTAAAGACCATTACTGGCCTCTTAATGAGTCAACAATTTGGCTCCAGCGGTTTCGATCCCGAGCATGGTCTTCATACTGTCTAAGACAATCTGAAGAGGCCAAGTCGTTCTCTACACCGTGGAGCCATCGTCGCCTGCAACGACCTCTGCGCCTACCATATGGTGGCTCTCCTTTCAGAGATCGCTGCACAATTCGTTCCGGATCAGTACGCAGAACGTGACCGAGCCAGCGTACTCGCTGAGATCTTACTTCATGTACAATATCGGGGATCTTCAACAGATCTCTAATCTCGATATTGTACCGAGCTCGGTAGGTACCATCTATTTCGCGTTTTGGGCCGTAAATCACACCCATGACTCTTCTCTCAAATGTTAGGAGCCATCTCTCGTACTCATCCGTCAGCGCCCAACTTTCACATCCAAACATAACAACGGGCCTGATCAACGCTTTGTAAAGCTTCAGCTTTACGGCACTTGATAAGTATTTAGATTTTAGCAGTGGCCTTAGAGGATACAAAGAACGACTGCCAGCTGCCAGCCGCACTTTAATATCCTCATCCACACTGTTATCGTGAGTGATAAGAGAACCCAAATATTTGAACCTCCTCACTCCCTCAAACGTGTAGTGGCCACTACTAAAACCTGGTGTGCCATTGTCCCCAAAACCAGAGATCAGGTATTTTGTTTTGGACTCATTGATCTGAAGTCCAACTGAAGCTGAGAACTCTACAAGCGGATCAAGTATTTCTTTCACTCCGTTGCTATTCAGTCCAATCACGCATATGTCATTTGCATATGCAAGCACCTGTTTGGACTGGCGATATAAGATATTACGCTGCGGTATTTCAGTTTTACGAAAGATGTACTCCACCATGAGATTAAAGAGTATCGGGGACAGAGCATCTCCCTGCCGAACACCCGAGCTAACTACAAAACTTGTCGATAGCCTGTTCTCAACTTTAACAGCATTGAGACTGTGTCACTGTCATCCTACATAGTCGTACCAGTTTTGTTGGCATTCCTAGGTATTCCAGGGCAGACCACAAACTCTCTCGATTATCGAGTCATAGGCCTGCCGGAAATCCAGGAACACCTGATGTACGGGGATGGATATCTCATAATATTTAGAAAGAATCATCCGCAGCGAAAATACCTGATCGGTGACTGATCGATTTGGACGAAATCCTCCTTGATATTCACCAACCAAGCCCTCCGCTAGAGGAGTGACTCTATCCAATACAATGTATGACGGTCTCCCTTCTTGAAGATGGGGCATATCGCGGCCACTTTCCATTCGTCAGGCATAACTTCGCTTCGCCATACTAATCGAATAAGGTCGAAAAGACAGTTCCACAAAGTATATCCCCTCCGAATATCAAGAGCTCCGAATTAATGCAGTCCACTCCAGGTGCACGGTTTCGTTTCAATCTCTGCATGGCTTTAGTCAATTCCTCATGGGATGGCTCCTCAGTGCAAATCTCCGCTGTCTGTATTAGAGGTGGCTCAACAACAGTCTGTGACGCATGATGGACATCAAGCAGGTCAGTAAAGTGTCTACTCCATGCGTCAAGTACTGCGTCGATGTTGACACAGAGGTTTCCATCTCGGTCCCGAATGGCGGTTGACGTAGGCCTGAAAGTATGGTGCAGTCCAGTAATTCCTTTAAAGAAATTACGCGAACTGCGCTCATTGCTGAGTTGTTGTACTTTCAGAACTTCGGCCTTCCACCATTCTCGCTTCTTCCGTCTACAAATCCGCTTAGCTGCCCTTCTTGCAAGAGCAGTCTTGTTTTTCCTAGCGATTGTGAGACGTTGTTGAACTCCATTATGGGCTATATTTTGTTGCTCAACTGCAAGACGACACTCGTCATCAAACCAATCATTCTTGGGTCTGACTTATGACTATACCTAAAGTCTGTTGAGCAGCACTGACAACCGAAGTTTTCAGTACCTCCCAGACAGAGTTCACGCAGTCAGACTGGTAATTAGCTTCATTAATGTTGTCGCTGACAAGATCCTGATATCATTTCTTTTGATCTTCATTTATCAGACCTTCGCAGTCGAAACGTACCATGCGTTTCGCTGTGTTCCCAGACTTGTACCAATTAGATATAGTTGGTGTTATATCCTGGAAAATTAAGTTTATTTTATTATATAAATTTATAGGCAGAATATTTATTTAATTTTACTTACTTTTATTATAAATTGTTCTGAGATTTCAGATTTTGTTAATTTACACGAACCAATGCATTACCATTTTCTTCCAAAATTGCTATAAATTAGACAAGGAAGAATAAAATATCCAGTAATCTCATTGGGTGTTGATAAATTTTTTGTCCTATTAATGTAAAATTGTGGGATTTGTCCCGTGTTTGCACGATTTCAATTAATATTTTATTAATTAATGTCCAATCGTCATACAATTTATTTATACTGTCCTTATAGATGAACTTTATTATAAGCGCTGTACAGTTTACCACTACTTAATTGCTTCGTAAGTTTGTTATATGGTGTAAAATAAATATTCTCGTTCTCTGATGGCGCAGAAAAAAAAAAAAAAACACATTCTCATTCTAGGTATCTAGTTACATCGAATCCACGAATAATTTGTATAGAGGACGATGACGTAATTATTAACTGTGATTGATCCTAAAGATAAAAGATACATAAATATTGAGATATTCTAATTGTATTTTATTTTTCCTTACAATATAATGGTTTCTCGCATTCTCCAGTTGTGCAATTTCCATAAAAATGTCCGAATTATTGCTGACACTACTGAATGAGTCTGGCCTCTACTCACAACGGGAAAAACAATTATAGAAATATATGTACAATATATAAAATGATTAAAAACAAACGAAAGCATAACCTAGTTCTTACAAACACACATACAGATTTGTATATATATATATATATATATATATATATATATATTTATATATATATATATATATATATATATATCAATATATATATATATATATATATATATATATATATATATATATATATATATATATATATATATATATATATATTTATATATATATCAATATATATATATATATATATATATATATATATATATATATATATATATATATATATATATATATATATATATATATATATATATATATTTTTAGTTTTAAGGTTAGCTTTCTAGCACTATGAAAACCATGTGGTTATTCATAATCACACAATTGAGAGCATTTACATGTAATTCTCTAACTGTTTTCAATCACGATACTGACATAAAATACTTTAAAATATCAAGTAATATTTTTTATATTATTAAACAATTATAGCAACTAAATACTTACCAAAATATTTTCTGTAGTGATATTATCCATAATTTCTTTAAACTTTTCCAAAATCACAAGTATATTCTATTTATTTTTTCTTCCACTTTTATTTATAGATCTTGATCCTTTGAATGTTATAACTAAATAACCTATATTGTTGTTCATATTGTATGAACATAATATGTTGCTATATCCATTATTATTGTCCATTACGAAAAACTACTCTCCCAAAAAAATATACTTGCATATATTGTAGTTTTGAAAATCCAAGCCAACTTGAATTATAAAATTATCGAGGTAAGCCATGATTTTATAGAAACAAAACAATTAATATCTGGAAAAAAAACGAAATAATTTTTTAGAATTAGTTAGTTATTCATCATGACCGGATCGGAAAATAACAGCAAATGCGGGGATGTATTTCATTCGGCCAATCTTGTTCAACATGCAGACGTGTGCCAACACTTAGAATCTAGACTGGATGTCGCCGAATTTGTGTTTTGTACATTTGGTGATGATGCATTCCTGCTCCCAATTACACTACTGATAATAATAGGAATTTTCATGATTTATGTACTTAATTTATTCATCACCAAATTGTAAGTATACATAGCTACATAGTACATACATATATGAGGATCGTATATGCTCTCTAGGTATTCCAAGTAATTTTTATCATTCCAATTTTTTTTTTTAATTTCAATTTTGTGGACACAACCCTACAATCGCCAACGTTATACAATTTTTATATTGTATTTCAACCCAAAGAGCCAGAGGCGATAGAAATTTACGGTACAACGGTTGGAACGGCATTAATCTGCATCGGTGTACTATTACCTGTAATCATAATAATGAAGCCACACCTAATTATTAAGGAATATATATTGATAGACAGTTTATTTATAATAATTAATTATGTCTGGCTTAAGATATACTTTGATTAACCGCCTTAAATCGGTTGTTTTGGCATGTGGATACGTGTTTTACATCGTCATATTATGGATTGATTCCCGATATAGGAGATACACGTTTCAATATGTGAAACCGGAACGGTTGCAAGCGTTAATGTGTGCCAAAATGCCGTTTAAAATATTTTCAAATATGAATCATAAAAGGATGCACACGGACGAAGAAGATAAATTTTTCGTAAAAGCGAGACGTTACGCAGAGTGGTTTAATCCAGCGGAGCGGGGACCGGCAAATAAGTATATTTTTAAGCAATTTAAGGATGATTTGTTGGAATTTCATTATACAGGCGTTTCAAAATTTATTAAAATAAAACGGATGATCGACACACCGTTTGTTGTTTTGTTCCGGTTTGTTGTGCCGGTCATTGACTTTAGGAAGCCCTGCCGCAAATGGTCCAAACTATTGCGGATTATAAACGTAATTTTATATCCGCTCGCATGCTTCTATGCAATGGGATGTAAGTAAAAAATATATAGTTTTTTTAGTTCAATTTTTATTTTGTTTGTTTGTATTTCAGTGCACCTAGAGTATATAAACTATTTCCAAACAGATTACACTTTTTTCCAAATTCACTAAAACTTTTTCCAAATTGAATTCAACTTTTGTAATCTAATTTAGTATGAAAAAAAGTTGCATTCAATTTGGAAAAAGTTTAATTTTATTTAGAACATGTTGTCATTAATTTGGAAATAGTTTAATTTAATTTGGAAAAGGTTGCGTTCAATTTGGAAATAGTTTCGTTTATGTTGGAGAAAGTTGCGTTTAACTTGGACAAAGTTCAATTTAATCTGGAAAAGCTATATATGATTTACATATTTCTGATCACCATTTAATATTGGTAAGTATTGATATTTTATATTGCTCCTAGAAATAAAACCATAACATACACAAAATTTAATCAAAAGCTTTTTACTGCTGGAATTGCAGCACATAATTATTCTGATATTTATGTTTCTGGAAGTCCAGATGTAATTATCTCTATGTTTGCCTCAATTTTCAATGGTGTTGTGGTGTCTTGCTTTGTAAGTGTTGTTAATCGTAATTTAAAAACTGAACTGAAACCATGGATTTCTGTTAGCTTATTAAACTTAATGGCTAAAAAGAAACAAATTGGTCGTAAACTTAATAGTCATCCTGCTAATTTAAAACTTCGTAATTATTTTGTTAAACTTGGAAAGAAGGTAGACATTGCAATCACTCATGATAAAAATAGTTATTATTGTAATAAATTTAGAAATTGTGGCAATAATAGTAAAATGACCTGGTCGATTGTAAATGGTATTTTAGGAAATAGTTCCAGGCACAACATTGATAAAATTTGCTCTAGGGAATCAGTAATGTTAAATGACCCGGATGCAATAGACAATGAATTTGGTAAATATTTTTTACAAGTAGTCCATGACTTAAGAACAGCTAACAATTTTGTAACATCTAACCTTAGTTTTAGTCAAAGTAATGTTATTGATAATTGTTTTATAGACCCGGTTGGAGATATTGAAATTGTTAAAATCACAAATATGTAGTCATAAAACACAGTAGTAATATTGATATGTTGTGTTTTAACTCTAATATGCTTTAACTCTAATATGTACCATCAACAATATAACTCCAATTTTGGCTTATTTTATAAATCAATGTTCTGTCCCAGATACATTGAAAACTGTGATTCAAGTATTTAAGAAAGGTGATAAAATTGCTATGGACAATTATCGACCAATAGATATCCAGCCTCCTATAATGAAGATTATTGAAAAAGCTATGCAATAGCGAATGGATTCGTTTTAGAAGCGACACAACATTCTTAGCCACCATCAACATGGCTTTATTACAGGGAAAAGCACTGAGGCAGCGTTAATTGACTTTCTAAATAAAGTTCATACCAATTTAAATATGAAGAATAGTATTGTTGCAGTATTTATTGATCACAGGCTATTGCTGACTAAGCTAAAGTTTATTGATTTTAGGGGTTGGTTTCAGTCCAATCTTAGCAATAGGACCTTTAAGGTAAAAATTGGTAACTCATATAGTGTACCGTTTAGGATTGAGTATGGGGATCCCCAAGGATCTGTATACTTGGTCCTACTCTGTTCTTAATTTATATCAATTCGTTATTTTCTCTATAAACCTTCCTGGCACAATTACCGCATTTGCTGATGATATCGCTTTAACCAACTGCAATGCTAATGGTCCGGCTGTTGTAACGAACTTCATTAACTCTGGTATGAGAATCTTACGTACATGGTTTGATGCTCATTCTATGTTACTAAGTGAAAAAACCAAAGGTGTGCTGGGTAATCAATATCGAAGTTATATTCCTGAAGTCTTTTACCACATTCAAAATTTTGATTTGGTTGATTGCAGCAGTCATTGTATACAAATTGAATTTGTTACATCATTCAAGTATTTAGGTTTGCATATTGACTCCAACTTAAATTTTAAAAATCATTGTCAAAAATTAAAAGAACAACTCAATTCTGCATTACGATCTATTTACATTTTACGCAAACTCTGCGCCCGTCCCACGATTTCATTAATTTTTATTATGCTTGTGTTGAATCTTGCTTTGGCTATGGGCTACCTTGCTGGGGTGGGGTGTACATGAATACTCTTGAGCCACTCTTCTTCCTGCAAAAGTATATTATTCGTGTTATCTTTTTCAAAAGTTGTCGTGATCACACCTCGCCTATTTTTGTAACTTACAGTATTTTACCTTTACACCATCTTTATATTTTTAGAGTTTTAAGACTGTTTTATTTGCGAAGTGGTATGGTCAGAATTCGACTCAAAGGATATTCTTTGCAATTTTAAACGATTTTTTCACGTGCAGGAAACTTGAATGGCTTTACACAGTTTTCGGTTTTTTCCATTCCGTACCGCCGTAATTAATCTTCCGACTCTTAGAGTTTTATGCTCATAATCAGTGAAGTCAGTTTTTCCAATGGAGAATCAACTTTCAGCATTTGTCTTGGATATTCTACAACAGATTCCTATCTGTGAAGAGAAATAAATTCCTGACATATAACGTATGTCAAATTTGTCCTAAATCTGTTCTAAAAAACAACAAAAACAATTTGTTTTTTTCAGACAACCAAACGTGTGGAACGACGAATACAGATTTTCAGAATTTTCTTTGGAACACTATAACGTAATAAACACCAAGATATCTTTGGGTTTAAGCAATCCGAAAATTTTAATTTTGGAAAAAGTAGCGTATTAGGAGGTTATGGACGACCAAGTTTCGTATGACCTTATGAATGTCGATTATATGATTTTTCTTGGGACAACTAACCAGCGTTTGACAAATTAAATATTTTAATAGAAAGCCTTGTTGGTCCTTTTGTATGTGTCTTGCAAATAGGTGAATTTGGGTTTGCAAAAGGTTTTGTCTACACTAAACAATTTGGTTAAATGTAATACTTGTAATGAGTTTCTTTATGACGTTATCTCCAAAGCCCATTTGTTTAGTCAGGGGTTTCAAGACTTTTAAATTTCGACGAACTCATAAAAGAAACACCTAATGAGTATTAACTACATCAAATAACGGGTTGTCCATCTAGCATTTGCCATTTCAACCAATTTACTAGAGTGAGGAAACACTAACGTCATTCGTGTTGTGGCAGAAAATTAGTTAATGTTTGACTCGTTTAACGCTTGAACAAGATTGAGAAATATTCAAAAATTACTTTCAAAGTGGTGAGTCTTCTACCCAAACTGCAAGAAATTTACAAGTGAGTTCGTGAAACTGGATTGTTATTTGATTAACAAATACGTGCACGTACATTTACAGTGCGTAAAGCCGAGAACATTGTAGCTATTGCTCAGAATGTGTCTGAGAGCATACATCAACATCAACTCGCCATCATATTGAGAATTTTGCATAATAAAGAACTCGGTATGAAGGTTTACAAAGTTCAATTAGTGCAGGAGCTGAATAAAAATGACCATCCGTAGCATTTTCGATTCGCTAATTAGACTGTGGAACGATTGAAAGAAAACAAGCTTACCAAAAAATCATCTTTTCCGACGAAGCTCATTTTATCCTCGGAGGCTATGTTGACAATCAAAATTGTCGCATTTGAAGATAAGAAAATCCACACGTAACCATGGAAAAGCCGATGCATTTACAAAGAGGGACTGTTTGGTGTGGATTTTGGACCGGCGGCATCATTGGCTCATTTTTTCGAAATTGAGCAAGGAACCGCTCTTATACAATGGGGAATGTTATATACTGAGCCGAGTATTTGTAAGATAGCATAAACGAGTTTTTTTTACCCAGAATTCAATAAGAGGATACAAACGACATTTGGTTACAACAGGACGCTTTTGCACACTGGTTTCAGCCCTAACGGAAATTTCAATTGGCCACCACGCAGCTGTGATTTGACTCCGTTGGACTGTTTTTTTGTGGGTAGTCGATAGTTAACGATAAGTGTTACGCTAACGATCCAGTGACTATCCAAGACTTAGAAGATCAAATCGAAGTTGCCATTGATGAGATAGGAGCCCAAACAATTGAAAATGTTCCAAAAAATTGAGTTGACAGAATAGGGTACTGTAAAGTCAGCCCAGTATGTTTCATACTTAACGGTAATGTACACTCTTTTTAATAAAATAAACCGCGTAAAACATAAACTCCAGAAAGACCTGGTTTCTAAAGTCGTTACATACTGCATGTGTCCTACTAAAATGTTAAAAACTTTTCCCGAGTCTGAAATAATTCAATTTTTTAAGAGGGCACTGAAGCCATTAGTAGTTACATTTTTAGAAACCCCTTTTCCTGTTGACATTTTGAAAACTGGATTCTTTAAATTTAACTCATCACTCATTTAACTGAGTATGTGTGGGCTATCCTAACAGGTCTCAACCAAACTTGTGTGGCTAACTGCTATAATGGAAAACATCCGTTAAGCAACCACCTGCAAATCTAGTTTTTAAAGATTTTCTTTACAAAGTTGTTTGATAGAATCACGCCAATATTTGGCTTGCGAGCCGCGCTTTGGCCATCTTTGGTCAGACTATTCTTACAAAACAGAGAAAGCGTAAATAGTTTAGCAACAGTTCTATACGTCTATACAATTACGTAAACCTTTGTCAGACTAATGATGTACTCTTTGCTAGTTCCTAAATAAATTAAACTGTGGCCTTCCATCTACAAAAGTTGTTGTTTACTATTGCTATTCTATGAGCATCTAATATTTGATGACCCGTTTTGAAATTTACGACTTCTGTAGTAAATTTCAATGGTCTTCAATTAAATTCTTATTGTTTTGTTGATTTACTGCTCAGCCACATTACAATCCGTACTTTGACGTCCAGCTCGATCCGCTTCAGCATTTCGCTTGAGAAGCATATTGACACGTGGTAAGCTATAAAGGTATAATGTGCGGCGTTCGAAATGACTGAGGATTTTTCAGAACTTTTATAAAATTATTTAAGTTGATAGCTTTGTTTGCTGATATCTCTCGTTCAGAACTCAGTGCCAAGGTATGCATTTGGTTGTCTTTAAGGAGAGGCTTAGATCCTTTTGTTTCGTTCATACCAAATTAAATATTGTTGCTTAGTGGAATTAAATTGTTGATTTTTGGATTAAAATTGTTTTTGTTCGGATTGAGTTGCTAAGGAATTTTGCTGTTGTCACTTTAAATCCGATTTACGTGAGACTGAATGTTTGCCAATTTAGAATTACTTGTGAGGTTTTGTTCATGCCAAATTAAATGTTGTTGCGTACTGGGATTAAATTCTTAATATTTGGATTAAAAATGTTTCCGTTGGAATTGTTTGCTAAGTAATTTTGTGCAAATTTACTGTACACTATTCTTAAAGCTCTGCATAGTCGCTAAAAGCTCATTCTCAATTTAAAGTTAATCAGTAGCATTACGGTTTAATTAATAGCAATATAAACAATGTATAAACCCTGCTAACAATAAATTATACCGCATTTAATTTACATAAAATTTTAATCCTGATTAATTTTAACATTGTATCCATACTGCTCATATGTATAAATCTATAATGATATCATTAAATAATAAATAAATATCTCAATTTATTAATTAAACATAATACTATAAATTATATTGAATTGGAGATATAGAAAGCATTTAATAATTAAACAAAAATCTTAAACGACATAAAAAAAACACCTGTGGATACAGATAGAAGAGGATTTATGCAGAGAACGAAATTTATAAATTAGTTTAGATAAAAAATAATTCATCCTTCCCATACCAAAAAACATATCTTTCTAATACAATTCAGATGTACATACATACATACATATAAAATGAACTTATGTGTATAGCCGAACGAGATAACATTATTTTTTTTCGAATTGGGCGACCGTCTCCAAAAATAATGTTGAATTTTTTTTTTAATTTCGTATACGAGTATATATGTATATATACATAACAGACGATCTGAGAAGAAGAATTGTGTTTATATATACGAGTATATATAGATATTAGACGGGAATTAAAAGAAAATCCAGATGTAGAAATTTTAGAGAAACACATAGCAATAACAAAAAATGTATGTACACCTAATGATTTATGTTGTATGTCTTCATTAAGTAATATTTTATGTAATTAGAATTAAAGATTTATTTTTTATCTTAATTTGTATAATTTTTTTATTGTTGGTTTTAAATACGACGTTTGAGATAAAACAAAAATGGTTCTTGTAATATTCATGTAACTTTACCATATTCTGATTTATAATTTATAAAAGCATATTTTTGCATTTTAGCCCAAAACTTTTTCTCTTATCAGTTTACGGATTTATAAAATATTTAATGAATGGATACTAATTGCTTTATTATTATACGAGTCTGTATAATTTCCAGGCAATAATATAAATTGGTGACCCCAAACACCAAGAAAGGTGACCCCTCACATTGAGAGTTAACGCGCTAGCAGTTTCCAAACATTTGCAGTAACGATAATAATAAGCATTGCAGACGCTCACACAAATCGGAGAAAAGGGGAAAGCTAAATGCAAAGCCCAAGTAAAACTCACGGTTAAAGCAAAAGAAGCCAAGTTCAAGTTAAAGGTAAACTCACAGTCACAGTTGTTTTGTCCAGTTGAGATTTTCACTACACCATTGAAATGTCAATGTTGTAGTGAAAATTGTTTTGAAAGGCGAAGGTAAGGCAAGGTAACAACCAAAGTTATATTCGTATTTAAAGTCAAATTCAAAGGCAAAATCAAAGCTAATCCACACTCGAACAA
Organism: Tipula unca; assembly: GCA_951394425.1. Classification (NCBI taxonomy): domain Eukaryota; kingdom Metazoa; phylum Arthropoda; class Insecta; order Diptera; family Tipulidae; genus Tipula; species Tipula unca. Next base: position 103,821,499 of record OX596382.1, on the reverse strand, counting down.
AAAAGTAAAAATTTGCCGGCAAAATTAAAGTCAAAATCAAACGAAGTGCCATGAAGTCAAATATTGAAAGCAAAGGCGCTTTCATTCAAAATCTTAGTCAAAGTTGTTTTCAAAGTCGAAATCAAAGGCAACGTCTAGTCGAGGACTAAGCCAAAATCACAGTTAAAGCAAGTCGAAGTTAAAAATCAAAATTTATTTTAAAAACTGAAAGGCGAAATTAAAGTGGAAGGTAAAGTTGAAGGAAGAAATAATCAAATAACTAACAATGCAAACAATGCCGAAGAACTTTAAGTCTTATTAGCAAGTTAAAGGTCAAAATCGTAGTCAAAGACATGTTCAACATCAAAGTCTAAGTCAAAGTCAAAATCGGGGCAAAAGCCAAGTCAAAGTTAAAGATCAAACTCTCAATTGAAGTTAAGTCGAAGTTAAAGGTTTAAGTCGTAGTGATAGATGTTTTAGGGACAATGCCAAATTCGTTCAAAGGCGCAATCAAACTTAACTTCAATGAAGTAGCCAAATCAAATTACAGGCAGAGACGAATCAGAGGGCAACTCGTAAAATAAAATTCAAAATCGTAATAAAAGTTATTTTCAAAGTCGAACTCAAAGATGAAGTTAAGACGATATTAAAGGTAAAAGTTGTTTTCAAAGTCGAAGTGAAAGGCGAAGTCTAGTCGAGGACTAAGCCAAAATCACAGTAAACTATGACTCGAAGTCCAAATAGGCGGCAACTTGAAGTTAAAGGTCAAATTTTTACATTAATTAGTTTTCAAAGTCGATGTTAAAATCTAATAGCTAAGACATATAGACGAAGTTGAAGTTAAATTAAAGTTCGAAATCACACTCGAATTTAGATGAAGTAGAAGGTCGTAGTAAAAATACTAGATAAACTGTCAAAAACACGTCAAAATTAAAGTCATAGTCATAATCCAAGCGAACAGCTTGTTGAAGTGGTAACAAGTTCAAACTCTCTGTTGAAGTTAAACATTTTAGTTGTAGTTAAAAATGTTTAAACGTCGAAGTCAATGACTTAGCTAAATTAAAAACAAAGCCAAGGCCAAGGTATTTAAAATTTAATCTAATCAAAATCAATGTTAACTTCAAAATTAAAAGTCGAAATCCTTCGAAGTTAAAAACCATATCGTAGTTACTAATATTTACAAAGTCGAAGTTAAGACGACATCTGGTCGGTAGACAAGTGGATGTTAAACGTAAAAATGAAGTCTATATAAAGTCGAAGTCAAGTCGGAGTCTAAGCCGAAGATAATTTGAAAATTAAATGTAAAAGTCGAAAGCGTAGCTACTTGAAGTTAAAGTGGATGTCGAAATCATAGCCAAAGACGAAGTTAATGTTAGCGCATAAGGCAAATTGTTAATGACTCAGTGAAGTTAAGGTGTATATATAACTGGTTAGGTGTGGTTTGCAGCTTGAAAAGTTTATATTTATATTTGTGTAGAATTTCTAATTTAAAATGATAACATTTTTAAAAAAAGAACCGTATTTTGATAAAACAAATATTTGATTCAGCTTCGCGTAGCCTGGGCGTTTAAATATTTAAAAAGTACTCATTTGGCAAATAGTAGAAAACATATGTTTTCGGTTTATTACAAGTATACAATGGAATTATTTTGGCTCACCACATATATAATTATGCCCGTGCTAAATAAACCATTCTCGAACAGCATTTAACTTTCAGCATGCAATACTAATGAAGCCTTTATAAAACTAAAAAAATTAATTGCCGGAAGTTAAAATTTCAACTTCACGATAATATGTTTATACATATTCGAAAATGTATGTACGTTTTTCGAAAATTACATACTAAAATATCCCATTATTCAAAAATAACCAGACATAACATATGTATGTTACATTACATACTGAACACCTCAAAAATTTCACAATATTTATGTACACATACAAGAACAAGAATTAATTAATTTACCATATAATTTGAATCGTTGAATTTGTATTGTATATCCAAAGGTTTAAGTTCCTTAAAACATATATAATGGTTTTATTTAACTATATATATACGTTTATATGTTGTATATATCCATTTTAACGGAAAATCATCACGAACCATGTAAAATCCTACCTTTGCATAAAAAATAAAAATATAAATTCTCTACACAAAGTTATATGCTTGTACTGCTAAAAATTTACATACATCAAATTTAATAATTCCATGATAACGAAAATGGAAAAACATTTCCCAAATAACAAGGAACACTAAATATTAACCTCCAATTTATATTTATGTAATGTAAGGTTTTGTAAGGTATGAACATATCCATTATATACATACATATAAATATGTTGCTGTATGTACATAACATTCAAATTTCGTTTAAATGTAAATATTTTTGCTGGCGTATATAGGTATAGAGGGGCTTTAATGTTAAATATTTCAACAGAATATTTAATAATATTGAACGAAATAAAAAATTATGTTTAACGGCTGAACAATTTAACTTTTCATTTGCATAAATCAATCAAACAAATAAATTACATTATTATGAAAAAAAAAGCTGAGCTTTTTTGTGTGCAATAATCATTGCGTTGATGAATTATTTATGAAAGAAATATTAATTGTGAATTTTAATTAATTGTTTAAATAAAATAATTTGTTACAATTTTTTACCACCGTAAATTATGTAAATATGCGTATATCACGAGTATGCTCCAATAAGGTGTGTCGTTTTGGGTTTATGTTTTTAATCAAAATTAATTAATAAAAATTTGCAAAAAGTGTAAAAAAAAAATGAATTATTTGTTGAATATGTGCGCTACAATTATTATTATTATTACCCAAAAAATGTTAATAAATTAAATGTCAATTAATTGAATTCATTTGGGCGAATCAACAAATTGGAATCACAATCAACATAGTTGTGCCCGCGGTGGGAGATAAATATTTTTTTTTGGAAATTAAAACCATATGAACATTTTTCACAAACTGTTCGGTCTATTGAAAATATTTAATAAGTAATTATTTAATAAATAAATGTGTGGAAAACCTGATGATTTTGAAATTTTACTAAAAAGTTTAATTCTAAATTTTAAAATTTGCAAAAATTGACCATTTTTTGTATATAAACTTTCAAGCTCAAATAACTTTTCCTAACTAACCAAAATTATTTTTTGTATGCATTTAGGCGAATTCCAGATAAGCACATTTTTAAAGAATTAACATGGAAATACGTATAAACTCATATTGATTAAACCCTGTTAAATTTAGCCGACAGTTTCCAGCCGTAAAAAATCGATAATGAAGATAAATATAAGATTTGTTTTGAATTGAACATTAGAGTTGAAGTATATTTTATCTTTTTATCATACTTTTTCTCTACTAAAATTACCGCTGATTTTCAGCGGATATACACTTCAAATCAAGCCGTCTCCAGATATAACACTCTAGTGGCTGAATTTTTATAAATTTTCATTATTTACATATGATTATGGAAAATGTAAATTTCCCAGCATCATCACATGAAAATTGGATCAAAATAATCTTCTAGTCATAGCTATTGGAAAAACTTTTCAATTCAAGCGGTCTCCAGACATAACACTCTAGAGGCTGAATTTTTATAAATTTTTAATTATTTACATGTGATTTTGGAAATTCTAAATTTCCCAGGATCCCCACATGAAATTTGGACCAGAACAATTATCTAGTCATAGCTATTGGATAAACTCTATAAATCAAGCGGTCTCCAGACATAACACTCTAGAGGCAGAATTTTTAGACATTTTCAAATATTTACATATGATTTTGGAAAATCTAAATTTCCCAGGATCCCTAAATGAAACTTGAACCAAAACAATTTTCTAGTCATAGCTATTGGAAAAACATGCCAAATCTAGCCATCTCCAGACATAACACTCTAGAGGCTGAATTTTTATAAATTTTCATTTATTTACATATGTTTTTGGAAAATCTAAATTTACCAAGATCATCACATCAAACTTGGAGTTAAAGCACTTCAAATCAAGCCGTCTCCAGACATAACACTCTAGAGGCTGAATTTTTATAAATTTTCAATTATTTACATCGGATTTTGGAAAAATCTAAATTTCCCAGGATCCCCACATGAAACTTGGACCAAAATAATTTTCTATAGTCTATTGGAAAAACACTTCAAACCAAGCCATCTCCAGACATAACACTCTAGAGGCTGAATTTTTATAAATTTTCAATTATTTACATATGATTTTGGAAAATTTAAATTTCCCAGGTTCCCCACATGAATCTTGGACTAAAATAATTTTCTAGTCATAGGTATTGGAAAAACACTTCAAATCAAGATATTTTGGAAAAATCTAATTTTCCAGGAACCCCACATGAAACATGGATCAAAACAATTTTCTAATCATAGCTATTGGAAAAACACTTCAAATCAAGCCATCTCCATACATAACACTTTAGAGGCGGAAGTTTTATAAATTTTCAATTAATTACATATGATTATGGAAAATCTAAATTTCCCAGGATTAAAACTTGAATCTTGGACTAGACGTAGCTATTGAAAAAATATTTCAATTTAAGCCATTTCCAGACATAACACTCTAGTGGCTGAATTTTTATAAATTTTCAATTATTTACATATGATTTTGGAAAATTTTAATTTCCCAGGATCCCCACATGAAACTTGGACTAAAATAATTTTCTAGTCATAGCTATTGGAAAAACACTTCAAATCGAGCCATCTCCAGACATAACACTCTAGTGGCTGAATTTTTATAAATTTTCAATTATTTACATATGATTTTGGAAAATCTAAATTTCCCAGGACCCCCCACATGGAGCTTTTCCTTAGAGTATTTTTATAAATTGTCTAACAATTGTATCAAAATCCAATTAATCGTATTATTATGATCCTAGAATTAATAATCTTCTTTATCGACATATGTATAGCGGCGGGAAACTATCGGCTGAAATCTGTCGGCTATGTACATATTTTATCGGCTGTCATATTAATATTGTAATCTGCATTAAAATAAAAAAATAAAATAAATAACTAATAAAATCAGCCAATCACTTCAATGTTTAGTAAAAGCAGCGTAAAATATCGGACCACTGAAATAGAACGTTTCTTTGTCGTGTGCACTAACGTTACATTAAAAAAATATCGATAACTTACAACAATTAATAACTTATTAGCCCTGGCATAGTGGAGCTCAACAGGATCTCAAACTCAATCGTTATAAGAAAATGGCCATCCCTGCAAAAACTTCGTCATACGACTTTTCTCCCTATTTCAATTTTCTTTGAAAAGTTCGCGAGACACATTTATTTATATAGCGGCAATTCCATTAATCAAGAAATTATCAGCGCTAGCACAGTGATGGTCAACAGGGTCCTTAACTCAATCACTATTAAAAAATATGAAATATCAAGGCGGTGATAACATATAATATTTATAACAAAATATTTACAATCGTTTTCCGATATTATGTTCATGTTTCCAGATAGATGTGAGCGAAAAATGTTGTAATTTACGGATATGCAGATTCAGTGGGTTGAATTTATTGACAAGTTTTCCTATATCGTTTTGTTTAAATCGTGGCGGCTCAAGGCCTGTTTATAGGCTATTTGCTTTTTTGAAGAATAAGAAGGGCTCTTCTTTCAAAAAATGGCATAATTCTGTACTTAGTTATATTTAATCGTATTGATTGGATTCATCATCTACATGCAGTGTAGATGTACGTATGTGCATTGTAACGCTTTCGACTACCTTTCAATATTTTCAAGTTGTTAGCACATCAGAATTATTGGTAACATTGATTTGTTGTTAATTAAAACTGAGCGGTATGTTATATTGCAGTCAGCTATTAAGATACGATAAGATACGTTTTACAATCATGTAGAACGATCGAGTGAGTTTAAAGATTTGTTTATGATTTGCAAACGGTTGGAGGTGGCTATAATATGTGTAATTTACTGCATTATGTTTGAAATGGCAAATTGATTCCCCCCATCTATTATTTTTTCAATTTCATTCTAGATTTAATGAAATATTGGAATTGTTGGTGACCGATTGCTCGATCGAGAAACTACTCTACTAGCTTCATATATTTTGAAAACTGAATTGGTTGTTTCATTTGATTTTAAATTAGTGCAGAAAATGTTATTGATTCTAATACTTGTGGTAAAGTCAGATAATAATAATAATAACAGTGTTAAAGGCCATTACTGGCCCCTTACTGAATCAACAATCTGGCTCCAACGGTTTCGATCCTGAGCTTGGTCTTCATACTGTCTTAGACAATCTGAAGAGGCCAAGTCGTTCTCTACATCGTGGAGCCATCGTCGCCTGCAACGACCTCTGCGCCTACCATATGGTGGCTCTCCTTTCAGAGATCGCTGCACAATTCGTTCCGGATCAGCACGCAGAACGTGACCGAGCCAGAGTACTCGCTGAGATCTAACTTCATGTACAATATCGGGGATCTTCATCAGATCTCTGATCTCGAAATTGTACAGAGCTCGGTATGTACCATCTATTTCGCGTTTAGGGCCGTAAATCACACGCATGATTCTTCTCTCAAATGTAAGGAGCCATCTCTCGTACTCATCCGTCAGCGCCCAACTTTCACATCCAAACATAACAACGGGCCTGATCAACGCTTTGTAAAGCTTCAGCTTCACGGCACTTGATAAGTGTTTAGATTTTAGCAGTGGCCTTAGAGGATATAAAGAACGACTGCCAGCTGCCAGCCGCACTTTAATATCCTAACCCACACTGTTATCGGGAGTGATAAGAGAGCCCAAATATTTGAACCTCCTCACTCCCTCAAACGTGTGGTGGCCACTACTAAAATCTGGTGTGCCATTGTCTCTAAAACCAGAGATCAGGTATTTCGTTTTGGACTCATTGATCTGGAGTCCAACAGAAGCTGAAAACTCTACAAGCGGATCAAGTATTTCTTTCACTCCGTTGCTATTCAGTCCAATCACGCATATGTCATCTGCATATGCAAGCACTTGATTGGACTGGCGATATAAGATGTTGCGCTGAGGTGTTTCAGTTTTACGAAAGATGTACTCCAACATGAGATTAAAGAGTATCGGGGACAGAGCATCTCCCTGCCGAACACCCGAGTTAACTGCAAAAATTGTCGATAGCCTGTTCTCAACTTTAACACAGCATTGAGACTGCGTCACTGTCATCCTACACAGTCGTACCAGTTTTGTTGGCATTCCTAGGTATTCCAGGGCAGACCACAAACTCTCTCGATTGATCGAGTCGTAGGCCTGCCGGAAATCCAGGAAAACCTGATGTACGGAGATGGATGTCTCATAATATTTAGATAGAATCATCCGCAGCGAAAAGACCTGATCAGTGACTGATCGATTCGGACGAAATCCTCCCTGATAGTCACCAACCAAGCCCTCCGCCAGAGGAGTGATTCTATCCAATAAAATGTATGACAGTAACTTGTATGCTGTGCAAAGGAGAGCTATACCGCGATAATTCTCACACTTCAAGCGGTCTCCCTTCTTGAAGATGGGGCATATCGCGGCCACTTTCCATTCATCAGGCATAACTTCGGTTCGCCATACTAATCGAATAAGGTCGAAAAGACAGTTCCACAAAGTATCCCCTCCGAATATCAAGAGCTCCGAATTAATGCAGTCCACTCCAGGTGAGCGGTTTCGTTTCATTCTCTGCATGGCCTTAGTGAATTCCTCATGGGATGGCTCCTCAGTGCAAATCTCCGCAGACTGTTTTAGAGGTGGCTCAACAACAGTCTGTGACGCATGATGAACATCAAGCAGCTCAGTAAAGTGTCCACTCTATGCGTCAAGTACTGCGTCGATGTTGACACAGAGGTTTCCATCCCGGTCCCGAATGGCGGTTGACGAAGGCCTGAAAGTATGGTGCAATCCAGTAATTCCTTTAAAGAAATTACGTGAACTACGCTCATTGCTGAGTTGTTGTACTTTCAGAACCTCGGCCTTCCACCATTCTCGCTTCTTCCGTCTACAAATCCGCTTAGCTGCCCTTCTTGCAAGAGCTGCCTTGTTTTTCCTTGCGATTGTGAGACGTTGTTGCACTTCATTATGGGCTATATTTTGTTGCTCAACTGCAAGACGACACTCGTCATCAAACCAATCATTCTTGGGTCTGACTTTCACTATACCTAAAGTCTGTTGAGCAGCACTGACAACCGAAGTTTTCAGTACCTCCCAGACAGAGTTCACGCAGTCAGACTGGTAATTAGCTCCCTCAATGTTGTCGCTGACAAGATCCTGATATCGTTTCTTTTGATCTTCATTTATCAGACCTTCACAGTCGAAACGTTCCATCCGTTTCGCTGTGTTCCCCGACCTGTACGAAAACTTCCACCGTAGCTTTGCAGCGACCAAATAATGATCGCTGCCTACGTATTTGGTTGCTGACCGATAAGTTCTCACATCCTGCACAACCCGAGCTCGCCCTTTTGAAATTAACACGTGGTCAATTTGGCTCCGGGATGTTTTGCGAGGATAAAAGTAAAGTCAGATAGTGGTATTTTAAAACTGTGTCGTTATTTTCATTTGTTTCATCGATGCTGGTGTAGAATGTTGAATTGGCGTTATTGATAATTAGTAACATTGCAGAACATGCTCCAGGTCTATATGTCACAGTTGTTAATGCTACTGCTGTTAATGATGATGTTGATGCTGTCGTGAACGTTGTTAGTGACAGCAACTTAGTTGTTTTCGATGTTGACGCTGCCGATATTAACACCGATTGTTTTGATCAAATTGAAGATTTAAATTTTAAAATAAAAAAAACCGTCAGATTTGATCGATTGTTAAACTGTTTACTTGGTTATTATGGGCATGCAATATGTTCATATCCTTCATTTCACCATCTATAAGTTTGAACATGATTTAATATATTTGGAGTAAATTTGAAGATTTTCATATCTGGAAAATTTTGAAAACACGAAACAATTTCAAGAAAGAAATGCATCGAAATCCATACAAAATTTCTCTAGTCTTGGAAGATCTTTTTCTAGGGAAAACTAAAGCTTATCTTAAAGGGAAGTCATAATCGATCTCTTTCAAGTTTTTCTAGGATATTGTTTAATGTATAAAGCCCTGCAATTTTGAAAGAATTGCAGTAAAACAAGATCAAAAAGATCAGTTAAATTGATGTTCCCTGTTGTACAAGCGGCTAACAGTCATAATTGACTCAATCGGCGACTATTTTTTAAAGATAATCACAACATTTTCTAATTGACACTGATGCCAGGTTTGTCTGTTATTCTATTCTAAAATTATCTCGAAAATCCATATGCTAATATTGAATTTACACTTTGTAAATGGCAGCCCTACTAAAACATATCGCATCATACTTCTTATATTGAATATTGGACTGTGACGTAATTTCACTCATAACTTCATTCTAGCAGAAGTCAATAGTCCAATCATCGGTGCAGATTTCCTTTCAAAATTTGGATTTATCGTTGATGTAAAGAATAAACACTCATTAACTCAGCCTCGTAGCTGTAAATCAATGCTTTCCTGTCCAATTCACAATCGATACCGGGTATGGTGCTCTTCTAAGAAAATTTTGAACTTTCTATTGGCTCGATCAAGTAGACTAGACACACTGCCCCATAAAGCAGTACAGTTGGAGTTGCAACACATTAGTAGAATTGGCCATCATGATAGAATTAGGTGCCTAGTCCTTTACATATATGATTAGGAACAATGAATTAGATTGAAGATCTTGTGTGGATAAAACGCAGTCACCATTCCTGTCCGCGTTATCCTAAACCACACATAGAAAATTTCGTCCGGGTTTATACCATTTCATTCCTGTTGCAGCTCAACATATTGTTAAAACGGCAATCATCACTGATTTTGGCTTGTTGCAACTACTCTTTGGAAGGATTGTTTTTGGTATAAACATCAAATTTTCAAAATACGGATTTGGGCTTAATACTCTTAAATTCCTTAACCACAAAATAACTTCTCAAGGAATATTTACATCCGAGGTAAGAGTTGAAGCAATGCAATAGTTCAATGGTATGGTTAAGCTAGCCAAACTAAAATAATCCTCATATCGATATTTTAACGTAAATCGTCTTATAATTCAGTATGAGGGTCACCTCATAGTTTGCGATGTAAGACTTTCGCGTTACCTATACGTTTGCTCAAAATGCTCTGCTCTTATAGATTGGCTAGAACAGTGAACGATACATTGTTCAAAAGGTGAAGAGTACGGGCACAAGTTTATAATAAAATCATTGAATAATCTGGCATATTTTACACTCTCATCAACCAAAACAATAATACAACTACTCAACTAATGTTTAGAAAGCTAATGGAATATCGAACAAGATATCAGATTAAAATTCTCATTTCGGTGTACATATAGGGGGACATTTATTAACAATACACTCTTATTTCAACAAAATAATCAAACGATACCATATTTGAAAGGTAAAGAGTATGCTTACACGCTTAAAAAACCTCCTATTTAAAGTCAATGTTAGGTTATTTTATGACAAATATTGAACCTGCAAAAAATATCGCCAATACTAACAAATCGATGTTATGTTTTATGTCAAATTTCTGTATATCTTGAACACCCGGTCTTATATAGAAGGTCAAGAATCCACAAATTACATAAAAAATCTCTTATTAGTGCAATCAACTCCAAAATCGAAAGAAGTACACGACAAGCTCGCTATTTGGATTTAATTTCGCAGTTTTACACGGACATTTAACGTATTGTAGGCAAACATATCATTGTCGCTACATCTTAAATCTATTTTGAAATTCCAGAAACCTGACGAGGAACTACATAATTTACATTCTAATTCCACTCCCTTCATAAGTTCATCTTATAAATTAGAGCGATCTGCATTTCCAGATATAGATATTTATTATACAACTGGAAAAGGAGTAAACCGCTGCTACATAACAGAACTAATACAGTTGATAGGCCAAAGACACAATAAAAACAGAATTTGGACATTTTAGATCGCCAAGTAGTCGTTTTGAGGATATCCATTTCAACCATCAATTGGATACAGCTATATGTAGATCCTTGAACCGATGGAAGCAAATCGAAGAAGCCTATATTAAAACTGCTGCGAACACACTCGGGTACAAAGAATACAGTCGCAAATCATGGATAAGCGATAGCACATGGGAGAAAATTGAAGAACGTCGACAGCTTAAGCTGCAAATGAACCAGCAAAATACACCGGAGGTGAGAAGGAAATATGAAGACACGGCAAGACAAGTAAAAAAGATGGCAAGAAATGTTCGTAGAAAATACACTGAAAATGTTCTCAAGGATGCCGAAGAGGCAGCAGCAACCAGAAATATGCGCACTCTACACCAATGCGTACGAAAGGTCACAGGAAAATACACCAATATACCACCTATAAGAGATAAGAATGGTAAAATCCTAACAACAGATGAGGGACAGTTAAAGAGATGAAAATAATATTTCGGAGAGGAAATCGCAAACAGCATAGAAAACTTCGAATTACCCAATATAATGCTCTTAACGAAACAATCAACACCCATCCACCAACGGAACGGGAAGTTAGCAGTATCATTGAGAAAATGAAGAATAACAAAGCCGCTGGAATAGATAACATATACCATCCAAAATATTCAAAGGTGACGCATCTACAACTGTGAAGACTCTAACACCGATCATAACGGAAATATGGAATTCGGGTAAAATACCACATAAATGAAAAGAGGAATTAACAATAATGATTCCAAAGAAAGGAGACTTAAGAGAATGTAAAAATTGGCGAGGCATATCACTAATCAATACACCAATAAAGGTGTTAGCAATGATAATCCTCGACAGAATATCACCTACGATCAACTCGAAATTGAGGAAATAACAAGCTGGCTTCAGACCGGGACGTAGTTGCACTGACCATATAAATACGATCCGCATCATCATTGAACAGTCCAATGAATGGAACTCCCCACTATACCTCCTCTTCGTGGACTTTGAGCGTGCATTCGATACAATATACAGAAACGCAGTTAACCGACTTCAATACAAGAGCAAGCAAGGTGATTCATATTACAATAGCAATGGAGTAAGACAGGGATGCGTACTCTCCCCACTACTGTTCCTAGTAGTATTAGGTAGTCTCATGCGGAAAATGGACCACAAATCGCCCAATGGCATCCAATGGGGACTAACAGGAAAACTTAACGATTTGGATTACGCTGATGATATATGCCTGCTAACACATAAATACACGGACATGCAGCAGAAAATAGAACAGCTATCGGACTTAGCGAAAGAAGTTGGTTTAAAAATAAACATTACGAAAACCAAGACGATGAGGATAAATACTACGATAACCACACCAATAAGCGGCAACCAACAAAATATAGAAGATGTAAAGGAATTCGTATACTTAGGTTGTACACTAGCAGAAACAGGCGGAACCGAGGAAGACATTAACAAGCGCATAAACAAAGCCAAGATACGAATGTTCAACTCGTGTGTAAAATGAGTACCCCTATATGGCTGCGAAACGTGGAAGCAAAATCGGCAGATTACGAACAAACTACAAGTATTTGTCAACAAATGTCTAAGAAGAATACTAAAGTGCTTCTGGCCCAATACCATATCAAATGCGGAACTCCATAGAGTAACTAATCAGGTTAATATGGAAAATGAAATAAGGAAACGTAAGTGGAGATGGATCGGACATACACTAAGGAAACCAGCAAGTGACGTAACACGCATGGCCTTAGAATGGAACCCTCAAGGGAAAAGGAAGGTTGGACGTCCACCTGTAACGTGGAAACGAACGGTGCTAGCGGAAGCGAAACATCTCGGCAAATCATGGAAGGAAATTTAAACAGTAGCAGCCAATAGAGTTAGATGGTCCCACCTAGTAGACGCCCTATGCTCCTAAATTGGAGATAAAGGTTAAAAAAAAAACAAAAAAAAATATGTAAATCCTTACGGCTGTATAGATCGTTTCACTAGATGGCCTGAAACATATACCTTATGTGGCGCAACTATTACTAAAACCTTCGTTGAAAATTACACATCTTGATTTGGAATATCTATAAATTTTACTACAATGCGAGTCGAAGCTGTTCGTGGAACTAACCCAACTTCTTGGCACGCAACGAATTTAGACTACTTCTTCAACTGATAAAAGTTTTTCTTGGCATATGTACTACCACAAAAGAGCCTATCAAATTTTCACCAGTGGTGTTAGTTTTAAATTATTAATTTATTATTAAATTTGAAATTCTGGTTAAACCATGGATACTCAAAATTTTGTTTAATTGAAAATTTGTAGAATTTTCAACAGCCTCTAGCTCGCTGAAGTAAGGAGGCCCACAGAATTCTAAAACTATTGTTACTCTTATTTATTTTAACAATTCTCAAATCTATTTATTTACAAATAGCCAGCACATTGAACTTTAATAGTATATACTGTACATTGAACTTTTTTAGTGTACTGTATATACAGTCATGTATACTTATATACATGTCATTATATACTTATATACAAAATGACTAAATGTCTTAACAACCTAAACAAAAAGTAATAATCATTTGTATCAAAAATAATTTTACACAAAACAAACAAACAAAAAAAGCTTTAAAATCTGTCTCCAATTTCACTTTTAATCATTTGCAGCACAATTTCCATTTTCCAGGAATTTGGTTTCATTCAAAATGATAATAATTTAACAGGAAAAACAAGTACGAAAAAAAAAAATGAAAAAAATTTAATTAAAAGCACAAAAACTTTATTCCTCTTATGTTTTGTTTATTTTTCTTATGTTTTCTTTAATGAAATTTATGTTTGGCAAAATTTCAGTTATGTTGTTTTCATTTTTAATACATTTTTTTGTTTTAATTTTAATTTTTTTTTTATTTTTTTTTTGGACAAGACTAAAAATATATAAAATAAAATATAAAATTTTGTTTTTCTTAGAAAGTTTTATACTAGAAGTACTGTTTGTTTTTATCTCGAAAAAAAGCTCTACAGTAAAAAAACGAATTTTTATAACTTAACTAACTTTTAACAAACCAACATGTTGTTTTGTAATTTTTTTTTTCGACATTTAACATAAAAAATTTTCGTATTTTTTATTTTTTGTTTTGTTAAATTAACAAACATTTCTTATCAATTGTCTCGAAAAAATAAAATAAATTAAATAATTTAAACTGAAAAGTAACGGCAAAGTACTTTTATTTATTTATACAAAAATATCAAAAAACTTTGGACAGAAAATTTACAAATATTTTGGAAATTATCATTTTTGGTAGAACACAAAAAAAAAGGGATTACAAAGTAAAAATATCTTTTTAATGATAACTGTAAAAAAATAAGTTTCCCAAAATTTAGAGAGAAACCAACCCTTATAAAGCATATATAGGAAACTTACCCCCGGTAAACTAGAGTATTAAAATTAAACATATATAGTTTTTGTACTGTAGCTACATATAGCTAATTTGCATATATAGGATCGTGTTTTTTGTTCTTGTATTCTATCCAACATTAAATTTAGATTTTTGAAACTTTAGATAAATGTAATATTATGTTTTTGGTGTTGTGGGTTGGTTTGTTGCAAAATAAAATGCTTATCGATCCAGTTCGTTTTGTGGTTAGGAAAAAATATTAAAAAATTAAAAAAGAAAGGTAAACAAATATTTCAAAAACATTTTTTAATATTATCTGGTCAAAAAAAAAAAAAAAAATTTCCCCCCAGAGGGTGGATGGTTGTGCAATTTAAGGTAATAGTTGTATATATGTATAAATGTAATTTTGTATTTTCAAAACGAGTGGTTCGGAATTTTAATTTTTTTCACAAACCATTTTGTACTCTGGCCATTATTACGGTTACTGTATATATAATCGAGTAACAAATAGACAAAAATTAATTATATAGGTGGTCAGCTGGATATTGGATATATACCGTCTGTAATGGACATCTATATACACATATTCATATAATAGTGATTGTATATGTATCTATATACGTACATGGAGTATTAGTTTACAAAAACAATTTTTTTTTGTAATTTAATTAAATTAAACCTTAAATAATTACTTTATTTTCTGTTCATCCGAGGATGATATGAAATTTCCGTTTTAATTACAAACATTGGAAATTATGTGGTTATATGCATATTTTCTATATATATACTGGGGTCAGAATTAAGCAATATTTTGGTTATAAATTGAAAAGAAAAATTAAAAAATTACAAGAACAACATTTGTGGTTGTTTGGAGGAACCAAGAACAACCCTGTCTTTCCTTACAAGCTTAATGGACTTTCACCAATTTACGACCTAAACGAGCTTTGGAATCCGGATATTTGGGAATTTGCAAATTTAGATATTAAATGTTTAACAATTTCAATTTAATAAAAACTTTTAACTATTCGCAAATATAGCCAAATTTCGTAAAAATTTGTAAAATTTCTAATTTATTATTTGATAAAGTTAGAAGAATTCTGACTAATCCACCAAAATTGTAATTTTTCAGTTGTATTTTTAAAGCTGAACTTCAGAATTATCGAACTTTGAAATTTTAAAAACTTGGTCATTTCCGAATACACAGAATTTTCAAAATTAAAAATAAAATAATATTATCGATGGAAGTCAAATTTTATGTACCTAGGCAATTCAGAATTTGATATTTCAAATGTCAAATTTTGTATATTTACAATTCTAAATTCAAAGTAGAATTACCAAGTTTACGAATTTTTTAATATTTCAATCTATTATCGATTAATGCAATTTAAAGAAATTTTAAGGTTTTATCAAATTTTATATAATAAAGATCAGAATTTGAAACTTCGATTCGAATTTTTAAAATAATAAATCTTTCGATCGAGTTGCGCATATATTGAACATAATATTTTAAATTTAAAGTACCCTAACAAAAATTATGCAAACTTTCGAAATTCTTGTTTCTCAATTTAATTACGATGCCTTATTTATGTAAGAAAACATTTTAAAATTTAATATTAAATTTTGTAAAATTTTGACAATTTCGGTTACGAAAATTTGTTTATTAAATTTTAAATATATAAACTGTACGAAAAAATTCTCAATTTATTTTGCAATCTTCTTAATTGAACTAAACATTACAATTCTGAATTCTAAATTTCAATTTTAAATATTTTGGATTTTTTCGAATGTGAAATTCCGCATCTCAATTTAAAAAATTTCGAATTTCCCAATTTAAAACATTTTTGTTCGTTTGAAATGTTAATAATCCCGATCGAACTAAATTTTACAAATCTGAATTCTTAATTTTAATTTTAATTATTGGAATTTTAAAATTTTTGGATTTTTTCGAATTTCCAATCTGAATTTAAAAATTTTCCAATTTAAAACATTTTTGTTCGTTTGAAATGAATTTTAAAATTTAATTTTAATTAGTTTAAAGTTGTTGCATTCTTCGAACATCTGTAAAATTCGCCTGACTAGTTCTTTGGGGTAATCAGATAGACTATTCTAGCATTGCTTTGCCGGCACGGAGCTGTCATACTGTCCTAGATAACCCGGGCTTGGTCATACTATCCCAGACAACCAGAAGAAGCCAGGTCATTCTCTACACCGTAGAGCCATCGTCGCCTGCAACGACCTCTGCGCCTACCATATGGTGGCTCCCCTTTCGGAGATCGCTGCACAATTCGTTCCGGATCAGCGCTCCGAACGTGACCGAGCCAGCGTACTCGCTGAGATCTTATTTCATGCACAATATCGGGAATCTTCATCAAATCTCTGATTTCGATATTATACAGAGCTATATGCCATCTATTTCGCGTTTTGGGCCGTACATTACACGCATGACTCTTCTCTCAAATGTATGAAACCATCTCTCGTACTCATCCGTCAGCGCCCAACTTTCACATCCAAACATAACAACGGGCCTGATCAACGCTTTGTAAAGTTTTAGCTTCACGACACTTGATAGGTGTTTAGATTTTAGCAGTGGCCTTAGAGCCAGCCGCACTTTAATATCCTCACTCACACTGTTATCGTGAGTAATAAGGGAACCCAAATATTTGAACCTGCTCACTCCTTCACACGCTTGAGTGGCCACTACTAAAATGTGGTGTGCCATTGCCCCTGTAACCAGAGATCATGTATTTCGATTTTGACTCATTGATCTGCAGTCCAACAGAAGCTGAAAACTCGACAAGAGGATCAAGTATTTCTTTCATTCCATTGCTATTCAGTCCAATCACGCATATGTCATCTGCATATGCAAGCATCTGATTGGACTGGTGATATAAGATGTTGCGCTGAGGTGTTTCAGTTTTACGGAAGATGTACTCCAAAATGAGATTAAAGAGTATCGGGGACAGAGCGTCTCCTTGCCGAACACCCGAGCTAACTGCGAAAATTCTTGATAGCCTGTTCTCAACTTTAACACAGCATTGTGTTAAAGTTGAGGACTACGTCACTGTCATTTTACACAATCCTACCATTTTTGTTGACATACCTAGATATTCAAGCGCAGACCACAGACTCTCTCGATTGATCGAGTCATAGGCCTGCCGGAAATCCAGGAACACCTGATGCACAGGGATGGAAGTTTCATAATATTTAGATAGAATCATTCGAGTAATTCTCACACTTCAAGCGGTCTCCCTTCTTGAAGATGGGGCATATCACGGCCACTTTCCATTCGTCAGGCATAACTTCGGTTCGTCATACTAATCGAATAAGGTCGAAAAGACTGTTCCGCAAAGTATCCCCTCCGAATATCAAGAGCTGCGAATTAATGCAGTCCACTCCAGGTAAGCGGTTTCGTTTTAGTCTTTGCATGGCCGTAGTGAATTCCATATGGAATGAATACTCAGTGCAAATCTCCGCAGTCTGTATTTGAGGTGACTCAACTACAGTCTGTGACGCATGATGAACACGAAACAGGTCGGTAAAGTGTCCATTTTATGTGTCAAGTACTGCGTCGATGTTGACACAGAAGTTTCCATCCCGGTCCCGAATGGCAGTTGACGCAGGCTTGAATGTATTGTAATATTGAGTAATTCTTTTATAGAAATTACGTGGACTGCGCTCATTGCTGAGTTGTTGTACTTTCAGAACGTCGGCCTTCCACCATTCTCGCTTTTTCCGTCTAGTAAGAGTAGCCTTGTTTTTCCTCGCGATTGTGAGACGTTGTTGCACTTCACTATGGGCATTATTTTGTTGCTCAACTGCAAGACGACACTCTTCATAAAACAAATCATTTTTGGGTCTGACTTTCACTATACCTAAAGTCGGTTGAGCAGCACTGACAACCGAAGTTGTCGCATAGTGGTGTGTATACTGATGTACCTTCTCGTTTTGCTGTTTTTTGGACCAATTTAAAAGGGGGACTTCTTTCTCCAATTTACAATTTAACAGCCACCATATAAAATTCAGGCAACCATGGCCTGAAAATGGGAGAGACTGATGTTTAGGTTCCTGTTCATCATCACAGTGAATTGTGCACCCCAATGTTGAACTTCAGCAAAGAAGGACAAGAGTCTCAAATAATGGGTTGTTTTTATCACAACCCGCGACCATAGACGATATTTTAACGAATCTCTGAAGAAGTGGCAGTTTCACGGATTTGGGATTGGTTATCAGAAAGTAAATATAGCAGACGTGTTAGCAGTCAATACTTACATTTTGCGAAGATTTTTTCAAATCATACTCACATTTTGGTTTATTTTGATATACTAGATTCACATAGACATACGGTATTCCAAGCACACTCAAAAATTGTCCAGCAAATAATGGATGATATCGTTTGGAACTGCCGAACTCAGTTTACTCACTAGATCACAATAATATTGATAATTGGGGTGGATCAAGATCAACAAAACCTGAAAATTGTGTGTCAACAACTTATGATAAGCATGTTCACGTGAATGGGAGTAACGGCTTTCCAAGGGGCATTTTGAAGAAATGTTTGCACGTGACGACGTCGTAGTGTCAAAATTCGTTGATATTTGGAAACGTATACTTATTGAAAAGGTGTCGATGGCGGGTCTTCGGGACTACGGAAATGGTTATACGCTATGTGGGAATTGTGTTTTACTCAGTGTCAAAATTCGCAACTTCTTTGAACCATGTTCTGCACGCGGTTAATTCTCTGCTGCGAGACAATTGGTAATGATAATTTTATAATACGAAAAATGCAGAATTCCAAATTTAATTTTACGGAAAATAACATTTTGTCAGTGAATAGAATATTGCTGCGTTATAGCTCGAAAAACACAATTAATCAATTTTTTTATTTTTTATAAATAACAAACCCATACATACATTAATCAGAGACCGTTCCTGCTAGTGGATTTATTGTCCTTTCCTGAACAGTATCTCTTATTTTGTACACGGCTACGGGTCTTTTTTTTAATTGGCCATCGGCACATTGCATAGCTCCATGCTAGCCTGTACTAACATGAACGATGGGTCGGATGTTTTCATTTTAATCACCAATCGTAATCGAACGTAATCGATAAAACTTTGTTCCATCCCAACTCTGTTGAAAAAATCCTATTTAGAAATTGTGGGTTAATTGCGTTCCATAAATTTTAAAATGGGTTCATTTTGTGTGGAAAATGTATTCATTTAAGAATTGTGTCTAATATGCGGAGAAAGTGATTCCTAATTTGGGAATTGCGTATGCAAATTTTATAAAGTTGGTACGTCATAAATGCATGAATAAATCAACGTAATATAAAAATTGGAATCATAATAATTATGACGTATACACATGTTGGTATAGTGATGATAACTTTGGAAAATTCAGGCTTTTTCTATGCTGAGCGATAAAGTATTAAGATGGCCGCAACACTTAAATGCAATAAAGTTTGTATAGGGCAGGTCAATTCAAATGCATCCCCAGGTAAAAGTTTGATATTGACTACTAATTAGACGAGAATCAATTTCGTGTGGCATCTTCGAATGATTACACACTTATGTGACATTAATTTTAATGTTTACTGTCGTAAATACATTCGGGAATGGTATGCACAAAGAAATCATAAGTCACAACAATTAACGCTGTATCCTGCAAAATGTGCTCTTTAAGAAACACGATTAACGCAAAGACTAATATCTGTTTTTTTTAAGCAATATGTATTCCTAAAAATAAATTGTTCCCTAGTGAGGTTGTAGAATGTTGCTCATTAGGATTTAAGGTAACTAAATATTTAAGGTAACAGCGACGTTATGACTTGGTTGCGAATAACACAAGACACATCAGGTTGCAATATTTGGATCACTGCAGTATTGGTGGTGATTAGGCTAAATCCCTAACTTGAACAAAGTTGCTCCGATTCCTGAAAACGACAAACCACTGCAGGGTTTTCTAGGACTGGTACAATTTTATTGGAAATTCTTGCCGATTATGGCGTTCGAGTTAGCGGCACAGCTGATTTTGTACAAACAAAGAGCTGTACATACAGATTTGATAGTTCACATATCTATTCGATTAATGAATTTTTGGAAGTTACCGAGGCACCAATTGGGCATGGTTATGTATCGAAATTATTGTCAAGTGTCAAGAAAAGATGCCGCCTAATTGGTTTAGCGACTTTAATATGAAACCTTATTTCGAAAGCAAGCGTTCTCAAACGTGCTGGTCAGTTATACGCCAAAATACTCCGAGTTCTGCTGAAATACCATCGAGTTTTCCGCTAAAGTTCGACGCGAGAAAAAGAAAATTGTGTTGATCTTAGCGAGTGAGAACTCGTCTATTGCATACATTTAATTCGACAAAAATATTCAAGTAGCTCTTTTAAAATATTGTACCCAGTATTAATACCCAGTAATAATAAATTGAAGTATTGCGTTTATATATACATATGTAGATGCCCTCGTGTCTATAGTTCATAGCCATAATCAAAGTTTAAAACTATGGGAAATTCAAGCTATAACAATGTTACAATATTGTTTCCATAGTGAAAACGAGAACAATACTGGGCGAATATTTTTATAGGGAAAAATATAAAATTTGCGTTCCAGGGTTGAACAAAATAAAAATAATGCAAATATGCAATAGCAACAAAAATTTTGTAGGGCCAAAGCTATAATAATTCTAGATTTGTGTCGACTATTTGCCTCAATAAAAGTTCGAATAATTTAATTAAAGCACAAATCCACCCTCACAAAAAAAATAAAAACATAAAATATAATTTTTAGTGTGTTCTGGTGTAAATACCGTATATACATACATACAAAGTATAACAATGTCAGGGATATATAAAAGCTCTTGCCAACATTATTATGTTAAACAAAAAAAAACGTGTTTTATTCTTGTACTAAACAGCATAAATTTATTACATTAATAAAAATAGCATTTCGGAGTAAAAGCACATAAAAATTTATAATAAAGGAAATAAAGGAGTTTCCATATGGGAATAGCTATATTGGCAACGGCACAACCATAAATACACATAAGGAAAAGTGTTTAAATTAAAAATTATATTATTTTAATTTTATATTTGGGAAAATTTATTTAAATGTAGTTTTCAACACGTAGTATTTTTTTTATTTTTTTTTTTATATGTTTTTAATGCCAAAGCAGCATGTATTGATTTATTTTGGCAGCTACACAAAAAAAATATGTTTTCATTGTATGAACACATGTATACAATATATATACAAAATATTTAGGGAAAATTGATAATAATAATTTAAAAGTGGTTTACGTATGTATACATATATTTAAGAACGTGGGAGAATTTTTACCCTTCTAAATACATATGTATACGAGTATATGGAACACACAATTCAATTGAAGAATATAAGGAATTAAGTTGAATCAACAAAACGATCTTATATTATTTGCACGAATTTGTATAAAAGCTTATAACAATAAATGTGTGTGTACTTAAATATTAAAATTCAATATTTTTCCTAGAACTGGGAGGATATAATATCACAACCCCCGTACACAAAAAAAAACATAATTTAAAATTTGTATCACCCTGAAGGCATCGAGTGGATGACGTACAGAACACAGAATATAACTCGTCAATTTATATCTTTATCTTCCGTACAACACAAATCTTCTATATATACGCTAAAGATGTTTTCCATTTCGTAATGTCGTTATTTTAACATTTATATTTTATTTTAATATTATTTTTTAAATATCGTATACCAGCTACCTGGTACATACAATTTTTTTGTTTACATAACATAATACCTTGCCAAAATAATATGTTACAGCTAGCATATAAATATATGTATGTATGTTTGTATATTATGTGAAAGAGATGTTTTATTTTGAACTGTTTTCAATTGAAAATAATTCTTTAAAAGCTTGGATATGGTTGTCCTCAATTTTAAGTTTGTTCTAACACTAACAAAATAATAAAAATAAAATTTGGATAAAAAATTGTAGTCGACCTTGCCAAGCACTCACATACAAAACACACGATAAATTGTCTAGTACTGATGCACGATCATTTTTCGTGTGCTTTACTATGTGAGTGCTTGGAAAGGAAAACTAAAATTTGGTATCGCGATTTTTAAATTTTTTTTGTTATTTTTTAGTATTGATTGTACTTGTGTATATCGTTATGCTTATACTGTATTGATCCTTCTCAAGTGATAAAACAGTTAGAGTAGAACCGTTATTAAATTTTACATAACTGACTGTTAAAATCGATAATTAAGACAACAAATATTTTAAAGTTTTTATAGTTTAATTTTCAAAGTTAATATCTGAGATTGTTAATACAACACCATTTGTATTGCCGACCAATTTTTAAGTAACTGTACAGTTTAAAAAATATCTGCCAAACATTTTTTAAGTGTTCAATATTAAAATAATATTCGTAAACAACTAGTTGGATAATTTTGGGACGCGGTGTATAATTTGTTAATTTACCATAAACTTCACACCAATACAGTTTTATTCAATCACCCTTATTTTATTTCTGATAGCTTGCATCGACTATCACATATAATGTTGAATATACGAATGATCATCAACAATAAAATTTAATTCATGTACGATATACTAAAGAAAACCAAAGCAAGTAGAAATGGGGCTATATTCAATTAAGTGCTTGGTTTCTATGATCAATAATATGACAGCTTTACTGTTCGCCAACAATTTTGGAGAAATTAAAAGTTGCGTTATTGAATCGTTACCATGATGGTAAAAACTTGGGATATTTCTAAAAGTTAAAATAAATTAAACATTTGACGCTTGACGGTATTACAAATATTTAGAGTATGGCGCAACTTCGAATCAAGGTAAAGCCTTGAAGAAATTATAAGAGAACCCCCTGAAAAATCTGGCCAACATTGTTGTTATACATGTTATACAAACTGTTCGAGCGAATAATCTTCATCCGGATTTTTGTTTTATTGATTAAATTTTAACAATGTCAGGTATGCTTGTGTAGCTCGACCGGAGTGTTTGTGAAACTGTGCATTTGCACTAACCTTAGTGTGTGTAGCAATTTGAGTTATCAAGTAGTATACAATATCGTCCATAAGAGGTTGAAGGCAATGTGATATAAATATTAATAAATTTAATCTCTATAGAATGAACTTGAAAGTCTAATATTATCACTGATATGAAATTATGCAACTCATCTATGTAACTGGTGTTATTGTTGGTTGTCTGGGTGAGACAGTTTTCCTTTTTCGTTTAAGGCAAGCGTTTACTATTCATGATCCGCACCACCATTGAATAATCAATTAAGGACATTGGACCATCGAATCCCATTCTTTGGTTACCTGCGCGATGTGAAGGTAAACCTGACAAGTCTAACGTGTATGAACGGCTTTATCAATTTAAGTAAATTTATCTCAAAGACAAAAACGCGCAGATTAAGATTACTTTGCCATACCATAATCAGTATACATTTCGGAAAACAGTGGTGAAATTAGAAGAGATTAGTTCAACACATTAGTAATGGACTACTTCAAGGCTCTATCCGTACTGCATTACTATACAATAAGTCTCAAGAAAATGTACACGAGCAAATGATTTAGCAATAGGCGATTTATATAATCAAGTAGTTGACATCTGTTGAACCAAATGTGAGCCAAATTACCACAAATTGTGAGAATTTAAACTGTCAAAGCGCACTGACCGCGAAAGCCTAATTCAAAGCCGTTGTTAAGGTTGGATTTGAATTGAGCTTGGTTCTGGGTCTAAATAAGTTTTGGGTTTTGATTTGTAATAAGTTTGGGTTTAATTAAAACTATTACTTGAAACGAATTGGGTGGCATTCAATTTAATAGGCAACCTAACTTCGTAAACAACGTTATCACAAACCGAACATCAAACCAGAAACCAACACCAATCAAAACCCAGCTCCATAGTGTTGTTATTATGGTGTGACGTGTTTGTGGCTTGATTTTGGTATGGGTTTCAGTTGAGTTTTAAACTGGGTTGACTTTGGGTTGAGCAATTCACAACGGCTTTAGTAATCGAGATCGAAATCACTGTCATATTTAAAAGCCGCTTAATGGTAAAAGCCAACTTAAATGTCGAAATAAAATATGTCGAAAATCCCTTATGGCTCGTGTAAAGTATCGTACCTCACAGTGCGAAGAAAAGCATTCCACAACAGAATTTTGTGCTTAACATAAAATTAAAATAATTAAATTTATGTTAAGCCAATTTTGAACAAGATTAGGAGATTTCCATTCTCGCGGTTGGGCCAAGTACCAAATATCATTCGTGTGCAATTATGGTGGGTTTTTACAGTTCTTTAGTTCCAATTCTAAATAATTTAAAAAAAAATCGATCTATAGTATTTAATTGAGAGACTAAGACAGGTCACCATTGTGGGCCACCAATTAATATTAACTGAAAACCTGTAATTTTAAGGTAGTATTCAGGATTATTTTATATAAATCAGTTGTGACTACATATATAGTAAAAAGGCACCTTATTTGCGATTATTTTAAATAACTCAATCAATGACGCCTTTCGCACCGCAAGAAATGTACATATCAAAAATTTCAACAAGAAATTCTTCTGAAATTATAACCTGACACTCAAATAATTTCAAATTGTAGTGCATATAAAAGTATACATATATCGAGAATGAAATATAAATAAAACTATAAAAATATTTTATGGGAAGCAGAAAACACCAGAAAATACCATTTGGAAAACGAAAAAAAAAACAACATACTTATAAATGAAAATGGGAGAAAATTTTATTCAAAACCCATTGTTGAAAATGAATCTAATGAAAAATGTACATAATTCTTCTTCGCTTGGTTCTTGTTATTCCGTATATTTCCAAAATGTGAATACGTTTTTCCAGTTTTATAAATTCATTTAACAATGCAATAAAAATCTTTTTAAGTTTCATTTCACACTTGAAATAAAAAATATAATAATAATAATAATAATGATAATAGTAATAGTAATAATAATAATAATATATATAAATAAATAAAGTATACAGAATACTATTTATTTTTATTTTTTGAAGAGCAACAGTTCCAGCATTCTTAAATTGGATAAACGCCAACATAAGAAACTCAGTTTTTTTTTATCATTTCGCATCTTGAATTTCCATTTTATACGTTTTTTTTAGGGTTTCTCGGTTTGAAAAATCAAAACGAGGCGCATAAAGATTATAAAACTTAACCCCATCGCATATATCGTTTTTTTTTGTGTAATTTTATAAAATACTTTGGGAAATTGTTTTAAAAACAAAACGAAATTAAATTAGAAAATAGTTCTTGGAACAAGTACAATAGACTAATTTCTTTATTGTGTTCATGCTAATGTTTTACAAGAATAATAAAATTATATTATTTGAGATTTTATTTTTGCACTTTTTAGGGTGTGCTTTTGTTGAATCATATACATACGATATAGATTGTATTATATTAGAGTCATAAATTTTAGAATTAGTAGAAAACTAATTACATTAACCCGAGTCAAACAGGCTAAACGAAGGGAACAGAAAAGTTTATTTCTAAAATTTAATTCGGTCTCGATATGCATATTAAAAATGGTTGGGAGAAATCGAACAAAGCTTAGCATTGAGTTTTGTATCATATCGCTCTAGCATAATAAAGGATAGCAGCATAGATGATTGAATTGGTTGAATTTGTGTCAGATAACGTTGGAACTACAGCTATGCTCACCCTTAAATTATGGAAGACATATTACAGCTTATTTAAATTACTGGCAAATCTTATCGCCGGGAAGGATTAAGTTGGCTGTTAACACGGCAGAATTATATTCTATTTTTTTAATTCCTAAACTTCCTAGATAACAATAACGAAAAGCGAGAGATTGGAAGCGTTACCCTCCATGTAAATTGGAAGATTTTGTGTTTCGGGATTTTGTGTTAATATAATAAAATTAGGTGCAATTTGAGTGGGTTTTAACACGTAAATAAAAACTCTAAAATACTTTTGTTTTAAACTTTATAATTTTATTTTATTTATAATGTTAAGATTGATGTTTCTTGTATGATCGCCAAAACGTAAGAGGCTAATTTTTACCTTGTCATCGTTTTCGTAGTGCAATTAACCAGAAGCTTTATAGCAAAACAATTTAAGTTCAAAACGCTGATTATAGCATCTGTACTAATTTTATATTGACCGAACTCTTCTATTAATTGTTAATCCATATCGATAAAGATGACAAGGTAATTGACATTTTGTTATTGTTATTAATCGTTTCGTGTTAATTTACTTTAGGAAAACATAATTTGACAACAACATAGTGATGACAATTTCATAAAGAACACAGTGTACGAATAAAATGTACATAAGAAATGCAGTGCATAAATAAAATGTATATGTTGTTTTATTTCTCCAACATACTCCCGCGTCTTGAGGAAGTTAATTCCTCAACAAGTAATTTAATTAGCTTGTTGACAGGACGTTTAATAATGTTTCGCGACGTCTTCACTGTAGCTACTCGTACAACACCATCACTACTAGGATGGACGCTCGTCACTCGACCCAGTACCCCTTGGCGTGGCTACATATTGTCTTCTCGTATTAACACCGCACATCATCTACCTTTAATTGATAATTCTGTTTTCTCCATTTGCACCTCTGTTGTAGAGAAGTAAGATAGTCGCGATACCATCGATTCCAAAATCCTTGTACACTTTGCTGAATATTTTGCCATCTAGATAATCTGTTTGATAGCACCTCGTCGAGTATCGTCTCTGGAACGACTGTTAATGCTTCTCCAACTAAGAAGTATGATGGGGTAATATTTGCAAATCACCTGGATCATCATTTATTTTGCATAATGGGCTTGAATTTAATAACAAGGTAAAATTCAGACATTAGTGGACTGGTTGTTTGAATTAGAATTTGTTGTTTCAGTTTTTGAAGTTCCCGATTGGTCCCAATAAAATTACACCCAATGTCATATGAAATTTGTTCCGGCGAAACTCGTCGTGCAATGAATCGCCTTAAAGCATCAGTATCGAGACTGCCTACTACTTCTAAATGGACTGCCTAGATAGCCAAGCACACAAAAACTGCCACATAGGCCTTTTGATCTGGAACATTTTTCCTTTGGCTGGTTTTGATGTACAATGGTCAGGCATAATTTAGCTCAGTTTTCGAAAAGGGTCGGCTTTGATTACATCGTGATGCTGGTAAATCGGCCATTTTTTGATCGTTGTTGTTGAACCGATAGCGAATGTATACGATACATGATTTTATGCAGTGTTTGATAGTGTATCGGGGGCAAATCATCCAATACTTATTTCGAATTATGCTTAAAGACAAAGAATTACCAACATGCATATGGTTGACATGAATATTGTTCACTATCAATTTGCAGACTACATGATTTTTTGGAAGAATTATTGGGTGTTTTGCCGCAAATGGTAATGATGACTTTCTTAATCAGCCGCCTACTCTCAGTAACCCGTTCTCATCTATAAATGGATCAAGTGAACTTAATGGACTTTTTGCTGGTAGTGAATAGCCCTTTCTAAGAATAGCTAATTCGTTAATGACAGATCTTGATTGAACATTACTGCTTCAGCTTTATTAATCGCGGATGGAGTAATCGAATTGTTGTGACTTTCATTGTGTCTTCGTTTATTTCGATCAAATCTTAATCCAAAAACTATTTCTTTTTGAAATTTTTCCATTTTCGTGGAACATCTGATAGCCAATGAAGAACAATCATTGAATCCGTCCATGGTATTACTTCGATGTTTTCATATGCAAGAGAATCTAAACCAAATTTTACAGAATTACAGAGAAGAACCGCTCCACATAATTCCAATCGAGGCAGAGAAATTTGTTTAATCGGTAAAACATTACTCTTCGCATATACAATGTTTGCTGTGATTTCACCAATCTCAATGATAACTCGTAAATATATAACACAACCATATGCCGCTTCCAAAGTATCGCAAAATGCGTGTAACTGACGATGTGCTGCATTTCGAATCGTTGTGATGCATCGGGGAATCCGGATAGATTCTAACTCTGGTAGCGATTCATCGTAAATACTTTTCCATGAATTATTGATGTAGTTAGGTGAATTGGTATCCCAATCGATTTTTAGAAGCAATATTTTCTGCAGCAATAATATGAAAAGAATTATTGTTGGCGCAAGCCACCCTAACGGATCATAGACTTTTGATGCGGCTGAGAGAATCCTACGTTTTGTCCAGATTATTTGATTGTCAGTTGGTTGCACTTTGAACGAAAATGTATCACATTCTGCATTCCATATTGAGTCATGCTCAATTAGTTTCGGAATGTTGTGAATTTCCTTATGTGAAAATGAGCTTTCGAATTGAGTTTCCATTTTCGTAACTGAAATCCACCATTATTTAAAACTTTATTGATGTGATTATTCAATAATACGGCCTCTGCTACGGTCTCGCATCCCGTCAGCAGATCATCGATGTAAAAATCATGTTGAATCACATGTGAAGCCTTAGGGTATAATTGTTTGAAATCTTCGGCAGCATGATTGAAGAGTTTTGACAGCTAGATATGGTCCACAAGCTGTACCATCTGTAACGGTGTTAAGTTTATACACTCTTGGCTGCTCATACAAATTTTTTCGCCAGAGAATTAGTTGAAATATTGTATCGTCAGGGCTTACAAGAATTTAGCGCAACATTTTTTCTATATCTGCCACTAAAGCAATTGCAACTTTTCGAAATCGTAGCAAAATGATTGCAAGGTCTGTTTGAATTTTTGGACCTATTTGAAGGATATCATTCAAGGACACCTGTGTATTTGTTTTGCTTGACGCACCGAAAACAACTCATAAACTGGTGGTACTACTGGTGTTGATGACAGCGTGGTGCGGTAGAAAATACTTTGCATCATCTTCAACAGGAATCTGATCCCATGGCAGATACGTCATATGACCGAGCTCAATATATTCTTGAATGAATGATTTGTAAGCGTCGAAAAAGTCTGGTGTTTTTAGGAATTTTCTTTCCATAGCCATTAACCGTTGATATGCTGGTTCATATATGAACTGCCCATTGACAATCGTGGATTTTTAAAAGGCAGTTTGACAACAAATCGCCCACTTGAATCTTTTGTTGTTGTTTGTCGGTAGTATAGCTCGGTTTGTCGGTAGTATAAGTTGGTATTATGGTGGTAAAGCAGTTGGCAGTATGGTGGTAAGCGATGGATACATCGTGTTTAATGTTTTGGTGTGTGATTTGCCAGTTAGTGGTTGACTTAAAATAGAGTATCCCCAATTACATTAAGCCGAGTCGGTATGAACAGTTTATTTCTATAATTAAATTCGGTGTGGCTATGTATTAAATAAATGGTTGTTAGAAAATCGAATTGAACAAAACTTCTGCAAATAAAGTGAAACACTAAAAAATACGAAGGAACACGCATGACATTGAGTTTTGTAAGTCCTCAAAAAACATTAGAACCCGAGACGATTGAATTGATTGAATTTGTGTCAGATGAAAATACTAGTTGTCGCCTGTGACCCACTGTAGAAGTAATTGCAGGATATATTGCTAAATGAAGAAGATTGAGTTTGCAAATAGAAAGCCTAAAGCCCTACGGATAAATTTATCTTGGAAATTTGGATTGTCTTAATGAATATTGAGCAGAGCTTTTTCTAAATTTCAGTTCAGAAAGAAGAGAATTGAAATTTGAAACAAAAGTGTAAATCTATACGGAAGCTGTCCTTCATATATGTGGTAATTCGATAAAAATAAAATTAGATTATGTTTGTGGTATTCTAGAATTGCTTTATAAGATTTATCTTAAAGCCACTGCGCATAATCATCGTCAAACTGTTCTAGGCCATGAACGATGGTTGCCCCCAAACGTGTGTTCTTTCTCCAATTCCATGATGATTAGTGGCGGATAATGTTGTAAAGGTTATTAAACAATCATAGACATCTTTCTATTGTTTATGCAGATGATGTTGTAATTATCAAATTCTGGAAGTGTTTCAAAACCCATAATTTAAAAGTTAATGTCCAAATTATGGGTTTTGAAACACCAAAACAGGGAGGCCATGTAATACTTATTAAATTGGACAATATCTGGACAGGCATCTTGTATCAACAACACTAACAACACAATTATCAACTTTCAATCAATGTTTATGTTCCAGTCGCTCGCCAAAATGTTACCATATTATTTATGGAATATGCCGTTATATGCGTATTTTTTTTGAACTTCCAAAATCAAAATATACAAGTTTGCTTTGATATTTTTACATCTCGAACCGATCGTAGCTCCAAACTTCTAACACAAACTGTGACCCCAATATTGAATCTCAAATATAGTTTATGTTCTAACAGATTGAATAATCACAAGTGAGATACATTTTCGGAATTGACTGATGGACAGAGCCAATTCCACCCAAAATAAAAGTGATTAGGGCACTCGAATGATATTCGACGTTGGTTAAAGGTTTAGAAGACCGAGAGAAAATACACTATGCTTAAAATTAGCTAGCGTTAATGCTAATCCAATTGTTCTATGTATTTTGTTGTTAGATCCTCCCTTTGCATATCAATCTCATTTAATAAGTTACCCAGTCAGGCCTTGTTGTCAGGGACAATTCATTTCATTTAAATTTGATTTGGTAACAATTTTCTAATTGAGAATCTATACAAGTATATATCATGTTATAGTTTCAGGTA
The DNA here is from genome assembly GCA_951394425.1 of Tipula unca. Lineage (NCBI taxonomy): Eukaryota > Metazoa > Arthropoda > Insecta > Diptera > Tipulidae > Tipula > Tipula unca. The sequence continues at coordinate 103,790,400 of OX596382.1, read as the reverse complement.
GCTAAACACAATAACTATGTTGTTCCCGAATGGAAACATGGTGACAGCATTGAGTTGATTTATTTCGGTATTCCATATACCGAACAATTAAAATCCAACAGCTAAATTAAACAATAATCCAATTACTATATATCATCGTAAAATATCCTGTATATATATACCAATCTACCTAATCTGCCATAAGCATAATACCGCTTAATATTATATATTTAAAAATACATAAAAATAATACAAACATTTACTTATCTCTTCATCCCTATATTAACAACAACAAAATATAATTTTTTTAAATATCTTAATCCATTACTTACGTACATCACCAACAACCGAATAATAAAATATATTTTTCATATATAAACAATTTTTTTTTTTTATATTTTTAAACCCTTCCACTAATTATGAATGTCATTAATTGTGTTGTTGGCTTACCTGAAATTAGAAAAACGAAAATGGAAAAAGGTTAAAACATTTTTCATTTATATACGTTATATACATGTACGAGTATAAGCATTAACTTTAATTAAAGTATAATAAATTAAATTTAATACGATCTATTTAAATAAAATAAAAAATTACGTAACTAGAAAATCCGAGACAAAAATTATATTACCAAAATGTAAAATCAGGAAGCAAATCTCTTAATTTGGATTTTTCCACCATACAGCTCTATGTATACCTACTTACTATACCAGCTAAATGGAAATTAATTTTTTTTCTTTTTTTGGTTTATGTCTTGTGCGACAACTAAATAGTGTATAAAACTTTTATCAGATAACAATTTATGCCAGTCATCATAAATATATACGAACAAACATCAACCCGAGTATCTCTTGGGGAAAATTCTTCGTTTTTTTTCTGTTCATTTTCTACAAAACTTATTTTTATTTTTTACTATTTCCTCGCAAGCTTTTTGTGTGATAACAATAAACATTTATACATTTGCATATAAGAGTCTCTATATCTCTACATTTAGCACATAAAATAAAATAAAATAAAAAACATAATAATAAATCATAAAAATGTTGAACGTTTAAAAATTAAAACGAAATAAAAAAGGCAAAAAGCTCGAAAAGAAAAAACAACGAAACCGAGATTTAAAACATAAAAATGTTTCAACCATTTTGATGTCACTTTGCAAGTGCTATACAGATACGGAAATATAACATGAAACTTTCAAGAGAGAAAGAGACACAGGAAACATAAAATTTTATGTTGGAAATTATTTAAAAAAAAAAAATGTTAATTTAAAAAATCTTTAGTTAAGAAAAAACTTTACGATTTGTACCAAAAAGTTATCTCAAAATACGAATAAATAAAATCTAATCTTTATAGGATTCAAATTATGTATGTATGTATGTATGTACATCGCCAACAGTGTGTTGCTTTTCCTTGTTTTTGTTGGTATTACTATATTATGTATATGTACATAAATCATAAATGTTTGAAAGTTTTCTAGTTAGAATACAACAATAAACATAAATAAAAATTGAAACTTTTAATTTATTTCATGCTTTCTTGTGCTAGATTTTATCCATATATCTGCCAGCTATCCTTTTAACTTTGTAACCAAAATTTAAAAATATAAAACTCAATTGGTTATAATTATGTCCCTCACTCTCTGTGTAAAATTAAATAATTAGGAAAATAGAATTTAATTTAGATGTCTAATCATGATAAATTAATTATGTATACGAGATAATAAAAAAGTTATTTTCTAGCAAAGCTTTGATTGTTAAAATAAAAAACTTTTTGTTTACCAAATTATGGTACATACATTTATAACTATAGCGAAGATTAAATTTTAAATACCCTGTTGTTCATAAACTCACCCTAAAATGCAATACATGAAATTTCAGAGAAATTCAAATTTTGTCGACATTCCAAATTTCGAAGTCCAAATGCTAGATAAAATTCCAAATAACAATTCCTTAATTAGGATGTTAGGTTAAGTTTAACAAATTTTAAATTTCAGAGATCAAATTATGAATTTTTAAATTCGATAAACCAAATTCAAAATCAAAATTTTAGAATTTTTCTTTGAAATTCTAAAATTTTGAGAGATAATAAAATGTTTCCAAGTTAATAATCGAAATTCCGAATTTTAAAATGTCTTAATAAATATTTTTGAAACTCCAGAATTTAGTGTTGTAAAATTGTAGATATCATTAACTGCTATTTTATTTAAATAATTTTAGTTTTTTGTCTGAAATCTTATAGATTTTTACAAAAAATTAAATCATAAAATTCCATAAAACAAACTACTTTTTGTACGTTTATAATTTTTAAAAATTCCTAAATTTAAAAGTTTACATTTAAAATTTAATTTCCCTTACTTCTAAAAATGTAGATATCTTAAACTTCAAATAAAAAATTCCAAATATATTAGGAGTTTTTAATTTTAAACAAAATTTTAAATTTTAAATTGATGACCGAAAATTAAGAAAATTATCTTCGAAATTTTTAAATTTTTACAAAAAAAATTTTAGGGATGACATGGCTCCCAATTTTATTATCGAAGTTCCGAATTTAAAAAATTCTAGGACAGTGAAAAATCCAATATTTAGGCTGCGAATTAATCCACGGGTAAATCAATTACTAAGGTAAAAGTCGATTTTTAGATCATTAAAAAATGAACAACCTAAACCTTAAATATTTACTTTTATGTACTCGCTTTACCCTACTTTCTGATAGGGTAAATGAATTTACCGAAAAACCGTAGTTGCAAAATTCCAGATATCCTTGGCTCGAAATAAAGAATTGAAGAGAAAACACAAAATGTTTAACTTTTAAAATCCCATAAACCAAATTCAAAATCTAGGATGTATTTTCAAAATTTCCAAATTTTATAAATTCATAATACAAAATTTAATGTAAATTCTAAAAATGCAAATTTCATAGAATTTTCATGAATAACTTTAAAATGTAATATATCAGTAAAGTATTTAATACTAAAATAAATTTTATTAAAACCATATTTTGAAATTTTAATTCGTAATTCGAAAAAATTTTATTTTCTAAAACATGCAGTCCACTAATTTTAGAAATAAAAATTTACAATTTTTAATAGGAATATGTTTAAGTGAACCAAAATTTTAGCGATTTGAGTTCCAATTTTAATCAAAATTCCAATCCAATTTTAATCAAAATTTGTTATAAATTCTAAAATTTTGAGCAGAATTCAAAATCTGTAATTTTATTTTCAGAATTTTATAGCTATTTCGCAACGTTTGAACACACCATTTGTAAGAGCCAGGAATTTTAACTAATTTTTTTTTTTTTTTTTTTTTTTAATTTTGAAAGCTAACTAGAATATTTTATCACAATTCAACGATGTTGTCACAATAACGATTTGGCAAAGCTTTTTCACTGCTAGTGCGAAACATAATTCTCTACCAGAAACTAGAATATTTAAAATTTGAATGCTGGAAATTATACATTTTTATTTAGATTTTTCGAGTTTAGAAATTTTAGAAATTTGTGATATTTTTAGATTGACAGAAGCTTTCAATCTTTTATTTATATTCAATATCTTTTACGGTTTATGGCATATTACATACTTTTGTTCTTGAAATTTATCTTAACTCGGGTCTTATTAAATCGAATTTCCTGAGAATGATAGTTTAGGTGTCCATTTTTTGTTAACGTGCTAATGGGAAGGGGTTTTGTAAAAAAATAATTAAAAGTGAGGTTGATGTCAAATCAAATCTTGATTAAAATTGGGTTGTATGCAACTTTAAGGAACTCTAATCGGTAAAATTTTGATTTATTTAACTTATTCCTATAAAACATTTTAAATTTTTTATCTCTAAAATTAGTGACTGCATGTCTTAGCAAATAAAAAAATTTCGAATTACGAAATGAGATTTCAAAATTTGGAAATTATAAAATTTATTGAAATATTTAATGAAGAATGTGCATTTTTAGAATTTACAATAATTTTTGTACTATGAATTTTCGAAAGTAGGAAATTTACTTAATTTATTTACATCCTATATTTTAAATTTGGTTTATGGGATTTTAAAAATTAAAATTTTATGTTTGGTTTTTCATTCATTTTTAATTTAGAGCCAATGATATCTTGAATTTTGTAACTAGGGTGTTTTACAACACTAATTCCAGAGTTGAATATTGAGGTTTTCAGTGTCCTAGAATTTTTTAAATTCAGAATATCATTTTGAATTCGAATTTTTTTTATGAAATTATAAAATTTTAAATTTTGTTTAAATCAAATATGACTTCAATGCGAGTAATAAAAAAATTTAATTTGTTTAATGGGGTCGAACCAAAATATTGAATGTCACCAGAAATGTGATGATACTTTCTGTTTTTGTTAGAATTTTGAAGTTCTGATAATTCTTAAAAACGTATAAAATTTAAGAAAATTCCTGCTGAATCTTAGGGGATATAAAACTGTAATTGGCAAGAACTACTGGCTTCTCATAAAAAATATCAAATCACAAAACAGAAAAAACCAAAAAAATTAAATTAAATTTCATTCGGAGCAAGATGGCATAACGGATCTATAAAAACTGAAAATAAGCTTATGTGTGTGTATAAAGAAATGGGGTGAAAGCTTTTGGAAAAATTATATCAATCCATCCATAATACACATACACAACGAGGTAGAAACTATTATTGAATTTTTTTTTTTTTAAATAAAAATTAAATTTTCTTCTCAGACGAATAAAAATATAAATTTTCATCTCCATCTTTTCTAGATAGATTTTTACTTTATAAATAATACTCGATTCTATATATATGGAATACATAGTACATAGTGCATACAATATATCACACACATGTATATAATATGAAGCTTCGACAGAAATGAACAAAAAATAAATTGAAAATAATAAAGTTTGAATCTCTATTATATTTTATAACAGTTTTCATTTTTATTTTTTATTCTTTTATTATTTTATTATATTTATTATTATAATATATAAGATTTCTCTCATACATCGTATATATCGAAATTTTCTAGTTAAAATAAAATATTTAAAAACCAAAATAAAATATAAATTTTAACTTTTGAAATTGAAATAATTTTTTGTTAACAGAAGAACACACATACATAGAGCTGCTATACATACATATATGTATAGTTACACAAATTGAAAACATTGTATTGTTATTTATATGAACAGAACGTGGTGTATTTTTGTTCTAACAGTCCCTCTATCTCCTACTACTCTAACGACTATTTATTTATGGTATATACAAGATACACAAAAAGCTAAGTACTTTACGATTTTTGTATATAAATATTAGATATATGTTACATATAACGAAGTACATATATTTAGTTTTAAGAAATACATATTTAATAGTTGATTTGGAGCTAAAAGCATTCGAGTATATTTTTACAGTAGCTCAAGTATACGTCGTTGATCATAATTTAAAAAACTTTAATTTTGTTTTGCTTTTGTCTACATGGTTAAAAAATTAATTAAATCAATTGTTTAAAAAACTCTCACATAAATATTAATTTTAATAAAATAATATAAATAAATATAATGACAAAAATATATAAAAGCGGTATAAATATTAATTTTGTATCCATAAATATGCATGCAGAAAAAAAATAATTGAAAAACATTTGTCTATACAGAAATACCTCATTTAACGCGGTGAATTTGTTATTTTTAAAGGATACTAGTCAGGGATGGGCGCCATCTATTATTTTCTACGTCGGCGTGACAAAATCTCGTAGAAAATGTCGATAATATAGACGACTGAGTAATTTAGTGAAATAGTTCTAAACTACGGTAGCCAGATTTATTTAGGTGCGATACAGGAGGCGGCGAGTAGTTTAGGTTTGAAAAGATTAAATTAAAATATGTTCATAATCTCTCTCTCTAGCTAGACATTTAGAATTAAATTTTAATCTGAATGTCCACAAAATTAGTTTTATCTGTTATAATTCGTTTTTTAAATTCTTACATTATTTCACATCCAGAATTTTGTTCTAAAGCTGAGTTAATAAAAAAAAAATTAGGATTTTTTTTGTACAAAATTCGCAATTCTAGTGAGAAGAATATGTGACTTTTTCTGCCACGCTATTTCTTCCAGCATATCTCTACCGGACATGTTCCGATATATGTCATTGCGTCTTAACTACCCGAAAAATATTTCAGTTTAAAAAAAAAGAAGTTTGGGAGTTTTAAGACAATTAAGGTTGGTATAACCTCTTATTTGTTGAGTATATGATTTCTCAGGATATTCTTGGGGAACTCCCCAGCTAACATCATAATATCGTATGTTCCAAGGTGCCATTGGATCTAAGCTATATCCAGAAACTATTTCAGTTTTGGAAAAAACAGGGGATTGGGGGTTTTACGCCAACATGATGTCATATACATTTCGATTATATGACATTTCCGAATTTTTACCCTGAAAATCCTAATACCCCACTTTTTTAAAAACTGAAATAATTTTCGGATAACTTAGACCCTATTCTAGGATTTTCTCAAGAAAATTCGAAAATTTATATAATATGTATACGACATATGGTCATACAAAATATGACTGTCCTAACCGTCCTACTGCCCTATATTTTCCAATAACGCATATATGAGGAGATTGATACTGCAACTTTTTAGGACAAACATCACATACGTGTCAAATTACTTTTTGTCATAAGGCTAAATCGCTAGTCACTAACAGCTTCACATCCTCTCACATGTAAATAACGTAACTAGCAATAATTGTTATGCAACAAAATCCATTATATTCGAACAATCAAATACGCTTAATTCACGCAGAGCAACACAAAATCTTGAGAATTAATTGTTTCAGGCCGCCGTGCAGTCAAATCTAGATATTGAAGCACCAGTCATCTATTAGTAATTTCAACATGCCAAAGTATCGCACGTTATTGACGTTGTGTTAGTTGGCGACAAAAAAAATATTGCTAAGTACTCTAAGTAATACTCTATTTATACATTTGGTTTAGCTCTTTGTTATACAGCAAATTAACTGAACGGCTGAACAGTAGTTTTAGATGAGCTTTTTGCCAATTATATAGACCACGTTGTCGATGCACCCATAGATATATGTGTTAGACTCCAACAACAGTTTCGTCGATTTCAATGGGTTAGTTTATGATGATTCGGATGAAGAAGATAGGGTCGAAGCCCAACTCTCAGAAGTCGATGATTCTCCTGATTTTACCAATCATGCATGACTTGCACGTCAAACAAATGTACAGATGCAAAAATTCAGTGGAGAGCAACATCAACGAGATTTAGTGGAGGACAACCTATTATACTAAACCGTGGGATCCAGTATATTGCAAGAAACAGCAAACACTCAGATGTTTGGTAGTCACAGTAAGAGACTAATTCGTTAGAAAGATTTGAATAACTTAGCAGGTTTATTCATGAATCATGTCGACTGCGTTGAGAATGTAAACACGATATCAAGATATTTTGGATGGTCGATGCACCATCAAACTATTCACTAAATGGGGAACTTGTATAGAACCCAACTGTAATTGGAACAGTAAAATTTGTCAAACCTAAATTGCCAATGCAGTTCACAATGTCAGGGAACGGCAAGGGCGGAGTAGATACTTTTAACCAAATTAATAAAGTTTACAGCTGCAAATGGAAAACTAGCCGGTGGCCTGCTACGTTATTTTATAATCTCCTAGACATTGCAGCTCTCGATGTTGACAGATTGTATAACCTAAGCAATCAATTGTGGTATATACTACTCAATAAAATGTGAGAAAAAAAATGATCCTGAAATCGGCGGCATTAGAACTTGCGGCCAAAGACGGTATTGGTGCGAATTATGCAAAAAGGATAGAAAAGGTAATCTACCTGACAGCAAAACATCAGCGATATGTGATAGGTGCGGTACACCTATACGTGTACAAAACATTATATTCGTATTTGCGAGAAGTGCTATACCTCGAATGCAGAACCCTCGAAGAAATCGAAGAAAACAATAATGTAGGAATTATTGTAATGCATTCTTCTACTAATATAGTAACCAACAACTATAGAATTGACAGTTGAAAAACAATGAGCAATCATAATAGGACTAAAAACTTTGCATTGATGCATTACATGGTCGATTCATTTGTGTACTGCAAAATGGGGCTATTAAAAAAAACTGTTCAACAGTCGAATATGACGATGTTTACAAAAATGCGGTCACTATATGATGGAGCTTGCTGAAGTCAAAAACTATATTCGATAGTGATGGTACTGTAGTAGAAAAATCGGTTAGTTGGGTGACAAGAACCATTATGTATTTCACATGTATTTAATTCGATTGACGTAATTATTGAAATTATTTTCAATTTGCTTAATTTTATTAACGGTATTACAGTGATTGGTTCATAATTTTCAGGCAACCATTATCATTAAAGATGGTACTAATACAATACTGCTGGAGTAAATGGAAATGGTTGAGATTGGTTTGTGGTTTCCATCCCTACACACCCCTAAACTAATCATTCTACAATCCATACTATTCCAACTCTATTTTGTTAAAAACAAGATCAATTCAATTTTGATCAAATTTTTAATCAAACTGCTATCAAATTTCATTCAAATATCTAAAAACAGTTTACTTGATAAAATAGAAATACATTTTTGGTTTTAGTTTTATATATAGTTTTTTATGTAGACTATACATAGTCTTTGAATGTTCTTAAAGTCCCAGTTCTTGTACGGTAAATACTAAAAAACTTCCATCAATGTTAAAATATCTCGAAACACAGAATTTTAGAAAAATCCTTGAAAAGTTATTGGGCTTGTAAGTTCGTGTAATCATGACCATAAAGGCGGCTCCTTCATCTTAGTCAGGCTCTGAAATTCATTAATGATTGCGAATGAATTATGTAGCAACTATTGTGCGGTTGAAATGTAAATGACTAACTGATCGGGAGGAATTGTGTGGCAACATAAACCCAGATTTTTCAGAATAAAGTAATTGTTAAAAGTTAAATATTAAATTTTGAATCAAGCAATTTGAAAATAAAGTAATCAAAAACTCGAAAGGAATGTCATTCCTGTAACAATTCAAATTCCTACAAAAAGGATATTGCAGACCAAAAACACAGCAAGGCTCGAAATGTAGATTTATTATAGCGTTTAACAAATTTAACAATATTTCCAGTAAATAATTTTTTATTACCAATCCTTGTATATTTGGGAGTCTGGTCCAACTGCTCAGACTTTTTGGTTCATATAGTACCAAAACAGAAATACACATATAGTAGTGTCCGAATTTTATCGAGTAATTCTAATAAGGAGCCATCTTAGCCGAAAAATGATTGAATAAGTGTGGGTCCAACTGAAAACTTCTCAGATTTTCCGAAATATAGTGTTTCAGGTACTTAGGATTGGACATTTTTGGTTCACAGTAACAAAACTGCAATACATAAATAGAAGTGTCCTAATTTTTTGAGTGTTTCTAAAAAGTGGTCATATGTAGTGGGGACTAAAAGCGCAGTCTTAGTAAAACATCCTCCTTTTTTTGGCTGTGCTTAAATTGAATATTTTTAAATTCAAATGATACAGATGATCATATAGAATTTCTTATTTATTTACAAAGATTGCGTTTATTGTGTTTAGTTATCAGTATATCTCTATTTAACAATAAATTTAATTTAAAAGTGAAACTGGTAAGTTAGTAAAACAACTAATTTCTCTTAATTTAATAATTCACCATACAAATATAAAAATTAATTATACCGAAACTTTTATTTTACGATTACACTACCTCCCACTCATGTATACTGTTGCTGCTTTTAGGGCAGACCGCTTATAAACTATTTTGTTGTATTTCTAACAATTATTGTTTAATTTTGACTTTCTGCAACAGTAGTTCTTCCATATGGCACCATCATGGCGCTGTATTTCCCAAACTGTTGAACTTTCTTTATCGTGTAATCAACCAACTCCATCAGACAATCTGCGATAAGCCGATAAGGTTGATAATATTTCTGCATGCTGCGCATTGAAGTTATTTGAAAACTTTTAGAATACATTCAATCCATTCTTGTTGCATTGAAATTTGATTTTAAGCATATCGATTGAGTGTGAGTGAACAGATGGTTCGCCATCTTCCACTGACACCATAGGTACCATATCGTTGTTGTCTAAACCAATCTCCTCATGGCGACTAGAACTAGAACTACTCATTTGGTCTTAATAAACTGTTTAAGAACACAACCAAATCACGAAGTGTTTGGAATTCTATAGAACCATTCACATTAATAGCAATGGGGTCAATAATTTGCTGTTTCAAATACGTAAAAATATGCAGCCCATCACCTGTTGATTGTTGTTCTTTCTTGTTCAATATTAACTTTTTCTTTATGTAGGCTTTTATATCCAACCAAATCTGAATGCATAATTAAAAAACTATTACACATAAAACCAAAAAATTACATATTTGTAAACTTCTTAAGAGTAATTAACCTTTTTAAAACCAAATTCATCTTTTGTTGGAGGTTCCAAACTGTTCAGCACTACTTTCCCTAAAACGATTGATTTCCATTTTATTCCTTTTTGTAAAACCCTGTCATGCAATGTGAGCCTTTTCACACAACAATTCCACCAATATTTTGTTGTTCATTTTTATTTGTAGATTTGGACATATCAATTTTAATGTGTTTAAAAAAGTACATCACATCACTAAGATTAAAAAACGAATTAGCTTGTTTCAACAGCCCAATCGAGTTATGTTCCAGATTTCTCGCAACGTAAACCTAATTCTAAATTTTATAATTTTTCTATAATTGCTACCGGCATTCGTTTTGGAAGTTACACCCCTCCCCATTATTTAAAAAGTTCAAATAATGAACTAAATTTAATTGCTGTTGTAGGCTTTACAAATGTAAATAACAATTGTTTAGAAATTGCTACTTCTCCCAAATTCAAACCATAATCAAATTCGATTTAACTAAAGTATTTGAGTAAGATGTGAAAAAATCAGGTACAATTCAATAAAAACCGACACAAATAAGCACATGCTCGCATAAAAATGACTCAATTTTGAAATATATTAACTGTACTTATTTAAAAGAACTCTAAAAAAATTCGATTATTCATTCTAAAATCCCACCACATTTTTGTATCGGAACCTTTGCTGTTAAATTCTTACATTTTTTTTCTTTCATTCTTTGTGATAGCAAATTCTGTAGGAATGGGTTTTTGGGGAACAATTTTGTTTCCGATTTGATTTGGGTTTTTGCCTAAAAAATGAGTTCTGTAAAACAAAATTCACCGAAATGAGTTTGTTTCTGTAGGAATGAGTTCTGTGATAATCGGGTCGATTATGAAAATAATAATTTTAAAAATTATAGAAAATCAACTATGAACTAGAAATCCGAACCCGTAATTTCGGAAACCATTCCGGAGAAAATTTTAAATTGCTATTATTGGAAAAGTAGACAGACTAGATAGATTGTTCGCTTGTTAAAAGGAAGTTTAGGTCAAAATAACATGTTGCAGAAGTTTATTCTAGAACTAATTGAAAAATTTCTTCAAAAAATTATTGATAGATATTACTACTACTGCTGGTAGATCACCAACAACTATATAGAAATGACAGTTGAAAAACATCTGCAATGAGCAATTATAATAGAACTGAAAACTTTGCAATTCCATCCACAACTGAATATCTAATAAACTAACCAGACTGTTATGCATTGTATTTATGAAACAATGAATCCTGAAATCAGACGCAACGAGATTAAATTCTATAAACTATAGTGATTCTCGAGTATTGCTGTACTGTAAGGTTTGGGAGTAGGTAATAAAAAGGTATATTTTGCATTATCAAAACAATAAGAAGGGGCACTGAATACCACTTTCATAATAAGAAGAAGAGAGTATTAAAATTTTGAAAATATTAATTTTGAACAAAAAAATATTCATTCATGGTTTGTGTTGCAAGGAAGCGTAAATCGACGTATGCCTATATGCACAAAAAATTATTTAAATTATATAAAATTTAAATAAATAAATTAATTACAAAAATAAATATATAAAATAAAAATGTATTGTTTTTTGTTAAAATATTAATTTAAACAATTTTGTTTTGTTGCCAGAAAAAATTAAATTGATAATATTATAATTCATTGTAAATATTATAATTTTATTTATTATTTAGAATTTGTTTTGTTTCGGTAATTTCGCAATTAAAATAAATTATTTTTAATTTATGTTTTTATTAATTTATATTTTTTATTCGCTAATTGAACTTTAGCCCTTTGGATAATTATACGCAAACAAAAAAAAATATAGCCAGCGAATTAAATTTGATAAAATTAAAATTTATGCATAGCTGGGTTCATATTTATATATATTTTATTTAAGAGACGACAATAAATTCCCGTCTCAACACAACAATTCACATAACTCGTATAAAATGTTTTAACTATTAAAGGATTTAACCCTTTTTCGTTCGTTTTATCGTATGTATGTGTATAAATTAATTACATGCGACGAGCACGAAGCGATAAACTAAAACGTGTTAACAAAAAATTTAACAATCTGAACTCAATACAATTTTCGAATGGTGAATATACCGCGTTCGTTAGAGATACAATTGTTGCTTCAGCAAAACTTTCCGTGTTTTAGGTTAATAACTTAAAAAATTACAAAATATTTTTTTTTCAGATATATGAATGAAATCAACACAATTATATTTTCAATTTTTGATGTATATTTTATGTGTGCGAAATCAAAAAAAAATTAATTGGTGAACACATAAATTTATGAGCTTTTAAGTTAGAAGTTTTGAGGAATTGTTCAGCGTCAAATATCAGGAAAACAACAACAATAGATGCCAGCAGCTCAACTTTATTGATTTGTATCAATCAGTAATTAAATCAAATGTTAAAATGATGGTATAATCATTAAAAATAATCAATACAATCAATAAAAAAAACGCGCTGCTTATTTTTCGTGTTTTTGTAATTACACGATCTTTCTAATTTATACGTAACCAAAAAATCGTTGGCAAAACAAATTTGTATACATAATTTTATTTTAATATTTCATCAATAAATATTTAGGACCTTTTCAAATTGACCTCGTACACAAAATATTGATTGTTTGATCAAATTTGTATATAAAAATTATATAAATTATTTTAAATTACGAAGAAATATTAAATTAAAAAGCGATTAAGAAAAAAATTAGGGTGTTTTTTTTGTTTGCCAAATATTTAATATTAACCATTGCCGCAACATTTTTATTTTTATAAATAATTAATTAATTCAGCAAAAAATAATAACAATTGGGATTGGTACGTATTCTATTGTTTGTCAAATTGAAAAAGCCCTAATTTTTTTTTTATATTTTGTTCAAAAATTTAAAATACTATTTTTAGTTTGTTTTGGAATTGGTAAAAATATTAACCATTATTTAAGCCAGTTCTAAAAAAATTGTGCCGACGTTCTTAATTTTAATTACAATTTACACCAGAAAGCTTTATCAATTGAATAGTATGTTGAAAATTAAGTTATTAAACCACTCCTCCAATTTACATAAATGTATCGTTCTACATAAACTAAATTAAAAAATTTCATTACCGGTTTTTCAGTAATAGATTTTATAATCAATTGAAGCTGGCCCTATCATTTGTTCCGACTATATTTGATTTCTTAATAATTTAGGCAAGTGTATGAATGAGCTACGTATAATGTATATAAATTATATTGTAGTTAATCTTACTTTAATTCTTTAATTTATTGCTAATAAAATACGAGTCTTATGCCAAAATTAATTCAAAAATTAATTAATTAATTTCCAGGTAAGTCTATAGACAATTGGGAAATTAACAACTTCTTCTAGATCCATAACGCTGTTAATCGATTTGTATGGTTTTAAACCACTTGGCCTGTAATTGTGTTTTGAATGTCAATGTTAATTTTTTTTTTTTTTAAGTAGGACGTGGCATAGACACATTATTGGTCCATAGCCTTGCCTTACATAGCCTTGTCATAGATGTTTTCAATTTAATCAATTACTGATCGTAATCGGGAGATGAAAAATCCCTTTCGCATCCCGGCCCTGTTGAGAATTTAACCCGGTACCTCCAGATCCAAACGTCGCAGCTTTAACCACTGCGCCATTTGCTCGGTAATCTCAATGTTAATTTCAGTGACATTTTTATTTTTGGCGGCTCATATTGCGCGATTGCTTAACCATTCATTATTTGTATAATTGTTTGCAATATTAAATTAAATTATCTTTGAATTCAACGATTGTACTTATCAATTCGTATTGTCTGCATCAATTTTTCCATTTCCAACATCCAATAATTGTCTACAAAATAAAAGGCCTGATGAGTCATTTTGTAATCGCACAGCCATGTTTTCAGAAAGTGATAATTTTATAAAATTTTGCCAAAAATACGATGCTTTCAAACATTTAATTCATATGCTGGTGTTGATCTTGTGATGATTGTTATTGTTTGTCTGAAACCACCTGCCAATAATATAAGAGCACCACCAAATGGTTGTTGATTGCTGCGTAAATCATTTAATGTTCGATCTAAAGCTTTTAACGACTTTTTGTGAATCATTGTGCACTGATGTTGAAATACCTTTGCCATTCCGGAAGTTTTGGAAATATTGCATGTTGGTGTTTCTGTTAGTTGCATATATTTAAAGGTAACTTCCTTGCTGAATTTCACCATCTTGTCTTTTTGTATGGAAATTAAATTATCGATATTAAAAAGGTTTTGCCTGTATCTCCGGGAGCATTCAGAAAATATAATCCACCATTGTCTGCATTAACTGATTGAATAATAGTTATGTTATGATGAACAAAATTATTTAATGCATCAGTGTTGTAGTTTTTCACGTTGTATTTCGTGGTCAAATATGTCATGTAAATGATCGATTTGGTGATGGCATTCCTAATTAACTCAGCACTTTATTTACAATCACTAAACAAATATCCTCTATGTGAATTAATGTTTGGTTATACCTGTCCGTAAAATCAGTGTCGCGACCTTGACGTAATATGTCTTTTGTCATCGCCTCTTAATATACTTTGTGCACAATGCTAAGGGATTTGAAGGAAAGCAATGTTCAATGAAATACTGTATTCAGGTGTTCCATTATGCTAATTTACGCATTCGTTGAAAAATTATTCTGGAAGAAAGTTTAAAATTTTCGACGTTTGGTTATTCACTGCGAATTGAAATTTTCTTAAATTCAGGCAAAGACCGTATAATTATTTATTTAGCATTGTGGAAAAAACGAAGAGGTTTTTATGATTTGTTGGTATTTTTTTATATTATTTCAAATTAATTAACCTACAGAACATACGTCTACATTTTTATCAAAATAGGTACAGTATTTCTTGAGCTTATCCTCACTATACCAATAGAACATATATTTAAATTTTTATCAAAAAAGTGCAGTGGTTTTTGAGATAATCGATCGGAAACCTCTTTTGGGTTTACCGATTACGAACCAACACCTTTCTTTTATATATGTATATAGAGATGCAAATTATTACAAACAAATTCAGCTTGAGTTAAAAATTGAGATCTCGATATTCAAAACCAAAAAAACGCAGACATTTTCCTATCATTTGATGAATAGACGTTTTTTCAAACAATGATGGAGTTTGAGGCGGTGATGAATAGTAGGATCCTTGCCGACAGAAATAGCGTCAAAATTCTGTTGTGGCCATTACTACAGCGGCTGCATGATAAAGATAAAGAGCTGGCTAATTTCTCCTCATCAATAAAAATTGTGCTAGAAGTTATTTTCAATTTGAATAAGAACCTATATCATACACTCAGTTTGATGATGTTTCTGAAGATGAAATATATCTCAACGATAACGAAAAGGTTGAACGTGAAGTTGAATGTGCTTTGTATATAACTAATTTATACGTAAATTTATGCAGTATTAAAACTGGTTATTGGAAAAGTTTCCCGGTAATATAAACCTTAACAAGAACTCATGGGCCTACCCATCTTCCATGTCACTGTACAGGGTGACATGGAGCAATGCAGTGCGCAGGTGGTATGCTGTACTTGTGTGAATGGGATGAATGGGTTGAACGAATGTTAGTGTGAATGTGGGTATTGCACCGTGGGCCCATTAGTGGCATTGAGTGCTGGAGTAAAATCCGCAAATTTAAAAAAAAAAATTTTTTAACAAAGATTTCGTTATTTTGACCTTTATAACACAAATGTGGGATTGGCAGTCTTCCAAAACATGTCACCGAATTTAAATATATCATAAAATAATAGATTTTGAACCACATTGGAATTTATGTTTGAAAGTATCGGGTAAAGGGAGTGGTTGAGGCTACCTAAAGAGATCAGTAAAATTCTTTGCCCACGACTTTACGCAAGCAGTATGGCTTTGGTTCGGCCACCAAAAAGTGTGACAATATGCCTATTAACAAGAGTTGCTAAACTAACCTCATTTAATTCTATATGTAATTATTAAAGTGTATGTATTCCCAAACGTAACGGAAAGCTCTACACTAAAAACACAAATAAGGTCGATACCGCCACCAAAAGTTAAATGTCGTACTAAGACGATGCGATAACGATGAAACGTGAATTAAGAATAGCAAAAAGTAAACTGTTGGTAATGGTTCAAGTAAAGAAGTAAATATCGTGCTAATCCTGTGGGAAGTTGAAACAAATGTTCTTCGCTATAAATGAAGGCGGAATAAATATAACAAAAATCGGCAGTGGCTGTGACTATTCCCTTGTTTCTGTTATTTCTTTAATAAGTAAGTTGGTCGATAACGAGGTTCGAAAAACCCACGGAAAGACTGAACTGTTAAGAATTTAATGTTTATTGCTCGAAGAGCAAACAATTTTTATTATTCATCTAAAATCGTGAAATATGGGCAGTTAAAATTACATAATTTGTTGATATGTTTTAGGCGCCCCTTATATACGAATCGCATATACATTGTGACTACTGCCTCTTAAGTAATGTAATAAATTTGTCTCACCTCGCCTGTAATTTTCAACGTATAAACTGAGTTTTCAAAAAAAAATATTTAAATATAGAATTTCAACACATTATATCCATCTTATTTGGATCAAAACTAATCTAAACACATTAATAATCAAGAACAACTCATCCCATATCAAATGAACATAATATACCAAAAAACACTGAATCATCAAAGTGAAAAATTTCGCAAGAAAATTATAATTTTTTATTTCTCAAAACCTTGAAATTTTTTGTTTACATTTCAGTTCACTAAAATGTACACAAACGATATGTTTAAACTGCAGATCGACATCATCACGCGCCGCGCAATAAGAGGTCAAGAGTGTGGGTGTAAAAAAAATTTTTTCCCGAAATTAATTTAACGTCAAATATTGAGTGTGTATATATAGCAGCTATATGTACACAAAGGTAAATTATATGTTCACATGACGTATTATCGATTTGCGTATAAACATTGTCCTGAAATTCATTATTTAAATTTTGAACGTATCGAACATAAGCTACACATTTTTATATATATTTTAAAATTTGTATTAAAACTACTATTGTACTAATAAAACTATATATACACTGTACTAGGTTGTGTATATTTATTAAATCATCGATATTTATTGCTTCATACACACCAATTTAAATAAATTTAAAAATAAAAATAATAAAAAGTTTTGTATTGCGTGTGTACAGTATTAAATTGATTACATGTTTTATTATTTTACACCAGTGGTTCGTAATCTTTATTCCACGGAACTCGTTTTTCCCCATCTATACTCTCAGCCAAATTAAATATATTTGATATAATTTAGATCACGGATTAGTGAGAAGTGGCAAACGTTTCTCTTTATCGCTGCAAAATTTTAATTTTTTATTAAAAAAATTCTCGTGCCACATTTAACTCGACCTTTCTTAGCACTCACATAGTACAACACACGAAAAATTGTCTTGCACTAGTGCTAGACAAATTTTTGTGTGTTTTGCTATCGGAGCGTTGGGCAAGATCGAGTTAAATTTGGTATCGAAATTAAAATTTTTATAAAATTCCATCTTCTATTATTTATAATTAACGATAAATATAAAAAAACATTCCTTAATCCAAATTTTAGTCGACTTTTTCAAGCACTTTGATGGTAAAACATACAAAAAATTCTCTAGCACTGAAACAAGACAATTTTCCCTGTGTTTTACCATACAAATGCTTGGCAAGCTCTACTAAATTTTATGTTTTCATGAATCCACTTTTTTTAGATATGAACGTTTGGGCACTAAATGAATGGTGTTGCCCAATAGGCCTCTAAGTATGGCGAGTAAAAATTTTGCGAATTTCCTTAAAATCAAATTACAGACATTTTCAAAACAACATTGAAATTTGAAAGGATATTCTCATAATACTAAGTCACCCTCAATTTAGGTGTAACATAAGCTGGACAAAATAATCAATCAAACTTTTCAACAGGTATTCTCAAAATCTAGGTAATGGATTGGTTGAGCTTGACATCTCAAGAGAGTCGAAATTCCAAAATACGTGTACGAATAGGAAATAGCAAAAAGTCTGTAGATTTTTTACAACAGTTTTATTGTTTGAACGTGTAGTCACTGATTCACCGTAAGAAAATTTAATTCCTTTACTATTCCCGCTATTCCCTTACGCCTCCCAGCTTTGAGAATTATTCATAGAAACTTGTTTTTAATTTACTGAATTGTGCTGATCTCATAATAAATAAAACAGATGAGCAATAATCAACATGTGGTGCTACCACTGCTTTGTACAATCCTTGTTTAGTATCTCTATACAATTTATATCGTATTTGTTTCAAAAGATTGTATCGACTTATTCTTTGTATTACGTGCCCATCTATCAATATAGCTTGAATATCGTTTAAATTTATCTACTCCGCTTTTATTTCCAAAATTGATCCTTGTGGTACTCCCATTTAAGCTTTTCTATTAACAAAGTACGATCGGCCGTTTCAAACGCCCTTTTGAAGTCCAGAAACAAAACAATTATTATCTTGTCGTCATCTATTTCTTGTTTCCAATTTAAGAGCATTAAATTTAATTCAGACCCACATGAGCGTTTTTCTATGAATTCCGATTGCTGTTGTACTAAGATTTCATTATTTTCGACATGCTGAACTAATTGATCGTTTACCATTCGTTCAAGAACCATTTCTTAAACAGGTAATAGATTAATTGGTCAAAGCCCCTCTACCGTTTTTGAGTTTTTGGCTTTAGATATAGGGACAATAGTTGAAATATTCTGTCCAGGACTGTTAGTTTGGAATATAATTTCATTGAGCATTTTGAATTACATTAATTTTGGAACATAAAATGATGTTTTTTCATATATATACAGTTAAAATCTCCACAAATAACAGCCAATCCTCCGATTTAACTTACATATACCCCAGGGTAAAATCCCTTTGTAATTTTAACAGCTAAAAATAACATTCAATAACAGAAAGTATTGTAAATCCAAATTCGTTCCAAATATACATTGCCACTCCCCCATGTACGTTTGGAATCAGAATCGCAGTACCAATTTAAAATTTATTTGAGTAATGGAAGAACAATATTTTTAAATTGACGGCAAAGGTGATTCAACCAACATAAGCCGTGTTTCTTGACGTTTGATCTGATCCGGATCAGATCATATCTCCTTTCCTTTCATTTGTATAGCTGCGTTTCATGTAATAAACATAAAACATTTTTGTTTTTTTGTTTATCATATCTGCTTTCCTTTCATTTGTATAGCTGCGTTTCATGAAATAAACATAAAAAAAAATTTGTTTTTTTGTATTTCTATCTACGTTTTGAACCAAAATGCTAATAGGATCAATATAATAACCTAAAAACAAAAAATAATACAATTTTTGTGTTGATTTCATGAAACGCAGCTATACAAATGAAAGGAAAGCATATATGATCTGATCCGGATCAGATCAAACGTCAAGAAACACGGCTATTGTTACATTCTCGACATAACCGGAGTTATTCTACATAAGCTCTAATGCAAACACTCAGAACAATAAAGAGTAAGGATGATATCTACAAAGTAATTTAGAACAAATTGCCAGCTGGTGTGAACTTAACCGATTACGATTGATTATAATTAAGAGCAAGATTGTGCCATTCCATCGTTAGAAGAGAGCAATAGAGAATTCGAATAACATTTCTTAAAACCAATGAAATTCAAGAACCCAAATCTTAAATTGGTATTTAGAAAACTGTAGGAAGCTGCAGCTATAGGCGTTTTGATGATTGGAAGATTTGATGATTGATAATCCGATAGGGGTTCACCTGTAAGAGACGCTCACAGGTTGAATAAGTAATATTATTGAATGTATGAAAATATTTATTAAACGCATACATGAGCTGCTTTTTGCCCTAAACAGAGAATAATTGGCTTCCTGAAAGATCTTCGGAAACATCGGAAAAATGTGAGGTGTTCGCTGTGACCAAATCAATTAGACTATAACGGTTGGTTGTCATAATCCAGGATCACCCTGTCCCAACTTTTCTTACAACGCTTGCACAACAAATTGATTTAAAAAAAATATCACAGGTAAAATGATGTCAGGTGGAGTATGATGGAATGCAATTTTAATGTTTGTTTTCTTCCGTCTCGTTCTATCTATCCTGCCAAATTGGTATAAATACCAAAAATATCCCTCTTCGAATGCTTAGGCCACACACTTTAACCTCCATAAACCCAAGCGATAAATTTTAGGTCCTACAAGTTCCCACCATAACCAACGACAAATATTACCCCTACCGACCTGAGCTTCTGGTTAATGCCGCGGTGGGCTAACAGATAGGACAATATCTATGTAACTGGGCTGGAGTAATATCAGCTACCTATTACAAGATAGCATCCAAATGAAATTACTCAGGGGCTCGGTTACAAAATTACACGTCCAATCAATCGCTGAGGGAATGATTCATTTAAATATTGCCGAATAACTCGTGCGTAGGAGGATAATCTTGTTGGAATATCCCACCATTTTTATTAAAAATAATTCAATTATCTCGTACAACTATATCTTCTCCAAAGATTCCGGCAGTCATTCAATGTTTGTGATGTTTGGGTCTGGATAATTTTATATTTTTTCGACTTTTGACAATATGGCACAACCCATTCAAATGAATTGTGGACACCTCGGAAAAACAGATTTTGTTGGAAAAGTGAATTTTTTGTTTTTATTTTTTCCAAAATTTGAAATCGGGAGATTCACCTTCCCCATGATCTTTGTATGGGATAAAATTGAATTTGTTTGTTTTTTTAATTGTGGTTTGTTTTATGAACACCAAGAGTGCAGGGTTAATAGTTTCGTCAAGCGGTATTTTTTTAGTCAAGGATTAGGAAACCCTGTACACCGTACACCATCAATCATTTTCGTAAAATAATCAATATAAACAATTTAATATTTTTATTTTATTTAAAAAGTTAATCAAACATTTTTTTAATGCCACTATAATATTGGTATGTATGTATTGTGAAATTTAATCAATAGCTGATGTATATAATAAAACTAATTTATGCAGTATCGAGCAAGGCGATAATAAAATAATCGCGCGATATACATACATTTAATGGGTGCATTCAAATAAATTCCATTTTATGAATTATGATTTTTATGATTTTATAGGCGTCACAATTATTGTTATTTTTTTAAAAATCGATATATATTTGGTGTGGCGTTCAATATATTTTTAAGACGTTAAGAATTTTAAAAAAACTTCAGTCTCGGTATATAAGTCTAACATACAAAAGTCTAACATTATACAAAACTAAAATTCAACAACCGCGCGGCTGAATATAGTCAGACTAGCAATCACCCTTCGCTGTTATCCTTTTATGTATATATATGTATATGAATAATTAAACCATGCTACAAAAAAAAACACGACGTTGGAAATTCATTACATATAATTAATCAGAGTAATTAATGCTACATCATCAAATTCTTGGCATTTTATTATTTATCAACAGAACACAAAACACTGTACTACTGAATGTATGTATATATGTATATAGAAATAGGTTAATGTATTATTTTGCATATAATAAATATGCTTTTATACACAACATAAAATACCTATTCTACCAACAAAAATCCCATCTATAGATATACGTACGTACATACATATTTATTCCAACCGTCAAAACAAAACCATAAATTTTATGTTATAAGATGAATATTTTTAATTAAATTCATTTTTATCCACTATTATAATTTTTAGTTGTGCTGTTATAAATTATAACTGAAAATAAAAGCTTTTTCTCCTATGTACAATGTACATACATACATTATATACAGAAATGAAGCTTTAAATAATTTTTCACTGTGTGAAAATTCATTATCATTATACATTTCATGTACATATGTATGTGTGTGATGTACTGTTCAAATTTTTCTTTGAATTTTTTGTGCTCGTTTTTGCTACACGAAGAGTGTATCTACATACAGCCTTATGTATATTAAACAGATTCTAAGATTTAAACGATTATCTTAAATATCATTAATTTTATATCATAGAAGAAATTTTTTGTTCAATTTAACTAGATACATAGTCTGAGATATTTTACCCTAATTCCAGCCTCACTAATTTCAAAAAGGTGATTTTAAACCATTATGTCGTTTAGAAAACTTAGAAAAATCGATTCACGTATAATAATGACTCAAAAGAACAAGCTGTTGACAACAAATAATATGCTTTTTCTATAAAACCTTAATTGGCTGATTCAATATTCCAGAAAATAACTTTCATAGTAAATCACAAAATATTGCTGCTAAAATTATCAACAATCTCTGACTGTAGTATCGCCTGAATAGAAGTAATACTGCAGCCAAAACGATTTACAAAATTAATAAAAAAATAAAATAACATTAAAATTTTTAAAATAAAAATAACATTAAAATTTCTCGATACCAATTTTTGTCGACCTTGATAGGCACTCACATAGTAAAACACACGAAAAACCGTCCAACATGGATGTACGAAATTTTTTCGTGTGTTTTGCTGTGAGTGCTTGGCAAAATTTATTAAAATTTTATGACTTTTTTGAATAAATTTTCTTGAATGGTGAAATGACTAAATGAATCATTTGAGCAATAAATGACGGATCGGGTCTGCTTTATTAATAATAACTCAACCGTTAAGTATTCGATTTAGCGGACATAGTGCTTAAATTTAGAATTTTGCCTTTGATAAAACCTTTAACCTTAACCAAAAGTTATTTATACTGAATGATTTTTTAAATGGTGAAAATTTCAGAAAATGTATTCATATAGTGGGTGATATGAATTTTAACAAAGTAGTAGTGACAAACTATTAATTCTATTGATGGCGAATCAAAAATCTGAAACTAACTGCGTTAACCATGAATTAAAATGTACACTGATTATAAAGTCGTAGCCAATTTATTTAATAAATTCGTTACTGATTTCACAATTTAGTTCAGTAATACCATTGAGGACGTTAACAGTGTCGAAGAAAAGAACGGAATGAATTTCTCGGATCATTTTGAGTAAACCACTTGTTTCTGTACCTCGGTTGATGCTTATGAGATTTTATCTTTAAAAATGGACAGATAAATTAAGAAAATGAAAAGTTCTACCTTTGTTTAAACATCGAGACTCGTCTGATATGTCTAAGTTCAGGCCGATTTCTATATTATCGGCATTTTCCAAGGTTCTCGAAAAAATGATTAAAAAACGGATTATAGATTTACTATACAAGACTAGAGCGTCACTCCCGGGAATTCTCGGGCGGGTATTCCCCGGAATTTGGTTGGTTTTCTATTTCTCGTTTCCCGGGATTTTTTTTGTATTTCCCGGGATTTGTTTTAAAGAAGTTTCATTTGTACAACTAACTAAATACAAAGAGTCAAGAAAAACATGGCAGATGTAATGCGAAAACCAAAAACCAATAATTTTTTATACATTTGAATTATTTCGAATTGAAGTTCGCCCAAATTCCAGAGTCTTGAAAAACATCAAATAAGACGGAAATGGAGAAAACTCTTCTACAAGCGGATTAAGACAGCATCTAGAAACTGTGTACAACATCGATACAAACGAACGTAAAGACGACTGCAATATTACAATAGTAGTATTTTGTTTGGAATCCCCAAATCGTACTGTAGCAAAATTGGGTAAAGTTAGTGTAGCAAAATGTGGTAAAGACCATCCGTCTGGGTCTGTTATATCTTTTATGAAACACCAATCCATGGTGGAAATTGTTTTGAGATGTTTGTAAAAGTGAAATGTTTCGTCAATCATTAAGTGCCCGGCACTCTACTTTGCCGAGGGGCAAATGCATCGGGTGATGAATCTTATGAATTAGTTTTATGATTCGGCAAAAAGAAAATTATTGAAACCGTTCACAACAAGCTCAAATTTATTTGCGATATAATCCACTAATTAAATCTATAATATCAATCTCGTACGTGATTTGCACATTGCTTTGAAACCCATTTAATAAAAACAAAATTTCAAATGAGCTTTTTGATATTTTATTAGCGCGAATCAAAGAGCGTCGTTATATCGAGCTTACCTCGTTGCTGAAATTGCTACATACGCTAAATTTGGAAGAAAAACGCGAAACGGAACAACAACTGACATATATATATATATATATATATATATATATATATATATATATATATATATATATATAAATATATATATATATATATATATATATATATATATATATATATATATATATATATATATATATATATATATATATATATATATATATATATATATATATATATATATATATATATATATATATATATATATATATATATGTATTCGTTAAAATCATCAGTTACCAAATTTGCACGGAATGTTGTGAACAGATTATTTATTGAAGACAATACATCGGAATCGTACTCAGGTTACATAGGAAATGAGTGTAGAAATAACGAATTTAAAGGAAATGGCCTAAACGACTACAGCTTCGATGATGAAAAACGATCGTTGCTTATTAAAGTATTGACTGTTACTGACTATAAAAATTACAGTGGGCATTATATATTCCGGGAATTCCTGGCAATAAGATTTCATAATTCCCGTTTCCCGGTAATCAAATAATCAGTGTTAGACCAATACTTAATTCACAAGATGCTCTCCTGTCTTATTTTAACATACATGACATATAAAACGTAAAGTTGCTGGGGTTTTCATTGATCTTACTAAAGCGTTTGATACGATTAATCATGACTTGTTAACATAAAAGTTATTTCAGAGCAGGCGGATGTGAAAAACCGTTCGACATTTTGAAATTTCAGCATTCGCTTCGCCCACGATCAATTCAAATTAATAACTCTTTTAGTGGCATTGAATACATATAATACGGAGAGCGACAAACACTCCGTGTGATAGGTTCTTCTAGGTCAACTTTAAGTTAAAGGTTACAGTGTCGTTTTTGCTGATGACACTGCATTGTAGTATCGTCCTGTTTCATGGATATATCTAAGCTATATATTTAACATTCAACATGACTGAGTCATTAGGAAAAATGATTCAGTAACCATAGCATGGTTCTCAGTTTAAAGGCTCGATTTATGTCATCTGATACGAAGAAGACAAAATTGAACTTCAGTATTAAACTGCAGATCATGGGCCGACACATGCAAGTGGGATCAACCTGTGGTACTACGGTCTAATAGGCCAACACGGGTGTACAACAATCCACGATAGACACACTCTTGTTCCGTCGATGAGAATTAAAATTAGCTTGCACGACACTTTCTGAGTATGGAGGCTCACCAAGTTTCTAGACGTTTTGGTGTGTTGATTTAGCCGGTCCTCTTAATTCTATACAGATTGTTGATCAGAGATGTTACATTTTTACATTTTATTTTATTTATTTACATATTAAATTGTGATAATTAAAAAAAAGTGTGACTGATAGCTAGTGGATTATATGTCCTTTGAAAGCTGGTCAGTCGCACTTTGAACACTTATAATTGAGTAAAATATAAACATCATATAGGCTTGTCTTGCCTGTCAAATATGTATAATAACAGCACATGCTGCTAAATGAGTTTTAAGTAATTTTTTAAATTTGAAAAGATTTTCAGAAGTTTTTATTACAGTTGGTAGTTTATTATAAACATGGGGTCCAATGAAAGTTATTGATTTCTTACCAAATTCCGTTTTTATTTTGTTGCTCATTAGAAAAGTCGTTCTACGAGTAGTGTATCTATGACTTACATACTGAAATTGAATGTTAGATAGTGTAGATGTTACGTTCAGACACTTGTACATGTGTAAGGATACGTGAAGTTCAAATAATGCATTTATTGGAAGAATACCAACGGGAACATTCCTATATAACTCAACGGAAGGAAATAAATGTGGAAGTTTAAAAATAGCTTTTGCAACTCCTATTTTGCATAATTTGTAATTTTTATAATTTGGATTTTAGTGCAGTTCTAAAAGTTGAGATGGCATAGTAGAAACGTGAATGAATAAATGAAAAGTAAATCGTTTTTAAGGCATGCGTTGGAACAAAGGGAGCGATTTTTCTAATCAAAACGCATAAACGGACATATTTTCATGCTCAACATACAAATGTGGTTATCCCAAGACATGTACTTATCAAACATTATTCCAAGATACTTAAACTCGTCGACACGTTCAATGACAACATTAGAAACCTACAAAATGGGCAAATCACAATGCGGTAAAAATGGGGAGTGAAATATAATAAATTTTGTTTTACTTAGATTAACTGCTATTTTGTTGTAATTAAAATACTCCAAGAGTGTCTGAAAATCATTTTGCATATTAGTTATCGCCCGCGAACAATCACTGGAGTTATAAAAAATTGCAGTATAGTCAGCAAACATTCTGATTTGACCAACCAGCGGTAATTGGGCTAAACCATTTATGAAAATCAAAAATAATGAAGGCCCAAGAACACTGCCTTGCGGTGCACCACAGTTGATGGTTAAGACGCTGCTTGCGATACCATCCATTACCACAAACTGAGTGCGGTTTTGAAAATAACTAGCTAGAAGTTTATACGATATTCCCCTAAAACCATAACTATATATAGCTTATCTAGCAGCAGTCGATGATCAATAGAGTCAAATGCTTTATGTAGGTCCAAGAATAGACTACACATATATTCTTGATTGTAAAATGCACTATAGATTAAATCGGTAATTTCAACTGATGCAGTGTTAGTGCCAGACCCCTGTCTAAAACCATATTGCTGACAGTAAAAAAAAATTCTATTATTAAGGTATTCTATCATGCGATTTGCTAATAATTTTTCCAATATTTTGTCAAACACGGATAAGACAGAGATTGGACGATAGTTGTTAATAGCATTAGAGCTTCCAGATTTGAAAATTGGTGATACTTTTGCAATTTACAGGCAATTAGGATAAATCGGTTACGAACACTACATTAAATATATCAGCCAATAGGTCGGAAAAACTCCTAGCATTACGCTTCACAACAATGTTAGTAATGTTGTCATAACCACAGCTCTTATTATTATCTAAATTACCAATAATATTGAGAACTTCAGTGTCCTGAACTGGACACAAAAAATGGAATTCAAGTCAGTATTTAGTTTGCAAGAATTATTCGAGTTATTGTTCATAATCACAGAGGTCGAAGATGTACCAACATTTACAAAGAATTTATTGAACGTATCAACAATACTACTCGGCTCTTTATATTCAATATCATTAAATACAATAAATTGGACATTAGCACTGGTGTCATACTTCATAAACTGATTGATTATCTTCCAGACCTCTTTTTGGTTTAACTTATTGAATAAATTTGCGAAATAATTTTTTTTGGCATGATATTTAAACGATTTGATTTTTTTGTTAAGAAATTCCAACCTGCCTTTTAACTCATGATTATTTGTGTTTTGCTTGATTCGTTTAAGAATGCGATTTTTTTGTTTGATTAGGTTCCAGAGATCTATACTCATCCATGGGCTATTGTTAGAATTTTTTATTTTCACCTTAATCTGTTTGGTTTTGGAATATTTATCAATCAGTTCATTATTTTTTTTAATGATCATTAGTAAAGCCAAATCAGGATTCCAAATATCAGATGTAGTATATTTAAGAAATTCATCAAAAAGCCGATTAACTTTACTAAAATTGATAATTTTCTTGCAAAAGTGCCATGGCTGAATAACGTAGAACTAATTGTAGAGACTTGACTTGAGTCCTTGTTAACAGGGATATTCATATCACCAAATATAATGAAATCCGATATGGCCATGTTGCCACAAAGCAAATTTTCTAAAAATTCATAAAAGCAGTCAGTGTCAGAGTTAGGTGGTCTATAAATCCCACATACACTAGTTCTATTGAACCCCGAAAGTTGGATACTAATGTATTGAAAAGGCAAAGTGCCATCATCAATATTGATGAACATCACAATTCCTCCTCCAGAACTGTCAGATCTATAGGAAAATAGATTCGAATAGTTTGCCATATGTTGAACGAAAGTATATTTGAACTAGTGAGAAATGTTTCTGTTAGAAATATCAAATGAATATCAGTGTGTAAACTATCAATAAAAATTAAGAAATTGTCAAACTTACTTAAATCATTCATTCCACGTATATGAATTGAAGTATATTCAGAGATTTAGAATATGAATCACTATCTTTTTGGACCAACCTGAAATCATCCGTATTTTAAAAAAATTGTTAAAACAATTAGCTTTTAACGACTTAAAACTCATTTGTTGCAAGGTGAAAATGAAAATCTAATAATGCAAATGTAAGAAAATATTAAATTATGTCGAAAACCAAAAATAAATAAAATATTGTGAAACTTAAAAATTAATAGTTGGAGATTAATCTAATATGCAATCGTATTATGTATACAGTTTTTGACTCGAGCCATCTTTTAGCCAAGAAAATCTTAAGTTTATTCGAGATTTTGAGTTACAAAAACAGATGGTGTTTTATCGCGCTAAGCGATGTTGCTGCAAATCTTCAAAAGACTCTAAATCTTATCACAAACCTCACCGTTTTGGCACAGCGAGTTGATGGGTTAATTACTTTCGAACCCTTCCGGCCGTCACAGTTCTGTCAATTTTACCTGCGCTGCTATTTACTCTGTACGTCATTACACTCCAAGCAGCTACATCAATACGTTTCATTTTTGTGCCCATACCTATACAGATATGTCCGAAAATATAGGAGTAAATTGGGGCGTTCGATTAATAGAATTAATACTTTTAAAAAAATAGAAGAATACACCTGGCCTTCGGGATTTTGTATCCAAATTTAGGGCAAATTTAAATTAAACGACCGAAATGTAGTGTTCTAAAACTAGGAGAACTAATAAAATTGAACATTAGACGAAGAAGCACTGCTAATTGAAAAGTGGAGGATTGTTGAAATTGTAGTTTACTTTGGCTTATTTACGTTCTTTGAATTTATAATTATTTAACAAAATCGAAATTAACAATTTATTTTGTACAAGAATTACCTATACATCACAGCTCATCTACTCGTAAAAACTGAAATGTGTTTGTGTGTTTCAGTATATCCGTGATAAATTCAAAATCCACAAACAATCTTCAAATATAATTTCACAAGTATATTGATGGAGTTTTGAAAATAGCTGGACCACAAATGCTGAGCTTTCAAAGTTCGATCTCCTGCACTGTTATGGGTCTCAAGGCTCTCTTAACTTTATCGCAGTTAGCTTTTTTGCGTCCTTGAAACTGTTGCCATCCAAATCGAGGAAACATGGCCGCTGGTCCGATTTAATTGAACACCTACACCTTGTATATAGCTCCATGCCAGCCTGTACTGACTTTTTAATTAGAAAAACTATTTTTAATTATTATTAAATTAAATTTAGCTTCTATTTTTAAACTGAATTTTGAAAAATTTGTGAGTAAATTGACAATAATTTCAATTCAATAAGACGTTTTAAAAATTTGAAAATTCTGACATATAAATTTGAAACTCAAATTTAGTAAAATTTTAAGAATTCTGAGAAATATATTTGGGCTTATCGAATTTTACTTATTATATCTAACTTTTCACACATACTTATTATATCTAAAAATTCACATTTTGAAAATTATAAATCATGTAAAATATAATTGGTCTTTTAAAATTTGATAATCAACATTTATTAAACCGAATTTCACAGTTCTAAATTGAAAAAGATAATTTTATTTAATGGAATTTGGGAAATTTTGGATTTCGATAATTTTTAATTGCACAGTGCATACAGTGCATTTTTCGAATATTATAACACAGCAAAATTGAAATTTAAAATTTTATTTTACAAATGTTTGTGGGATTTGGATATCATTAATTATGCGTAATTATTTGGTTACAGCGATTAACAAGTTGTTGAAACTAAAACATCTCCTAAAAAAGGATGAATTTCGCATATACTTTTCGACTTTATCAACTTGAGAAATTACATTTTATATCTTTCACTAAAATTTGGCAAAACAATTTTGTTACAATAAATAAAACTATTTATTGACGTTAGAGGAAATCACAATTAATTTCTACGCTTCTAGAAGATCAGTTGAAAAACAATTTTTAATACGAATTTCGACTTAGTTCAACTTTTAATATAACGGACAAAATGCAGATTTTCCCGGTGTCTATATTTTTTCATAGTACTCCGCCCCTATTTGGACAAAAAATACGCCTAAGAAATATACACTCAACATAACAAAAGAATTATTGAAAAATTCCCTGTAGATCTTGGAATTAATCTCCATGTCTGTATGACAAAACTTCTCCCATCGTTGGACCCTACCAACATATAAACCACAAGCGTAACGCGTTTTTGGAAGCACTAGGAGAACTGATTCCACATAATTTGTGCTTAAAAAATTGTACAACATGCAAAGTGGTTTTCAAAGGGTTTGATTTCTCGTTTACTGTACGTGTCGTATTTTTGGTCGATCCTTCCACATAGAAAAATAAAAACTAATAATATTTATTTATTTAGAATTCATTTGCGTGCAATATGTACATAATTTATGTGTATTTATAAAGTTAACAGGAGAAAAGTGATTCATCAGTACCCTCTCGTGGAAGCAGTGTTACTTCAGGTTTTCGTATAATTTATAATATTGTTAAAGACCGCATGGGACCAGATAATTTCATATAAAAAGCTTATGAATTTCATTTCAAGTTTGTATTCGTGGAGTTTTGAAGAAATGGATTACACGGTAAAAGGATTTTTAAAAAATCATCGCCTGGACCACAAATACTCGATGATGGAACAAAATAATGAATTACAATATGGGGCATGTGACATATCAAATGAAAGGTATTTTTCTAAGCAATTTAAAAATTAATATATGTTTTTATATTAATTGATAAAATTTAAAGACTTAATTTTAAGACTTTTTTAAAATCAATAATTACAAAACCAATAAAAGTAATCAATAACATATATAGTATATACATAGTTTAGCTTCCATTACACTGAATGTCTAACCTATGCACACAATATAAATTATTACAATTATTCTTTGTAGTGTATACTTACATGTATAAATTACATGAATAGTCCCAATAAATAAATTGTTTCGAAATGAAATTCACGCACCTTCAAATCATAATGTACATAAATATTTTAGTTTTTGTACAATATTGCGTGATTTCATTTCATACGTATGTATATACCTACATAGTATAAAGGTACCTGTATACAGCTAACAATAATTATCTAAAATACAAATAATTTGTTATTTTATTATAAATTAAGTTCTAAAAATGCTATTATCTAATGGTAATCGAAATGGGTATTTATTTATTTAATACTCGTATGTACTTTTATATAGTTTATATTTTATTTATAAATATTTTGTACAACAAATTGGTTTAATTGATATCATTAACTTTTATTATGAATATTTATGTTTATATAGATAGACTATATATTTGTACACGATATTTTTTGTTAACAGGATCATCATGTCATATACATAATGATATAATTGGATTTAAACATGTCTATAATCATATTCGCTATGCCTATATATCAGGGTTTCATAATATGTGTTGTTAAGCGGCACATTTTTGTGATGCACTTATATTTTACATTCTCCTAAAATTCCACACATTTTGTGATAAATGTCGTGGACGGCAAGCCAGTACAAATTTTCATTATTCCTATCATAAATAAATTTCACTTGGATGTGGTATTTGTTGACTAAAAGGGATGGGCGTTTACGCGGCATTTATTATTTTCTACATTGACGTGTCGACAACCCGTAGATAACGTCAACAACGTCGACAACGTAGATAATCTAGACATTTCCTAGAGCAGTTTTATCAATTATTTCTAAACTAAGGGGTGACCAAAATTCTTTAGGAATAATGCGCTATTTGTGATAGTTTTATAGAATGTCCGTCAAATCTCTTTTCAAAAAGAGCGAAATTTAAAATTAATCGTGCTCAAATACCATGAATCTACTGACCCAGCATCATGTTTATCTATTACAGAAAAAATTATTAAATTGACCCAAAACAACGATATATAGCGTTATATAGAGTGAAACCCTCTTTATTTCCCTCTTTCAGATAACCAACACTGGTTCATGTATATAAAAACAAACAACTTTCCTATTATTGTGGCAGGATTGTACTGTCCACCAAGACAGTCTATTAAAAACCCAGAAAAATACATGACCTGATCGATTTTTTTCGAACTCACGTCCACTAATCAAACGCCCATTACTTTGCTTATTTCACCACTGCCGTACAATTTCATTACTGATAAATCCATATTTTATGCTCACCATTTGAATAGAGAAAAATGAAAATTTAACAGAATCTAAATTGAATTAATTTGTAAGAAATTAAATTAAATTTGTTTTTAGTTTTAATCGAGACTTAAACTCAGCTATACCTATTTTTGTTATACTTTCAGTTTGTATAGGTAATATTTTCATTTGGACGTTATTCATGTACTGACTTAAACTTAAAATTTGTATGGTCGGTGGTCAATATTGTGGCCCGCCTAGATAATCGCATCAAGCACCATTGACTGGAACGGAAGTCCAGTTTATAATTTTAAGAACATAAGTCGAAGAATAGCTTGTCAGATTTTTAACTTTTTTGTAATACACTGCTCGGAATGTCATCGCATTAAATGTTGCACCTGGCACGATACTGTTCAGTTAAATTTCAAACGGTATTAATGTTGGGACATTTTTGGTTCAACTCAGCTTCTGTTAAAAATGTTCCCTAGCTTCTCCATTTAATTGGAAAGTATTAAAGATTTGCATAACATCAAATATAAATACGGTGGTGTGCGAGGTAGTAGAGTGATTGACTTTCGATTCGTGAACCTAGGTTCGAGTACCAATAGCGACGGGTATTATTTTAATTTAATTTTTTCTGTATTCAAATTGGTTCAAAACACAATGCATGTATACAAGAAGGGTATATGACGATGGTGAAATAAACGAGTCCATTGACTGTGCTAAAATTTTCAATTTTTTTATTTAAAGACGCAGATATAAAAGATTTGTATAGCATGAAATATATAAGCGGCGGTGGTCCAGTAACCAATGTTAGTGACTTTGAATTTATGGTTCTAACTTCGATTCTCGATCGAGCCAAACATTTTTTAATTTAATTTCTCCTGTCAAATTGGTGATGGTGAAATAAAATTATTCAAATCCAACTCAGCTTCTGTTCAAAACTTCAAAATTCTCCATGCAAAAGTGGCAAGTATAAAACATGGGGATGGGTATAAAGCGGTAATGAAATTGTACGGCGATGGTCAAATAAGCAGAGTCCATTGCCGTTGCTAAAATATTCAATTTTTTTTATTTAATTGGCAGCTATAAACGATAGGAATATCACTATTTATATGTATGTATGGCGGTGGCTCGATTGTAAAAGCAGCTGTGTGATTCGATTGTAATCATGCCTATAGTTCAAGCCTCATAATTAATGTTCGAACACTGCACACCATCAACGACTCCAAATCAAATCCTGTGCCACCGCTTACTTTACCACCTCACCATTTCCATATATAGATTTGCCGCTATATACTCATCCTTTATATTTGCCAATTGAATGGAGAAATTAAACAAATTAAATTAAATATATTTTAATGCCAAACCAAAGCTTGAACTCAAGTTCACAATTCCAAATGCAACGACTCTGCTAACGGGACCACCGGCGTATATAAATTTGGTGCAATACAAATATTTTATGTTTGCCAATTCAATAGAGAAAATTGAAAATTTTAGCAACATGAATGGCCAATTTATTACGGTCACACGGTCACAAGAGATGGTTCTTAAATTTTCATTACGGTCATACACAAAATATGGCACTTATTCTTGCAA
Organism: Tipula unca; assembly: GCA_951394425.1. Classification (NCBI taxonomy): domain Eukaryota; kingdom Metazoa; phylum Arthropoda; class Insecta; order Diptera; family Tipulidae; genus Tipula; species Tipula unca. Next base: position 103,756,074 of record OX596382.1, on the reverse strand, counting down.
ACATTTAATGGAGATTTCAACAGAAGCCGTGTTGAACCAATTACCAATTTTACAGCAGAAATTAAATTAAAAAAGTATTGGCGCTGACGAATCTTGAACTCGAATCCACGATTTCAAGAGGTGCTAGAGGCTCAAGAGGTTATAACTTTCCTTAAAAATAATCCGGGGAACGGTTATAAGATTTAATACATCCCGGTAAAACGAATCCGGATTCAGGAAGGCTATAAGTGCTACCGAGTTATTGAAAAGCCAAATCGTTGAGATAATCAACACTTGTTCGATAAAATATGTACCAGACTGATGACAACATTTTCACAAAATTAAATGAATGTGTTTTGATGGATGCCGTAACGTACACGAAATTGGTTTTGAAACACTTCAACTTAGATATTCAGCAGTAAAGTTTTGACCATATAGCTCGTTCACACGACTCTAATTCTTACAAAAGCAATAAATTTGCACGAGAGACGAGATTAATCAAATCAATGTTATCTCAAAGAGTCCACAAGTTTCCGATGTATCGAAAAATTTTGGGGTATATAGTGGAAAGAGTGCTGAAGTGCACTATGGCAGTAATGCCAGAAATAGGGAGCATCAAACAACATGTGCGTGATTTTATCCGTAATAACGAAATCAATAGAGGTGATTTGTGCAAAAATTAAAAAAACTCAAAAATTTCAATTTAATCGTATGGAAACTTTCTTATTATTCGAAAGAAGATTTCTTGCCATTTCTTCCTTTCATATGATGGCCGCAACTGCGATGGTTCTTCCAATTCATATTTAGTGCTTGATTTTTAAAACAAAATTGAATTCGAATTTTGAAACTATGCAATCTTTTGAAATGTTGAATATTGGTTATATATTTACAATTTAAATTAAAGTTGAAATTCACTAAATAACTTTATGCCACCCTTGCCGTTCCATTAACCAACGTACTAATAAAAAAGCTTTGAAAAAAATAACTGTTGCTGTTCTACGGCATGCCGATTTTACTCGGTAATTTATTATACAACGTGATGCAAGTACCTCAGGTATATAGCTATTGCGTTTACAGATTGGCAGATACTGGTGCTTGTACATCTAAGGAATTGGAACGCTTGAATGTTAACAGCGTCAATTGTATTGTAAACCTGTCAATTACATTGAAGTTTTTTTTCAAGAAAATTTTAGGCGTTTTCAATTTTTATATTTATATTGCTTGGGAGTCTTGTGACCATTTTTTGGATAAATATGGCGATTAGAAAATCTATATTACCTTTTTGGTTTAATCGAAGGCAGATATTTTTCAATTAACAATAATTCCAATAACTTATGTAAATGCCATCTAAATAGCGCTAACTTACCAGCTCGATATTTTAATATCAATGGTCACATAGCGCATATTAACATCAAATGGAGCCATTATTTCATTGGCTCATAGTCTGTAACTCCAACAAACTGGATGAATCATTTTATTGAATTTCTTTATGACTATCAACCCCATTGCCTGTTTCCTATTTATTTGAGCTGTATACCTTCAAATTTGGCATGATCGTCCACTATAGTGGAAGCGTTTAAGATTTTTAACGTTTTTTAAAGATATTTGTTTTATTTGGTTAACTATGATTTAACAATATTTGGGGCAAAGCATTTCGAGTTGTTCGTAAGGACCATTCGCAACAAAAGTCAGTAGTTCAGCTAAGTGTAGTGTAGAAAGTGCTATACCATCACCTACAGGTCTTACAGATGAATTTGCCAATTTTGATGGACTCACTGTTGACGTTCTCGAAATTTAATGATTTTGTAAAGTTTGAATGCTATTTTATGATATTGTTGTTTAGTTTTAAACTTTTAATAGTTTCTGTAAAAAAAATGAAATATCAAACCCAGCTGAAAAGAACCGAATGAAGACTTTTGTGTTGTATAATTTCACAAAAGACCCAGTTTTGTACAAATTCAGCAGTACTAGTTCCACAATCTAGATGACATAAAGATTATAATTTTATTTTAATTGAAATTTTTCATGTTTTTGGTGACAATCTATTATTATGTTGATCTAAGATTTTTTAAGAATTTCTGATCGGAAACTCCAATATTTAGAATTTTTCGAAATTTAACTGCGAGTTACAATGGCACTTTAAAACACGTAATATAGCGCAATATTGAGCTTTCCTGGATTGGTTCACTCACCGGACAATTCTTTTTTTGAAAATATATAATCGGTCACCATAACCGGAACCTAAAACATTAAAATTGAAAATGGGCCTATAGTTTAATATAACTATGTAGATGTACATACAAAAAGAAACCAGATGAATTGAAGATGACAGCTAGAGAACGACCGGAGCCTTTCTTGCACAACCCCATTATTGAGATTCAGATAAGGCAAACTGTTGGACACATCTTCAATTATAAAATGAGCCAGTCTAAATACGAGCGTGGGAGTCCTAGAACATTGAACGTCATAACTGATTTTTTTTTCTGTCTTCAATCTACCCATAAGGGGTTTCAAACCGTCTTAATATCCTTTTAATTCAGGGTCTAATGCCTTTGGTTGAATAAGATTTTCTAATTCCAATCCTGTAAAAGTTATGCCTGAAATATTCTCGTGTCGTGAGAGTGTGTCGGATACAACATTGTCTGAGCTTCTCACGTGACCAAAATCCCCAGTGAAATAAGCGATAAATTCCAGTTGGCCAGTCAGACTCGTACTTCTTTCTGCCTTGGAATTGATTACTGCTACCAACGGTCTGTGATCCGTATAAACTTCAAATTCACGTGTAAATTCCAAGAAGCTCACGATGAAAAGTGGAATATCTTTGTTGCACGGTTCCACTTAGTTGTTCCAACACACGTTCACCAAGAGATTCATGGCGATAGCTGATCTGCCAAATAAGGTAAGAATCGATGACACTTGTTTTATTGCAATTATTCTATCGCTTGATGGTTGGGTGCCATTTCTTACAATATTGTGACAGTTTAATTTTGGAACGCCGAACTCACATATCGACAAGCGGATTGTGGTACCGTAATTCGATAAATGATTCAATAAAATCTCTTCGGTCGTTTTAAGCGCAATGAAAGTCTAAATTTTTTGTTATTTTTCCTAGCCATACGTCTGAAATCAAACATTCCGAACGGTGTAGTTATTGCTGTTTTATATTGGTCTTCTTCTGTGGTCTCAAGCTGTAATTTGATGATAAGCACGATAAAGCTCAATTTTAGAAAAACAGTGATCCATGTTAATTTTTTGAGGAATCATGGACGTGAAGACCTCCTCTGGAATAGTGAGAGCGTTTAAACGTTTACAATTGCCATATGGTCACCAATCTTTTGTAGGGACCATATATGAAGGTGACAACATGTTGACGATGTGTGGCCAAGACATACATTTTGCATGTGCTAAAAAGCTTTATTTGCTAACGCAAACTTTCCTGTGTCAAGACGATGTGGTTTGCAGAATGGAAGTTTGGTCCTTCTGGTATGACTCTATATATGAACTACATTACGTCACACGGATAAGGCGGTGCTTGAGTATTTTCGGGAAATTTATTTAGCAATGAACCAAACTATAAACCTTCGCTATTGAAAATTCATGGTGATGGCAAGCTAATAGAAGAGAGCTTAAATCGACCGTTACATCAAATTTTGGCAAGACCTGTTGATACTTCAGCATCTGCCATAACGAAGCGGTGGAGGACATTTGCTTTTTATTGGATCTGCATCTGATTGGAATTTACAATCTGGTTTGTCGTAATTATAATATCCATTTTGTAATTTCTATAGTGATACCAGCACGTGGTTCGTGTTAGACCGTATGTGGTTGTTCTATCGTTGCTTGTCTTTTTGAAACCGTGATCTCAATTCGTTTATTCCCTTGCTTAATTCTTGCACGATAAAGTTAGAATTTTGAGTATTGCACTTTAAAGGATCTTTAATCTGTCTATAGGGGTTTATAAACGTGTTTTGGTAATAAAATGGGTTACCGAATGGATTTTTCACTCAGCATTTTCTATCAGCCGTCGCATATAGCTTATTATATTATCGCCTTACATTCCAACGTTTTATGAGAGTATCCTTAAGTATTTTGTCCTGCGGGTGGTGGATTTAGAATTATTTCTGAAATTAGATTAGATTGCGTTTCGTTCCGATGTTAAACAATATTGTCGAACTGGCCGGCATATTGTATGATACGTGCAGAGCACATGATTAGTTCAGTCGGTTTGAACCACCATTTCGGATTGCTATGCCAAAATTATGGTAAGCTACTTGATCCCATATTTAATGGATATGTGACATTTTGATTATCTATTGCTTCGTTTCGCCGAAAACAGCAGTTTACTGGCAACCATACTTATAAAAATATTGATTCCTCCGAAAACGATAATTAGTCAAATAAGTGGTTTTCGACGAACTAGGTCGGTTTCGGTAAATTGATATTTTCAAAAAGTTATATTTTTCGATGAGTTGCCGTTTTCAACAATAAACACCACGATAAATCGACATCATGCCAAAAGTTCAAGGGAAATTTATTTAATCAAAAATAATACTTTGCAGAAAAATATTTCATTGAAAATGTCAAATTGCTTTTGATCCTTGCAAGAAATTTAAGTTATTTGATGAATTGTGGTTTTTGTCAATTATTTTTCGGCAAATTGTCGTGGAATACATACATCAGTTAGTTTACAATGAGAAGGTTGTTCAAAGCAAATCGTTCTACATTTTTCTTCATTTTTTCATCATGTTAGCTAAATCGTTTTTTTAGAAATGTTATATCTTGCATCTACTTTTCAAATTTGCGTCTTATATTTTTTTAAAGGTTGAATTGGAAATGGAAGATTTGTTCTTCCCCTGGTATATCGTTCGGTTTGATCAGTCAGTTCCATTGGAAGTAAAAAGTTTGTAATGTAACTTGCTGGGGAACTACCATCAATCTTTGGAAGACCTTTGGTAAGATTGACGCCGTTATACCTTTTAATAGGAGATTTGGTAGTCATGCTGCTTTTTTGTTTTAGTTTTTTTTAGCTGCTATCCCACCCCGGAGCTTTACCCATTGAGATAATGTCTTGTATATCGACACCGACCCATAAAACTATGTCTGAGTCTTTTTGTGACATATGGGTCAATCCAAAGAATTTTTTTCGCATACTCAAATCATATACAATTTTGTAGACATGGTACGACTGCCAGCTAAGAACGTCTTAAAATATTATTATTACTTACTATCTCGTCACCAAATTTATTTCATGATCCTTATCCGGAAAAAGTAAAATACCAACATTAATCGTTTGGATTTAAATGATAGATAATGATTTTTATATAGTTATAATTGGCAAAACTCAAATTTAAAAATGTTCCTCTAAATTGAATTTTGAGTCGACCGAAGAGATGGTGATGTATAGAGTTGATTCAGTTGTGAATCATTAGAGAGGAGTGTTGTATACACAAGTATTGTTTCTAATTTGATTAAACAATAAAATCGCCCTGTCTGGCTATTAAATAAGTTTTTCAGAAATATATGGACAAAACATTAAAAAACACTGTCCATTATAATAAAATGTGTCTATACACTTTACAAATATGTATGTATCCACGCCCGCACACAAAATGCTATATGGTATATATAAACAATGTTGTGTGACTTAATTGTATTTATTATTTTTAATAATAATTGCTAAAATCCATAAGTAAAATTTATTGCAGCCAAAGTAAATAAAATAAATTTTTAACACTTTCGCGTTTTTATGTTTGGGGGGTTATATGCCGCATATATGTACATATAGCTGGCAATAATTCTATTCCATTTGTGCATGTTTAAAATGTGCAGTCATGACTGAATTTATATTATAATATGTGTACCTATTTTGTTGCTGTTCACTTTTAATGGTTTTGTGAATATTAAAATACAAATTTTTTTTATATTTTAGTTTAGTGCTTTCGATAGCAACAATAATAATAATATATAACACCAACAAAACTGTCTACACCAACAAAATTATTAGTAAAATTATTAACTTTAATTGACAATCATGTTTTATTTAATAGTTGTAGTTTGTCCACCAGTCACTATATAATTTTTTTATTTTTTGTTAACATAAAATTTAAAAAAAAAAAAAAAATCCGTGTCGTGTGAAAGTACGTTTAACAGGTCAAACTTTATGTAACTATATACATACATTTATATACTAAACCTCTAAATATATACAAATTTTTTAATATTTTTGATAATCTGAAAACCACCAACGTCAAAAATTTGTATTACTTTTTTTATGTAAAGTCGAGCTTTTCGTGATTATAAAATTTTTTTTTTTGGTTGGCGTCATGAATTAAATTAAATTTTGAAATAATTCTTTTATGTACATATATACATTCATATCCGCATATATACTAATATAATGACAAGAAACTTTATTATATTCAAGATGTATACGAAACGACAACAAAAAAAAAAGCTTTCGATCGATAAGACAAGAGATTTAAATTTATTTTTGTTTTTTAACATTTTAAAAAAGTTTTATTTTTGTGAATACTATATACGAGTATAGACGACTATAGAGTAGAGTTGTTGTTGTGTGCTGTTTTGTTGTTAAATTTTGAACATTGGAAAATAAAGTTTTTGTACAATATATACATATTCGACGGTTTTAGTTGTTGGGATTTTTGGAATAAATTGAAAATTATTGTCAAACATTTTTATTTTATTTAGTTTAAGATTAAATTTAAGTACAAGAAGACGATAAAATTTATTTGTTTTTTAATACTTTATTATATACATATAGTTGTGTCTTGGTAGAAATACTTGATATCTTTACTCTATACATCAACATTACAATTCGGTATATATACAAAAATATGCCAATTGGTTTTAAGAGAGTTAGAACTTTATTAGGGTTTGATATAATAAATCAAAGTTTATAGCTAATATTGTTGTTTCCGAATTGGATTTTAAAATGAGACAAGTTAAGTCAAATTATCGTTCAATTGGCATACGTTTTAAAATTTATAATACTGCGATACAATATTGCAGTTCGAACAGCGTTTAATAAAATTTAAACTTAAGGAGGCGTTTAATAAATTAAATTAACTTAAATTTTTTGTAAAATTTCATTGACTATAAATAACAATAAAAAATAAAAATTCCCTACACCAACTTTTAGGCGATCATTCCAATCACAACTCTCATAGTAAAACACACGGAAAAAGTGTTAGAAATTTTTTCGAGTTTTTTACTATACAAGAGCTTGACATGATCGACTAAATGTTGAGATCGAAATTTTATTTTTTTAAGGATTCCATTTGCTATAAGTTCTATGGGGTGATGAATTGAATGGTGTCGCACTAAATGAATGACGGGGCCCAATATGACGGGCGGTGCATATATTACTAATCGATCGACTTTTGTTGTTATCTAACAGAATACTTCACTCAAACTATTCACAAGTTGGAACGATTTTAAAAATTCAAAATTTTTATGAAATGAAAATTTAATATAATATTGGCCTATATGTAATCCATACTTGAATTGTATATCGGAAGTTGACAAATTTTTATATGGCGTGAAGTTCCGATTAAAAACAATACACATTTGATCAAGATTTGCAAATATTGTAAATTGGATGATAATTCGGTTTTACCCGGAATGTTTATATTTTTTGAAACTTATCATATTTTTTTACATTTCATTGATTCAAATTTAACCTTCTTGGTTGCAAGACATAGTCGAAATTTAAACCCAGCTACTCATAAGATGTTTCAGAAGTTTTCTTTTTTAATGTAAAATTATAATTTTCATTTACTAACGGACATTTTGGTAGATTCAAATTGTGAATTTAGTTAGATCGAATGAATTTTATTATTCAACTCATTGAACGTGTTTGAGAGCATATATGCTTACAAAAATTACATTATTTTTCAGAATTTATTATCTCAACTGTAAGATCGGCATTCTGTTGATATTGTTGGCCAAAATAGAAGAACTTGAGATTCCAACGACCGCGACGAATTTATATTGAATAAAAAACTAATTCCGATTGTGCTGACATGTTCAATCAGAAACGGAAGCCAAACACAAGTAAAACTAAACAGTTAATTCTGGAAAAGCTTAAGCAACCCAGGAATCCTAGATGATAGTTACTTGTTTAACTCCAAAATTACCTTTCACCAACATAAATAGATTTTTCTTGATTATTGAATTCCTTGTACATACTGTTTTATAGAAGCGTAAGTTGCTGGATTAGATCAAGTAATTTTCAAAGTGAAATTTCGAAATTTACAAAATATTATATTAAAAAAGGTATCCTTATATTTTAAAGGTTTTCTATCAAATTTTAGGATCGAATTTCTAAAATCAAATTTAAAATTTTATATTTGTAATTTAAAAGCCAATACTACAAAACATATAATATTCAACACGTGGGATCTAGCTCTACTGAAAGCCGGACTAGCTATAGAAGAATTAAACTAAGTCATCATTTTCTTTAAAGCAGTTCACGTTTTAATTATCCTAAGAAAATTCCAAACGATGCAGCTGATGGTATTTGAAACGGTGAGGTTCTACTTGAATTTATAGTGGCTCAAACAAAACTTTTAATAAATTCGTGAGAGTTGAACCAATCTCTCGTTGAGTAAACCACCGGAAATATTGTATTTACACAATACACGCCCGAATACACCTCAACCAAAATTCGGTAGCTCTTAAACTATATATGTGTAAAGCAATAACAGCAAGTAAAGGAGTTGATGACATATCCATAGAGGAGTAGTTCCAGTAAGTAAGCAATAAACATTTTAAGATTTTTTGGTTTTTTCATAATTTTATTTCCGATCTGATATTGATATTTACATTCAAATTCAGAGTAAAAATATAAAAATTTAATCTTATTGAAAAATATTTAGGGCGTTTTTTTTATTCATTATTATATTTATTTGTTTTGAAAATATTTTCAGCAAATAGCATTATAATATATGAATTCGCATTGCTAATTTAAATTTTTAAATAAAATCAACGCCCTAATTTTTTTTCCCTCCATTTTCAATTAAATATATTTTCAAATATCCTTATATAATTCGCATTTTTCGTTTAAGAAAATCTAAAATGCGTATATAAAGTGAGAGAATATATAAAATAATCTAGTTTTGGTGAAGTGGAATTAATCGTTCAACAATCATTCAAATCGGACGTATTTTAATTGTTTTGTGTTTGCGAGAAAAATTAATTTGATACGATGTCAGCGGGCTAGAACAAGAAGAATATTCTAGATTTAGTGGATGCAATTAAATCTTGACATATATAGGTACGACAACACCTAAAAACTTACGCCAGCACTGCTGGGGGTGTCCCTTTAGACTGGCGATGGTAAGGAAGTCAGAACTATATGCATTGAATACCACAAAGTTTAAAAGATTGCCGTGAAATGTATTTTTTAGCGGAATAGTAATATTACAAGTATTAAATATACTCAGCGGAATGAAAAAGGTAAACTTTATGATTTGAAAAATAAGTCGTTTAATATAATTTTAAAATAAGCCATCGCAAAATGAATTAAGAAGCCTTTTTATTTTGTGTACCCCTATAGGCTAACGTAGGTCAACAATATAACTATATAAGTAACGTGGGTCTATAATTTCGAATAATAAAGACGTGTTGTTTTGAGTTCGAACACCAATTCTTAAAGAAAAACGTAAATCCTTGCCACCCATTTAGGATATTTCAAAATATAATTGGTAAATGCCATCTGTAATATGGTATCTATAAAATTATAGTAATGTGTTTCTCACGTGTTTACAATTGGTTTGGAAATTTAACCGAACGAGTTTAGCAATATATTTTATTTTATTGTTAAGTATTATCCTTAGTTATTTCTAAATCATTCCAACGTTATGATCAATTCCGACGTTAACCAAGCAGGGTGTTAAATTAAGGATTAAGCAATATAATTTTAAAAACTATTTAAAATGCATAAAGACAACACGGGTATTTCACCTCTGCATGAACTATCGTCACATAATAATTCCAAATCAAAGGAATAAAAAACGTTTTAAAATTTACATATACACATGCACAATTATAATTTAGAAAATTCAGCTGAGACCACAATCATCACGACCATTTAGAAAATTTGTATTCTGAAAATGCCTGAAAACTATTTGGAAAATGGAGTTTTGTTTGGAATTCAGCCGCATAAACGGTTTTAGTCTGTATCACGATATCGATGTGAATTTGCTGTTAAAAAACCAAAATGTATATAAATTTTCTGAAAATATTTCAAAAAAAATAAATATATTTAATATAACAACAATATATACGCGAGTGTACCACAAACTAATTTGGACATAGATAAAAAACCAAAACAACAAAAATCAACACATTTATTTAAAATAAAAATAAAAACAACTTAAAATTGTTAAAAAACCACATTCGAATTAACTCCCATGTACCCATATATATCTAACTAAATTAATAATCACACAAAAGTATAACAATAATTTATTTTTTTTGTATATTTAATTGTTCTATGTCGATATAGAAATCATAATAATTTTATAATAATAAATAAAGAAACTTAATAATTTGCACAATAATTTATTTTCATATGCTCTAAATTTGTTTAAAAATTTAGAATTTAACTTTATGTATATACATATACTTACACTGAAAACGAATAAATATTATTTTAAAATACAAAAAGTGCAAATTACAACATCGAATAAAAATTTGTAAATCTCGTTTAAAAATAATATTTAAGTAAAACAAAAATATATAATATAATTACAACATCGATATATTTTTTAATTTGTTTTTAACATTTTTTTTTTCATGGTTCTTACTGATTTTTTTTTTTTTTTGCTCAGACACATCTAAATAACAACATTTAGAATAAAAATTACACAAGACACGTTTATACTAATCAAAAGCTATATTTTTTTTAAATTTTTTAATTTATAATATTTAATTTGACATTTTATTGGCAAATACAATTTTTGTATTTAAATAATTTTTTGGATTTATGTAAAGTTATTGAAAAAGTTAGCTTTTGATTTAATATAAAGTGACGTACCGATTCATCGCGTTAAGTGAAAGAGATGTCATTTCTCTTCAAAAAGTTGATATAACCTGAAAAAATTAAATTTATTAGAAATAATTTTTTCATCATTTTTAAATATTATTTAATTTTTTATTTTTTGCTTAAACAAATTATTAACTTTCAATATTTATTATTATTTTATTTAATCTATTTAAATAATAACGAAGCATACTTTTTCGACCAAAACGCACCGCTACAATCCCGTTTCAATGGAACAGTTTTAGTTTAGTTCTAACACTTTAACGAGGAGTTATAAATATGTTTCATAAAAATTAAAAATTAAGAGAACTACAAATTTAAAAAAAATTATGGCGTTATTTGTATTTCATTATAATTTTAGAATATGTACCAAACATGTCTGTGAAGTTAGCCCGAAAAACCATTCCGAAATTTTTTTTATTTTTATTATGGTGTGTTTCCTTGATAAATTCAATTCTCAGCCCGAACAAATAAAATAAATGAAAGTAATATCTATTTCATCCAGAAAATTGTCTCTCAGCCCGAAAAATTTGTAGAAAAATTATAAATTAGATTAAAAGATGACTATTAAACAATTCAATTAAGTTTCACGCCGATCTCGGAGATGTCTACGTCAAATGGTTAGTGGTCTCAGGCTCATAAATCATTTGGTGATATTAAACAGATAACTCGTCTAACGATATTACGGAGATGAATGGATAAATAATTGAGCCTTTCTACCATTCACATATAAACTATTACAAATGTATGTAATTTAGGTTGTTTCTAGCGATATCAAAATCGTTGAAGTGTCCACCACGGAATCACAGCTCACAGGGATTGATAGATATAGTGGTGTACGAGATGTGTTAGATAATACCCTCACCTCAATAAAATAACAACCCTTATGTCGACGCGATGGAGATAAGGGTGTTTTATAGAGCTTCATCCGTATATGACTTGAGATAGCAAAATCGTTGAATGTCCACCACTGAATTATTGGAAATGGTAATTGATCAGATCGATAATGTATCATCAATTGAATTTATCAACACGTATAAATTCAAAGAGTTTATTTGTATTGGTATAGTCGATCGCATTGGTAATGTATCGTCAATTTTATTTATCAATTTTATTTGCAACAAGCTTGAGTTAGTTAGTTCAGAAGAGGTAAACAATCTTTGGTGTCTAAATTAATAAGTTAACTAATAATTTTTTTAAATAATTACGTTTTGCAGAAACAGATCAAATTTTCAAATTCATTGTACACAGTCTTTGAAATTATTTTTCATGACGTAATGTAAATTTTAAAAATTAAATTAAGTATCAAGATAATAAATCTATGACTTTAAAATATTTCAATACTATACGCACCAACCGCTCTTAAATTTTGATTTAAAAGCGCCGATTTTTTTCAAATTCGAAATAATATGCGTAGTCAATAAATGTCGTATTTTAATCATTTCAAATGAATTACCTGAACAATTAATGCATAATTAATAATTTGGCGATCGTTCATACGCGATCATTTTAAAACTTCCTCTGAAATTTCATTTTGATTGTTAATAATTTAAACCAAACATTTTCAGATTTCAACTTTTAATTTAAATTTTTTATTTTACTAAACCCCAATTGCAAACAAATTCACTGGCTACATGACACATTTGAAAAGCATTGCCACAATCCAAATAAATATTCAGGTTTCCTTGCATTTAATTAATTTGTGTCAATACTGCATCTATTCCGTCTGTTAACCATGTTGAGTTGTAATAACCTGAAGGTCCTTTATACAGTGACTTTCGAACAATTACGGTGTCACTAATATGTGACGATTGCCGGCAAATTTAACTTTAATTATGACCAATATTGCCTCTATAAAACAAAATATTCGTTGTTATGTTGTCTGACCGATTTTTATATTATGGGCACGTTGCTTCATTTACAAATAATTTTATTCTTTTATTTCTAAATTATTTTGATTATTAATTAATTTTGAATTAAATTATTATAATTATAATTGCAATACAATTTACAAAACCGTAGTAAAATTCATTACAATATCGAACAATTTAGAATAGGTGTAGTACTTTTGTAGTAGAAATGTTTAGATTTTTTAATTTATTACATTTGTAATCAAATTTTATTACAAGTTTAGTCAAATTTTCTTCATCTACCACCCGAACATTTATTTTATTTTTCAACCGAAATAAAATTAACTGCGTTCGTTGTAAAATTGTGTTGTAATTACATCTGATAATTATTGTTACTACAATAAATTGCATAACGTAGTAAAATTAACTACCATTCGTAGTAACTATTACTACGTTATTTGGCATTTTACAACAGATGTAGTGAATTTCATGGTCGAATAGTTTTATTTATTACATTCGTAGTATATTTGGTAGAAAAATGAGAGGAAATAAAGAGAACTGCGGTAAATTGTTCATTATTATTGTTTGAGTGATTTTTGCCTCTAATTTTACTTGTGCAGTGAGTGATTAATGTGAATTTGTGTCTAGGTAAATACACGTTTGTAGATTAATAAACATTAAAATAAATATTAAAGTGTATAGTTTTGCTTCTATATACTATAAAGAATTTTTTCTTGAGGCTTGTCGAACTTGTTAGTTATCATCTGTCAATAATGCTACGTTCTTTTAACATCCGTAACTGTAAATTTTACTCCAAATACATACTCGTATATAATAATTTAGAAAATTATGTAATAATTTATAATAACCCTGCTTTTAGGAATTTTATTTAATGTGTATAATAGTCGGGATGAACTTTATATATTTTTCATTCAATATTGACCAATTTAGCGTAATTTTCTGCACAAATTTACCACCATATACTACCAATGTAATAAAATTTAGTTCCTGTGTTGTAAAAATACGAAATAATGTAGTAATAGTTACTACGAGTGTAGTGAAACGTGAATACAATGGACTTGTTGCGATCATTCAACGATTCGGATGATAAATAACAACGACAAGCATTATGAAAAAATTCGAATAATTTGAATGTACTCGTATATAAGAAACTACACGTAAATTAATTTATATAAATAAGCAATTATTTGAAATTTTTAAATACTTTGCTGTAAGGTAAGCCACAAAATATTAAATGGAGAACCTCAACGACGTAATTGGTGTTGATGACATTGGTGAGATGGTTAACGAGATCCCCGAGTCGGAAACCAGTTATTATATATTAAGCCCAGTAAGTCCTATTCAAATTGAGACAACGGATGGATCTGCAGAGGATAGTTCATACTCCATACTCCATTTAGAACTAAATCAGCCGGAGCCGAGTAGTGATGCTTTAACTGAAAATGGAGTAGAAGCTGTTAAAAATCTTTTATTAAAATGGGGTCTACCAGAAGTGTGTCAAATTTTTCATGGTAACTGTTAAACCAATTTCTAAGCATTGTACTTTTAAATTAATTAGATCAAAATTTAGATGTTGAACAACACCTCACTTTCTCGGACATTGATGTTCTGATACCACCACCACTAATGCGAGTTAGAATTTTATTTAAATCTAAATTAGTGGACTGGAGAATTTCGAAGTTATTATTATTCAGCTTTTTGTAGTCTTCTCAACTAATTATTTGATTCTGTAGAATTTTCCCGCAAGATCATTGGCGGATACGGTATCGATCGGCTCTTTATCGGTTATGGATTGGGTTTCATCAACGACAAATGGTTTGGTTAAGCAGAAATTGTATTCTTAATCTGTATCATTCTTTTTTATTATAGAACATTGAGCACATATTAAAATCGAATAGCCAGGGCAGCATTTTGTTTTTTCAGAAAACGGTTCCTTTTAACTCCAGCGAGAGAAAGGAACTTATAGGAATAATCGTAGAATATGTAATTTTCAATGATATTCTAATTGGCGCAAAACAATGTAACATCATTGCTAATGATATAGTAAAATTATTTCCATTTGAAATAAAGGTATGTGTCTTTTCTATTTTTAAAATTTTACAATAACATTTAAATTATCTATTAACTGTATGAATATTACATATTTCAGAACTGTTATTTTGTTGAAAGTGGCAACGGTGGCCGAGCCCGAGGTCAATTCTATACCACGTACAATAACACATTAAAAACTTTAAGGAGAAAATGACTAGTTGAACCCCGTCCAAAAAGCCGTAGTTCACTGGGGTCTGATGAACTTTAAGAGGAGATTTTAAAACAAGCTTCTTAAAATTGTAGTAGACCAAAAAGAATCCGCCAGTAAGCAGGTCAAGTCATTACTAGTCGAAATATCTGACCCCAAAGCCAAGAAAGGTATAATTTTATTTTTTTCTGAAATGTGTATGTATATTAAAAAAGAAATTTCATCTTATATTTTTTCAAGATCATAAGGATTTGTGTGTGTTTAAGCTGTTACACTTTAAGCTTCCTCCATCCCAGAAAATAGGACTAAAAGATGACAAACGTTGGCATGTATCGATCCTAGTTGCAATAAACAGCAACATCATCGAGGTCCATACCCAAGCTGATATTTTGGCGCAATATAGGAAAGTTAAGAAGACTTTCAAAGAATGTAAATTGACGTTGCAACCGATGATCGTGGTATGTCAGCTTTCGTATTATATTGTTGCTGATAATATATTATATAAGACCGACAACTTTTTATCCGCGCTTGACAGTAATTTTCCTAATATCCTAAACCAAGCGCCAACGTTTGGATATTTATGCAAAAGTATTTTTTTAATTTAGAGTCCGCCAATTTAAATTAAGCAATAGTTGCTCTAATTATAATATCATTGCCAACAAAATAGATGATGTGAATTTGAATGCATTTATTCTAAAAGATAACTCAGATAACTTCAGTTTGAATAAAATATGTGAATTTCAGTACTATCCTAGTTTACCTCACAAATTATCTAATGGTAGACTGGCCCTTAGATTTAAGATAATTTAATTTATAAAATGAGGCTAAATAATGAATTTTTTTGTTATCAATAAAAGTTAAAAATTAATCATGTGTTTCAGTTTAAATTTTTACAGCGGATTATTTTATTTGATCCGAGTTTTATTACGATTGCAGTTCAATGTAATAAACTACAATTTGGAAATATAACTTATTACAGTTGCAATAAATTTTACAATAAATATAGAAAGCCATTTCATTACATTGTAATATATTTTCCATCGGTGGTAATAAGTTTCACTACAAGATATTACTAAGAAACTAATAAATTTTATTAGGCTTGCAGTGAATTTTACTACAGATATAGAAAACAATTTCATTACATTGTAATGTTGATTTTTGATCGTCGTGCAGTTTGGACGTAAAATCAATGTACGCGGAATATAATTAAAGTAAAATAAAATTAAAATAAAAAGTGCAGTGTTAGTTCTTTTTTATTATTTTTTAAATATTTAATTTAATTACTGTGCATATATCGAATAATAATTAGTGCTAAAATTAAGAGGGGCCTATTTCCCCCCAAAAACAACAGCATTAAATCAGAAATATAAATGCATGCAATGGGTAAAGTGGAACATAGCCCCAAAAAAAATATAATAACGCAAAATGAAAAAAGTGCTTCGACATCAAATTTAGCAAATTTGGTAATACCACCTTTTAACTCAAAAGAAAATACTAGTAAAAAAATAAATGTTGCAACAGCAAATGAACATGAAATAAATAAAAATGCAAGTGAAAAAATAAACGCTTCAACAGCAAATAAACTCAGTGCAGTGAACATGAATAATGACATTAATTTAATTAGTGAGATAGGTCACTTAAATAAAGAAAATTTGGTGCAAACCAGTATGGACAGATATATAACTGTTCAGACCAAAAGAAAAAGAAGCCCGAAATCAGCGCAATTAGCTAGTAAGACTAAAGCGTCTAGATTAGAACATGACGCTTATGAAATACCTCTCGGCAATAGATTTTCTAGCTTGAAAGAGGATGGCGCCGATGTAACAATAGCTAAAAAGACCGAAAAGCCGCCATCAATTTATTTAAGAGAGGCGTCAAATAATGAACTCGTTAATACAATCGACAAGTTAACTGAGTCAAAATTTTATATTGCCCCGCTTAAAAGGGGCAATATCAAAGAAACGAAAATCCAACCTATGGAAATTGATGGTTTCAGAGCGCTTGTAAACCCTTTCGTTCAAACCGGAAAGCGATATTACACTTACCAGCTGAAAAGTCAAAAAGGGTTGACTGTTGTTTTAAAAGGAATGGAGAGCAGCGTAGAAATGACCGACATTCATGCGGCTCTCGCTGAGCAAGGTTTCCATGCCAAATCTATTGCAAACATTTTAAATCGGGAGAAGGTTCCTCAACCGATGTTTCGCATAGAATTAGAGCCAGATGAGAAAAACAAAGGAAACCACAGCATATATAACTTGAGATATTTACTGCATCGCAAAATCACTGTAGAAGAACCCAAAAAGCGAACAGGACCAGTACAATGCATCAAGTGCCAAGAATACGGGCACACAAAAGCTTATTGCACGTTGAGTGAAGTCTGTGTTATCTGTGGCGAACTTCATGATTCAAAAAAATGCGATAAGATGAGAAATGATCCATCAGTAAAACGCTGTAGTAATTGCGGTGAAAATCACACAGCAAACTACAGAGGTTGCCCAGTATATCTGGATTTGAAGCGTAAGGCCAATCCAAAGTTGCGATCCGAGCAACGAATGCTTAAGTCACGTTACAATCAAAGAGATATGACTCCAAGAAGTACAATTGCCCAACAAGCGAATGCACACTCAACCACACAAAATGACCTGGAGAATGTTACAAGCAGTTTTGCACAACCAGGAGTTTCCTATGCCAACATCCTAAAAGGTGCCGCCCCAAAAACGAAAGTTCATTTCAACGAAGAAGAATTAAATATTCACGCAACAGTAAACAAATTGACAGAAACGATCCAAAGTTTCATGATGATGATGGAAAGACCAATGAGCATGATGATGCAAAATATGAACACACTAATGCAAATTATTGTCAAAAGCCAAAAATGACGCTGCTAAAGATAGCTGTATGGAATGCGAACGGTCTTTCACAGCACAAAGCTGAGGTTCAGACCTTTCTTATCGATCAAAATATAGACATCATGCTAATATCAGAAACACACTTTACAAATAATACCTTTTTTAAAATCAGCGGATATTCAGTTTATGACACCAAACATCCAGATGGAAGAGCACACGGCGGCACTGCGGTCTTGATCAAACGAAAAATAAAGCATTATGAACTCAACAAATATGATAAAGATCACATCCAAGCAACTAATATCTGCTTAGAGGAATGGTCTGGAAACTGTGTAATATCGGCTGTTTACTGTCCACCGAAACACGCAATCAAAAAGCAGCAATTTATCGACTATTTTAATCAGCTGGGCATTAAATTTATCGCAGGGGGCGACTACAATGCTAAACATCTGCAATGGGGTTCGAGATTAACAACACCTAAAGGAAAGCAACTATATGAAGCAATGAACGAAAAAAACCAAGATTATTTATCTTCTGGACACCCAACTTACTGGCCATCAGATAGAAATAAAATACCTGATTTAATAGATTTTTGTATAACAAAAGGAATTGCACGCACCAATGCTCAGGTAGAAGATTGCTATGACTTATCATCTGATCACTCACCAATAATAATAACTCTGAGTACCAGAGCTTTAAAAGCAGCACCACCCCAACGTCTAACAAATAAATTAACTAAATGGGCTCTATACCGAAATATAGTGGAACAAAATTGCCAATTGGATATCCAACTTTGCACCCCGGAAGATATTGATGCGGCGGCGGATGATTTAACACATATATTGGAAATAGCAGCAAAAGAGGCTACCCCTGATATTCACACCACTGACAAAGTTAATAAGCCTTCACCTAATATACTGCAGTTAATCCAAGAGAAACGGAGAATACGCCGGCTATGGCAGCAGCAAAAATCTCTATTACTAAAAGGGAAATTGAATAGGGCTATTAAAGCCCTTAAACGAGCATTGAGAGAAGAAGAAGACTCAGGAATCCAGAGTTACCTTACTGAACTCTCGGCGACCGAGAAGACAGATTATTCACTATGGAAGGCAACAAAAAAACTAAAGAGGCCAACATTATCGAATCCACCAATTAGGCAACCAGATGGACATTGGGCCAGAAGTGACGTAGAACAGTAGCCTTTTCTGCAATATTTCTCTAACCACTTGAAAAAAGTATTCACACCAAACGAAAAAACTGTCAACAGTGAATTACCAAAGTTTACGGAGGATCCTTTGAAACCAATTCCTTTAAAATTTAAGTGGAAAAAAGTTAAAAATACCATTAAAAATTGTATAAACCCA
Organism: Tipula unca; assembly: GCA_951394425.1. Taxonomy (NCBI): domain Eukaryota; kingdom Metazoa; phylum Arthropoda; class Insecta; order Diptera; family Tipulidae; genus Tipula; species Tipula unca. The sequence goes on along the minus strand of OX596382.1, from coordinate 103,736,707 downwards.
AAGAAAGCTCCAGGACACGATTTTATTACCGGAAAAATGATCAGAGAATTACCTGATAAATGCATGAAACTCATAACTTATATCTTTAATTCGATTATGAGATGTGGGTATTTCCCTAAAAAATGGAAAATATCGCAAATTACAATGATTCCAAAGCCTGGAAAAGACGAAACACAAGTCGCATCGTGCAGGCCAATAAGTATACTTCCGATGATTTCTAAACTTTTTGAAAAAATGGTATTACAAAAATTAAAACCAATATTATCTGAAGGACAGATTATACCAGACCACCAATTTGGGTTTCGAGACCAACATGGCACGGTAGAGCAGGTGCACAGAGTTGTTAACACAATTAAATTTGCATTAGAGGAAAAGAAATATTGTTCGGCAGTTTTCCTAGACATTGCGCAAGCTTTCGACAAAGTATGGCATGAGGGCCTTATATATAAAATTAAAACTCGTCTGCCAAAAAAGTTTCATGCAGTCCTTGAAAGCTACTTGTTTCAAAGAAAATACCAGGTTAAACACAATTCAGCCATTACTGAACTAAATGATATAAACGCAGGAGTTCCACAAGGCAGCGTACTGGGGCCAGTCTTGTATTTGCTGTATACTGCCGATCTACCAATAACTGATAAGGTTGTCACATCAACATTTGCAGATGACACTGCTGTCATGTTTTCACACAAAAATCCTCAAACTGCGTCAAGAGAATTGCAAGATCACTTATACAAAATTGAGAATTGGCAAAGAACGTGGCGGATAAAAGCGAATGAAACCAAATCAACACACATAACATTTACGTTGAATAAGCGTACATGCCCAGCGGTGAAATTGAACAATGTCAACATCCCTCAACAAACAAATGTCAAATATTTGGGTCTTCATCTTGATAGAAGATTGACATGGAGAAAACACATCGAATCAAAGCGCAACCAAATAAAAATAAAATTCTCAAAAATGTACTGGCTGATTGGAAGAAATTCAAAACTTTCCCTAGAATGCAAGATTCTAATATACAAAATGATCCTAATTCCTATATGGACATATGGAATTCAACTATGGGGCTGTACAAGCGCATCAAATATAGATCTTTTACAACGAACGCAATCCAAAATACTTCGCTGTATTACAAATGCTCCGTGGTATATCCGAAATTGCAACATCCATCGAGACCTTGGGATTAAAACGGTCAAAGATATGATCCAAGCACACAGTTTGAAGTACCTTTCGAAACTGGAAACTCACCCCAATGAATTAGCAAGACAACTATTAAGGCAACCGAAATATAGACGGCTTCGCAGAGTAGATCCACTAGATCTAATGTATTGATAAATTTAATTTAATTACATATTTAAGCTAACACACATTATTAATTAATATTTCTGCATACTAATAATAAGTATTTAACATAGGTTAATGACTTAGGAAATAATTATTTTAGATTGTAAGCTTTGCACACTTCTTGTTAGTTTCGTATAAATAAATATTCAAGAATAAAGCCATTGGCAGTTTAAAAAAAAAAAAATTACATTGTAATGAAGTTTACTTCGCTTGTAATTAAATCTACTACTACCAACTTTTGCTACAGTATACAGTAAATGTTATTACACTTGTAATGTGTTGAAATTTCATTGCAGTTTTTGTTGAATTTTACTACGCTTTTCTCTCTGAGATCGTAAAAAACTCAATTCTCACAAAGTTGACCGGAATGACGACCCAAAATGAAAAACAAAAACAAAACTAATATTTTATATTATCTACGATTGATAATATCCAAATTGCCTGTATATTAGACAAAAGGGGGAAATCAATTGACTAGACGCAATCTCAAAAATGGTTTAGGTGCACAACGTTGACCTTACATCTTCACTATTGTTCATTATGTTGACTTCAAATATTTAAAAAAAATTGTTGTAGTCAAATGAATTATTATCATATAAAAATTTGTAAAATAAAAACAACGCCCTAATTTGTATTTTCAATTATTTTTAATTAAAAATGTAAAGAGTTTAAAATTTATATAGGATTTAACAACTACAAATTTTGAACATAAATTATACAAAAATATAATTTGAGTGTAAGTGTTTTAATTAAATCATTTAATTTTAAATTAATTTTTTTAATTTGATGTTAAAATTTTTGGAATGTAAAAAAATAATTTCTAGTCAAAATGGTTTAGCAATTCATAGAAATTTAATTGTACTGTTCTATCAGTTCGGTAAAATATCTTCAATCACTTTTGAGCACAACATTTATTATCTAACTTTTAGCCTTAAACTCTTTAAACTTGCCCGCTTCGAATATACTTGTTCAGTAAACTAACTCATTTGACAAGTTTGTAATTCATATCCTCTGCAGAAACGAAAAAATTAGTGAAACAGATCGAGCAGTCAATGAAATGATTTATAAATGAAGTTATAAGGTGTTAGAATAATTTAGAATAATAATTAGGTGTTAGAATAATTTTCAACCAGTTCAGTAATTTTTAAGGTGCTCTGTGCGATTTCTAAAAAATTTTATCGAACTCCAAATTTAAATCTAAATTTTTATTTTAAAGACACAAATTTTCGTTTACCTGCCAATCATTAGTTCCTCTGAAATTCCAGAATAATTTGTATGCTATTTATTTAACTTTTAGGCAAACATTTCTAGAGTTCAACAAATTTTAATTTCGAATTCAAATGTCAACCGCGTGTTGCAAATAGCACAAATTTACATCTCGTATAAATTATATTGGTGTCTCAAATATGTGACGTGCGCGTTTCTGAAAAAACTATATTATGTCACTTATATGTGACGATGTGGGACAAATATGTTAATTAAGAATAATGATGCCCTCTATAAAATAAAATATGTTGGCTGAACGATTTTTGGTTTTTTAAACTTTCATCTTATATGAAAGTTTTATTTTGTAGGTTTATGCTTTTACAGTATTTTTCAATTGAATTTGCAACTTATAAGATGAGTCAAAATATCTCATAAATTGTATCATAATTTTGAACTTGATTATAACGTAAGGCGACGCCTTAAATAGACTCCAAACTCAAACTATAAAACGTTGCCTGGGTACTAAAAATACCTACTCTAATTTGGCAAAGCATGGGAATAAACAGGCCACAAACTAATTAATGTTTGATGTGCATTTATTGAGCACCAAACAGAACATTCTTGGTATCTTAAAAAATAATTTATTAGCGTAAAAAAAAAATTGGCGACAAATATAATTAATTGGAACACAACAAATAGTTTTTTAACATCGAAATATAGAGTTTGAATTAGCAACAGAAATCAGTCTGGATTTACACTACAATGCGATTTTAGAAAAATGCGAACGACTGATAGTGACGTAGGAATGGGTTTCAGCAAACCTATCGAGAGTAATTACCGAATGTTAAATAATTTTTGTAGTTGAGTGTCGGTCGCAAACAGTCGACAATTTTATATCTTTCTCTGTGTAATTAAATCTTTTAATTTTTTAATAAGTGTAAGGTCGTGTTTATTGTGTTGTTTTAATAAATGAATTGATACTAATTATTTCATTTCAGAACGCAGGTTTTGTAAAAGATAGATTTATAAATAAAAGTAGGTTATTGTATTGTATTGTCAACGTGTTAATAACAATTGGGTCAATTTCATACTAACTCAACATTTCCAAATCCTCTTTCGGGTGTTCAGTGAAATCCGGCCTTTTCCGGAAGAACTTGCTAAAAGCTTGGTCGAACACATCAATCAAATCAATTATTTATATACATATTTCTAGTTAAAATATTAACAACTTTCAATAAAATGGAGGTATCTAGTTAGTAGTTATTCAAATTTTCACCGTACATAAAAAAAGGCACAACAATCGAATATTTATCAATTTTCCGACACACACTTTGGGCTTTTGTCGCCTAAAATGTTTGTTCTGAGCTGGAAAAATAATTCATTGGTTGCCTTTTAATCATTTATGGCGCTAATATTTCTAGCAAACGATTCTTTTAAATTTAACAATTTTTCTGAAGTTTTAACAAAGAAAGGCTGAGTGAAAAAACGTTAATATTCCAAAAATGCTGTTTTCAGAAATCAAAAAAACATTTTGCTGCTTTCACTATAAGTTGTATTGTAAAAGTCATTTTTAGGAATATATAGGGCTGTAAGTAATTAATTATATTAGTAATTATTTCCAGAATTTCAAGGCAAGAAGGCATAAAGAACCGTAATTTTTAATAAATTTTTATTGTTTTCATTCTCTTTAATTGTATATTTTTTTTTTTTTAAACTGCCAATGGCTTTATTCTTGAATCTTTCTTTATACGAAACTAACAAGAAGTGTGCAAAGCTTACAATCTAAAATAATTATTTCCTAAGTCCTTAACCTATGTTAAATACTTATTATTAGTATGCAGAAATATTAATTAATAATGTGTGTTAGCTTAAATATGTAATTAAATTAAATTTATCAATACATTAGATCTAGTGGATCTACTCTGCGAAGCCGTCTATATTTCGGTTGCCTTAATAGTTGTCTTGCTAATTCATTGGGGTGAGTTTCCAGTTTCGAAAGGTACTTCAAACTGTGTGCTTGGATCATATCTTTGACCGTTTTAATCCCAAGGTCTCGATGGATGTTGCAATTTCGGATATACCACGGAGCATTTGTAATACAGCGAAGTATTTTGGATTGCGTTCGTTGTAAAAGATCTATATTTGATGCGCTTGTACAGCCCCATAGTTGAATTCCATATGTCCATATAGGAATTAGGATCATTTTGTATATTAGAATCTTGCATTCTAGGGAAAGTTTTGAATTTCTTCCAATCAGCCAGTACATTTTTGAGAATTTTATTTTTATTTGGTTGCGCTTTGATTCGATGTGTTTTCTCCATGTCAATCTTCTATCAAGATGAAGACCCAAATATTTGACATTTGTTTGTTGAGGGATGTTGACATTGTTCAATTTCACCGCTGGGCATGTACGCTTATTCAACGTAAATGTTATGTGTGTTGATTTGGTTTCATTCGCTTTTATCCGCCACGTTCTTTGTCAATTCTCAATTTTGTATAAGTGATCTTGCAATTCTCTTGACGCAGTTTGAGGATTTTTGTGTGAAAACATGACAGTAGTGTCATCTGCAAATGTTGATGTGACAACCTTATCAGTTATTGGTAGATCGGCAGTATACAGCAAATACAATACTGGCCCCAGTACGCTGCCTTGTGGAACTCCTGCGTTTATATCATTTAGTTCAGTAATGGCTGAATTGTGTTTAACCTGGTATTTTCTTTGAAACAAGTAGCTTTCAAGGACTGCATGAAACTTTTTTGGCAGACGAGTTTTAATTTTATATATAAGGCCCTCATGCCATACTTTGTCGAAAGCTTGCGCAATGTCTAGGAAAACTGCCGAACAATATTTCTTTTCCTCTAATGCAAATTTAATTGTGTTAACAACTCTGTGCACCTGCTCTACCGTGCCATGTTGGTCTCGAAACCCAAATTGGTGGTCTGGTATAATCTGTCCTTCAGATAATATTGGTTTTAATTTTTGTAATACCATTTTTTCAAAAAGTTTAGAAATCATCGGAAGTATACTTATTGGCCTGTACGATGCGACTTGTGTTTCGTCTTTTCCAGGCTTTGGAATCATTGTAATTTGCGATATTTTCCATTTTTCAGGGAAATAGCCACATCTCATAATCGCATTAAAGATATAAGTTATGAGTTTCATGCATTTATCAGGTAATTCTCTGATCATTTTTCCGGTAATAAAATCGTGTCCTGGAGCTTTCTTTGGGTTTATACAATTTTTAATGGTATTTTTAACTTTTTTCCACTTAAATTTTAAAGGAATTGGTTTCATAGGATCCTCCGTAAACTTTGGTAATTCACTGTTGACAGTTTTTTCGTTTGGTGTGAATACTTTTTTCAAGTGGTTAGAGAAAGCAGTAGCCTTTTCTACGTCACTTCTGGCCCAATATCCATCTGGTTGCCTAATTGGTGGATTCGATAATGTTGGCCTCTTTAGTTTTTTTGTTGCCTTCCATAGTGAATAATCTGTCTTCTCGGTCGCCGAGAGTTCAGTAAGGTAACTCTGGATTCCTGAGTCTTCTTCTTCTCTCAATGCTCGTTTAAGGGCTTTAATAGCCCTATTCAATTTCCCTTTTAGTAATGGAGATTTTTGCTGCTGCCATAGCCGGCGTATTCTCCGTTTCTCTTGGATTAACTGCAGTATATTAGGTGAAGGCTTATTAACTTTGTCAGAGGTGTGAATATCAGGGGTAGCCTCTTTTGCTGCTATTTCCAATATATGTGTTAAATCATCCGCCGCCGCATCAATATCTTCCGGGGTGCAAAGTTGGATATCCAATTGGCAATTTTGTTCCACTATATTTCGGTATAGAGCCCATTTAGTTAATTTATTTGTTAGACGTTGGGGTGGTTCTGCTTTTAAAGCTCTGGTACTCAGAGTTATTATTATTGGTGAGTGATCAGATGATAAGTCATAGCAATCTTCTACCTGAGCATTGGTGCGTGCAATTCCTTTTGTTATACAAAAATCTATTAAATCAGGTATTTTATTTCTATCTGATGGCCAGTAAGTTGGGTGTCCAGAAGATAAATAATCTTGGTTTTTTTCGTTCATTGCTTCATATAGTTGCTTTCCTTTAGGTGTTGTTAATCTCGAACCCCATTGCAGATGTTTAGCATTGTAGTCGCCCCCTGCGATAAATTTAATGCCCAGCTGATTAAAATAGTCGATAAATTGCTGCTTTTTGATTGCGTGTTTCGGTGGACAGTAAACAGCCGATATTACACAGTTTCCAGACCATTCCTCTAAGCAGATATTAGTTGCTTGGATATGATCTTTATCATATTTGTTGAGTTCATAATGCTTTATTCTACGTTTGATCAAGACCGCAGTACCGCCGTGTGCTCTTCCATCTGGATGTTTGGTGTCATAAACTGAATATCCGCTGATTTTAAAAAAGGTATTTTTTGTAAAGTGTGTTTCTGATATTAGCATGATGTCTATATTTTGATCGATAAGAAAGGTCTGAACCTCAGCTTTGTGCTGTGAAAGACCGTTCGAATTCCATACAGCTATCTTTAGCAGCGTCATTTTTGGCTTTTGACAATAATTTGCATTAGTGTGTTCATATTTTGCATCATCATGCTCATTTGTCTTTCCATCATCATCATGAAACTTTGGATTGTTTCTGTCAATTTGTTTACTGTTGCGTGAATATTTAATTCTTCTTCGTTGAAATAAACTTTCGTTTTTGGGGCGGCACCTTTTAGGATGTTGGCATAGGAAACTCCTGGTTGTGCAAAACTTGTAACATTCTCCAGGTCATTTTGTGTGGTTGAGTGTGCATTCGCTTGTTGGGCAATTGTACATCTTGGAGTCATATCTCTTTGATTGTAACGTGACTTAAGCATTCGTTGCTCGGATCGCAACTTTGGATTGGCCTTACGCTTCAAATCCAGATATACTGGGCAACCTCTGTAGTTTGCTGTGTGATTTTCACCGCAATTACTACTGCGTTTTACTGATGGATCATTTCTCATCTTATCGCATTTTTTTGAATCATGAAGTTCGCCACAGATAACACAGACTTCACTCAACGTGCAATAAGCTTTTGTGTGCCCGTATTCTTGGCACTTGATGCATTGTACTGGTCCTGTTCGCTTTTTGGGTTCTTCTACAGTGATTTTGCGATGCAGTAAATATCTCAAGTTATATATGCTGTGGTTTCCTTTGTTTTTCTCATCTGGCTCTAATTCTATGCGAAACATCGGTTGAGGAACCTTCTCCCGATTTAAAATGTTTGCAATAGATTTGGCATGGAAACCTTGCTCAGCGAGAGCCGCATGAATGTCGGTCATTTCTACGCTGCTCTCCATTCCTTTTAAAACAACAGTCAACCCTTTTTGACTTTTCAGCTGGTAAGTGTAATATCGCTTTCCGGTTTGATCGAAATGGTTTACAAGCGCTCTGAAACCATCAATTTCCATAGGTTGGATTTTCGTTTCTTTGATATTGCCCCTTTTAAGCGGGGCAATATAAAATTTTGACTCAGTTAACTTGTCGATTGTATTAACGAGTTCATTATTTGACGCCTCTCTTAAATAAATTGATGGCGGCTTTTCGGTCTTTTTAGCTATTGTTTCATCGGCGCCATCCTCTTTCAAGCTAGAAAATCTATTGCCGAGAGGTATTTGATAAGCGTCATGTTCTAATCTAGACGCTTTAGTCTTACTAGCTAATTGCGCTGATTTCGGGCTTCTTTTTCTTTTGGTCTGAACAGTTATATATCTGTCCATACCGGTTTGCACCAAATTTTCTTTATTTAAGTAACCTATCTCACTAATTAAATTAATGTCATTATTCATGTTCACTGCACTGAGTTTATATGCTGTTGAAGCGTTTATTTTTTCACTTGCATTTTTATTTATTTCATGTTCATTTGCTGTTGCAACATTTATTTTTTTACTAGTATTTTCTTTTGAGTTAAAAGGTGGTATTACCAAATTTGCTAAATTTGATGTCGAAGCACTTTTTTCATTTTGCGTTATTATATTTTTTTTGGGGCTATGTTCCACTTTACCCATTGCATGCATTGCATTATTCTGATTTAATGCTGATATTGTTTTTGGGGGAAAATAGGCCCCTCTTAATTTTAGCAGTAATTATTATTCGATATATGCACAGTAATTAAATTAAATATTAAAAAAATATAAAAAAGAACTAACACTGCACTATTTATTTTAATTTTATTTTACTTTAATTATATTCCGCGCACATTGATTTTACGTCCAAACTGCACGACGATCAAAAATCTATTTTTAATTGTATATATTCGTCATTATTATCGCTATTTGCAGTATCTGAAGTAGCCCACTCAAAAGAGTTCACTGTAAAATTCCCTATATTCATCCGGTACATAGTGTACTACTTTTGCTATGTCCTGTAGCTTTCTGTGGTTTATCGCAAAGCAGCCTTTTTAATCTAAATATTCCATTCACCAAACCGTCGATAAACGTGGAAGCCTTTACATAACCACCTAGCTCCATTGAGTACTGCAAATACTGATGCTTCCCACCAGATTTTTATAGGTCATAAGTTGTTTTTTTAAAGTAGTGAGGCCACAATTCCTTAAAGTTCAATATTGAAACGTTAGTCACTCTTCTCCTTTGAAATGGTGCATTTGACTTTCTCGGTTTTCGAACGATCTCTTCGTACTCCTTTGATGAATAAAAACTATATAGTCTTCGAACACTTCGTTTTATGACATAAAAGTTTCTGGCAGAAGCTATGTCCCCGAATTGGAAAATACTGATGAATTATTTTGAATCTTCCAGTTACGGTTAATGATATTAATAGTCTGTTCAATGTATGGTTGCGGGTTTGTCGCTAGCATGCGTTTCTAAAGACGTGCAGTTCTTTTACTACTTCAGAAATATTTTTCATGTATAATCAAGACCACAGCTACACACCTCGTTAGAACCTTGTTTAGCTACCCCTTCTATGTATGTGAAGAAAACGTTTTCTTCGGTACCAATATCGTTTTCTTCGATCCCAAACACAAAAACCAAAGTTAATTAAAAATAATTAAAATAAAACATTTCGGTTCGCTGTTTGCAAATTTCAGTAACTTCCTCAATCTTTTTGTAGAACTTCTATTGTGAACAAGTAAAGAGTTAAGAGTTAATGATTTTATTTTGGCGTTTTGAATCCAGTTTTTCAAGTTGCAGTTTTCTTTAAAAATATTTAAGTAGTGAGTCTCATTTGTTGGAAATGATGAAATGTGCTGAATTATCTTGCATATCATCGTTGAATCAAGGTTGTTTCCACGATTTGCTGTTTATGTAAAATTGCGTAAGCCTTATTACGACAAACTTCAACTCGACTGGATCCCTTAATAGCAAAATTCTTAAATGAAGACTTGAGTCGTTTGCAGTGTTCCGCTGTAGCATTGTGTCGCTCAATCAGTTCCATGAGGTAAGTGTCCTTTTCACATTTTTGGGACACCCACTGTACACAATGTTAATAATTTAACGTTTTTCTTGAATACTGAAAGTAACCACGCAATTCTTACGAAACTACAGTCTGGCGCAGTAGTTTTCGCTTCCACTAACACGCATTTACTAGTCACAAATTTCTCACTTCTAATGTCTAGCCAATTTCTCTTTATGCTTCAAATGCAAATGCTTATTGACCTGGCCTATTTTTCTTCAGGCATCCTTTACCTGATGGTAGATACCAATACGTTTATACGTTCAATAGATGAGCCTATCGAAATCTGAGTACGATGGAACTCTAAACTCTTTGACAAATTTTGGAATATTTACCTTTTTCCAGTACTTAGTCGTTATTATTAAATTGTTTGAGGGCTAAAATTTACAAATTTTCGTGGTTTTAGAAATTTCACCTGGTTTTGATTTTTTGAGACGCTCGATTTCTTTATACGTTTATATTGGCTGGGTCGGTATTTTAAATTTATTGTTTAAATACACAGAAATACGAATTATTTTAATCATATCGATTTTGTATATCTCAGCCAATTCAATTTTGCGCAACCCATGTTGACTAGAAATATCCGACTCTCCAGTTTCAGAAATTTAACAAATTCTAAATAGGTTCGTTAATATGTCTGGCAAGTTTAATACTCAAGTCTTCAAAAATATAGAGCTAAATCAAGAAATTTTGTATCGTTTTGTAATTTTGAATAATTTTTTTTGTAAAATATTCAAATTATTGTTAATTATTTTACGAATCGGAATATACACACAATTTTATTATTTTTTGCCGCACATCATATAATTCACTAAGTTAACACTAAGGATCTAAACAAAATGTAAATATTTCCCACACTGTATACCCATAAAATCTATATAATATTTACCTGTGTGCAAACCACACAAAAAGCTGGTTTTAACAAACGAATATTTATTTAAGCAAAGTGTATAGAAAAATCTGGAAAAGTATGAAAGAAAACTTTTTATTACACTTTTGTTTTGTGCTGATTGTTTTTTAAGCTCATTTTATTTAAGTTTTATTAAGATAAAACTCAGTTCTTGAGAACACGAACGAAATGTTTTCTTTTCGGGAAATTTATAATATTCGGTGAAATATATATATATATATATGTATGTAAGAACCTGGCCATTATTATTATAATCCATAATAAGAAGTTTTTATTTCTTTTTTTACCTTTATATGAGTTGGGTATATACATAATTATGTACAGCGATATGGAGGTAACTATGTTGTATATAAGACGATGGTCTTTAGATTTTCGGTACGATAAACATATTGATAAACATATAATGTTTATTTTTTTAAACTTTGTATTATAAATTTTAGTTTGGAAAGTTATTTTTAACAGATATGTATATATATATAAAAACCTATGCACGTCTATAATTAAGACAAAGAACATAAACAGCTATAATATGGTATACTTCAACTGTGTATTATACTCGTATATGTATACGTGCACGTCTATATTCATAATTAAAAATATAAACGTTGTTAATTTATGATAAAACAAAAGAAGTTTTTAAAAAAATTATAATTTATGTACGCGCTCTATATAAGTATATATGTACATTCTAAAATTTAATAAGATATTTTGTATGGTGAGATTTCAAGAGCCTTTATTCATAAATTTTAACTATATTTATGTTAAAAATATTATTAATGAAAGCCATCCCATTTACCGCGCGTATACCTATATATAAAACTAAAGCGTATTGTGCCTATACATAATATTAGGTACTCATAGCTCACATTGAAATAAAAAAAAAACTCGTACAAACGAAAGATACAGGATTATTACATAAATTTATGCTTTTATGATTTTTTAGGAACATAATTTTTCTCGAAAAACCACTCTTCATATGTTTTGTGTATACAAATATGTACCTACATATCGTTAGGAATTATGTTTGGGTACTTCAAAGTTCATAATGATGAACGTAATATAATTTTAATGATGGCATTGTAATAATCCAATAACCTTTAAAATTAAGTTTTCGTTGACTACTTCAAATACGTTACCATAATATACTGAGTAAACAATTCCCACTACAATCGCGCATTGAAAAATAAAAACACAGGCCAGCCACAGAAGTGGCAAAAACGAATATAAAATAAATTCATTTGGAGCGGAACTACGAGATAGCCACAAAATTGACCTAAACTATTTTCTTTTTTTTTTTAAATTTAATTTGGCAACGTGGATCCGTAAACTTTCATTTCATTGAATTAGAAAAAAGTTGATCAAAAAGTTTGCAAGCTTATTACAAGAATTAGAGCGACCAAGGGATGCTAGCGAAAGTTAAACATAAAGATATTTTATGTCTAGCGGACAGCCCTCAAACAATTCCATACTCGCGGAAGCTTTAGGTAACTACAGATGTCATATTACAAATAACAGGTTTGGGCGACAAACCAAAATCTCACGTCACCCCAAAATGTCCGCTATAATCAATGGCATACTATAAGTACTTTCATTGAAGAAGACACATAAGCTGCGTTGATATAGCAAGCCTCAGAAACCCGTAATTTGGGTGCGCATAACTGGCCAAACCACGGGACATAGAAGAAGCACTTTTCTATGTAAGTTCAGTGCAAATGAGTAAATATCGGATAAACAGTATGCAAAATATACAGCATATAAATAATTAGACACCAATACCAGTGGAAGATGAGGCAGATCAAACAACACAATTCAGTAAAGAATATATTTGGCAATCACACAGTAAATTAAAATGATAAATTTAGTTTTCGACGCAATAACAAACCAGAACAAACGTACGACGAGCTAGCATTTCATAAAATTCTTTCACGGGATTTAAGGCTTTTAATCAATGGCATACTTAAACAAAAAAATAACTTAAACCACTTATAACCACTTAAATAATTTAGAAACAGTATTTCAAACAATTCAATCTCAAGATTCAATTGCACATATACTCACCCAAGATGGAGTGAGGCCCAATAAAGATAAAGTAAAAAAAATCCTAGATCTGACATTTGCAGATTTTCAAAAGACTATTCGAAAATAACAATAATATCATCAAATATCTACAAAACAGATCCAGAATACATATAAGCTTTTGATAAACTGAAAAGAGCAATAGTGACAGATCAAATTCTGACATACCCATAGATTTCGCCTTGGACGTGCAGTTTTATTCCAAATTCAATACCGCATCACGATAATATGGGTGGCAAAAAAATACCAACCATACGGTAACAAGTTCACATTAATAACCGATCACAAGCCCCTCTCTCACTTTCATTAAATATTCCGAAATAAATTCCAAAATTCTACGATAGAGATGCCACGCACGAGGATGCGCTTAATATTAAATATAAAGATTTAATATTTATGCAATATTTATTATGAATATATTATTATCTTCTTTCATCAGTATTCAGTTCGGTAACTGTCCAACTACTCGTGGTCTAATCAGCATGCCGGTAATGACTGACAAGTATTAAACAAATTACTGAAAATGATTTTGTTTTAGCCAAAAAGCAGGCTCGTCTTGTATTGCCCCTTGAAAACTAAATGGGAGATCATTTTTCTACTTTACTGCACATTTAATTGACCATACCAACACAAATAATCCCATTTTATTATGTTATGTCTTTTATGTTACGATAACAGTACTAGTGGATCTCAAGATATTTGCACTTATTTACTTAAACAATATTTTTTAACTAGATTTAATTGCACCTAAATGTGTATTATGTGTAATTCAATTGTTTAAATATAATTTATATTGCCATTCTCTTTCAATTTCTATTTTTGTCTTGCTTTGCATTGGCATAATTAATTTGATTTTAAAAATATTTGAGTTTTTTTAGTACAGAAACACTTTCTTATAATGTGATATATTTTATTTTTGTATTACTAGTTTCGAGCTTTATCTGCTCATCATCAGATGTCGTTTAAAAGTTTTAAACAACATCTGATGATGAGCAGATAAAGCTCGAAACTAGTAATACAAAAATAAAATATATCACATTATAAGAAAGTGTTTTTGTACTAAAAAAACTCAAATATTTGTAAAATCTGTGATAAAGCGTGAAAACAATTGTTCTTCTTTTATAAAAAGATGTCAATAAACATCATTGATTTTAAAATAAATAAAGCAACCCTTAAAATAAATTTTAATTATGACAAAAACCAAGTTTGTTGTTTATCAATGACCTCTCAAATTCATTCATTTGATATGGTAAAATAATCCTCTGCCACTAAGGACGATAAAATAGCTAAATAATTTAGAAAGACTTTTACCTGTAAGCATTTTTAAATTTGAACTATGATCTAATTTATAATTTTATTTAGGATATAATTGAGAATTGGTTTGTGGTTTACTTTTATCGGTTTGTATAAAGATTCCTATTAAGTTCACCACATTCAAACTTTACAAATTTAAAACCAAAACTATCTTTCTATTTTTTTATCTCCCCTAAATGTGGATTTAAAGTAATACATTTATTTTCGAACACTGATTTTCCCTTTCTATTCCTCTATATCTATTTGCTATACGATACTGTTTAGGCTAGCGCGACCACCAAACCCTGTTGAATTACTAACATTGAGCAACAATATAGTACGCGATTTAAGTACGCTGTTTTGTTCGCTGTACTTATCAGTATAACTCTCTCAGAAGCACTTGAGCATTACATGAAAGTAAATTTTGGAAGATTGATGGGTTGAAATTTACATAGAAGTGATGTTAGGAGATGGGAGAATAATATAAAATATATTATTCATGTATCCCAGGTTCGTTTAATTTGAATGAATTGGAAAAAAGAGAAAATTTAGTCACGCTATGATTCTCATTGGATGGTCTGGTTTTACTGTAGGGTCCGGATATTGAACAAATCAGAATATAATAAGTTTTCTTATTGCACAAGAATCTAACTACCTACCCAAAATCCAATCCAATTTTAAATACATTTAAATAATTACGTCTGCCACTTATGTAGGTAGGTAATCATTATAATGAAATGGTCTAATGAATTAGAAGTGATTGATTTCATAGCATAACAAGTTAAAAAAGATTGCTTTTGTAAATTTTGACACATTGTAAAAATTCCACCAGATCGAAATTTATTTAATAAATTAAATTCTTAATTATAATTAAAAATTCGAAACATTTCGAAAGTTATTTTCAAGTATTTTACGATTCTGAAAACTGGAGATGAAATTAAAAATTCACAATTTTAGAAAAATTTAAAATACTTAAGATGTGCTAATTATTTTTTTTTTAATTTTTGATTTTGTTTTTTCAAAGAAGTTTTTGAGGAAGGCATTTTTATCAAGTTTGCCTTATGCCAAACTCAATCCCTTACCAATTTTGTTGGATAGGTGAGAAAGGTCTTGGGGCTGAAATTAAATATCTTATCTTTATAAGATCTTTGTTAAGATTAACAATAAGCTACTGGCTGTAAATAGATTCTAGTTATATACCATAATCCTTGGGAAAGATGCGAAGCAAGATAGGCTTTCAATGAATATTTCTTTTTCTAATCAGCTTATCGTAAAAATTACAACACATATAACAGTTTCAGTTTGAATAAAGTTCAAAAGTATATAAAAAACACTTGTTTAAATTGTAAAATATTCGAATTACAGTAAATATAATTTTTAAATTTAGTTTTAAGCTTTCAACGGAACTGGTAGCCTCCAGTATGAAATAACAGAGATCCATTGGGAATTAAACCCACAAATAAGTTAAATTTCGAAACAATAGAATTTTCTAAATTCTGTTTCTACTTATATTCAGACGTGGTTGGCAATTTGTAGATCAACAAGTTCAAAAAATAAAAACGTTATTTTTGTAAATTTCAAATGTCTGATTTGCAACACGGTGTTAAAAAACTAAATATTTTTGAATTAATAGCAGTTTATATATTTCTTAAATAAATTTTATAAAATTCGACAAATTTCGAAACCGGATTTCACGTATCGATTTTAACGATTCTATTTAAAATTCGAACTGTTCAATGCTTAAAATTTTTGGACATTGGTTTTAGTTTTGGAGCGTATCTCCAGGTATTCCAGTATTCACAAATTTAAAAAAAGTTTACTAGGGGAATTTTCTATCACTTGAATTATGACTACCATAGCACAGTGGTTAAAGCTGTGAAGTTTAAATCGCGAGGTTCCGGGTTAGATCTCTAATTGAAGCAGGATGCAAAGCCAAAACGTATTCGAATTAAATCGGATGTTCAAGCGATTTGGGAGCGCGTTGAGCTCAGACCAGGTAGACAAAAATTAATTTGACATGTTGGATGAACATACGGATGTTCATAATTTTATAAGTTTTGGTAGAAATTTGTTAAGGAACCATTTGTTTATTAAGGATCCCTTTCATACTGACTCCAGAGCCCGAAGTACCAACATGTTGTTCCAAAATTAAAAATAAATAAATTTTAACAAAAATGTGTTCCAACCAAATTCCAACCGAACACGTTCAGCACCAAATTGTATTGGCACTTTGGCAGGTATACTCCGTAAATTATGTTTTCTACTCTCGAAACTCCGCATTTAAATTGGATTACAATTATTTTTTAAATCTATGGACAACACTAGAAAAATCCGAAAATCAAAGTGCTTCAAGGAAGTACGAGTAAACACAATTAAATTTAATTTTGAGAATTTTTTTGTCGTTGGAAGTCAAGGGGTTAGTAAATTTAGAAAGGTCTAATAGTAAGATCAAATATCTCTCTAAATCAAAATGTTGTTTGAGTGCCAAATGAGTAGAATTGATTTTTGTATTTTTGAATTAGAAAATAGGCGGGCACGTCAGGGCCAGAGGGCAGAGCCGCAGAATATCTTGCTTCTGTGTTTATTTCAGTATTAACAAAAATTGTAGCCATCTCTAATAAAAAAGAAACCGCAATTCTCATTTGAGCGCACCATTTTGTATAACCCAGCAAACACATAAAAACACAACATACACTCAAAAATACAAAGTAGTTGTGTAAAAGCTTTTCATACAAACTTATTTTTCAATCAAAACTTTTCCGAACATGTTTTCCTACATATAACCAAAAAAGTAAAACGAAAACTTTTTGTTTTTTATTTCTATTTTACTTTCTTATTGTCTATGATTTGTGTTTGTCTAAATAAAATTAAATTTTATTCACAAAATAACCAAAAAATCCTAAAAAGATGAAAAACCACTAAAAGTAAAAGAAAAACTTTGTTTGTGGAAAAAACTAAATTGAAAATTAGATTATCAAATAATTTTATAAACATATATAGCACCATCTGAAGGTGAGCGTGACAATTTTTTAATGGAACAGATGCGGAATAAAAATTATTTACAGGGAAGGTCTACTGTGAATTATATACATACATATACATATAAAATATTTATGTATAAAACCATGAGTATGCAATTTCGTGCTTATCATCCGAAATCAAATTTTTTACACAGTATAAATTTGAGAAGATAATCTTAATAAACCTGCACACTGTGCTGTATATATAATATATGTATGTATATATATATTTTGATAATTTTGCCTTACAGACACCACCTTTTGTAGCCAAACCATCCAAGCCACAAAAAAATAAAACAACAAAAATAAAGGAAAAACTGAAAATGTTTCCACAGTGAATGCTATTTTTTTTTTATGTTCACCAATCAAAAACGATTTAGTTAAAATATCCTTAAGGTAGTAAAGACTAAAAATAAATACAAAAAAAAAAGATATTTTTTTATTTAAACTAAGATGAAAGTAAGAAAATTAATAAAAAAAAACTTGGAGATTTTATTTTTATTTTATAAAATTTTTCTTCTGGTTTTAAGTTTTCTTTTATTTACCAAATACACCAAACAAAAAAAAAATAAAATAAAATAAAGTTTTTCCGAGAGATGAAAATACGAAAAAAAAAATTTATGTTTACTGTAAAAATTGCATTTCCTTTTTTTCACGTCCTTTTTTTATATTTTTATTTCTTTGAGGGATAAAATTAGGCAAAAAAAGATTTTTTTTTGTTAATTTTATATTTTTTGCTCTAATACTACTGTCTTATACATATATGTATGTATGTAACTATATATATATATATATATATATATATATATATATGTATGTATATGTATACGATAGAGGTTAGGATTTTTTTCGTTTTAAGAAAATAAAATAAAACAAATAATAAAACTGAAAAGATTATGATAATGAAGGTAGTTCATTTAGGTAGAGTATTTATTTGATATGAAGTTAGAGTCTAGCAATCTACCCCAAAAAAGCTAACGAGAAATTATTTAAAAAAAAAAAGCATAAAAGGAACCCAAACAAATATTAAAAGTAAAGTGGAAAAACTAATAAAAATAAACGAAATAATCATAATGAACCGTTGAAAGAATTGTATTTGTACGGTACGGTACGGTGGTGGAAAGTTAAGTGATTGTTATTGGGTAAGGGTGTGCTTTAATAAAATCTACTATTTCGGAGAGTTCCTAAATTTCATGTCTTGTTTCAAATATATAAACTTTAAACTTCTGAGTAAAAATATTCGATTGTCTCATCTATTAACTTTTCCTTTAAGAAAGAAAAAGCTTTTTATTTAACTTTTTATAGAAAGTTACTAGAATAAAGCAAAATATCCCAGTATTCGTACTGAAACAACAATATTGTATATAAAAGCACCAGCAACAATTATTTATCAAAATGTATATAACTATTCGTGTCGTACCAAAGAGCTTTGACGAATGAATTCAAGGCTGTGTAAACAAGGAAAATATAAATATGTATTCTGAGAGATTTGCAATATTAATTTTGATTGTATCAATATTTACCATTAAAATAAAAAATTTAAGATAATTGCCACCTAAAATAAATATAACGATATACACATTAGCTTATAAAGATTTCAACATTTTAGTATTCAGGTGAAAAATACTTAAATATTCCAAACATTGACAACTTTTCCAAAACTATAGATTCAAGCTTTTGAAAAGCATAATCCTAAAATATTCAACTTTACGATGTAATATTTCATGGTAACGGTAATAATGAGGATTAAACCAACTGTGTGCTTGCTTTAATAAAAGCTTACCAGAGAAGCTAGAACTTTTTGCTGTGTAAGATAGCATTTTTGATGTTTTTAACCTATTTGTGCAATGGCATAAAACCTCAGTACATTCACCAAAAGCTCCTACCAATTTAGTGTTTAATTCATTATAGTTGAATGGTAGCATAATTTAATCAGGCCAATACCCCCTTAAGAATTGTAATCACCAAATTTTCATCTGCAATGAACATCATGATAAACGAGCTTTTAAAGCTTTCAACGTTCTAATTAGGTAATAAATAATACACAGTTCCAAACATTCATAAATCTTTCGATTTCTTCCGATTTCTTTGATATCTTTGTTTGGAGAAAAACGAATAATCACGAGGGCTTAAAAGTTTTAATTATCAAGCTTCTGACTCCAGTTTATCTAAAATCAATGTGTTTTACATTCGAACAAGGCATTGCAGTCAATTAACCTCTTCATTTAACTTATAATTTACAGAGAGCTTTTTGATAATTAAAACTATGATAAAAGCTCCCAATTTAAACTGAAACGATATCTAGGATTATTTCATAAATAGTGATCAAGAGATATGAATTGAATGTTGTCAGAAATTACAACCACTCAAGTTCAAATAGAAATGTTAAAAATTATTTAAACTGTTCAGCTTTTTAATGAAACACTTAATTAAAGGTTGATGGTTTAATGAAGATTTTTAAATATTTTAAAAATATTTTTGATTAGCTGCAAAATAACTGTACTTTGCACTAACACAAATAAACAGTTTAGTAAAAGCTTCCACCGCAATTAATTATAAAAGAATATTCAATATGATTGAATGGCAATATGTAATAAAGAACTGAATATTTTAAACATTTGTATTTCCGCTGATCAAGCTTCCAATTTAACTATTTAATTATTTCAGAGAACTGTTTTGCAAATTAAAACTATGATAAAAGCTTCCAAGAAAAACTAGCTCATAAAGCGTAATGATAAGATGTCTATCGAATATAAGAAAATGGTTATCATCTCAAAACTGCGGAAATAATTTATGTTTTGTTAACACAGTTCAAGCTTTTGAAAATTAAATTTTTAAAAAGGTTCAGCTTTACGATGTAATTACTAATTGTTGCGGACAAAACGAGGATTCAATAAAGTTAATCCTTACTTTCGTTAAAAAGCTTCAGTGATTTGCATCTCCTTTTTTATTTGGAAAATTAAATACGAAAAATAAAAGCTTACCCGAGAAGCTAGAAGTTCTCTAAAAAATTGTATTTAAATGTTTATCTAAAGTTTCTTTAAATTTCAAAAATTTTCAAAATTTTACCCTTCCTATCTGTTTGATATGGGAGAAAATTGAATAATCCCGAGCTTTTGGAGTCAGTTTATCTATCTATAATCTTTCTTGATTATACATTTTCGCGTTGCAAATTCAATTAAGCCACTCATTTAACTTATAATTTTTAGAGAGCTTTTTAACATTCAAACATATAATAAAAGCTCACAATTTAAACTGAAGCAATAAAGAGGATTATCTCATAAATCGTGATCAAGAGATATGAGTTGAATGATGATTGTTAAAAAGAAAACTTTGACAATGTTCAGCTTTAAATTAATGGATGAAGATGGAATTAGAATTCAATAAAGTTAGTTTCAATGTTTTCTTTGAAGATTTTTTTTCCAAAAAACTAAATACGAACAATAAAAGCCAGAGAAGCTAGAGCTTAGAATGTTGAAGTTAGAATTTGAATTTTTTAAATATTTAAAATTGGTAGCATAAAACAGCAATGCAAGTCTATTTAACTTTTCGTAAAAGCTTCCACCACAATTAAATGAAAAATTCAATATGATTGAATGGCAGTAGGTAATAAGTAATTGAATATTTTAAACATTTATATTTGAGCTAATTAAGCTTCCATTTTAACTGTTTAATCATTTCAGGAAGTTTTTTGCTAGTTTAAAACTATGAACAGGTGTGAAGTTTATGGCAAAAAAATTTAGAAATAAAATACAACATTGCATATGTATGTACATTTGGTAAAATCAGGCTAAATTTCGTTGTGCAAAGCGAGGTGTTAAAAATTTGGTTCAAAACCACGCGAATTTTTGATTAATATGGCGGAAAATATTAAATAAAACTAAAGTACTTTTCGGAAAGGTTTTAGAACATAAGAACGATGTTAGTGAAAGCTATGACTTGACCTTCCAGATCAACAATTTTATAGATTCTCTGATCATGAACATTTCCCCACGAATGAAATTTATACTATCATAGTTTCATAATAGATGTTTGAAGAAAAATTGTTTCTTAGTATCGCACAAAATTTAAATTTCAAAGAGGATGACAGATTAGCGATATCGAATTCGTTGATTAAATATAAAAAATTTTGTGTCATTTTTTATGACACAATAGGTTAGGTTAGGTTAGTTAGGTAAGGGTGGCCATCCTAAAGGACTTGCATAGACACAAAGCTGGTCCGTAGCTGTACCACATTCGAGTTTCCTTCCCTGACTCTCCTGAGAGCCCCACTTACACACAAGCAAGCCGTTCTTTGGACTTTCATCAATAGTTTCAGGTTGGCCATAATTTTTAACGCTGGCCACCAACTGACAACCCGATACATCAGTATAGGTTTGACCTCTGAGACATAAAGCCAGTGTACTATGTGGGGCTTAACACCCCATCTCTTTCCAATGGCATTTTTGCAGGAGTAGAGCGCTATATATAGTAGCTTTCTTTACTCTCTCTAAGATGTTTGGTTTCCAGCTTAGCTTGCTGTCCAAAAGTAGACCGAGGTATTTTGCTCTATCCGTAAAGATCAAGCGAGTACCA
The DNA here is from genome assembly GCA_951394425.1 of Tipula unca. Taxonomy (NCBI): domain Eukaryota; kingdom Metazoa; phylum Arthropoda; class Insecta; order Diptera; family Tipulidae; genus Tipula; species Tipula unca. Next base: position 103,714,830 of record OX596382.1, on the reverse strand, counting down.
TTTAATGTTGGCGGGTCACACTGAGGAAGTTTGTGCTTCGTGTTAAAGAGGACCAGCTTTGTTTTTTGTAGGTATGCGTTCAGTCCGCAGCCATGTGCCAACTCAGATATAGGAAGACATCATCCACGTAATTAACCACCTTGAAGCATTGCCCTTCCTGGTTTAGTAACATTTAAAACCAAGTTCCAAAGAAGGGGGGATAGAACCCCAGCTTGAGGTGTCCCTCTGCTCACGTAGCCTCAGACGTCCCATCCAGATAATCTGTTACGATCCTGCCTCTAAGCATTTGATCTATCCAGCCTCTGAGTGACCCGTCTACTCCCAGACACGCAAGGGCACGAGTGATTGCCTCCGGTCTGACGTTGCTAAATGCCCCCTATATATATCCAAGAAGGTTACCATTGAATATTCCTTATATTCAAGTAATTTCTCAATCAGGCCTATAAGGGAGTGGAGAGCTGTTTCCACCGATCGTCCCATACAGTATGCGTGTTGAGATCCGGACAGCTCGCCCGGCTTGACTGAGCCTCTAATGTAAGCCTCTATTAGTCTTTCCAGTGCTTTTCACAGAAAAGAGGATAAGCTTATAGGCCTAAAGTCTTTGGGATAGCAGTGAGAGTTTTTTCCCGCCTTAGGTATAAATATTACTTTTACTTCAGTCCACTTTCTATGAATGTGACATAGTTCTAAGCTGCCTCTGAAAATAACTTCCACCCAGGGCAGGGTTAAGTCAATAGTCCGCTGGATATCCGCAGGGATATTGCCAACAGGTCCTGCCGACTTGTATGGCTTAAAGCTGTTTATTGCCCATAGGATATTCCGCCTTTTTGGGACAATAAGTATAAGAAATAATTTTCATGAAAAAATTGTTGTGTTTAGTCGATGCAAATAGTCTACCCACTTTCAACCTTTTAATTTTCCCCCTGCTACAGGAACAGCTAAATTATTTTATTAGATAAGTTTTGTTTAATGGGCTGCGACACATTAGAGCAGGTGCCAGTTTTATTTGAAATTTGCATCAATATAATATGTACAAACAAACATAACACTGCGCGACTGTCCAGCAAAAGCATATAGACGGAGTTTATGGCGCTTATACAATTTATTTATTCAAAGTACCATGACTAAATCCCATTAATCCGATCATAATGAGAATGATGAGACATTTGAGAATAATACAGCTCACTACTTCCAAAGCTTTTTCCATCAAAAATTCTTTCCATTATATGAAAATAATCATACGAAAATGCAACATGAGCAAATATTTTTTATTGTCCTGATTTTGATATGTTCACCGTCTAGCGGAATTTTGCATACATTTCACTCACGTCTCTCAATTGTGCGGTTTCTGTCACGCTAAAAATATTTCCAGGCGATTTGTAGCACTACGTAAACGTAAAACCAAATTTCTGGTATAAATTTGATAGTTGTTGCTGGCGCTTAAAACCCGGACGATCCCAACAATTCTGAAAACTCTAACAAAATAAAATAAAAGACAATAAAACATAAATCTTTTCACCATTTGAGATACTGAGCTTTTAAAATATTTTTGTGTGATAGCACCCTCAACGAATTTTACCTTATATATAAGCTTTCGAAGCTTTAAAAAATAATACGTAGCGTTACGTTGTAGCATCTTTAGTTAACTGCAGATATCTAGTTTAAAAAAAATTAAAGTTTGACCTTAAATTTGCAAGCCATCGGGAATCGAAGTTGAACCCTCGAATACCAAAAGAATGCCATTTGTGTGCCAACGAGGGCGGCAAGTCTAATAAATAAAAATGTTATAATTCAAAATAATATATCTGTTCAAATTTTGGATTTAAAACAAAACCAATAAAAATTTTTTTAAAATTATTGTTTGCCATAATACTGATTTTCCATGCTAGCTCCGTAAATTTCTATAAAAATGATTGAATTGACAACTTTTTGCAGATAACACGTTGGTCAAAACACAAACTACAGTATTTCATTTTGTAATGGGGTAGGTGTACTAGCTATCAAAACTAAATTTAAAACTATATGTAACTTGTAAAATTAATCATCCCAAATCGATACACTCCATTATTTAAATTAAATTATTAAATTTTCCATCAACTTTTTCCATCATTCGCAAAACTAAAAAGCTCCGTTTAATTTTTTTTTTTGTTATATATTTTTCCATAAAATTTAATCCTGTATATATACCGCATCACAAGATATAGTTAAACCACTTTTGAAAATTCATTTCCACTCAAAAAACAGTTTATAAATAAGATTGTAACGAATTTCCTTCGTCGATCCTGTGCAATTTAAATCTCGTATATAGATAAATTACAAAATGTTTATCAATAAATCATAATCCACAAACCATCGATTTAATTTTATTTTTTTTCAAATACCCATAACAGAACAGCACACAATATAAGAAAAGAACAAAAGAAAGTTTTATAATTTACGTACAAAAAACGAAAAAGGAAAGAAGGAAAACCATCATCAAACCCATAGATAAGAAGAGATATCTGTATACATATAGGTACAGTGAAAAAGCTCTTATTCACTGTTACGGACAACCCTCAATCCAATTTTATCTTCTATAATAATATAAACAACTATAAACTTAAGAATGGATAGAAGAGGGGGGGAATAAAAGTACAAAAATAAAAAAATTATGAAAAACTTTTTTTTTATTTTTTATTTTTAAGTGAAAAATGTTTTTTATTGAAATTTTATAAGAGAAAAGTTTTATAACAAAATAAAAATGTAAATCGTAATAGAAACAAAATAAAAATAAAAAAAAAAGCTTTTCTTCTTGTATGTATGTTAGTACCTTTTTTACGTAGTTTACTTATTTTCTCGAGAGATGGCTTTAGATTTTTATTCTATTTATTTATAAATAAATTTTATTTAGTTTTTCATTTTTTAAATTTTTAGTTGTGAATTGATTTAAATTTTCATATATAAAATAATGAGTTTCTTGTTATATCCTTAACAAGTTTTCTTTTTTATTATTAAGTTTTTTTGGAAAATGCAGAATGTAAAAAAAGTTATCGTCTCAAAATTATGTTTCTTGTATGTAGGTACTACAAAATATTCTTTACATTTATTGTACATTGTGCAGAATATGTAGATATTTTGATTCGTTGATTATGCAGTTTTGTAATACATTGTGGAATATGTGCGGTGTGACATCTCGTACCTAACAATTTTCAATGAACACAGAACATAATCTAGAATATATCTGATGTTACAACTCCTACAACACCGTACATACAATTTTCACGTGTATACCATATAGTATATACATGTGTTAACGCATTGCCTTAGTTTTCATCAAATGCGCGCGTTAATGCGTCATACTACTATTTTGTAATCAGAAATTAATTTATTCTATTACTTTATTTCAATTTATGGTTATCATCGATGATTTTCGTTCCTTTTTATCTCAACTTTAGAGGGAACAACATCATTGTAAATACAACAACCAACCTAACTACAAATTAATTGATAAACACCTATGCCTTGTTTTATTTCCGTGCGGTTATTTTTATCATCAGCACAAAAAAGCTTGTTCCCCATCATTTGGTGCCAGAAGTGGGATCTTATTTGTAATTAGGTTTGTATGTTTGTATGTAGAAATCAAAAATAATAAAAAACAATAAATTATATTGTGTTTAATAACCAGCGTAGTGCAGTGAAAGTGGTTTTCTGCTCCGAAGGGTTGACTTGGTAGTTTGATCACATTTAATACGGTTTTGAAAGAATAGCTAAAATATCCAGTATTACAAACCGCTTTGTACACTCGTGATGCCTCTTGCTTTGTCGTTCCAAACAGTCTATCGAAAATTTCCTTGAAAAGTTGGAGCGTTATGAAAAGAATGTGGCGGACAACCTTGCAACAGCAAAGACCAAACACTCAATTGAATATTGAGTATTTTTTTCTCGTAACCGAATACGAGGAAAGGTTAGAGGAAATGCGGGATGCGATACGTAAAATTCTCATCGGAAACGAAAGGCTAAGCAATCAGGATGCCCTTCCACCAACTGTTAGAGCCAAACTTCCCATCGTGGAGCTTCCGACGTTTAGTGAAGTGATCACTTGAAATGGAGCAATTTCATCGGCACCTTTGATGGCCTCATTCATGAAAATCGATCGTTGAGAGAACGAACAAAATTTAAATATCTGAAACTATCATTAAATGCGGTTGCCGCCAGTGCTATAGCTGCGATCGAATTATCTGATGAGAATTATGAGGTCGCACAAAAATTCTCCATGATCGGTTTGACAAACCGAATTTTATCTGTATTCTCATTTAAAATAATCGATCGGCCAGATCCAAAGAGATTGCTGAATCTACATGACCGTTTTCGATCGCCGTTCGCTTGAAACTGCATGTAAAATACTGGGACGATCTTATAGTGTACACAATGGTATCAAAACTGGATCCGGAAACTAATGGTAAATGGAATGATGCGGCTACGACTACTCACCTTCCTACAGTCGATGACCTGTGTCAGTTTATTAGTTCCTAAGCTCACAGACTTGAAAGTCAAACGAGACCAATGCCAACAGAGTACAGAAAACCGACATCAAAAATTGTTCTGCCAGTAGTTCAGTCTGCATTACTGCATTAGTTCAAGTTATTGGGACATCTGGTCATTGGGCGGGCAGTATTAGATTCCGGTTCTCAATTGAGTTTCATGACCGAGTCTTTTTGTTTTTTTACTAAAGCTCCCTCGTCGCAACCGTACTACAAAAATTCATGGGGTTGGATACAATGTCGTTGCATGTTCCAGCTGTTCGATAATTACCCTAAAATCAAATACCACCAACTATTCAACCATTTTGAACGTTCAAGTGCTTCCAAAAATCACCAGTTACCAACCAACCGTATCAATTAATAATATTACGTATTAAGACACACCAGCGAATATTCAACTTGTTGATCCAGAGTTTTTGAAATTCCAAGATATCGATTTGCTACTAGGTGGCGAAACCTACCACGAGTTTCTCTCTGTTGGGCAAATCAAATTATCAGAGCACTTGCCAATGCTCCAGAACACCGTATTAGGATGGGCCGTTGCTGGAAAAATGACATATCATCTAAACTACAACCACTATTGCCATTCTGTCGTTGAAAATACGTCAGATTTAAGCGATCAAATTGAGAGGTTCTGGACCATAGAAAATATTCCCCATTCCGACAAGGCGCAATCACCTGAAGAAGCGGAGTGTGAGAGACATTTCACAAAATTTACCACACGTGACAATGATGGACGATTTATTGTCAAACCTTCATTTATGGCGGACCCATCGACACTTGGCAACTCGAAAGATATTGCAACGCGTCGATTCTACAATTTAGAGAGACATCTACACAAATCGAAAGAATTACTCACCAATTACTCAAATTTCATCGATGAGTATACAAGATGTTAGGTCACATGGAAGAAGTTGATACAAATTCTATCGCCACACTAAATTTCTATTTTCCGCATCATTGTGTAATTAAGCCAGATAGTTCATCAACCAAACTACGAGTGACTTTTGAAGGATCCGCCGCAACTTCTACTTTAAAATCACTCAATTCGGTAATGATGGTCGGTCCAGTTGTACAACTGACCTATTTTCAATACTGCTCCGTTTCCGATAACGAAACCGTGGCGAAACTCACCTTCTGAGCAACTATCAACATTTAAGTTAAAAACAGTGACGTATAGGAGCGCTCTACGATTTCAAAAAGAGCTTTTTTTTTGCTGATCGCTCGATTATACGATCCCCTCGGTCTATTGGAGCCCGTAATTATTTTGGGAACATTATTGATCCAGTCGTTATGGCAGTTCAATCTAGATTGGGACCAGTCACTTCCACAGCATTTGTACACCTACTGGGAAACATTTCGAGAAAGTCTCATCGTGATCAACAAATTTACAATTGATCGTCATGTGTTAACTCCAACCAACCACTTAGCATCCAGATACATGGATTTGCCGATCCCAGCGAGCGCGCGCATATGGCGCCGTACTGTATGTCTCAGTGTAACAATCGATGGAGGTTTCTCCGTTAAAATACTATGCTCGAAATCTTGGGTATCACCATTTCAAAAGCCAACCTTGCCTAGGCTAGAATTGTGTGCAGCAGTATTACTCGCTCGACTAGAAAACAAAATCCACGAGAACCTACATTTCAACATCGAGCAAACATTCTATTGGTCTGACTCGACAATCACACTCCGTTTGATAAAATCCTACCCATCCAGATGGAAAACATTTGTTTCCAATCGAGTCGCCATCGTGCAAGAAATATCGAGAAAGGAAAATTGGTTACATGTACCAACTGAGTGCAAGGAGTGCTTTCGTGTTCGACCGATTCCCATGACGCAATAGGTGGGACTCTAAACACTGGAAATAGTTATCGCTGCGCCACCTTTTTACACGATCGGAGTAGATTTTGCGGGACAATTTTATATTATATATCATGCGAAGATAACAATATTGAATGGAAAATCACGCCGTCTGCCACACCAAATTTTGGTGGTCTTCACGAATCGGGGTGAAACTAGCCAAATTCCATTTACGTCGCACAATGGGTCTGGCTTAGTTCACATATGAACAATTGATGACGCTTATTAAACAAATTGAGGCAGTTCTTAATTCAAGGTCGCGCTTGGACCACTAACCACCAGTATCGATGACTTCGATTGCCCTACGCCTGGGCATTTTTTGATTGGATAACCCCTCACTACTTTACCAACGCCTAATCTACCTGAACGACCAATGATAGACACAAATTTTGGAATCGATGGTCAACGGAATACTTGCAATCTCTCCAACAAAGACATAAATGTACCAAACCGATCAAAAATCTGTTAGTCGGTGACTTGGTAGTGCTCCTCGAAGAAAATCAACCCCCATTAAAATGGAAGCTTGGGCGGGAGATCGAAGTCTACAAGGGAGATGATATGGAACCTAATTACAAATTAATTGATAAACACGTCTTGCCTTCTTTTATTTTCATACTACATACATACATCGATTTCCGCGTGGTTATTTTTATCATCAGCACAAAAAAACTTGCCCCATTATTTATTTTCTTAAACAATTGTTAAAAGCTATAAGATATAAACCAACACCGGCATTACCAACATATACCGTAATCCTGCCACCTCCACAATTATTACCACCAGCATCGGGAATAGCAAATGTAACAACGACATTTTCACAAGCAACACTTACTCACAGGCGAATGTAGCAATTCAAGTGCTACCACAAGAACCATCTGCAATATCATCTCCTGAAGTAACTAAGGATAGGTTGGAACAATCAACGCAGTCTTCATTCTATGAAATCACGGCAGTCGCTCCTCGAACAAGGCTCTTCGTGAGCAGAATCTGTCATCAATCAGCAATTTGAAATATTCATCAAAATTAGAATGAAATTGGATAGTGAAGTTATCGAAATACCTTCTAACCAAGAAAATGAACGTCGTATCAGTTTGCCTGTCAGTTTTGCGCCGTCAAAATTATCGAAAATTAAGCCCTGCCAATCACCTTCAATAATTTACGTTCTATTTCCAAAACGTCTAAAGCTGCATATTTTGTCAACCAACCAAACTAATGTAATTTGTTAAAAAATACTTTACTTGTGGCTGTTTTCCCACAGTCAGGATTAGAAGTGGGTATGTGTAAAATCGCAGTCGTTCTCTGTATCCTCTAAGGCCACTGCTAAAATCTAAACACTTATCAAGTGCCGTGAAGCTGAAGCTTTACAAAGCGTTGATCAGGCCCGTTGTTATGTTTGGATGTGAAAGTTGGGCGCTGACGGATGAATACGAGAGATGGCTCCTAACATTTGAGAGAAGAGTCATGCGTGTGATCTACGGCCCAAAACGCGAAATAGATGGTACCTACCGAGCTCTGTACAATATCGAGATCAGAGATCTGATGAAGATCCCCGATATTGTACATGAAATAAGATCTCAGCGAGTACGCTGGCTCGGTCACGTTCTGCGTGCTGATCCGGAACGAATTGTGCAGCGATCTCTGAAAGGAGAGCCACCATATGGTAGGCGCAGAGGTCGTTGCCGGCGACGATGGCTCCACGATGTAGAGAACGACTTGGCCTCTTCAGATTGTCTTAGACAGTATGAAGACCATGCTCAGGATCGAAACCGTTGGAGCCGGGTTGTTGACTCAGTAAGGGGCCAGTAATGGCCTTTAATACTGTTTATTATTATTATTATGTGTAAAATCATGCTTGCCTAAAATTAACATATACTTAGTGACAGCTTATAACCCACTCCAATCAACTTCTGGGAAATATATACAATTTTTGTGAAGTTTTAAACGAGCTACATAATTTAAGTGATCCGTCAGATATATTTCGCATCCCAGGTGGTTTCAATCTTCCTAATATTTACTGGTTTCCCGATCCCGAATGATCCGGGAATTTTTGATGTAGCTGATTCAATGGTTTCATGGGTGCAAATGACAACCACAAAGCAACTCGCTTCAACTTCAAGAAAGCTAAAGTAACTGAGTTGAAGAACTGCTTCAATAACATCATTTGGCTAGACGAATTGATAATTATTAATTTTCCGATCATTTGAAAATCATGTTCCTTATGGTATGATTATACTTTTATCAGACTGGGAAAATAAGAAGAACAACGCATCCACAAAAATGGAAAACGGCGATACAGGAGAAAACAGAAGATCTTTCCAGGAGACCAACGTTTTTCATGACGAGTATTTTGAGCTAAAGTACAAAAATAGGATCGTGACATTACAAGATAACATCAATAAGGATCCTAAGTACCTACTTCTGAAACTTTTTTAACATTAAACCAAAGGATTTCCTGCCTCCTTAGTACTGCAAAAATAAACAATCATGTAACCAACTCATGTGAATAAGGTATCCAATCTAGTTTAGATACGAGTATACAGATACCGTATATTGTAAGGGAGGATATTTTTCATGCTCTTAATTCAATTTGTGATGGTTGCGATCCCGATAAAAACTTTCGTGCCTAAACTAGTAGAAGCGTTTTTTCTGCTCTTTAATCAATCTCAAATATCATATCAATAATATCAATAATCAAACAAAAAGAGAGCTGATATTTCGTGCAACAGGGGAATTTCATCATTGTCGTCAATTCTCAAATTATTTGAATTGGTTATTTGCAATTCATTTAAGCCGATTATTCCACGTCATTTATCAACAGCTAAACACGGTTTTCTTCCTATAAGATCTACGACGACTAATCTGACTGAGTTTACTAGCAAATCAATTAAAGCTATCATAAGTTGGTGTGCTCAACTGAACCATCATATCGAGTCGGGATCCTCAAGTAGTTACAGCGGAAAACATACATAGTCTCGAAAACATATTTTCCATCCGACTATATCGCCCACAGAAAGGACAGATACTATTTTATCACCAGTATTAGAGCGACGGTGCACTGAAAGACGGTGAAAGAATCGGTTTCTATAATCATAGTCATAGCTCGTGTGTCAAAGTGGCTAATACATCGATCATTGTCGATGCCGTGCATGCTCTCTTCGGATCGCAGTTGGATTATTGCAACATCTACTCCATTGACTCAGCTGTGTGTGATGCCTTTATTACGTTCCAACAGTCAACTTGTCATCATGGTTGACTTTATTTTACCCGATATATAAATTAGCTTGATGTCAAAGCATCGTTATACCGTGTTTTACGATTTTTGTTTTCACTTTAGAACCTCCGACTTTACGCTTTCTTGAATGATTTTCTCAACAATTCCAATTGGGACTTTTCTCAACGCCACGCTAATTGAAACGACATTATGTTGATGTTCCACGACCTTCTCAAGTTTAAAAGTTTGAACTGGGTTTTGTTCAATAAGAGCAGAGTAGTTGATTTCCCGTCTTCCATGACTTACCAAAGCTGTATCGCTAGTCGCTAGTTTTTTTGCATAATTGTAGAAACCAACATTTAGAGCAAGAAGTTCGAGATTGCATGTTTCAACTTGATGTCGATAATGGTGTTGGTTACAAAGGATCCCGCTGGCTCAGCTCATAAATTGTGCAGGGTTTTTGGCCATTCCGGTTCCCTTTATATTTAACGAATGCTGGTACGCGGAAGTTTTTAAAAAAGTCCTGTATTCATCAAATTTTTAAGGGGTCATTCTACCTGTCATACCCAAGGTCTTTGAACCCATGGTTCAAGGAGTCTGGCATTTTCATACTAAACAATTTATTTCTCCTGCCCAGCATAAATTTTATCCCGATCGGGATTTTACTCTGGTTTCATTTTGTGGTAATATATTTAATAGTTTATTGGTCACAGCAATTCGACGTTGTATATACAGGCTTTTAATAAGATCGACCACTAAATCACTAAAGTTGGAGAATTTGACTTATTAAATTTATTGGTTGCCCTACTATCTTTCCGACCGCTGCAACCCGTTATATAGAATATTTGGTTTTTCTTCCCACGTTTTTTATGCGTCATCCGGCGTAGCTCACAGTAGTCATATTGGCCCATTGTTATTTACTGCTTTGAGTTTGTGAATTGCCCACTCTTCGCCAACGATTTTAAAATATTCACCCAATTTAGTAGTATCTATTACAATTAAGAAACGATTAAGTCAGAACGTGAGCAAGAGTAAAACTCTTTCATTTTACTGTATCCGCTTACCCAGTTAACATCAATATCGTATATACAACGAAGCTGGTGATAGAGTCAAGTTCATGTCCGATTTATAGGTATAATGTTTTCGTTCGACGGTATTATTATGTTAGGCTTCATTAAGCGGAATTGGTTATTGTTAAAATAAATGTTTAACGCGATACCTGCAGATTTTGAACTACGGAAATGTTATTCAAATTTTGTTGTTTTGATCAGCCATAATCTCAAATTTCACTATTGTAAGGATTGTCGTGGAACACCAGTTTCTGACAACTTTGAGACAAACCTGAATAACCTTGCCATGTTATTGGAAATATGCCAGCCGTTGGGATTGTGTTCACCAATAATTGATACAGCAAAATTGTTCAAGCAAGCTGTGTTGACACAGCTGACATGTCATCCGATGCTATTTTTCTTTGGTCTGGTTCAGAAACTACATGCGGTTTCATTAAGTCAGATGCACATAAATATTCGAAATTCAAAGCAAATCGAGTAGCCAAAATTCAAAAATATGGTTACACGACAAACTGGTATTAGTTGTACAACAAGTAACATATAGTGACACTATATTACTTCGAGTAGCCTACATTCTTCGATCTATAGTTTATTGCTTAATCAGAACTGAAATTATATTCGTTGATATAACTCACCAACTGAAGTTAGTAACGCGTTAAACACATTATAGCTTTATTAACATAATGAATATGGCAATGAGATCAAGTGTCATAAACATTGGAGGTTGCTTCATGCACATCCAAAAGCTTTCTTATATTAACTTCGCTTAGTATATCGGATCGTTGGAGGTCGAAATCTTCGCTTACTTGATCTACAGACTAATAAATTATCTAGATTTGAAATATAATGAAATATGTCTATTGCCATCTATTGAGCAATAGATTAACTATAAAAATAGCAAGGCTTAAGTTTTGTTGTATAGTTTTCCAAAGTTTTCCCTTATGAGGTGCGACTTTGTTATCCATGACGGTCAAGTATGTTACAGGCTATATTTAGCTGCCACTTATTTTTCTCTATAGAACTGGCCCACAAAATAGACTATGGAGTTTAAAAAATGAAGTGATTTTTTTATGCAATATTCATAAGCTACCCAAAATTCGAATAAATTATAAAAATATTAATTTTATAGGGATTATCTCTAACAGCCACACTATCGTGAACGTACCAACAAAATAAAATTAAAAAAATTTGTATACCGATTTAAATGGATTAATTAAAAACTAAAATAAAACATATTTTTATTTTTTAAATTTTAAATAAACAAAAAATAAAAAACTTTCGTGTAAATAATACAACACACCAAAAAAAAAACATTATTTAATTAATTTATTTATTTTAATATTGATTAAATTCACATGTTTGAAATTCAATTATTTTTATCTGTGAATTAAATATACAAAAAAATAAAATAAAAAATTTGTTTAATTTATACACATACATACATAAATAAATAAAATAATTTAATTTTAAAGTTTCGTTTTTGTTTTATAAACATTTTTTTTTTTTTATAAGTTTATATTATAAGTTTTCCATAATATTTAAATTGACAACACCCAAAGATATGGAATTTATATATTTTTTGAAATGTCGTCTCCCGAGAAAACAAAATAAAATCAAAATAAATTTATCGATTTTATGGCAAAATGTAATAAATATATTGCTTATTTATTTATTAAATCAAAAGTTTTTTTTTTTGCTATATATAGTTTTTAAATTTATTTTAAGATTATTATATTTTTTGTTTTGTTTTTAGAAATAAATTATATCGATAAAATGTATTGTTATTTACGAGATTAATATATAGAAAATATAATTTAAGCATATTCATTTACATGTCAATTTTATGGAATTCATTTTTACAAGATACTGTATATCTAGATGATCGATCCGTATATAATTTAAAAATCGTGTTAATACTAATTTACCATATTTAACCACTTTGTATATATAAATAAGATATAGACGAGAAAACATATTTTCTCATCTAAATACCTACTGTCAAAGTGGATATAAAAATATTTAAACAATAAAAATAAAAATCTTTTATTTTTTTTTTGTTCGTTTTATAAAAAAAAACCGAAAATCTATTTTGATCTATGTATATACGTTAAAAAATCTGGTATACATTCTAAAGACGATTAATAATGTATAAGCAATTCAACATATGGTTTTCGTTCTGCTTTCCTACATATGTAAGCCGCGCGGAGACATTGACCTTTTAGTCGAAAATAGGTGTACATCCACATTTATTTTTTTTTTTTGAATAAAATACTTTTGTGTATTAATCATCATCGAGTGTGAGAGTATTTTAAATATGACACCTAATTATTTTGACGTTTAATATTTTATGATGTACGCTGTTGTATTGAATATGTGTGATAGTTTAATGTAAAACGTGTTGCAGATTGACGTTTTGTTAAAAATGTACGGCCTTTATTCTAAAATCGTTATAAATAATTGGTTTTTATTGCAAATCATTAAACCGCGGTATTCCCGTGTCTGTCTGTATATGTGTGTAGGTTTAAATTATTGCATATCAGGACAGGATCATAGTACGCCCCAAAGAGATCCGAGCAAATTCATATCTCGAAGGAATGATATTCAACATAACAAGCAGATTAAGCTTGGATCAGGAGGTACCAAGTTCGAATCCATGTGCCGAACTCGATCATGTCACACAGTGGTGCAGGATGTTTGAGATGAATATTCAATTTATTTATAATACGATCATGCCTTGTTAATTTGAACATATTTTCAAATTTCGAAAAAAATTACAAAATTTACTAAATTTTATATTTCCAATTACAGGTGTGAGATGGGGTTACCTATAATTCGATTTTAGCAATCGATATTTAACATTCGTTCTATTCAGACCTGTTTTTTAATTTTTAATTATTTTAATTCTCAACAATTTTGTAGAATTTGTTCTTTTTTTTTTTTATAACAAGTGTTGTGTAATTTTGTTGTTGCTCAAATTGTTCCACTTTTACCATTTTTCATTACTAAGTGTTATTTGTGACCTAGTAATTTTAACGTAAGAATTGTGTTAATTTTCATTTTTCTGTGAATATTTTTTATTATATGTGGAAAAGTGCTTGTAGTGTTAATTTAAAAAACAAAAAAATACAAAAAATTATAAGTCATAAATGAGTGTCACCAATTTAGGAGAAAAATGCTGTTGCATATGCAATGCGGAAGGCGTAATTGACAATTTTTTCATATGTAAGGGGGTTATGTGTAACAGTGTTGCACATTATTATTCACCAAGGCGGATAAACAATTAGTTTCTCAACTCACCATACCATCAACTATAGTAAAATCATGACGATCCATGAAGCGCAAGGTTTAACATCACCAAATGTGATATGTTTAAGAACAAATCCGAAACCTCATGAATTATTTGACAGTGTGCCTCATGCTATAGTTGCTATATCAAGACACACATATTGAATCATAACATTAACAGTAAGGAATACTTTGAAAATGATCGCTGTTTTAGATGTAATCGTTCATCATCAACAAGTGAAAAGAAAATCAGGAGGCGGTGTACTTATCGCAGTACATTCAATGGTTCCCTGTATTGCTATAAATTTAACTCCACCATCTATCGAGCACGTATGCGTAAAAATCAAAATAAATCAGACGAATCTGTTTATTTATACAGCCTATATACACTTCACCGAGTGCGTGTAGTGAAATATACGGCAGATGCAGTGATGCAGTTGACGAATTAATTAATCTCACAAAACCAAATGACTTAGTCTTAGTACTAGGTGACTTTAATCTTCCAAATGTAATGTGGAATTATGATCAAGATATGGATTCCTTTCTACCATGCAATATCACATCAGAATCGGAATGTCTTTCTTGATGCTAAGTTTGGTTTTGACCTAAAACAAATTAACAACAATAATAGTATTGAGAGAATATTAGATTTAATCTTCACAAATGATGCAGAAATATTTAAAGTGACAGAATCACTCAATCCATAATATGCATACCACCTATAATTTTAAAAAAATAAACCACACTGGACTTCAGCAGTACTTAGAAGCTATACAATGGGACGCTGCTTTAAACACAAATGATGTAAACCAAGATGCTAACAAATTCTACCAAATTTTATTACAAGGTTTTGAAACCCATATTCCTCCTTGGTTTGACGACCATCTGATTAATCTGAAGAACCGTAAATCTAAAGCCTACGTCAAGATGATTAAAAGTGGTTTAGAATCGGATAGGACTGCGTTTCTCCAATCTAATGAAGAATTTGATACATAATGTACTAAATCGATTTCTTTAATATAAATAAATAAAAATTATGATTAGAAATCAAATCTGACGTTTACAATTCTAAAACATATATGAATTTGTTTTAAATTTTTTAATTAAATTTTTAAATTCGAATTGATAAATTTTCAAAATTTTAATGCTTATGAAAATCTCCAATTTTCTGTTAACATATTTTCAATTTTAGAGCATTTCTGCAATTTATGAAATATTCAAAATTCACAAATTTACAGAAAATTAACTAAACTATTACGATATTTTTAAAATTTTAATTTGCATATGAAGTTAAGATGATTTTTTCAATTTCGCAATATCAGGTTTTTAGTTAATTTTTAAAATTAAACATTAATTTTTTGAAATTTTCCGTAATAAATTAATTTTTACAAATATATATCAAAATTTAGTTCTACATGAATTTTAACGTATTTGACATTAATTTTTATATAAAACTCGAATTTCACGTATAATTTCGAAACCGAACTTCACGTATACTGTTCTGAAGATTAAAATCAAATTTCGAAAAGTTTAATGTTTAAAATTTGATTAATAAACGTTTATGAAAATCTCCAATATCTATGGTGGAATTTTTTTGAATTTTACAGAATTCCTACAGTTTTTCCCATATTTGAAATTCTCAAGTTTAAAAAGAGTTAACTGGATGAATTATTGGGTATTTTTTCCAAATTTTGAACATTCAATAGAATTTATGATAATTTAAAGAATTTCGGCATATTAGTTTGGATTCGAATGTACTTTATTTAATACTACTGCAGGAGTATCCATAATTTGGCACTGTTGCATTTAGATGTAAAATAGTTTAGTATAAGGTGAAGAATAATTCGACTGTTGAATTATGGAAACACATATAGTTATGCGACTGATTTTAGGTTCTTCGTATCATTTATAAATGGGAAAAAGATCAAATATAGGCCTGGGGTTGGCAGCACAGATGTCGAGGAAAATCACCCTTCTCGTCATCCATTTTGGTATTGTTTATCTTTTTTTTTGTTGCCTTGTTTTAAAATTATTTAAAATTATGAAATTTATGAAATTCTAACTCACTTCAAATATTTGGAGTTATTGCTATACCAATAAAACCGCTGTAATTGCTATACCAGTTTATAATTCCTTTAAATCCTTTACCTTCGAATCGATTTCAAAATTTTAATAAGTATTTTTCAGAGCAAACAGACGAGGAGTTATTACCTGCAGCAATATGTTGGCTCTCGCTATAGAAACTTTGAGTATTTTTATTTTTTAATAAACAAAAACAATTCAACTCAATGAACGTGTTTACGATTTTTCGTGGTTATTTCTGGCATAGCCAATTTAATCATTGAGGGTCGGTTAGTTTTAAAACCGGTTTTGCGAGTTATGGTTAATTCATAGAACGATAGATAGGTTTTGAATACTATGAAGACTCACCGAATTGGTTAATGGGATAGCTTTTTTTACAGACTTTTAACCTTACTTCGATCGCACTATACAAAGTCTTGGTTCCCACATAAATTTTATGAAATTTTGACATTTTATAGTTATAAATAGCCTTTTTTTACATATATCCAGGTATCTGTAGTCTCTTATTAAAATATGCATGATATTGTTTTAATTTGTGAAATAAAACGTGACATACGTCTAATATTGCCGAAATTTCAATAAATTCTGAAACTTTTCGGACCCGTATTGGTTAATTAATCCAAAATATAAAATTGTAAAAGATTTTGTGAAAGCTTTTGAGATTTTACCGGATTCATCCGCACAAACATTAGTGGTTGAAATTTGTTAACGCTTAAAGCCATCAATTATTTTGAATGCAAAAAAAAACTTTTAATGTAAAAGCTCTGATTTTGAACTGAAATTAATATAAAAGCTCTGAACGCACATAATCAAGGTCAGTTATAAGCTTCGGTAGGTACTATAAAATCAGTTGTGAAACATTTAGAGCTTTTATTTTTAGAGCTTTTATTTGTGCGTAATTGATTAATCAGAGACACTGGTGAAAATTACATTTAAATTATAAAATAAAGCACCAACTTAGCAAAGGTTTAATTTGGTGAAATTCCGCCGAATTATTTGCGAAATTGTGTAATGATTAACGCTTTACAAATTAACTATAATTTATTTTTTGTTGATATGCCCCTCGAAAATGGTTTTAAAATAATTTTTCTAGCTGAGTTGTGCTTATTTATAGAACATTTAAAAAAAATCGAGCTTTTTATTTTTTCAAAAAAAAAAGCTTTCATCATTTTACACTAAATTAAGGAAATTGTCTACTAATCCGAACTTAATGTAGCCTCTTACAAGAACGTGACCAATTTTGTATTCATTCGTATGACTCATAAAAAGCTCTCTTTTAGTTTTATGAGACTTTTAATATAAAAACTCTGTTATTGTATTGTAAATCGCAATAATCAAACGAGTTTTTCTGAAATATAATTAAGGATGTTTTCAAAACCGTTCCAATTTCAATGCGATTTGAAAACGATTTAATTTTCTTGAGTGGAGATAGATCTAATAGATGTCGACATGTATGTGGCATGAATCTGCAAACGACCAGACCATTTATAATTTTTCTTACTTACAAATGTGTTTTGAGGATAATGATTTTGGAAATGAGGAGGAGACGATGGATATTGAATTGTGTATCAAGAATTTAATAACGACTTAGCTTGCATTGAGCGAACATTTGGTATGTGGAATCGGAGCAGGTTTCATGCATAACAAATGATATTTGTAGATGTAAGCGAATTTTGATATAAAGTGCGAATGACATAGGAGGTTTATATGGGTTTGTTATAGGGATTGAAGTAACTAAGCGGCGTCTGAAAGTTTTTATTGATTATTTATTCTGTTGAAATTTAACATGCCATTTTATTTATGTAACTAGTCATATTAAATATTTGAGTTATTTTGCTGACATCATCTCTACCCACATTGTCGAATCAATTAAACTGCCGTGTTATTGTGAGAGTTTTTAAAAAATATAAATTTAAGCAACGACAATGATCCTGAAAAGGATTTTGCTAATTATGATATTGACATTTATCTATTATTGATATTGATTTCTGTCCAGATTTTATTATTATAACAACAACTTTTTAAATTGACAACACCAAAATTGTTCAACATTTATGGGTATAATTGTTTACTCCTATATAGATTCTTTTTGCAAAATTACTGCTTTTATTAGAACCCTGTTTGATTTTGTGTGAGAAGTGGAACGCTAGGTTCCTGCATAAGATCCATATATGATATATTAGAAATTGAAGACATTTTATATAAGATTCAAGGCAATTAAAATTGATTGAACTGTGTTCGGCCTGTTGCCTTTAATTTTTCTATATTTTGATCCTTTCAATAATAGTAGGGATGTCGTAAGAATTACTGTAGTATAAAATGTCATAAAAGCTTAATAAAGGTGTGAAATGTGTTCATCATTTTATTCCGATTTTTTTCATAATTGGCTTTGAAAAAATGGGATTTTTATGATGGAAAGACAGAACAAAAGACCAAAGATGTTCAATTTTATTTTGAAAGTCAGCATTCGATTATTGAAACAAAAAGATCATATTGAAATTTCTTCCTTGTTCGAAATGCACCTAGCGCTCCAACAATTTACCGATTAAATCATCGTTTTCGGCAGGAAAATCAAGATCCAAATCATGTCCACTTCTTCAAGTGGCGTAACTTATTTCAGCCCTAAAACGAGTTGCATCGACTCGGATAGGAATACCTAATTCAATGTTTGAGGGAATTAAGATGCACAAAATATGTACGTGGTTTAGGTATGGCAAATTCAGAAATATAGCTAATTATTTTTAAAAAAATTTTAATTTGCCACAACCTTCACATGTGGGCCTCTGAAAATCAACATTCAATGAAACAAATTAGATTTAAGTACCGGTTCAGTTTAAGCGTATGGGTTGGTGTAGTTGTCGAATGAAAGATCTAAACAGCTAACTGAATTCGATCTATATGTATATGGAGCACGATAAATAATAATAATAATAATAACAGTGTTAAAGGCCATTACTGGCCCCTTACTGAATCAACAATCTGGCTCCAACGGTTTCGATCCTGAGCTTGGTCTTCATACTGTCTTAGACAATCTGAAGAGGCCAAGTCGTTCTCTACATCGTGGAGCCATCGTCGCCTGCAACGACCTCTGCGCCTACCATATGGTGGCTCTCCTTTCAGAGATCGCTGCACAATTCGTTCCGGATCAGCACGCAGAACGTGACCGAGCCAGCGTACTCGCTGAGATCTAACTTCATGTACAATATCGGGGATCTTCATCAGATCTCTGATCTCGAAATTGTACAGAGCTCGGTATGTACCATCTATTTCGCGTTTAGGGCCGTAAATCACACGCATGATTCTTCTCTCAAATGTAAGGAGCCATCTCTCGTACTCATCCGTCAGCGCCCAACTTTCACATCCAAACATAACAACGGGCCTGATCAACGCTTTGTAAAGCTTCAGCTTCACGGCACTTGATAAGTGTTTAGATTTTAGCAGTGGCCTTAGAGGATACAAAGAACGACTGCCAGCTGCCAGCCGCACTTTAATATCCTCACCCACACTGTTATCGTGAGTGATAAGAGAGCCCAAATATTTGAACCTCCTCACTCCCTCAAACGTGTGGTGGCCACTACTAAAATCTGGTGTGCCATTGTCTCTAAAACCAGAGATCAGGTATTTCGTTTTGGACTCATTGATCTGGAGTCCAACAGAAGCTGAAAACTCTACAAGCGGATCAAGTATTTCTTTCACTCCGTTGCTATTCAGTCCAATCACGCATATGTCATCTGCATATGCAAGCACTTGATTGGACTGGCGATATAAGATGTTGCGCTGAGGTGTTTCAGTTTTACGAAAGATGTACTCCAACATGAGATTAAAGAGTATCGGGGACAGAGCATCTCCCAGCCGAACACCCGAGTTAACTGCAAAAATTGTCGATAGCCTGTTCTCAACTTTAACACAGCATTGAGACTGCGTCACTGTCATCCCACACAGTCGTACCAATTTTGTTGGCATTCCTAGGTATTCCAGGGCAGACCACAAACTCTCTCGATTGATCGAGTCGTAGGCCTGCCGGAAATCCAGGAAAACCTGATGTACGGAGATGGATGTCTCATAATATTTAGATAGAATCATCCGCAGCGAAAAGACCTGATCAGTGACTGATCGATTCGGACGAAATCCTCCCTGATAGTCACCAACCAAGCCCTCCGCCAGAGGAGTGATTCTATCCAATAAAATGTATGACAGTAACTTGTATGCTGTGCAAAGGAGAGCTATACCGCGATAATTCTCACACTTCAAGCGGTCTCCCTTCTTGAAGATGGGGCATATCGCGGCCACTTTCCATTCATCAGGCATAACTTCGGTTCGCCATACTAATCGAATAAGGTCGAAAAGACAGTTCCACAAAGTATCCCCTCCGAATATCAAGAGCTCCGAATTAATGCAGTCCACTCCAGGTGAGCGGTTTCGTTTCATTCTCTGCATGGCCTTAGTGAATTCCTCATGGGATGGCTCCTCAGTGCAAATCTCCGCAGACTGTTTTAGAGGTGGCTCAACAACAGTCTGTGACGCATGATGAACATCAAGCAGCTCAGTAAAGTGTCCACTCCATGCGTCAAGTACTGCGTCGATGTTGACACAGAGGTTTCCATCCCGGTCCCGAATGGCGGTTGACGAAGGCCTGAAAGTATGGTGCAATCCAGTAATTACTTTAAAGAAATTACGTGAACTACGCTCATTGCTGAGTTGTTGTACTTTCAGAACCTCGGCCTTCCACCATTCTCGCTTCTTCCGTCTACAAATCCGCTTAGCTGCCCTTCTTGCAAGAGCTGCCTTGTTTTTCCTTGCGATTGTGAGACGTTGTTGCACTTCATTATGGGCTATATTTTGTTGCTCAACTGCAAGACGACACTCGTCATCAAACCAATCATTCTTGGGTCTGACTTTCACTATACCTAAAGTCTGTTGAGCAGCACTGACAACCGAAGTTTTCAGTACCTCCCAGACAGAGTTCACGCAGTCAGACTGGTAATTAGCTCCTTCAATGTTGTCGCTGACAAGATCCTGATATCGTTTCTTTTGATCTTCATTTATCAGACCTTCACAGTCGAAACGTTCCATCCGTTTCGCTGTGTTCCCCGACCTGTACGAAAACTTCCACCGTAGCTTTGCAGCGACCAAATAATGATCGCTGCCTACGTATTTGGTTGCTGACCGATAAGTTCTCACATCCTGCACAACCCGAGCTCGCCCTTTTGAAATTAACACGTGGTCAATTTGGCTCCGGGATGTTTTGCGAGGATGTGTCCATGTCTCTAGGTGTATCTGTTTGTGAGGGAAGAATGTGCTTGCTACTCTAAGATCATGAGCAATTGCAAAGTACATCATTCTCTCACCATTATCGGTCGCAGTTTCGTGTCCGGAGTACGGACCTATGTTTTCACACAAGTCGGCCTGATTTCTGCCAGCTCTAGCATTAAAGTCCCCAATTACCATTCTAACATCGTGTTCGGGTATAGATCCCATCAGATCGTCCAAGTCATTGTAAAATGAGTCTTTATCTTGGGGCTGGCTGACTTCTGTGGGCGCATGTACACAAATTATCGACAGGTTGGCTAACTTCATGCGCAGGCGAAGCATACACAATCGGTTATTGACTGCTTGAAAATCCAAAACAGCCTTCTTTACCTGCGGCCCAAGAAGAAATCCAGCTCCAAGATTTCCGAGGTCATCTCCACTGTAGAACAACGTATAGCCCTGGGACACATGGTCTCCACTTTGAGGCCAGCGAGTTTCTTGAAGAGCAACGAATTCCAACCGATACTCTTTCATGCACGTGATTAGACCCTCCAACGCTCCTGGTTTTCTAAGTGATTGCACGTTCCACGTGCCGATTCTAAATCTCGTATCCGGGTACTTGAGCGGGGGTCCGGTGTTGTTTTGGCGATATCCATTTTTCTTTTTGTTGATTTTATAAACAGTTGATTTTTTTACGGATGCGGGTCGTCAGCCCAGCGATCCAACCGTTTAGTCGCCTCCTACGACAAGCAAAGGATACTGTGGTGGTATTCTTAGGAAACATGTTCGTTCAATTAGATTTACGAGACATGTGAGTGCCCCCCGAACACGATGGAGCACGATAAAGGGGCTTGTATACTCCAAAGAAATAGAAACGAAAGAAGAATTAGTAGAACGAGTACGACCAGCAGCACGACAGATATTTTGAACAACTTTTAAAAACGAAATTTTTATTTTTTAAGAAAATTAAAAATTAAATTGAAAAACTGCAGCATCGGGCAAAACTTGGTAGAGAGCTACTGTAGTGAAACTCACTTTAAAGCATCATCACTCTCAAACGAATTCAGATACGCGATACCTCTGCTATATTACTCTCCGTTAAATATTTTGAAAGTTATAATTGTGATTTCATCAGTGATTCACTCGAATTTGAACAATAATTCGCCTGATGAAATGAGATTGAAATGAATTCAATTCGATAGTTGCCCGAAGCAAAAAATTCAAAATTATGAACCTGGATTTTAATCTAAAAAATCAGAAACACAAGTTTAAAAGTGCTGCTAAAATGTTAAAATTGACAAAATTTCAATAAAATTCGATTTTTCGATTTAACAGGTCTGAATATTTACGGATTTATAAAATTAAAGCTTTCATTTAAATTAAAAGAAGTGATTTTTCTGCATATTTTTGGATATTCTAATTTCCACTAGAAGCGCCAAATAAGTAAATTCCAAATTAGACAACGAATCAAACTAATCAAATACATCTTGTAACATTGTCGGGGTCTATCATTAACAGAGATGGGCCACCTATATTTTTGAACAAAGAATGAACTTGTCATTTTCAATGCATAGTTATGTTAAATAAATTTTAACGATTCTCTGTAAGGCATCACAATCACATTATATAAGTATATCGATGTGACAGATCAATATATACCAGTCCCGAAACTTTATGCGAAAGAGTTCTTATTGCACACGAATCATTTATTCCAGCACCAAATTGTTAATTTCTCCTATAGACATCACTGGATTTGGTTTACGTGTAAAATTGTGTTTGACTACAAAACCAACCCCATTTAAAAACAGCAGAAATTTCGCCAATTTGTGTAAAGATATGGGAATGCGCAAAATAAGTTAACTTGACAGAATTGAACAGCTGCCTCAATCAAATCGCACTTGACAGGAAAAATTATCTACAAATGGTCTAAACAACATATCCAGAATATCAAAACTTACTACCCAATGGTGCGACAACATGCACACCAACCTAAAAATTACCCCTAATAAATCAACAACAAAAAAATACAGACAATTTTGGAAGTGTACAATAACTCAACGCCAATCAATGGATTAAGTCAAATGATGCACAAACACGTTTCCAAGAATTGTGCCTAGAAAACAACGCGTTTATTCACAAATTCATAATGAGTGATGAAGTCCATAAAACAAAATTGCAGAATATGTGGCACCCAAAATCCAAGAATAGTTGTTGAACATCAAATGCACCCACTTAGGTGAACTTGATTTACGTCTATTATAGCAAAGGATGATCCCTGCATTTTATTACTATGTATTAGTTCATTTAACACTATATATTCAAGCTTTTACATCATAAATTTAATTATTAACAATCACCATATCATACCATTTACTGATTAATAACTTAAAAGTTTACTTTAGCGCAAGTTTAATTCATAAATCGTTTAATTTTTATAACTTGTTATTAAAACAAATTGAAATTTATATGAATTACGAGGAAAATGGTTTTTAAAAGTTTTCTTAACACACATACACACACACTCACACACCAAACGAACACAAACAATTTTTTTCTCAGATTTTTCTTTCTGTTGTTCTTGTATTCCGATATTAATCCCTAAAGAACAATTAACCATCCAATAACATTGTGAAGAAAATCTTATAAATTTATATTTTGTGTATAGTAGCTCGTAAAATCAAGAAGAAATCACATTAAAAATTTAACGGAATAATTATGTACAAAAAAGCACAGGAAAAATGAAAAATTGAATTTTCCATGCAAAGCGCACACGGATTACAAGAGAAAATGGATTTTCGTTTGCCGTTCTGTTCGGCAAACCCCTTAAATATAATAATATTCTCAAGTTATTAAAATATTTTTATAAGTTCATTAACTTTGTTTTCCTTTTGAATCCGTTTTTAATTTTTTTATTTATTCATACAAAAAAAAAAAAAAATATTTCAAAGTAAATTTTCCTCTCTAAAATTATTTTTATAACTTTATTTAAATTTATAAAAATAATATTTTATAATTAATTTAACTCTATAATATACCGCACACAAATAACAATTATTTTAGTTTATGATTGTGAAAGTGATTTTTATCGTCATCAACTTTTGAAGTTATTTTGGAAAGCTCATTATATCTTAAATCAACAGATTTAATTTTGAATATTGCCCCGGATTGTTAATTTCTTATTTTTAATATTTTTTCTCATTCCAAATCCGAACGATATACACATTTCTATTTAGTACATTGATGATTGGAAAGATACAATCGTTATATACCTTTTAGTCTATTACCTATATATCGAGATGAGAAATGATATATTTTACTATGTGCAATATAAATGAAAATGGAATAGAATTTAAATCTAAAATAAATGTTGTGTACCTGAATGAAAAAATACCTTGTGGCAATTTAAGCAAAACCATTAACGAGTCTACAAAAAATATAATATAAATAAATAAAAGCTATATATGTAGGACAACAACACATTCTATATATAGTGATTGGATATTTTTGTATGTAGACTATTTAAATACACAAAGCTTTTTGTGTAATAATTTAAAAAAAATAAATATATTAAAAATATATAATACCTTTAGTAACTCTGCAGGATATTACTCCTGCCCAAGTTTACTGACACTGTTTTGATATACGAATTTATTTTATATGTATATGAATTTAAATTAAACTTTAATTAAATTTTACCTTTTTATCGTATCTATATATGCATTATAAAGTCGAGCTTTTATTATATTTCCTTTGCAATTTTAACTAGATATTATTTAGAATTTTTTTGTTTTTAATCGACATTTAATACTTTTCGATATATAATATCTCTAGCTTTTAACTTTTGTGTATTACCGAGAGAGTATATATAACCAATTTATTTGACCATAGCTGTGTCTACAGATGCATAGATGAATTTATATTTTTATGACCAAAATAGTTAGTTTGAATGTATATTACTATTTTTTGTAATTACATATATATACAGGAGATTGCACATTTTAAACATTCATATAAATTTTAATTGCATTTTCGGGCAAACATATAAATAGTATAGGTATTAGTTTTAGGATATTATTTAGAATTCGAGTTGAATGTAATTTTAAAACTATTTTTATTGTTTGAATTTAGCATACAAAAATTTTGTTATTCGAAGTCAATATCCGGAGACGACTCATTCAACTTCCAGGTAGGCGAGCATTATTTATCAGATTTTTCTTACAGATTTTAAATAATAAAAGCTTGTTTGAATTATGGTATCTATACATACATTTATTTCAAATTTTTACCTCGTTTGATAATAAAATTAAAAGTTTTGTGTTTCAAAAAATGTATAACACTGCATTGATTATGTGCTGTTGAGGTTGTTAATATGTGAACTTTATTTTACAAATTCATATGCTAACTCGGCACCCAAAAAACCCTACAATATCACCATGTTTTTGCGCTTTAAGCATATTTTTCAAAATGTAAAAGCTTTTTGAAACTATATGCATTGGTAGTTTCGGTTGTGAGCTTGCATTTTTTTTTAAATTAGCAATAAAGCTATCTGAAATTAATAGTTATAAGGAAAGTTTTAATGAAAATGTTTAACGCATTAAAATATTTTTTCAAACATGAAATTCGCAAGCTTTGCGATTAAAATTTGTAAGTTTTGTCAAAATTTATAATTTTCTCAAATTCGGTAAATTTATGTTTAAGGTAAATTTATATTTATTTAATCATACCTAAATTTAATGTATTGAAAGTTTCGAAAGCTCATCATATATCATTAAATTGGTTATAAGTGGAAAAATTAAAATTGGTGAAAGCTTCGAATGCTAATCATAGTATATCATGAAATTGGTTGTAAGTGAAAATGTAATGTTGAATATTTCAAAAAAAAACCTACAACATCACATTACTTTTGGTTTAAGAAATTTTTTAATGTAAATAAGCTTTTAGAAATTATAATTTCCATCAAAAGCTTATTTTCGTATTATATTTCGTAAAATATTTTCGTATTAACTTTGGATTCTACATGAAATAAAGAAAATGTCTACCTTCTCTGATGAGCTTTAATAGTTTTATTCGTTATAAAATATGTTATAAAATATGTTAAAAGCTTTTAACAAAAGGAATGGCATATTTTAATTCATTATATCCTAAAAAGCTTGAAATAATATATCAAAATTTTGAAACTCCTGCCTAGATTAGTGAATCATGCTTTTTAAGTTCCCTTTTTCAGAAATTTTTATTGCATTGGTTTAGTTTTGATTGTGAGCTCTCATTATATATTTAATTGGCAATAAAAGTATCTGAACTTATTATGTAAAAGGTAAGTTTTAATGAAAATGTTTAAGCCTTAAATTAATTGAAATGCTTTTCGATTCAATTTTGTAAGTTTTCTGATAATTTATATTCTTCTCAAGTCAATCAAATCGGTTAGTTTATGTTTGGAAATTTTAATAACGTGTACCTAAAATTCCAAATTTTTAAAGCTTCGAAAGCTATTATATCATATGTAGGTTGGACGGGAAAATTTGATACTGAATGTTTCAAGCCTACACTAACTCGGTACCTGAACCCAAAAATATCACCTAATTTTGGCGTCTATGCTTTTAAAATATTTTTATAAAAGTGAAAATGCTTTGTGAAATTTAAATTTATATTGAGAGCTTAATTAACTGCAATGCAAAAGTATAACATTCTTTTAATTAAAAATTTATTTAAAAATTAAAAGCTATATACCTTTTCTGGTCAGCTTGTATAGTCTTACTCTTTGAGTAAAGATAATGATGTCGACTGAATTACTGTACTATAATATCATTATATTTTCAAAAGTTTGGAATAATGCCTTAAAAACTTTTAACATCTCATTTTGTGGTTTTGTTGCTGTTATTCCCGCCTACATAAGTGAATCATGTCTCATCAGAACGCTTTTTTAGTTTCAGAGCTTTTTCATATTTTTAATTAGCGATCTGAAAGTATTAGTTAAATGTAAAGCTTTAATGAAAATATTTAACGCGATTAATAATTTTTCTCAAACAAATAATTCATTTATTGCAGAAAACTTGAACTGAAAAGCTTTGCGATTAAAATTTGAAAGCTTTCTGAAAATTTATTTTCTTTCAAAACAATCAAATCATTAAGATTATCTTTCGGATTTTTAATTACTTGTACGTAAAATTAAAAATTTTGATTGTTCCAAAAGCTGATCATTATATATCATGAAACGGTTGGAAGTGACAATTTGATGCTAAACTTTCAGTCATACGCTAACTCGGCGACGAAAAACTTTACACTATCGCCTGGTTTTTACTTCTTATCTTTTAATATATTTGTAAGAGTGAAAATTATAAGTTATATTGAAAGCTAAATTAACTCCAATACAATAGTTATTTAAATCGAAAATTCTTTTAAAACACCAAATTTTCTCTGAAATAATAAAAACCCTACCTTCTTTAGTGAGCTTTTATTGTTTAATTCTTTGAGTGAAAGATAGTAATATCGAATTACTGTACTAGAATATTGCATTTTCAAATGTTTGAAATATTATATCAAAAACGTTTAACATCTCATTTTATGCTTTGCTTGTTGTAAATCCTGTCTGCATTCATGTCTCATCAACACAATTTATAAAATAGTTTTGGTGCATTGTTTTAGTTTCGGATGTGAGCTTTCATTATATTTTTAATTAGCGATAAACCCATTTGACTTAAAGGGGAAGCTTTAATGAAAATGTCTATCGAATTAAATAATGTTTTCAAGTATTGAATTCGTTTAGTTTTAAATAACTGAACTCAAACGCTTTGCGATTATAATTTGAAAGCTTTCTGAAAATTTATTTTCTTCTCAAACCAATCAAATCTGTCAGTTTATGTGTGAGATTTTAAACAACTTTTTCTTCAAATTTAAAATTTTGTAAGTTTCGAAAGCTCATCATCATAGATCTTGAAATTGGTTGGAAGTGAAAATTTGATGTTATATGTTTTAATACGCTATTAACATATTTTAAAAGTGCAAAAGTTCTTAAAAATTATAACTTATATGTTGGAAGCTTAATCAATTTCAATGCAAAAGTATAACATTATTTAAATAAAAAAAATAGTTTTAAATTTCAGATTCTATCTGAAAAAGATAAACGCTCTACCATCTCGGGTGAGCTGTTGTAGTTTTATTCTTTAGATAAAAAATAGTGATGTCGATTGAAATTATCTATCTGAAATTATCAGTTAATAGCATTAAATTATTTTTTTCAAATTACAAATTCATTTATTTTAAAAAAACAGGGCTTGTACTATGACTTTCGACTACGATTTTCGACGACGGTCGTTTTCCTATAGTAGGCAAAGGAAGAAAAAGGAAAACAATATTATAAATTTACTACTGTTAACCTGATTCTTCCTTTACCTACTATAGGAAAACCACTGATGTCGAAAATAGTAGTCGAAAGTCATATTAAGACCCCAGAACTCAAACATTTTGAGATTAAAGCTAGTAAGCTTTTCGAAAATTTATTTTCTTTACAAATCATGGATTTAAGCTAGTAAGCTTTCGATCAATCAAATCGGCAGGTTTATTTTTAGGATTTTCAATTATTTTTACCTAAAATTTTAAATGTTGAAAGCTTCGAAAACTCAAAATGTATTTTGAAATTGGTTATATGTGAAAATTTGATGCTGAACGTTTTAATCATACACAAAACTTCAGCATCAAACTAGTTACTGAATGACTAGTTACGAGTTAATGACTCGTCACCCGAAAGCACCTACATACGATATCGCAATACTTTTCTTCTACGTTCTTAACATATTTTGAAAAATAAAAAAGCTCTATGAAATTATAATTTATATTTAAAACTTAATTAGCTAAAATGCAATAGTAATAATAATAATAATAACAGTGTTAAAGGCCATTACTGGCCCCTTACTGAATCAACAATCTGGCTCCAACGGTTTCGATCCTGAGCTTGGTCTTCATACTGTCTTAGACAATCTGAAGAGGCCAAGTCGTTCTCTACATCGTGGAGCCATCGTCGCCTGCAACGACCTCTGCGCCTACCATATGGTGGCTCTCCTTTCAGAGATCGCTGCAAAATGCAATAGTATATAACATTAATTAAAGCAGAAATTTTTTAAAATTTCAGATTCTATCTGAAATAAATAAATCTTCTTTGATGAGCTTTTGTAGTTTAA
Organism: Tipula unca; assembly: GCA_951394425.1. Taxonomy (NCBI): domain Eukaryota; kingdom Metazoa; phylum Arthropoda; class Insecta; order Diptera; family Tipulidae; genus Tipula; species Tipula unca. Next base: position 103,685,375 of record OX596382.1, on the reverse strand, counting down.
ATCTTTACATAAAAGATAGTGATGTCGATTGAAATTATCTATCTGAAATTATCAGTTTACAAGGAAGCTTTAATTAAAATGTTTAACGCATTAAATTATTTTTTTCAAATTACAAATTCATTTATTTTAGAAAAACAGAACTCAAGCATTTTGGGATTTAAGCTAGTAAGCTTTCGATCAATCAAATCGGCAGGTTTATTTTTAGGATTTTCAATTATTTTTACCTAAAATATTAAATGTTGAAAGTTTCGATAACTAAACATGTATCATGAAATTGGTTAGAAGTGAAAATTTGATGCTGAATGTTTCAATGTTACACAAACATTCAGCATCAAACTAGTAACTGAATGACTAGTTACGAGTTAATGACTCCTCACCGAAATCACCTACAATATCACAATACTTTGCAAAAAGATCTATGAAATTATAAGTTATATTTGAAACTTCATTAGCTAAAATGCAATAGTATATAACATTAATTAATTCAGAAATTTTTTAAAATTTCAGATTCTATCTGAAATAAATAAAATTCCATTTTCTTTGGTGAGCTTTTATAGTTTAAATCTTTACATAAAAGATAGTGATGTCAACTGAGTTAATACACTATCGAATTATTATATTTTCAAAATTTTGAAATAATATATCATAAACGTTTAACACTTCATTTTGTGCTTGTGTTTCCAGCCGTTCTTCATGAATCACGTAACAACAGTTGCTTTTTAAAAATTTTTGTTGCATTGATTTAGTATTGGTTATGAGTTTTCATTTAAATTAGCAACAATACTATTAGCAACTCTAATGAACATGTTCAACGAATTAAATAATTTCCAAATTAAGAATTATTTTAGAAAGTCTGAACTCAAAAGCTCTACTATTGAAATTTGTGATCTTTCTGAAAATGTATTTGCTTCTCAAATCAAGGATATCGGTAAGTTAATGTTTAGGATTTATTATTACTTTTAGCTACAATTTAAAATTTTGAAAGTTCGAAAGCTCATTATATTATGTATACATCTCATGAAATTGGTAGGAAGAGAAAAATTTGAAGTTGAATGTTTCGGTCATAAGCTTAAATGGCGCTCGAGAATTCCCACAATATCATTTTTTTTTGCTCTACGCTTTTAACATATTTTTAAAGGTAAAAATATCTTTGAACATTAATTAAATCAAAAAGATATTTTAAATTTCAAATTCTATCTGAAATAAATAAAGCTCTATAATTTAAATCTTTGGATAACATATAGTGAAGTCATATTTTCAAAACTTTGACATAATGTATCAAAAACATGTAGGGTCTCATTTTGTGGTTTTGTTGTTCCAGCCAAAAACATTTCTTAGATTATTATAGTTAAATGATAATATCTAATGTTTAACACATTAAATTATGTTTTTCACATGATGAATTAATTTTGAATAAAGCTGAACTGAAAAGCTTTACGATTAAAATTTGTAAGCTTTCTTAAAATAATTTTTTCCTCAAATCAACAAACCGGTAAGTTTATTTCGGCAATTTTTAATAATTTTTGTCTAAAAAATTTAATTTGGTAAGCTTCCAAAGCTCATAATATTTGATGTAACTGGTTAGAAATGAAAATTTGATGCTGAATGTTTTAATCATAAAATATCATCTTATTTTTGCTTCTAAACTTTTAAAATATTTATATAAAATGAAAAACTTTGTAAAATTATAAATTTATTGAAAGCTTAATTAACTTTAACAAAAAAAATGGTTTTAAACTTCAGATTATTAAGAAAAACTCTACCTTCTTTGGTGAACATTAATAGTTTATTTCTTTGGATAATAGTGATGTCGAATGCATTACTGTAAAAAACTTGGGTTAGTTTCGATTGTGAGCTTTCATCATATTTAAAATTAACAATTAAATAGAAAATTATTAGACAAAAGGAAAACTTGAATGAAAATATTTTTTTTTCAAATAAAATTTTTATTTATTTTACAAAAACTGAATTCAAAAGCTTTGCGATTAAAAGTTGTAATGCCTTCTGAAAGTTTATTTTCTTCTCAAATCAATCAAATCGGTTAGTTTAAGTTTGGAATTTTTAATTTTTGTTGACTTGTATTTAATATTTTGAAAGCTTTGAAAGCTCACCATATGCACTGCTCTATTATGGTATCATATAATTTTTTTTCAAAAGTTCACATTCTATCCGAAACAATGAAAAGCTCGAGTTTCTTATTATTTTGCACTAACTTTATGAATCCTTACTCTAGCTAGTATGAATTTTATAGTTAGTTCCTCTGTGGAATTTAGTTTTAAATTAGAAATTTATTATATGTTTAAAAAAGTGGATATGATCAAAGCAAAATTTGGTGAGCATAAACAATTTAATTCTTAACAAAATATCACACGGAGATAAGAAATTTCTTGTAAGAGGAAAATTATAATTTTGCGTAAACTATAGAGAAGATAATTAATTTTTATGTTTTCATCCCGTACGATGTGTTATGTGTGTCTGTGGGAATAAATTTGATATATGTATAATAATTTTTCATTTTAGAAAATGTTATTTTTAAAAATGTTAAACATAACACAGACGATAGTTTTTATTTTGTTTATAACAACTCTTATGTACCAAAATTCTTTGTATGTGTATACGGCTATAATTTTATTTTATTTGTTTTTGTTATAAACACGGCGGCCATTAAAAAACTTAGTTATAGAAAATACAAAATAATGATGTTTAGTTTCAATGCAACTTAACAAAATAATTGAATGCAATAATAATTTATTATGTCGGTATGATTTCATAATATTTGTTTGTACTAAAATAAAAATATTGCAAATTTTCACCAGTCATTGGATAAAAAAAACGAAAAAAAAAAAAAAAGTTGTTAAATGTGTTTTCCCAACAATGTTGATCATTAATCATTTTTTCTTTTGAAAAATTTATATTTGTTGCATTATTTTGCGAAACAAATTTTTTTCCTATAAACACTATACAACATAATATAATAAATAGTTTAATTTTTTATTATATATTTGTGTAATTTATTTTTTATATATATATATATATATATATATATATATATATATATATATATATATATATATATATATATATATTGGGCATCGGACATAAATCCACTATAAATTAAATTTTTTTTTTGTATAAATATTTCGAGCGAAATATATTATTACAACAACGCGGAAATAATGAAAGTCGTTTTTTTATTTTATTATAACTGAATATTGAAAATTGGTGATATTATATTATGTATGTATATGTACATACATGAGAAAAAACATGTTAAAAAGCTCGCACAAAAAAAAAATCGAAATTAACTTACAATAATCAAATCAATACAAATAAATCAATCGAAATGAAATTACTGTGTACGGAAGTTTGGTTGGTTTTTCAGTTTTTTTTTTCATTTATTATTATTCATCAATTTTTCATTATTCTGTGGTTTGTATTTATTTATTATATAGTTATAAATATAATAAATTAAGTTATAAATAATATACGAATATAAATTAAAGTGGGAACTAACATTTTTGTTGCTTTGTCTGTAATAACTGAATTGTAATTTTTAATAGCTTAATCAATTTTTCGTATCGCTAGTAATCGATTTTATGTATATAGGACTTATTTCGGAATAATATCAAATAACAATTAGGAACTGCAATTGAATATAAAGACCAGAGGTAGAATATCTAAATTATTCTAAAAGAAAATCTCGATTAAAAATTATTTCTTGGTTAATGCAAATGTTAAATCTGCGCCACAAAAGTTCGGTTTAGAGCAAAATTGACCTTGAAATAATCTTGAAAACGTCCTCTATATAAAATTAAATACTTACTAACCTAGTGATTAGTTTATTCATACGCAGCCAGTGCCGGATTAAGAGTACCCCGGCCCCTGCTGCCAGTATTAAAAAAAATCGGATTATAATAAATTTCGATTAAATTTCTTTACCACTTGTTCTGTGGGTGTTGGGTGTGTTTCAATAGGGTAGGCGTTGACCGTTTATAGCCAATTAACCAATGGTTTATATTCCAGCGTTGCAACTATGGAAAAACCATCAACTGTCTCTAGTTTACCACCCACCTGGGCAACATTTGTTTTGCATGACTAATGTATCACAATGGCTGAACTTCTAGAGGCGAGTGTTAACAGTATAAACCACAAAATGCAATGGATAAAACAAACAAGGAAAGTAATATCCTAGGTGACAGACCTAATGTTCAGGAAAATCCACTCTCTTCGGGGTTCGGTCCCAAACTTTGCTAAAACATTCAAATGATATCCATATCTCTACTGAAAAAAAAACCTCAGAGTCAGATCGAATTCCGAGTACATCAGCTAATATTATAAACAGCGAGGAGCTGTTGAATAAATTTTGAAAAATCGAGAAACTAATCGCGCAGCTAAGCTTAAGTGAGAAAACTCTACACTAAAAGAAAAGGTTAAAAATAACAAAGCTGAGGATTCAGTACGAGTTAAAAATCTGTCTTCTAACCATATTCAGCCATAAACCATTCAACACGATCATTCAAATAATTCCCACTGGTTGCTGCAGCAATTTACAGTGTTTCAACAGAATAACAGTTTTAATGCTCTGAGTCAAGAGGGATATTGCACAGATGAGGAACAACTGAAAAATGAAGTTGGCAGTGCTGATAACAGAAATACCAAAAAACCTAGGCGCACAAAAACGAAAACCTCCAAAACGTACTACACAAAGTGTAAACAATAACATTGGACAGAAAAACCAAAAAAATATCAGTTTTTCGACAAAAAATAATTACCGTTCAAAATGAAAATGACTACAGAAATGTCAAAAAACTATTGGAAGAATTAAAAAATGTATCCACAGCAACCAACTAGAAAACATCGAATATCACACCTATCAACTGAAGAGTGAAAATAGAGTGGTTCTCAGAGGCCTACTATCATCCATTAGTCATGATGAAATTAAAGCAGACTTAGAAAAAATGGGACATGAAGTCGCAGGTGTTACCAACATATCCCAAATGGTCACAATTGATGGTGTAAAAGTCAGAAAATACATTCCATTGTTTTTCATCGATTTAAAACAAAAAGACAACAATAAAGAAGGGTTCAACATCAAGAAACTTGCATACTATACAGTTAAAATTGAGCCACCTAACAAGACAAGGGGCATTCCACAATGTACGAATTGTCAACAAATCGGACATACCAAGAGTTTTTGCTATCGTCAAACATAATTCTAAAAACAACCAGATAGCGCACCTTCATGTGCTCTTTGTCATCAAGAAGGAAATACTGCAAATTATAAGGGATATTCGGGAAAGCTATATGCAAGCAACGATTATCTCAATCCAATATAATTGGCGGAGATCTAAATATTGCGGCAGCATACTGTCCTGCATATGGCATACACCACCATAGTTACAATTTAATAACGTCTTCAATAAACTCGGGCCAAGATTTATTATCGGAAGGGACTATACAATAAAAAACATACAGCTTGGGGTTCCAGGCTAATTTCTCCTGGAATAGGAAATGCTCTGTTCAATGCCATTCATGAAAACAAATGTGAATATCTGTCTCCAGAGAGGCCAACGTATTGTTCAACGGATGCAAAATACCAGATCTACTTGATTTCTTTATCATAAAGGGTGTTTCGTCCAGTTACACTAGATCCGAAGTTACACCAGAAACCCCTAATCAAAAGCTTGAAACAAGATTGCTTCGACAACAACTTAAGCGGTTCAGAAACGGATAACAACTACTCGTTATGGAAAGCCACCAGAAAATTCAAACGACCTGTAGCTCGGATACCACATATAAAAATGCTCAAGGTAGTTGGGTTCGACAAGACAAAGAAAAAGCGGAACTCTTTGCTCAACATTTAGCTACAGTATTTCAACCCAAGTCAGGATTTTAAAAGGATCACGCCATTGGAAATTTCCGAAGAAATCGATAAAAATCTTATCCAAAAAAAGGCACCAGGATTTGATGAAATATCACCGGGTCTATTCAAGGAACTACCACGTAAAGTAATCATCATGATCACATACTTATTTAATGCCAGTATGAGATTGGAGTATGTACCCAAATGCTTCCAAACGACCCAAATAATTATGTTGAAGAAACCAGGCAAACCAGATGAAGAAGTAACATCGTACAGACCAATTGCACTGCTTCCGACCTTATCAAAGCTGTCTGAGAAAACACTTCCGAAACGTATCAAACCAATGGTAAACGTTCCTGATTTTCAATTTGGATTCCGGAGTAACCACTCCACAATAGATCAAGTCCATCGAATCACTACGGTGATAGAGCAAGCGTTAGAAGAAAATAAATATTGCCCCGTTGTATTTCTGCATGTTTCGAAGGCCTTTGATTGTGTTTGGCACGAGGGATTAACGTTCAAGATGAGCCAAATGCTATCACAAAATTATTGCCAGTTGCTGGAATCATACCTCTCTGATCGCAAATTCAGAGTGGTCCATGAAGAAACATGTTCTGACTTTTATCCAACGCTAGCAGGAATGTTTTGTTTTCCGATCTAAACGTTACAAACTTTTAAAACTGTGCTATTTGCTCGATATAATTCGGGTGATTCGCTTAGATTATATAAATCATCTTAATTCCGATTGAAAATTCAAAATCACTTTCTCAAAATTTATTTTACTATAGTTGCGTTTATATCCTTAATCTATCTGTTAGGTATACAACCAAGTATTTGTCAGATCTTTATTGCATAGGTAAAATGGAAGCCTTTAATTGCTTCTTATCAGTTTCAATCAGGACACTTGTTTCATATGACTGACCGTTTTAACTGATCCGTTAGCCACACCTGGGTTGACAATTTCCCTTAGCTTTTTCCTCACAACCTCACTATTTGTGAAAGAAGTCTTTCTATCAGCTTTAGCTTTTACAGTGATAACTTTTAACGGTTGTCACTGATTCTTTCTAGTTTTATTTGTTACCACTAGGGCAGACGCCTGAATTATCACACTTTTCAAAGTCTGCGCTCAAAGTCTTTCAAAGTACGGTACTTTTTTCTCGGATATTCACGTACTCGGTATTCCCGCTATCTAAGTTTATGTTCTGATACTCAACTCTTAAGACCAACTAGCTTTAAGGTCATCAAATGTCCAGCATCTACTACTGCGTTAAGGCAGTTTTGCACTTTTGTTCTTTCCGCAATATTTATTACTTCTTCGTCGAGATACACAGCTTAGAATAACAAAAACTGAACTATTAATTCTAGATAGCTTAATTTGTTTACCAATTTTTCAGTAATTCTGAATATATAAGTAGACGTCATTAAATTGTGATCCGTCAAGGGGATAATCTATCGGAGGTGAATAATATACGTAACATGGATCAGGGTTCATGGGAGTTTCATACAAATAATTGTTGGGCTCTCTAACTCTGTTCTAACTTCGGAGGTATTATAAGGGAAGATAACATTTTATGCATGTTGGTTTATCTCGCTGGAAGTTTTAATATGTTCAAATTTCTAAGTTATCTAACACCGAGGTAAAGAATCTTCCATATAGATATATTTTGAAGAAAATTGAAAGCTTTGTCTGCAAACCTTCCTTGCTTATCCTTCTCTTTCATCGACGATTATAGTAGAATAGATGTCGAATATGCCCAGGATAGTAGTGTGAGAAGCTTCTTAGGTGTGAGGGAAGCAATTAAGGTAATAATTTGTGTAAGACCAATTTTACCGTTTTTTGTTGAATTTTGTATTGGGATTTGTCCCATTTGTCTCAAATTTAGACTCGAAAATTAACGCTGTGATAATTGTTAGTTTCAGGACCAAATACTTCCGCAGGATATAGGGAGAAGAAACACTGTTTTAAAATATACTCTGCACAAACAACGTGTTTTATATATTTTAAGAACATAATATATGTATATATATACATACATATATAGTCGGAATATTTTTAATGTACCTACGTACACATAGCATTTACATAATAATTTTTCTTTAAGTATTTTCACGCACACGAATTCTTGTACACGTGATTTATTTTACTCGTCGGCATAAGAAAATATTTTTTCTATTCGTGTATATACGTTTCCTATATAGAACGAATTGTTTGGAACACAAAAGAATTTAAAATTTATTGCTGATAATTAAAATGACGCTTAATGGCATGATTCTCGAAAAAAAAATATAATTTACTTTTATGTTCGCATTTGTATACCTTAAATTATAACGGTTTGATTATGTTATTAAATTTATGTGCAATTAAATATATGTTAAACTTAATGCTTTAGCACAAAAATACTAAATTTAAAATGGACATTCGCCGTAATTGAGGTTTTTCGAACTTTACTACACCATATATGGGATATAATATTTAACAGACTGTTAAGATTCTTTAAATATTTTGTCGCCTTGTTTTTTTTTTATTTTTATACAGTTTTAAAGGCCATTACTGGCCCCTTACTGGCCCCTTACTGAATCAACAATTTGGCTCCAGCGGTTTCGATCCCGAGCATGGTCTTCATACTGTCTAAGACAATCTGAAGAGGCCAAGTCGTTCTCTACACCGTGGAGCCATCGTCGCCTGCAACGACCTCTGCGCCTACCATATGGTGACTCTCCTTTCAGAGATCCCTGCACAATTCGTTCCGGAACGTGCCCGAGCCAGCGTACTCGCTGAGATCTTACTTCATGTACAATATCGGGGATCTTCATCAGATCTCTGATATCGATATTGTACAGAGCTCGGTAGGTACCATCTATTTCGTGTTTTGGGCCGTAAATCACACGCATGACTTTTCTCTCAAATGTAAGGAGCCATCTCTCGTACTCATCCGTCAGCGCCCAACTTTCACATCCAAACATAACAACGGGTCTGATCAACGCTTTGTAAAGCTTCAGCTTCACGGCACTTGATAAGTGTTTAGATTTTAGAAGTGGCCTTAGAGGATACAAAGAACGACTGCCAGCTGCCAGCCGCACTTTAATATCCGCACCCACACTGTTATCGTGAGTGATAAGAGAACCCAAATATTTGAACCTCCTCACTCCCTCAAACGTGTGGTGGCCACTACTAAAATCTGGTGTGCCATTGTCCCTAAAACCAGAGATCAGGTATTTCGTTTTGGATTCATTGATCTAAAGTCCAACTGAAGCTGAAAACTCTACAAGCGGTTCAAGTATTTCATTCACTCCATTGCTATTCAGTCCAATCACGCATATGTCATCTGCATATGCAAGCACCTGATTGGACTGGCGATATAAGATCTTGCGCTGCGGTGTTTCAGTTTTACGAAAGATGTTCTCCAACATGAGATTAAATAGTATCGGGGACAGAGCATCTCCCTGCCGAACACCCGAGTTAACTGCAAAAATTGTCGATAGCCTGTTCTCAACTTTAACACAGCATTGAGACTGCGTCACTGTCATCCTACATAGTCATACCAGTTTTGTTGGCATTCCTATAGGTATTCCAGGGCAGACCACAAACTCTCTCGATTGATCGAGTCATACGCCTTGTTTGATAATTTCGTCTTGTTAAGATAATTTTAATTTTGCTTGGGAACAGCTTTGATAATTTAGACATAGCCCTGAAAAAAATTCGAAAAATCTAACCTAATATGATAACAAAATTTCACCGAAACACCAAAACGTGTCGGGCTCTTTAACAAAGTTGTGTTTGATTTAGTTGTAAAATGAGGGTCTTCTTTGTTTAATTTTGACGTATCAAGGTTTTATAAACATTAAATTTAATTGTATGGCCAATATCCAACGGCCTTAAAAACGGCTTTGTAACTCCTGTTTCAACAGGAGGAAAAAGCTCAGGTTTCACCAAAACTGAAACAATCAAGTAAATAACTCTCAATCGCAAGTAAGAATATACAAATTAAGAAAAAAGTGCCACGGCTACCTGCAATTATAATATCTATAATTTTAATAATTATCAGAGTATTAAAAAAATCATAGACAGCAAACGGACAAAATTTCAAGCTATGTCCTAGGCGGTGATAGCTATATAAAGTTAACAGGAGCTCCTAATGAAGAAAAGACAACATGGCATTCCTACGAAGATAAGCAGACAAGGCAAACCAAAGTTATTGTTAAGAAACTACAAGCTTCGTGCAAACCAGAAGAGATAAAAGAGTATCTTTTGTAGAAACTACACAAAATTAACGAAGTAAAGAGGTGACAAAGCACCTCTTCCATTATATATGTTATCTTTTGAAAGAACAGAACACATTAAAAACATGTATGCAATCAGCGAAATACTCCATATGAAAGTGCAAATAGAAGCAGTTAAAAAATCTAAACTGGTTCCCCAGTGCAAAAAGTGCCAAGTCTACGAACAGAACGCAAAACTTTTGTAATAAGGAGCCCAGATGCGTGAAATGTGGAGGAAAACACCGTACGGCTGAATGTACGGAACAAAAAGACACCCCATCAAAATGTGTAAACTGTGGAGAGGCACATCCAGCGAACTACAGAGGTTGCATTGTTATAAAACAGCTGCAGCAAGTTCACAACAAAACAAGAGAAACTTCAATAAATATACCAAGCCAGAAATCAACTCAGCCTCCACAAGAATATCCACAAAATTGAGGTTCAAGTTAACAACACTACTGGTTGAAACCATACAACTATCCTGAAACAGGAAATCCCATAGAATCCATCATAAAACGAATTAAACCAGAAATTGTAAAATCAGGAGCTGTTCCGTCCCATCAGTTTGGATTTAAAGAGAAACACTCCACAATCGATCAGGCCCATAGAATAACAGATTTAATAGAAAAATCCTTAGAGGAAATAAAGACTTGTTCAGGTATATTTCTGGATATAGCACAGGCATTTGACAGAGTCTGGATAGATTGTTTAATATTTAAATTGGAGAAAACTCGGCCATTTGAGTATTGCGAACTGCTAAAGTCATACCTGAAAAGAAGATACTTTAGAGTTACACATAGGAAGGAGTTTACTCCAGCATAAAAGAAGCTAAATCAGGAGTCCCGCAGAGGAGTGTCTTAGGGCCATTCCTTTTCGTACTGTTATACACGCGACTTACCCCATACGAACAATACAACTACCGCCGCGTTTACAGATGACACTTCAATTCTAGCTTTTGGTGACACAATCGGTGAAATCACATTCAAACTACAACTATAGCCATAAATAATATACAAGATTAACTTCACTGATAGATCAATGGAACCACTACCTGTGATTCTAAATAATATTTCTGTAAGACATGCAAATCAAGCTGAACCAGAGAGCAAAGTTAAAGTGTAAAGTACACGTGAAAATTGATAGAAACTCTCAGTTATCCTTTCCTATTAAACTTACGTTTTATAAACAAGTTTTCAAGCCGGTCTGGACATATGGTATTCAACTATGGGGATGCACCAAAAACAGCAATCAACAGTTCAACGATTTCAAAATAAAGTTCTCAGGGAGATAGTAAATGCCCGTTGGTACACTCGTATTAATAGACACAGTCGTAAATGAAATAAAGAAGTGTGCTCAAAAACACCAGGAGAGGCTCCATCATCACCCTAACATCGAAGCTGTAAGACTACTTCATCCAAAGGGTATCATAAGAAGACTCAAAAGACTAAAACCTTTTGAGTTACCTGATTAGTCCGCATATTGCAAAATCAACCAAAACAACATTTTATGGAAAGAATACATAGGAGTGCTTATGTTGTCAGAGTCAGATGTTGTTAGTCAATCATTTTTGGAAAAATTCATATATAAAAGTTCAGAAGGCTTACAAAAAAATGTAAGCTGTAAAAAATTTTCTGTTATATGAACGTCAAAAACTACAGTCACCTAAAAACATATACGACCGTAATGTTGTCATTCACAAATATAGTTATGTAAACTCAACAATACCATTTTCTTCAATTCCAATTTAAAGTTTATGAAGAAATAAAAATAAAAATTCCAAGGAATCGTAAAACCATTTAAAGGTGTTAAATTTATATCCACTTAAAAAATTTTATTCCACCTTAAATATATATATAAATAACAGTTGATTTGTAATACAACGTTAACATTTAAATTGGAAATCGAAAAATGTTTTTTCACTCCCCGCATATACCATTATCTCATACCAAAATACCTATACACTATAATAATTTAAACTATAAAGCTTTATTAAGGTATAAAGGTATAACACTATACACCCTCCTTCCCCCCTCGTATACATACATAAATGGAAAGTTATATCTAGGTAATAAATTTTAATTATAATTTAAATGGGAAAAAAATTAAGTTTTATTGTATTTTTTGTATGATTTATTGTTGAAAGTTTTTTTATATTTTGGTTTAAATAGTGAAAACAAAATTATAATTAAAACAAATCTATAATATTGAAGGTGAATACTGGAGCAGAAAACCAATTCAAGTCGATAATTAAGTTTATGCATATATTTGTAGCAGCTCGAATATTCGACTCACCGATATTCGATTCTGCCACAAACAAAACAATTAGTGAAATTCAAATATAATCCAACTTATTTGAATTAAGCGTTCACTAACCCCATCACATATCCATCTATCCAACCACCACTATCTAATAACCGAACCATTACTATAAAACATTTATAGTAAAACAAGTCCGCCATCTAACAACATCACCACGAACAACAATGTTCGGTGATGCAACACTTAACAAAAAGTGCAATGTTCACCGTCGCCGGCGCATGTGTTCCTTCAACACAAAACGAACACGAAGGCGACGTCATACAACAAAAACAAGACAACACAAATATTGTCATCCATATTGCGTTTTTAGTTTTTGCAAATGTCACATGTGCGAGTGGTGGTACATACATATATATATAAATATATAAATTAAATATTAAAATAAATTAAATTAAATAAATAAATAAATTATAAATAAATAAAATACGTGTACATAAAAAATAAATGGTATACAAATCAAACCAAAATTAATTAATTGAATATTATTGTGTTTTGGTGTTTTAACTTGAGAAGTCCGAATTGGACAAGCAACATTAATTAGGAAACAAATCCTATAAGTGGTGACCAATCGACGGCGGTTTTTACCGCATTAAATAAATAAAACACGCAACATACAATTCCTATAATATTCCGTGACAAGTGCATCTAAAAAATAATAACCGCGTGGGAAGACAGTAAAAAAAAACGTGGAGTAGGGGACGTCCCACCCACGCACCGAGGGATACAAAAAAATTTAAGCGGAGACGTGTGTAGGGCCATTCCACGCAACAACGAGGGACACCGTGGGACAAATAACAACGGTGACGCGACCAACCCTCACCGCAACGCAGCAGGATCATCAGCAGCAGCAGGAATAACAACAATTAAACCGGTACAAAGTTTTTTTTATATATATACAAAATTTTTTTCTTGTACTTTCATTGCAAAATTTTAATTATTAACGTAGAATCATTTTTTTTTTGTTATTATTTTTAACGTAAATTCATTTTGTTTTTCTTAACGTAGAATCATTTTCTTACTGTAAAATTTTCATATTCATATATGTATTTTTCACCACCACGTGCGCACCCATCCATTTTTCACACACACTGGTCGGTTTCTCGCTGCACATAAAATCCGCTGTTCCAATTTCACCTTGCATTTTCTGAATTTTTTTTGCCACACATTTCAACGAGCCCCCCCAATATAAGGTAGGACGCAAGGAACTCCATATTCGGGGGTATCTCGTCACAAGGGAGTTAAGCCGAAGGAACATCCCGGCCTTCAAACGTAATCACACGGTAACCATTCCGCTTTAAAAGTGTTGTATTGTTGTATTTTTATTGTTTTATTGGTTTGTAAAAAAAAAAAAATGTCGGACGATGAAAAAGATCAACCACAAAAAATGGACACCATACCTCAAGGCGCTAGTCCAAAAATAGAGATCGCGGCATCACATCAGCGAATAACAATACAACCTTTCTGGCCACAAAGAGCAAACACATGGTTTCAGCTCGCCGAAATACAATTCGGACTGCAAGGTATAACAGCTGATAAAACAAAGTACCTGCAAACATTATCAGCCTTGCAACCAGAAACGTGCGATGTGATCTCGGATCTCCTCCTCAATCCGCCGACAACCAACCAATACAACACATTAAAGCAAACGCTGCTAGAACGACTAGCACCATCGGGCGAACGTCAGCTAGAACAATTGCTTTCAGGCCAGCAATTAGGCGACCAAAAACCATCTGACGCTTTACGCCACATACAAACACTGGCTAACAACAACTTTAATGAAAATATCATTAAATCTTTGTGGGTACGTAAAATGCCGGAGTTGATTCGCATAGCGCTGGTAGCACAGCCCGAATCCTCCACGACACAAACGTTAGCCAAAATAGCGGACAAGATGTATGATGTCATAAACATCACATCTCAAAGCGTCAGCCAAGTCAATAGTCCATACCGGCAATCAAGAGAACGCAGTGGAGACAGAACTCCCCGTTCAGCAACAGCACCAAACACACTCGAACAAAGACTGTCGAGAATCGAGTCCAGACTCGACGGGTTACTCAGAGGTCGAAGCCGTTCGCGTGGACGACGAGCTCCCTCACGCAATCGAACCCGCAGTCCCAGCAACAACATATACCAACATGGTAAATGCTGGTTCCACACAAAGTTTGGTAGAGCCGCCAGAAAATGCACGCCACCGTGCAATTTCACCACGTCGCAACCATCGACGTACGCGGCCGCCGTAAAACTGGACATTGACCAACAAAAAAACTATTAGAGTCACGGGTTGAGAGCAACATGCCTCCCCTGACCACAAACACACCCTATACGTCACGTTTGTTTGTGTACGATAAACACAACAAACTCACCTACTTAGTCGACACTGGCGCTGACCTTTCGGTTATTCCAGCCATGAATTTCAAAATGAATTACACATTAGCTAATCGAAATTCAAATCTAGTCTTATCGGCTGCCAATGGTTCAATCATCCACACGTACGGCACAAAATTGCTTAACGTGGATATCGGACTCAAACGAACCTTCACGCACGCTTTCATACTAGCTGCAGTGAATCGTCCGATCATTGGCGCCGATTTTCTAAGCAAATTCGGACTTCTTGTCGATGTCAAACACAAAAGGCTGATTGACCCAGCTACAAAGCTGTCAATAAACGCCACAATGGTTCGTGTTAACACACCAACACCGATCCATTTTAACATCGACAACGGCTACGGCACTCTGCTCAAAAAGTACCCACTACTTACAGCAGAGCCGAACTACAAAATGCCAGTCCGACACAACGTGGTTCATCACATCGTCACGGAAGGCCATCTGCCCGTGTCGAAACCACGCAGACTAGATCAGGTGCGTCACAAAGCTGCACAAGCAGAATTTCAACACATGGTGGAATTAGGAATTTGTCGAACATCGACATCTTCCGTCTCTTGTCCACTACACATGGTCAAGAAGAAAGATCAAGACTGGAGGCCATGTGGGGACTATCGGCGTTTAAACACGGTTACGATACCGGATCGCTACCCGATACCCCACATTCAAAACTTCACCATGCACTTGCATGGCTGCAAAGTTTTCTCCAAACTTGATCTCATCAGAGGTTATCACCACATTCCCGTGGCACCTGAAGACGTTTTCAAAACGGCAATCACCACACCATTTGGCCTCTTCGAATACACCCGAATGCCATTTGGATTACGCAATGCCGCACAAACGTTTCAGCGCTTCATGAACGAAGTCGTTCGAGATCTCGACTTCGTTTTCGTCTACATAGACGACATTCTTGTGGCATCTCAAACTGAGGAACAACACAAACTCCATCTGGAAACGCTATTCCAACGACTTGTCGAGTTTGATGTTCACATCAAGAGCTCAAAATGCGTCTTCGGCGCATCCACTCTTGATTTCCTCAGCCACAAGATTACCGCTAATGGCATCCTTCCTTCACAAGAACGAATCAATGCCATTAAAGAATTCCCAGCTCCAACATCAATCAAAAGTATTCAGCGATTCATCGGCATGGTCAACTACTACCACCGATTTATACCAAAGCTCGCTGAAATACTCAACCCAATTCACAGCCACCTGGCAGTACTACTACGTAAGCCCAAAACCGCCAAGAACTTCTCTTGGCCTGACGAATGTCAACACGCATTCACGTCACTAAAGGCTGAATTGGCACGCACAACACTCTTGTCTCATCCACTGAGCGACTCAAAGCTCAGCATAACTACTGATGCATCAAACACTGCTGTCGGAGCAGTCATGCAACAGTACAACGACAAGTGTTGGGAGCCCCTGGGATTCTTTTCAAAGAAGCTCTCGGATGCCGAAAAGAAATACTCTGCATTCGATCGGGAATTACTCGCAATATATCTAGCAATCAAACACTTCAGATATTTTGTCGAGGGTCGGGACTTCACAATTTACACCGACCACAAGCCTCTCACTCGAGCAATTCAGTCTAAAACTGAACGCAATCCAAGGCAAGCACGCCACTTGGATTATATTAGTCAATTTACCACGGACATCCAGCATGTTCAAGGTACCGAAAACGTTGTCGCGGATACACTTTCGCGCACAACAGCAAACGAAACGGCCACAGTCGAGACTCACTTTGACTGCAACAAAATCGCACAAGCGCAAAAAGCAGACTTGGAACTTCAGAATTTACTTTCTGGTTCCGCTTGTCACGCCAGTTCATCACTGAAACTGGAGCTTTTCAAACTACCTGGCCTCGAAATCTACTGCGAAACATCTACGGGTGCAAATCGCCCGTACATCGCAGAGCAACTACGTCGAACCATCTTCGACACACTACACGGTATCTCACATCCTGGTGTCCGCGCAACTCGTAAATTGATTACTGCTCGATACTTTTGGCCAAGCATCAACAAAGACGTGGCCCATTGGGCACAAGCATGCTTATCTTGCCAAAAATCGAAAGTCCAGCGACACACAAAATCGCCTCTTGGACAATTCGCAATTCCACCTGGTCGATTCGAGCATATTCATTTGGATGTCGTAGGACCACTTCCTCCATCCAATGGATACTCATACCTACTCACCTGTGTCGATCGTTTCACTCGATGGCCAGAAGCGTACTGCATGAGCGACATGTCTGCAGCAACCATTGCCACCACATTCGTACAGAACTACGTATCACGATTTGGCGTTCCACTTGACATCACAACTGATCAAGGAACCCAATTCGAGTCGAAGCTTTTTTCGGAGTTAACGAAACTCCTCGGCTCGCATCGTATACGTACAACGGCTTACCACCCACAAGCCAATGGCATGGTCGAACGCTTCCACCGCCAGCTCAAAGCTGCTCTCAAGGCCCGAGGCAACACAATTCACTGGAGCTCCGAAATACCAATCGTTCTACTTGGTATTCGAGCAACGGTCAAAGAAGATTTGAAGTGCTCACCAGCTGAAATGGTTTACGGACAAACCATCAAGCTACCCGGTGAGTTCTTCGTCGAACATCCTCTACCGTCTCCATCCACAACCGACACAGTCATCGACCAACTCCGCACCACCATGCAAAATCTTATCCCCACGGCAACAATACCAACGAATGAAAGCAACATATTCGTTCCAAAATCGCTCAACAATTGCGATTACGTCTTTGTCCGGGTTGATAAGGTTCGTACTGGATTACAATCTCCATACGATGGGCCATACAAAGTTATACGCCGCTTACGCAAGCAATTCATTGTCTCAATCAAAGACAAACACCACTCAATCTCCATCGACAGATTGAAACCGGCGTACGGTATTCTCAACACGGCTGATCAAATATCAGCCAGCAAACGATATAAAACCGTCCGGTTCACCGTATAACGTCTCAAAACCCATGGTTTCTCATCTGGAGAGGGGGTACTGTAGCAGCTCGAATATTCGACTCACCGATATTCGATTCTGCCACAAACAAAACAATTAGTGAAATTCAAATATAATCCAACTTATTTGAATTAAGCGTTCACTAACCCCATCACATATCCATCTATCCAACCACCACTATCTAATAACCGAACCATTACTATAAAACATTTATAGTAAAACAAGTCCGCCATCTAACAACATCACCACGAACAACAATGTTCGGTGATGCAACACTTAACAAAAAGTGCAATGTTCACCGTCGCCGGCGCATGTGTTCCTTCAACACAAAACGAACACGAAGGCGACGTCATACAACAAAAACAAGACAACACAAATATTGTCATCCATATTGCGTTTTTAGTTTTTGCAAATGTCACATGTGCGAGTGGTGGTACATACATATATATATAAATATATAAATTAAATATTAAAATAAATTAAATTAAATAAATAAATAAATTATAAATAAATAAAATACGTGTACATAAAAAATAAATGGTATACAAATCAAACCAAAATTAATTAATTGAATATTATTGTGTTTTGGTGTTTTAACTTGAGAAGTCCGAATTGGACAAGCAACATTAATTAGGAAACAAATCCTATATATTATATATATATAAAGCAAAGATCGAAACTTGGTATGAAATAGCACTTTAGTATAATGAATTTAATTAAAAATTTTAACCGCATATGGCGTCCGCTCATCAATTATACGTAATTTTGCAACAAACAAAAAACTCCAAATAACATTTATGGACGGTTTATACCCAACAAAACCATATAGCAGCACCACATCATTGTGTACAACACGTTATTATAATCAACAATCCACAATTTTTTTTTTATATTATATTCAATTAATAAAATTGTTACAATTTAATAGATAATATTTAAACAAAATTGAACACAAACAGCAAAAAGTTTAATGTACAAACGATAATAATTATAATAACATGACCGAAAAAAATATACGCATGGCATAAAACCCAATCCGTGTACATACCACACACAATACACATACATGTGTATGTATGTATAACAAAACAAACACCAAACATAAAAATAAATTAAAACAAATAAATAAACAAATAAACGAAATTAAAAATAAAATCATAAAAAACATTACCACAAACAACATGAAAGTATTTCAATTTTAACAATTTTGTTGCTATATGTACTCCTATCTATATATATATGTACATACATATGTATGTTGTACACACATTATATAACATAATATAATTTCGGTTTGAAACAATATACATACATATATATATTATGCCATGTTGAATATTTATGTTTGCTACATGCTTTATTGGAATAACAACAACCATCAAATTTAAAATCAAACGTAATTGTGGTTTGTATATGGATTATTTATTACCTTTACAATTAAAACGTGTGTAAGAAATTATTGTCTAACAGCAACCTAGCTATCTATATATACTAAAAAATAATATATATATTTTTTTGTTGTACTATTTGTAAATTACTGTATTTAGTATTTATCTATATACAAATGTAATTTATGTATTTTAACTAAATATACGGGTTTATACACCACCTGTAATTATATACATATAGTACTTAGATAGGAAATGGGTGGATAATAAATTCACTATCTTTTGATATATAAATAATATCTTATTTATATATTGCAAGTTATTGTGTATATTGTGGTTTGTTTTGTGGGCACATTTCGTGGTCAAATGAAATAATTTGACCACACGAGTTCGTTCTTTTGTTATATAAATTGTGGGTGAATCATGCGCTTGGCTGTTATGTAAAAAGATTATAAGTTAGAGAGAAAATGAACAAACAAAAATTATGTAGGAAAAAAAAATTAGGGCGTTGTTTTTTTTTTTAAATAATTAGTCTATGAAAGTAATTAAATACATATGGCTAATAATGATTTTTAAGACATATTACAATATTAAATTAAATAATAAGAAATATTAAAAATAATAAGGCCCTAACAAACTTTTTAGCTTCATAATTAAAATATTCCCTAATATCAAAATTATTGTCCTGCTTTTGAATTATTTAATTATAAATGAATTAAGATAAAACATTATGGCGTTATTTATGCGGATTAAGCCAGCAAATATACAGCTGGCGGTTTGATATCTTTTCCAAACACATTGAAAAAGTAACGTAAATAAAAGGAAATAATAATAATAATTTGAATAATAAAAATAACGCCCCAATTTTAATTAATTATTATATTATTTAAATTATTATGTAGGACGTGCCCTGTAATATGCAAATTTTCCAGTCTTAATATTCTGAGTCGTAATAATGTGTCCTAATTCAGTGATGAAAAATGTATAACCGAAAACACCAACGGTTTAGCGTTAACATCGCAATGACATAGTTAGATGATGTTATATAAATTGTAGGTGGATCATCCGGTTGGATGTTATGTGAAAAATAAGGGAAAAGTTATGTACGAAGAAAAAAAATTAGGGCGTTGTTTTCTTTAAAATAATTAGTCTATAAAAAAATTATATAATGGTTTATAATGAATTTTAAGACCAATTAAAATATTAAATTTAATTGATAATGATAATAATAATAAAGCCCTATTTTTACAAATTATTATTATTTACTAAAAGGTTATTTTAATTCTCCCAATTTAATTAATTTTGAATTATTTTATTAGAAATGTATGAAGACAAAAATTAGGATATTTTCATAATTATTTTTAAAAATAACAAAAAAATATGTTGGCTTAAATTAAGATTTAAAAATCTAATAAGAAACCTGATAGTAAAATGTTCATGGATTATCTTACAACATAGATCCTATAGCTACGGATTAAGCCACCGAATACAAATATGTATATAGCTAGCAGTGATAGTTTTTCAGACACATTGAAAAAGTAACGTGAATAACAGAAAATAATAATAATAATTTGAATAATAAAAAGGACGTCCTAATTTTTTTTCGACTATAGCAAATGTTTTTTTTTTTTTTTTAGCATATGTTAATTGTTATAGTCTTTCAAAATTATTATGTAGGACGTGCCGGGAAGTACGAAATTTTCGACTCTTAAGTTATATAAACTGCAGTTCGATTATGCGGTTGGCTGTTATGTGGAAAGATTATAAATTAGAGCGAAAATGAACAAACAAAAATTATATACGAAGAAAAAAAATGAGGGCCTTGTTTTATTTTAAATAATTCGTCTATAAAAATAACTAAATATATAATGGATTATAATGATTTTTAAGTCAAAATTTTTATATTATTTTTTGAATTATTATATACAATACAACGTGCCCTATATAGAAGGTACATTTTTCAACCTTATTGTTCCGAGTTCTAATATTGTGTCTATAGTAAATTCACATAATTTTGATCAGGTTACCAGTGACGAAAAATGTATAACCGAACACACCAGCGGTTCAGCTAAAACATCGCAATGACATAGTTAGACCATGCTGGCTGGCTATCTAATTCAAATATGTTCTATTTAAATTTCATTAAAAACGCACTAAACCTGAAATTATGTACAACAATCAAATTGCCTGTTATATGAGAATATTATTAATAAGAGAGTAAATGATGAAGAAAGTTTGTGTATTTGTGTATTAAGAAAAAAATGTTTGTGTATTAAGAAAAAAATTAGGGCGTTAAATACGCTGACTTAAGTTTAATTCTAAAAATATCAATCGGTTATGTTTAGTCTTATAGATTATCGATTTAAATTAATAAATAAAGTGTAAGTAACCGAAAGCACCAGATGGTCACCACCAATTTATGCCTTTCGGACTAGATAATAATATGTTGGTGGGTCATGCTATTCAATTCAAATAATATATTCATTTATTCATTAAAAGCGCACTAAAACCCCGAAATACTTATATACAAAAATCAAAGTGGCTGTTATGTGCCAAAACTATAAATAAGGTAGAAAATGAAAAGAAAAATGTATGCATGAAGAAAAAAATTAGGGCGTTATCTTTTTAATTATCCTATAAAAATAACAAAAAATATAATGACTTCAATTTAACTTGAAATATATCAAAAACTCGATAATATTTAAATGGATTATCCTGCACATTTGGATTAATATTTTACAACAATCCTAGCTGAAGATTTAATAAACGAGGAGGTTAGGCCTCGTAATTTTAGGACATACTGTAATATATAAATTGTTGCATGTAAATTATTTTTTCCAGTTTTAGCATCTTGCATTTTTAGAAAATGCCATACTAATCGTGTTACAACCCAACACAGTGTCTATGCTACATTCATATAATTTAGTTCAGGTTTCCAATGGAATTTTTAGGAAATGTTTAGGCATTTTTGATTTGGATTTACATTCAACATTGAGTCTATAACTGCGGCTTAAGCAACTGAATGCACGACAGCTGGTGGCTTGTTATTTTAAAGACATATTTAAAAAATAAATTAAATAACAGGAAGTAATAATAATAAATTTGATAATATAAATAACACCCTAATTTTTTTTTAATTATAGCAAAATTTAAATTTTTGGATAATATTTCAAGAATTTGTAATTATTTTTTCCAGTTTAATATGCCGAGTCGTGTAATAATGTGTTTATACAAAATTCACATAATTTAGATCAGGTTACCAGTGGTGAAAAAAGTACAGCCGAAATCACCAGATGTTCCCTATACCAATTTAAAAAAATGCCCTAGATAATAATGTGTTGAGGCGGTTATGCTATAACATCGCAATGGCACATTAAGACGATGTGTTAATTGCGCATCAGTAACTGTGGCTAAACCTTTGGCAAACTTATAAATAATTTTGCATTTAAATAAACATGCGGGATTAAGCTTAAGGGCCAATTATATGTGCGGTGGGGTGCTGTAATTGGACCATAAATTTTACGAATGTTTATATGGTAAGAGAAGAATTCTCCTGAATCGTCCTGTGTAAAAACGGTTAGAAATTTCATCGGGTTATGTGGCTTTGCTTTAGGGGGTTCATTAAATATTTTGTATCGGCAGCTAGTTACCATTCCACCAACCTTCTAAACACATATCATTTTTTCAAAAAATGAATATGGTTAACCAAACCGATTTTCAGTGAAAATGCTTTAGTTGTAACTATTTCAGGAAGGAGTTAAAATAGTCGACGTGATGGTATAAAATAAATTTCGTATTTGTAAATATATTAGTGACACCTGCTCGTACGAACAGCCTAGACTAAAGATGTTGTCCAACAAACGAAGCATGCCACCAAGAATCAGAACCCGAGTTTAATTTTTCAGTTGAAAGTACGTATTTTTTGTTCTCTCCAAAACTTCAATTGATTCTATCGAATGTATTACGCTTTCTGAGTAAAAGAGAATTAATTTGTTGTATGTCCATTCAACATGAAAAAAAAACTATTTTATTGGAGGTCTAATTTAAAAAAAATGAAAATCTGAGGTGGTTTATCTGAGGTTTAAGAAACTTGAACGAATATCTACAATGGCTGCTCTTAAATAATATTTGTAATCTAAATACTTTTTGCTTATATAAATCAGCAAAATAAGCCGCCACACTTAATACATAATTTCCCTAATAATCCAATAAGCTTGTCCTGAAGTTTGAATAAAATAGGTAAATAAATTAGGTAAATTTACCAAATCAGTTATGAAAACATAAATATGAGTTGAGCACCATCCATTTTGAAGAGTATTTATTTAGTGAATTTAGATAATTTTATTTCTGTACAAAGAAAAAAATTAGGGCGTTGTTTTAATAAAACATCAAAAAATCGATAATATTTATAATTTATAGATTACCGATTTGGATTAATATTTAACAATTATCCTAACTTCGGATTTAACAGTCGAATGGCAAATACACATTTTAATGACAAATTGAAATATTAAACTAAATAATAAAAATTATAGTAATAGTAATAATAAAGCCCTAATTTTTCATCAAATTATCTGTGCAACAAATCAATGTTGTTCAATAACCCGTTCAGAGTTGTACGAGGAAAAAAAAGTGATAAAAGCAATAGATTATAAATATATACTTTAGCCGTAAAACCGTTAGCAATAGTTGCGCTGATGCATCGAGTCGCAACTACTATACAAATTCTGGATAAAATACAGAAGATGGAAGTTACAATAGTAAGAAAATATCTTTGTTAAGAGGAAAACAGCCCAGCTAATAAACTTGGCCTAAAGTGACAATAAAATAGCCAATGAACATCCTACTAGAGGGTGTTTTTTTTAGAGGATCACAACTTTGAGTTGGCAAGACTGCTTTATTTTACAACCCATTTAACAGCTGATAGTTGCTTGTTGTTTAGTTTGGTTTAACATTTAATTATGGATAGACTTGTGCTGAAGCAGAAATTGATATTGATGTTGAATTTCCATTCAAAATTTTGTTCTCCGATGAAGCCCATTTTTGGTTGAATGGGTACGTAAATAATCAGAATTGTCGCATTTGAGACAATTCCAAAAGCTGTTATCGAAACAGCATTACATCCACAGAAAATTACTGTTTGGTGCGTTTTATGGGCTAGCGGAGTCATTGATCCATATGTCATCAAAAACGATGATGGTCAGAATGTTACTGTCAATGGTGAGCGGTATAGGGACAAGATTAGAAATTGTTGCGTACCTCGATTAGCTGGCATTAATCTTGCTGACATGTGGTTCCAACAAGACGGAGCCACATGCCACACGCTACAATTGATTTACTCAAAGAAACTTTTGATGAAAGAATAATTTCGCGTATTGGTCCAATTAATTGGATTTAACCCCATTGGAATATTTTTTTTGGAGTTATGTAAAGACACATGGCTACGTCAAGAAACCAGAGACAATTGAACACCTGGAAATCAACATTTGAAGAGTTATTGGCGAATACGGCCGCAAATGCTGCGAAAAGTTTGTGTAAATTGGTGTTCCAGATTGCGCTTTGTACACGCCAGCCGTGGCGGCTCGTAATAAAGCCCGTTTCTTTGATGTCAAACTTGTGTAACTCTATAAAAAATACCATTTATTTGTCTAGCGCATCTGCTGTCGCATAGTCATTATGTATTATAAATTTAATTAAATAGAAAAAGTTTGTGAAGTTTGAACTAAATTTAAAAAACACATTACCCTTTCAAATTATTATTTTATTATTTTAACCAATTCTTAATTTTGAAATGCAATCCTCATATTCAAATATAGTCTTAGATAATATAAATTCTATATTATTTTAACTATAACTGTCATTGATGCAAATAGCTGCTAATCGTCATACGATCTAGTATTTAAATTTAACTAAATTCAAGTCGGTGGTAAAAAATTACTACTGCAGAAACAAGTCGTGATTGAAAGTTCTATTGAAATCTTTAAAGTCGGTTGGAAAGCACATTAAAAATTTGAAATTCCTTAATTTATGTCTCGTAATCATCCAATTATCCTCTTGTTACTGGTGTAGGCTTATATAGATAACATATATATTCTTTCAATTTATTTCTTGGTTTTCTGTCGCAGCTTTTCTCCATTTTCCCACACACCCTAACTAAACCTCTCCTGAGTGGCCGAATAATTTTTCTGCTCGGTTTGCTTTTACTGGTCCCATCACCGGGACAATGCGAGTATTTCAATTTTATTTTAATTTTTCCATAGTTTTAGTCCTCCAATACTAAACGGACAATTTTAATCTGATATTTTAAATTCTGCCATCGTCTGTTTTTGCCCATCACAAAAATTTTTAATTTTGTAGCATCATTATAATTTATCAATTTCCGGGTTGGTGATCGAAATAGGAGATCAATTGTGCGGTTTGACACAATTAGAAAACAACCCTCAAACGATCAGACAATTAATTGGTGAAATGGAGTAGCAATTATATATACAAAATGTGATTCAAAATTTTGTCATAGGAAACTTGAAAAGCCAGGTCCATTTGTATTTTAAGTGAAATTTGGTTTAATTAAAATTTAAATGTTCATCTCTAGTGAGGGTGAGACATTCTATATACCATTCTATAATTTTCAGGTCATTGAAAGGACGGCTAGTTTCTAATTACAATCAAGTTAAGGACCTCGTTCTCCATCACTATGCTAGCATTGATAATTTTTTTATCGTTGGAATTGTGATTAAATGTTCGCCTTTGTGTTAAAGAAAATTAATTAAAAATTACAAAAAAACGTATGGTCAAGCTTTTGTAGGGAAGCCTATTTGGAGAATTCTAAATTGCTAGACTCTTCACCAATTTGATCATAATCATGTTAACAATATCGTAAATTTAACGATTAATCTAACAAGTATATACGAATACATACTTATATTCTTGAGTCCAATCTCGAAAATTGAATTCATAAAATTAAACCAACAAGTTAGCCTAATTTATTTATATTTGATCAAAATTCGTATTCGCCAAATCGTGATAACAATTGAAATAAAAATTGAGTATCCATTTAGTGCTGTTCATAGCAAAATTGTTATCAAATTTTTAAAAAATGTCTATAGGTACATAAACTGAAATCCAAATGGAAATTTGTTTGACTAAAATATTTATAGACAAATTATAGCAACATTTAAAATTAGGGTAAAGTTTCAAAATTGAATTGTGATCTCTAACATGTCTATATTTTTCATTTCAATTCAACTAGTTTGAATACTATACAGGTATAAATTATTTATACCAAAAATTCCACTTGAAATATGAATTTTTCATGCGTTATTAACAGTAATTTGAAAAAAAATGTTCAGACAATGTGTCTCACATCGCCTGAAATCAAAACTTTTCTTTATATGTATACATACATATGAATAAAAAATATTGACCTCACACCAAATCTACAATAAAGTAGCACAAAATTACAAAATTTGGTCTCATTTAAGTTTTCAACCATCGCACCGCCAACACCACACGACCACCAGACCAAAAAAATATTTAAATAATTTATTAACTCGTATATAGTATACGTGGATAAACAAATTATAATCAAAGGCGAAAAATCTTAAAGAACTAAAATTTTGTATATACATACTTTCATATAAACGTATAATATGAAATCGATTGTACGTATTTTCCAGGAAAACTAAACCAAATATACATGCACAGACCAAATAGCAACACCGCGCGCACCAAAACGAGAAATATAAGACGGCGAATACAAAAAAATGATTATTTTTTTTAATAGTCTTAAGTAATATGTGTACACATATATAAGAAATAAGAAAATACACAAAATATTTTAATATGGCCAATAAGAAGTATAAACCAAAAATATATTATATCATGCTTCTGGAACGTCTAATAAACCAGTTTTTTTTTTTTTCAAACAATGTTCAAATGAAAAATTATTGAATTTATAAAAAAGAAAAAGAAAAGCAAAAAAAAAAAACTAATTTTAGAACATTGTTTGTTTATATAGTTTATACATTTTTTATTTTATTTTTTTCTTGGGTTGTGTTGTATGATTATCATCATCGCCTATAATTTGATTTTTCGTTTTTTTTTATAATTAAAAATCATTTTCCAATATCATTTTCTTGTTTTTCGATTTTCATATAGTACATACAACGGATGAAAATAACAACAACAAATAATAAAAAAAATTGAAACCGAAATAATAATACAAAATTAAAAAGTAGTAGACATGGTGCCGAAAATTTGCAACGGGGAGGTATAATTTCATTTTTTGGTGAGAAACTAATTTTTATTGAGTATTTACTAATAGACTAAAAGATTGAAATTTGTTTCATAATCAAGAAACCAATGGAAGTTCATATCACCGGCATATATGCTGTATTAAATCCTGCTAAAGTTGCCAGCTGAAAAATATCGACTAGGGACATAATTTATTTTCATACGTTCTTTCTAGCTGGCCGAAAATAGTCGAACAAAAACTTACTGATTGAGTTTGGAAAATTTGGCATACCCACGACATTTTTAAAAAATATTGTATTAACTGCCGGGATCCAAGCAAGCCTGTTATCACGTTGAAACGTCGGTCCAAATTTTTAGACAAAGTCTGGGTATTACAAAAAAAAGTGTCGGATTAGTGACTCTAACCAAAAAGTTGTTGCCGGAGCAATAAAGATTACAAATCTCAAACAAATTCCAAATTGTCAGTCACCCACATGTCGACTCAAAACTCAAATTGCTAACTGTAGGAAAGATGTACAATTAATTTTAATCTAAATTATAGATCATTTCAAGTCATTGAATTGAAAAGGAGGCGAACCCGCGATATGCGATCTTTTTGAATTTAATAGGTTGTCACTTTTTATAATATTTGTATTGTAACCGTAGACTTCAAAGTTCAATCAAATTGATTTTTTAATAGAAAATTTTCGACTGGTAAGGGTGAATCCTATTGAAAATTTATAAAACTATGTTTGATTTTAACGAGTGAATCAAAATGTCTTGCATTATCATAGGAAAAGAAAAGAATGAGTGAGACAACTATAAATTTTTTAAAAAAAATTATAGTCGCGATGAAACTTATCGAAAAATGTAATTTAAAAAAAAAATGTAACGTAATTTTGACGTGGAGACTTCCCATTTCATATGATACCTGCACTAATACCATATAACATAACCGTGGTGTAATAAACCACCAAAGAAATTCAAAACTCAACCGTCTGCTGGTAAGGTTTTGGCAATAATTTACTGTAATGCTGAGTGAATATTGATGATTGATTATATGCCAACGGGATGATTCACCCTCGTACATGAATAGCTATATGACTAATAATTTCTGTCAAGAGATAATCACAAAAATAAAATAGATTTGTATCTGTTTTAAGATATTAAATAGTTTTCAAAATGTTCTCAGATCCTTCCTTAATCGAAATTTGACTACAGATGAAACCATAAACCAAAAGTGATTAAAAATGTAAATTCTAATTCTGAATTTTATAAAGTTTCCATTTTTTAAAGCTCCATTTTCAAACGACAAATTTTGATTAAGTTTATTAGTTTAAATTTACGAATTTTTAACTCGCTAAATTTTCAGTTAGACTTGGCCCCGTAGAATATACTTGTTGAATTTGAATTATGCATACAAATTTGAATATTTTCGATTTTTTGAATTCCTATAAAAAATTGTTTTCTTTTATTTGCCTTTTCATTGAATTTTGAAATTGAAGTTTTTTACAATTCCCAAATTATTTTTCAGTTCGAACTTAACCCGGAATTTATAATTTAAATTTTTATTTATCGAATTTTGCAAATTTGTTTATTTTAAAATAATATTTTGAAATAATAGATTTAACAATAAATTTTGAAATATTTTAGATCCTTTAAGTTAAGATATCAAAATTTTGGAAATTTTAATCCGAGTTTGCTAAATTTTGAAAATTAAATTAAAAACGGTGTATTCCATTTTAAATAAATTAAGAAGCGTTGTTGAAGTATTAAATATGGATATCGAAATTCAATTTTTTTTTCTCAAAACTGTGTGAATTTTCAATACAGAATTATAATTTTATTGGTAATTCTTGGAGATAATTGCCCTCTACAGGTTAATAAGAAGCTGATTTTTCACTTATTCAACACAATTGAAATTTTCGATGTTTTCGAATTTTTTGAAATTTAATTTTTTCAACTGAAATTCTCAATGTTGAATAAAAAAATTCTAACTACCGAAATTTATAAATGTATATCTCTAGAAATTTTTGGAAATTTGGTTATCAAATTTTGAATTTTTGAAACCGAATCTATTGTATGCAACTCAAACTAATTATTCGGTTTTTTAAATTTTAATCTTATGAAATTTCTTGATTGATGTTCGTAGTTCATTGCATGGTGAATTTCTAAAATTTCTATTCAAAATGTTAAAATTGATAAATAATACTCTTCAAATTTAATGTATAGTTTATCGAAGTTCAAGTTTAAATTTTTAATATTTTTTTATAATTTTGGGAAATCACTATTCAAATTGTTAATTTTAGTTTCGTATTTAAAAAATTTAAATATTTTGAAATAAAATACCGATTTTTAAATTTTCCAACCGTAATCACGTTAGTTCTAAATACTGAATTAATCTCGTGAAAAGATAAATTGGAATTTTGAAGTTAAATACAACATTTTTGAAATAATTTTCGTGCGCCTTAGAAAATAAGAAATTCTGAATTACCGAATTCTGAATTTTTTTTAATGTTTAGAAATAGTAAATATTGGGAATTTTTGAATTGAATGTTACCAAAATTTAAAAAATTAAGACCTTCAGAAATTTACAAGCCACATGATATTTTTTAGGTAAAGTTTCTTAATTCATCGGATGGGGAATTTTAATTTTAATTTAAATCATCGAATATATTTTCGAAATTCAGAATAATTCTTATCAATTTTATTTCAAAACTTTTGATATGAATTTAATGATTAGTTTCAAAAATTATAGATGGCGCTAGTTTAGAAATTTTAAATTTTTTTGAATATTTTAAAATGTAGCAACAATATTTTGTTTGTATCGAGAATTTTTTAAATTTAAATGCATTTAAAATTTATAGTAGAACATCAATAACCTTTTTAAAAATATTTGATGATTTAAATATATATGTTTTTGAAAATATTAGCAAAAAAATTCGATTCTAATTATCGAAATTTGAAAAAAGTTTCAAATAATAGTAGAAAACGTTTCAAGCCAACCTGATTTCATATAAGGAGCGTTGAAAATTGTAATTTTTAAATTAAAAATTTGAATAAAATTAACTCCTAGAGTGTTGTGTCCGAAGACTACTTGTTTTGAACTGGTTTGCTAGTAGCTATTACTTTTCTAATGTTTCAGTACAAAATTAATCTCTAGACATAATGCTCTTCAGCCTGGTTTTATAAGAAAATTCTAATGTTTCGTGAATATCATACATTATCGCTTAATGTCACTATAAAAGTGACTAGTGTTAAAGTAAATACAATTAGTATGTAATCGCTACACTACCATACCTGAACAGATAACTTGTTTGTTTCAAATATTTCACAAAGTAATACTTAAATCCACAAAGTAATTTTTTAATCAATAAGTAGCCTTATAAAAGTCGACAGTATGGTGAAGCCATGCTAAAAACTATATTATTTAGA
Source organism: Tipula unca (assembly GCA_951394425.1). Taxonomy (NCBI): domain Eukaryota; kingdom Metazoa; phylum Arthropoda; class Insecta; order Diptera; family Tipulidae; genus Tipula; species Tipula unca. The sequence goes on along the minus strand of OX596382.1, from coordinate 103,654,523 downwards.
CGGCCGATATATGCGTACCTATTTTAATCATCGTCTCATATTCATTAAAGATTATGACTTGCAATATAATTGTTGTCCTAGTGTTGTACCAAAATCGGTATTGAAAAATGGTCAAAACTTTCAATTCTTGCATTATCTGCCGTTATTGGTAACACATATTAAAACATATGGTTGACTCCATTAAATTTTGGATTAAAAAGGGCATCCTATCATTTACTTTATACTAACATATGGTCGATGTTTGTAAGGAACAGTTAACAGATTCAGATGCACGTTTATTGATCGAAGCTATTATACAAACAACTAATAATGAAAAGTAGAAGCTGCACTTAACTTTATTGTTGATAAACAGTTTTAGCGCAATAGTAAACAAAACATAACGTGAACTTATTGGCGACGTGACACTTCCAGAGCACTATAGCTGATCTCAGAATTTTTCTAAAATTGACTGAATCAGAGGCTATCTCTATTATATATTTAAATATCTTCAGTTTGATGACGATTAGTATTTCTTGTACCAAATTCATCATTGAAAAACTGTCAAATTCGCCAATTCTTGCCTTTTCTGCCGTACAATTGGTACACACGTTAACACGTATATGGTACGAGCCTCCTAACATTGTATTTTGGATTAAATAGGAATCTCTGTCATACTTTTTTATCGAAATATGGTGGCAGTATACTTATGAGGGCTTCAAACACATAATTCTCAGTAAATGTTTTTGTTGCACGTATATATAGGATGTAATTTTACTTGCGGCATCCCAATATGATAAACCACATGGCAAAATTGAGTCAGCTCAGGCAACATATTTCATTCTAACTTTTGAGTACAATATGCGCGTAGAACGTACAATTTCCTATAGCGACTGAATTTTATAAAAAGCTTTCATTTGGAGAGTATTGTATGTGACAGTAGCATGCAAAATAATGAATCTGTAGAACTCTCACTTTAATTGGCAATTCACTGCCTCAATTTGGGCTCGTTGATTCAAGTACGAGTACAGTCGTTTATGGATTGTACCTTTGAAGCCACAACATTACAACTTTTTAAAAAGCGTACCATGTTTACGTCAAAGTACTTCATAAGACATATAAAAAGTGCCGATACTTTTAATCCTGTATCACTATGCTCAATTACTTGGTCCAAAAATGACAAAACTGCTTAAACAGTTTTTCCTACAACCATATTGAACGAGAGCGAGAAAATCTATGGCAAAGTAGGAAATAAAAGATAAGGCATCAACAAGGCAAACTATTTTTTACAAATTATTATAAATGTCGTCCAAACCAGTTATTAATTTAGTTTGTAGCGAAAGAATGATGAGATACAGTTCGCTAGAAGTTATTTCTGAAAAAAAAACAAATCTGTTCATGGAGCCATAATGTTAAGTGATAATTTTATATTTTTCAGCTTCGTTCATGCAGCGAGAAGTGTTATTTTACTCACCAACGCTCGTAAAGTACTCGTTAAATTCATTGGTAATCCGCATGGGCTCTGGAGGTAAACCACTTTCTGACTAACAATTTCTTTAATTTTGACTGGATCTGGGTGTCCAATGATTATTTCACAAATAACGCCATGCCAACTCAATCGGCAACTCGTATACTTTGAGTTTTTTGAAAAATAATAAAATGACAACTAAATTGAAAAGTAACCTCCCGAGGAGACTTTTCACTAATTGCCTGGTGGTGAGTAGTATAATAACGTTTTAAAATGAAAAGCCTGTAATTTAGTCGAAAATGTTGGTATTAGGCACACATCATTTGTACAACATACACTCCCTCTTGTCGACATTTTTGTTTTCTGTTTGCAATAATAATAATTCTGTTTGCACCATTTTTTGCGTACCTCATTACCATTATTAAAAAATTGTCGGGAATAAATAATAATAAACAGTATTTAAAGGCCATTACTGGCCACTTACTGAGTCAACAATTTGGCTCCAACGGTTTATCTTGGGCTTGGTCTGCATACTGTCCTAGACAACCTGAAGAAGCCAGGTCATTCTCTACACCGTGGAGCCATCGTCGCCTGCAACCAACTCTGCGCCTACCATATGGTGGCTCTCCTTTCAGAGATCGCTGCACAATTCATTCCGGATTTACACTCAGAACGTGACCTGGAACTATTTAATATGGTCAAGACACAATATTATTTACAAAATGACAACAAATTTTATAGGGGCAAAATAAAGTTTCTCAAATGGGGAGCCTTGATTATCGGGCGCATTGGTTAATATTAATATAAACAATTTTGAAACATGGAACCTTATTAAAAGCTGAAACAAACCCAAAAATAATAACATTTTAACTGTTTAAAGGTACAATATGGCCGCTGAACAGCTTCTCAGTTAATTTCTCAGATCTGATAAGTTGTTACTTAGACTAAGAAGCACACCATACTTCAATTCTATAGGAATGATAACGATTATTTGGCTAAACTCAACACAATTATAAAGTATATACATACTGCCGGCACCCGTCATAGAAAAATTGTCACGCTGACTTACATATCTATATAAATGTCAAAAGTAGGTAAAACACAGCAAATGAAAACCAACCAAACCAGCGATAGATTCCAACACAAATTAAAACCAAAACAATTTTATTTTTAAAAAAATCTCAAAGAAAACTCGTAGATGTCAAAGGTGACCAGTTGGACGGTTTTGAGACATTTAAGGAAAGTACATATTCGTTATTCAATTTTTGATAGATCATATATATAATGTTCCCAGGCTACTCCAATATGTCTGTCTATCAATTAGCGACATATTCCGACAACGGCTAATGTTTTAGATTAGCGTGATCTGTTGATCAAACATGTTAGTATATAGTAAAGTGAAGATGAAATTAAGAAAAAACCTTTCTCTGATTCTATATCTGAAGAACAAAACGTGGTATGGAAAATGTTGGACACCGGTATAATTTAACTGGGGGTCGAGCTAAAATTGATTATGAGCACACAATTAATTTGCTCACCGTCAGGTATATTGGAAATTAGCTATACTTATACAATCAATGTAAAAACAACATTCGGACGTAAACCAATTAATCCCGCATACACTTTATCAAAATCATTCAATCGCACGTTTTCGGTTCATCAAAATCGATTTGCAATTAGATTTCAACAGGAAGGTGGTACAATTTGCAGAATATTGATTTCGATTGCAATTTGAGCGAATGATCAACTCGTCTATATAATTGTTTTTCAGGTATCAGTTGAACCACTCATCAGAATTAAACTGATTTCTCTGGTATGTTAAACTTTTTCAAGGTAAGGAATGTACATACAAATTTTTTATAATATTGGTGTACCTAAATTAAAGTGGCACATCATATTTCTATGTATTAGTTCGCAAAGAAGCACAATTTATTCCGATTTGGAAACAGGTTTGAACAAACAATTTATAGGGAGCAGCGATCAATTAAACAAAACCTATATTGCAAACAGAATTCCAAATAAAATGTCGATAAGAGTGCATAATACCAACATTTTCGACTAAACTACAAGCTTTTCATTTTAAAGCATTATTATACTACTCATCACCAGGCAATTAGTAAAAGGTCTCCTCGCTAGGTTACTGTTGCCATCTATTAATGACTGCAATCAACTAACCATCAATTTAGATTAGTTGAAAAAATCGGTATAATGTTTTATGAATAGGGCCATCAGTTATAGGCAAAAGGTGTGTACAAAGAAAAATTTATGTATAAAACTATTTCCAATCAAAGCATTTTTAAAATCGGCGTACCACTGCTGGCCTCAATCTTGGTTTATCTCCTAAACTCAATTTTTGAGTTTGTAGTTGATACTTGTTTGAAACGCAATACGCTATTTTCGATATTTCAAACCGGTTTTTTATATAGAGATTTTTAAGAGATTACCAATAGTCACAGTTTAGTGTGACCACCAGAAATGGGCGAAGTTATAATTCAGTTTTAGTGTATCTACTATTTTTAAGAATTTTTGTATGAAACTGAACAAAGTAGGATTAAACAATTACAAGGCCATTTTGGTCATTCTCCTGCGTTAATTTGGTTTAACTAAAAACGTATTTCCAATTTGCATAGTGTTATGAGCCTGCACACCCTGTGCGAAGTTCTTTCTTATTTACCTAATTTTGTTATATATGTATACATATATGTATTATGTGTATTGTATATTGTCGTGTAATATAAAGTTATATTATATATAAATCTGTACTGAATTTGTCGAGTTTCCATCGAACTTCCATCCGGTGTTTCAAAATTTGGAAGCTGTAAGCAGTACGTAGTACAACATATATGTAAAACAGTTTAAAGCAGAAACAACGAAAAATCGAAAATGCTATTACAGCAACATGCTTCTGATTTTCGAGATTCTTCGATTTAATTGTTCATATCGAATAATCAATTTTGAATAACGGGACGAGTCAGCGGGACAAATGGAGTCAGCTGAAGGTCATTTGAATATCTTGTGTTGCATTATAGTAAATCAATTCGAAGAAAAATTCATTTCGTCCACCAACAATTTTCGCCGTCCACCAAGACTTTTTCATCCTAAAAGTTTTTATAGTAAGTTATTAATGAATACACGTAATTTGACCGATGATAATAAGGGTGAAAACGCAGACACAGAGGCATATAATTTGTCATTGAGAACAAGGAAAATTGTGAAGAATTTCAACAAAATCGAGATAAATTTAAGTAGTGATCCAATTTCATTTCCAAACGATTTAAATCCGGTATCTACGGATAATAGTGAAAAACAATTAATAAGTACCGATACTCTTGTGAACAATCAGTTTGGACGTGAGGACGTAGGCAAATATTCGTTGTCAACTTTGTCGAAAAATAGGTCATGAAGCCGACAAGTGTTTTAGTTTACCTGAAAATCGGAAAAATCGTACATTTAGTGAAAACCAAGCGCAATCAAATAATTTTTCAAATACCAATGCTTCCGGTAGTTCGAGACCGAATAATTAATTTCAAAATACTAGTTATAATGTATTTACAAATAGGTTATTTCAGAATTTTAATATAGCTGATAAATCACTTAACACGGTTAAGGTAACATGTGATTACTGCAAAAAATTCGGCCGTTATATTAGAGAAACCTTCGAATAACTCATCAACAAATGAACAGAATTCAAATTCGGTAAACTCCAACTCATTCGATTTGTAACCGAACACGCCGTTTCGAGTGAGCGATCTTTAAAAGCACCGTGTTCAACAATTCAAGTTACAATGTCATCTTCAGAAAATTATGATTATTCAGAGTTAATCGATCAAAATGTTGCCTCTCTGTATTCAATAAATAATTTCAATGAGAACAGTTCGGATTCTAATAAATACGTCAATTTAAGTCTTGATATATTGAAATGAAAGCGCCAAATTCTTGGTAGACACAGGGGCGGACATTTCGGTAATAAAAATACGTTTTGTAAACGATAACACTGAATGTAATCCTTTGCTTAAATGTTCGATCAAAGGAATAACAAGTGAGAAAGTTAACACTTTAGCTACTTGCACAGCAAACATTTTTCTACCAAACTCTCAAAACGTGGTTCATAATTTTCATATTGTTGCCGATTCTTTTCCAACTGAAGAGCAAGGAATCTTAGACAAAGATTTTTTCGATCAATACAAGTGTAAAATTAATTATGATCAGCAAATTTTAGAAATCAAACCATCAAATTCGCCAGTTTCAGTAAATTTATCGTCGTCCGATGATAATAGAACAGAAATTCCACCTAGAACTGAAAGAGTTGTGAGTAAAATTGTTAATTTTACAGAAGGGTCGGAATTACCTATTAAATTTAAAGAAATCCAGTCAAACATTATCGAAAAGTCAATCAAAGTAGAAAATCTAAATTATGAAGAAGAATCTTCATTTTTGAAAATATGTCGTGAATTTAACAATATTTTCTATCTTCCTGGTGATAGTTTATCAATCACCAGCGTCAAACCTTATATCGGCTACCATTTTCAGGAAAAGAAGAAATTAACAAGTAAATCGATAAGAAGCTAAAAGATGGAACAATTGAACACATGTAAAAGGGGATGTAATTCTCCCCTTCTTGTGGTTCCTAAGAAATCATCAGCGGATGGCCATAAGAAATTTAGAGTTGTCGGGGATTTTTATCGGGTTAACGAGATCACATTAAGCGAAATGTAACCACTGTCTAATATAGTCGATATATTGGACCAGTTGGGGAAAGCTATCCAGCAGAGAAATTTAAAACCGCGTTTAGTACAGACGCAGGACATTTTCACTTTAATCGCATGCCGTTTGGTTTAAAAGGTGCACCGTGCACATTTCAACGGCTTATGAACAATGTTCTGTCAGGACTTACTGGGTTAAAATGTTTTGTGAACATGGATGAGGTTGTTGTGTACGGATATGATCTAGACGATCATAATATAAAATTAATTGATGTGTTCAATAGATTTCGACAATATAGTCTCAAATTAAATCTCAACAAATGTAACTTTTTACGCCGTGAGATAGTATATCTCGGACATATTATTACCCTAGGAGGCATAAAGCTTGACAGTCCTAAAACAGTTGAAGACATAAGGCCATTTCTTGGCTTGTGCGGATATTATAGAAGGTTTATAAATAATTTTGTGACGAGCTTTTCGTATTTTAAAAGAACATCTAATTAATCCTCCGATGAATTGAACTCCAAGGAGTTTATTATTACGACAGATGCCAGTGACATTTCTTTAGGAGCAGTATTATCACGAAGGAAAAAGAAGATAATGATTTGCAGATTGGATACGCTAGTCGCATTCTCAACAAAGCCGAGCGAAACTGCTCAATAGTGGAGAAAGAGATGCTCGCGATTATTTACGCTGTTGAAAGATTTCGACCTTACATATACTGGTCTAAAACGAAAATTGAAAATTCTACAAATCAGGACAGTTCGTTGGTACAGGCGAACACATCAACTGATGATCAATGTACCAGACGGATCTATTAATTCTATTGTGGTAAAAATTATACCTGAACATTCAAATAAATCTGATAATACTTCCAAAATTATTTATTTAACGGACGAAAATCAGATTATTCAAATTATTAATGAATATCATGTTAGTCCATTAGGTGGTCACATGGGTATTATTCGTACTTTTAACCGAATTAAATCATAATATTATTGTACTTTCCTGCATGCAATGTATAATTGGCAAATAAACAAAGTTGGCCAGTCTACCAAATGCGAAATGAAAATCACAGGTACATCATCGGTTCCTTTTCAGAAAATATTTTTAGATATTGTCGGGCCATTTGAGCCACCTACCTTCGACAACAACAAGTACATTTTAACTACGCAAGATGATCTCATCAAATTTTCGATTGCCGTACCAATTCCGATTGCAGACATTTTTTTGTATGCAAATACGGATCGCCAGAGTCACTTCTAACGGACTTCTAACGGCACAAGTTTTATGAGTCAAGTTCTTACAAACGTTTGTAAGATCCTCAACATTTGGAAATTGAATACAACGGCGTACCACCCCCAGTCGAATGGTGCATTGGAACGATCACACTGAACACTCGGCGAATACCTTCGAAATTATACCACAGAGACACAAAACTGGGATAAATGGATCGCATTTGAAATGTTCGTCTACAATTCCACACCACATACCTCGACCGGTTTTATGCCATATGAATTGGTCTATGGACATAAACCAACATTACCAAACTATGTTAAGAAAGATCCAATCTATAGTTACGATGTTTACAGCTTCGAAACATTTTGGTTTATCTGCAACAAAATTTCAGTTTCGTATATAGCTCCTACAAATTGGTGTAAACCCTAGATAATTTTACCTAATGGTGCCGAGATACACTAATTTATGTAAATAAAAAAATTCTTCTGAAATTGTTCAATCATCATTTCAACATCATTTTCGAATTTGTATAAATTTTATAGATTTGAAAAAATTGTTCAAAAAAAAGGAAAATTGATAATAAGTTGAAAGATGAAACAAATGAGCACTGTAAAAGTGACCAGTTTTAAGAGTACTTTTTGTGCTGAAGCCACAACAATATCAAAAAATTAATAAATGTATTCAACACACTTAAAAAAAAATCTCTAACCCCATTCCCACCGAAGTTATAATCCAGTTAAGTTAAGATAAATCATTGATTTCTAAATAAAATTTTCGTTAGAATATAGGCAGTTAAGATTTGACTAAATAGTTAATCAGGCAGTTTGAAATTTTCACAAAATTGTCAAATGCTTTTCTGTATGCGTTTAAATTTTTCGACACTCTGAAAAACTGAATTATTTTCGACATATATTTCTCGTTGCATTTTTTCTCAATGGCTTCCTGCCCTATATATATATATATATAAGAAAATATAATGTAAAATCCCATACCATTAGTGTTTCATAGTAAGACGAGATATCCGAATATAAAACCATATCGTACAAGTTATCCATTTTTTTTGGCTCTATAGGTTTTGTGTTTGTATATCCTGTATCCAAGGTTTATCTGAAACAATATTATAAATATTTGTTTGTGCTTTTATTAAGCTTTCAAACACCGCACTAGCAACACTATTTTTCTTTGCGCTTCTTCACTTAACTATATTTTGATAGAAACTTTTTTCTTTTTTATCTTAAATTACAACACCAAAACTACACTGAAATCACTTTGTATGCAGAAGACACACTAAATACACGAACAAAAAACTAAAGAAAATTATTTTCACTATATACACTTTGTATTGTTTACGTATACGTATAGCAGCACTGATACCATCGAATGGAGAAACTAAGCGCGATTTTACACAAAATTTATAATACAACCCGAAATAGAAAAAATAAAATAATAATTAAAAATACAGAAAATATGGAAAATTAAAAAAACAAAATAATAACAAAAATAAGAATAATTTATAAAAATGAAAATCAATATTTAATAAATTTTGAATTTTTGTATATATGTATATAGTTTGGTTTACAATTTCACTGTACACACACAAAAAATATTTTTATTTCTAAAAACGAACGTATTGAAGTAAAAAATTCAACTGATCTCATAAAAATTACGGAAAAATGAAAATGTACAAAATAACACAGAGCATTTTCATTTTCAGTTGTTTTTTTTTTTTTTTTAATTTTAATGTAAACTAGGGTTGGATCAATTTGAAAATAATATAAAAAAGAATAGTAGTAATCGCGTAACATAAACAGAATTTATTTTATTTACTATATATGTTAGAATGTATATAGCTATACTATTTGATTTGTTTTTGTATTTTTAATATTTTTTTTGAAAATTAAAAATTTTCACTTTACTGTGTTTACAATATACAGAAATTGGATTATGATTAATCGTTCAACTAAAAGAATTAGAAACCATCGAAAAAATACAAATGGGAAAAGTTTAAAAATTAACATTTTTGGTTTGCAGGTGGAACAGTATTGTTTTCAAAATTTTGTGATTTGAAACGACCAATCTATATTATCTACAGTTAAATTAAATTTAATTTGATGATTAAATTAAAATGAGTGAAGAGTAAGTTAATGTATTGAAGTAGGGATATCATAATTCAAAATTTTAAAAAATTAGCAGATGTGGGCGAGCTTGATTACGCCATGTAATCTTCGCGGTTGTCGACACGTAAAATATACAACGTAGATTACTTGGCAAAGTTTTTTTGTTAACGTCGACACTTAAAATAATGTCAACAACGTACGATATTTTAGCAATTTGAAATCGGATTTCATCATGGAAAGACTGAGCCCAGCATAGCGCTTACAAAATATTCAGCTTTATTACGAAAATCAGCGTTCTGTGAGGAATGCCTTTCGGGCGCTTTGACTAAGTTTCGGTTGACATAATCGGCACTATTGGAATACCATCGAAAAGTTTGAGTCCCGGTTTACAGTATCGGATGATACGAGACTAAATAGACGGTTTGGTGTGGTTTATGCACCTGTGAAATAATTCGTCAATATTTCTTCAAAAGAGAAGACGGCTGAGACGTACCTGTGAATAGTGTTCGTTATTACGCCATGATAACGGAATATTTGCTGCCTAAAATTGAAGCCCGATCTCGACAACATTTGGTTCCAAGAAGTCGGCGCTATTTGCCATATTGCGCGCGAAGCAAAGTACTTATTGATAAATCATATTGACGAGCAATTAATTTCACAGTTCCGATCGTTGAATTGGCTATTTAGATCGTGTGGCACCTATAGGCTCTTTTCTTTGGATCTACGCTAAGTCCAAAGTCTATGTGAACTAATAGCTAGATTTGAGGCATTGGAAGCCAAGTTTACTCGTGTCATTCGCCAAATACTATTGGTGAAAAATACGTGAAGTCGCAAATTCAACATATGGAACCGGAAGTCATGTTTTAATTTTATGATTTTTATGTTTTGAATGTGTAGTACTAGGTAAAAAAAAAAATTTTATAATTGTTGTTCCTTAAGATACAGAGGGTGAAATATTTGTTAATTTGTTGAAAATGCGGTGATGCATTTATGCAAATATAAAAAAAAGTATTTATCCGAAAAATACGAAATATGGCTCGGTTTAAAGATAAAGAAATAAGGATTAAGAAATTTTTACAAAAATAGTACCGTCTTTAAGTTTCTCACTTTCAAAATGGCCGCCAAACTAGTTTTTCTCACTTTTCCGGAAAACGAATTTTTTTTTAACTTTTTTTTTATGCGCCATTCAATTCTATAAATCATATTAAAATTTTATTGTATGTATTATTTTTCATTTTCTTGCAAACCACGTTTTAATACCACGACCTACTCTATTTTTTTGTATAAAATTATCAGAAAATCTATCCAGTTGTTAATTTATACCTAAAATAGTATTTGGGATTTAACTATTTCATTTTCAAAATAATAATACATCTAATAAACAAAAAAGCTAATTATCTTTTATGTGGACACATTTAATTTTGTCCAACCCCATATATTTGCTAAAGAAAATGTTTTGGCCCGCCTTTTAAAAATGTACACCTAGAATACTCATATAATACCTTCAGCCTAACAGTTTATTCTTATATTATCTTTTGAAAGTAACGATTCCTCCCACCAATTAATTTAATAATAAATGAGTCTTGCCAAAATTACTATTTTGCAGGTATAGATTTCTACTTTTAAATTTTTGGTATAAATAAGAATCAAAATGAAGATTTTAGTTTTCATATAGTGAATAAGCATTACTTACTTCAATTATGACTGAATTTAAAAAGTGTTGCAAGCCGTTTGTTGGGTTAAAGTATTCTAAAAATTTACGATAAGTTGCTAAACGTCGAAAAATTGAAACAGAGACCTCACCAATCCCTTTACCGTCAAGTTCTGCAGTTACGCCGAAATCGTCATCAACGGAGGATTCTGAAATAAGTTCAATTAGGAGTGATAGTGAAGAACGCCAAATACAAAATACGATCGTCCTTCAAAAAATCAATGAGATATTACCAGATATTGGAAGGTCGCCTATATACGCCAGTAAACTAGGATTTCAACACAACATCACACTTGGTGCGGACAGCTAAATCTATTCAGAGCACAAATGGTTCACTTAGTCTTCCTGTAGCTAAAGCTGGAAAACGAATCAGCGATGAACTAAAACAATCAGTGATTGATTATTATAACGATGATGAAGTCAGTAGGATAATGCCTGGAAAAAACGATTGCGTAACTATTGAAAAACAGAAAGTTCAGAAACGTCTAATTATGAGTACATTAAAGGAATGCTACGAGGGCTACAAGAATCTCCAACAGAACGACGAATCGAAAAAAATCGGATTTTCCAAATTTTGCTTGCTTCGGCCTAAAAATTGTGTGCAACCAGGAAGCAGTGGAACACATACAATGTGTGTTTGTACAATACATCAAAATGTGAAATTAATCATTTATGGAACCAAAATAGAATCTGTTACAAATGGAGAGATATCGAAATAACAAGATTGCATTTTATCTATATTATGTCCAGAGCCTAAGCCTATGAAAGAATTGTCCAGGATTAAATTTATTTCGAGAATATTTGAGAAACGCGTTTCTGGAAAAGGACTACGAGGATGCCGATTTTTCATTCAGTCAATGGATTTCAACTGACAGATGCAATTTGGAAAAGTATTCAAAACCGTTAGAAGAATTTTTGGATTTCTTCATAAAGAAGCTGGAAAATCTGATTCCTCATTACTACATTTCATTTCAATAATCTAGCTTCGTAAAAAATAAAAAAAATATTCTGAAGCCTACAGAAGCATTTGTATCATGTGACTTTGCAGAAAATTATTCATTTATAACATTTATAACACATTATAAAAATAAAAATTTTATGAATATAATTAAACACAAAGAAGATTTCGGAATCGAATGTGAATGGTATTTTCATGCCATAGCTCATCGAAAGGGTCCATGCAATGGAGTCGGAGGTACTATCAAGAGAATGGCGTCCAGAGCCAGTCTCACTGATGAATATGATATGGCATCATATCAAATGCAGCAGAACTATTTAAATGGGCGAAAACTTTAAAAACTGATATGGCTTTTGAGTTTTGTTCTGACGTTGAATTTAACACCAGAAAAGTCCAACTTGCCAGTAGAATCGATAAATTGAAAACCATAAACAGAACTCGCGATTTCCATGCAGTTATTAAATTAAATAAAGTTTAAAATTAGATTTTTATATGCAGAAATGGAGTAGGTCGTGGTATTAAAACGGGTTTTGCAAGAAAATGAAAAATAATCGATATTTTGTTTTTTTAATATGTTTTATAATTTAATTTAGTTATTTATAATTGAATGGCGCATAAAAAAAAAAAAATAGTTAAAAAAAAATTAGTTTTCCGGAAAAGTGAGAAAAACTATTTTGGCGGCCATTTTGAAAGTGAGAAACTTAAAGGCGGTACTAATTTCTTAATCCTTGTTTCTTTATCTTTAAAACGAGCCATAATTCGTATTTTTCGGATAAATACTTTTTTTATATTTGCATAAATGCATCACCATTTTCAACAAATTAACAAATATTTCACCCTCTGTATCTTAAGCAACAACAACAACAAAAAATCCAGTTCTACAAAAAAAAATTTCTACCTAGTACTACACCTTAAAGACATAAAAATCACAAAATTAAAACATGACTTCCAAAAATATGCGATTTCACGTATTTCACCTATTCGATATTCTCGAACGCGTCATCAAAAATTGGACTTTGAAACAGGACCATCGCAGTTGCGGCCATCATTTGAAAGAAGTAATCTTTCTGGGAATTCGTTATTACGGATAAAATCACGCACAAGTTGTTTGATGCTGCCTATTTTTGGTATAACTGCCATTGGGACTTTTGCACTGCAGCACTCTTTCCACTATACCCCAAAAACCTGTGGACTCTTTGAGATAACATTGATTTGATTAATCTCGCGCAAATTTCTTGCTTCTGTTGGTATTAGAGTCGTGTGAACTAGCTATATGGCCAAAACATGACTGCTGAATCATGTTGAAGAATTAGCGGCAAAATATGTCGTTATGAAAAATGTGACAAAAACCTCGCTTCACAACTGCAAATTGCTGGCCAAATCATACATTTTCTTGCAAATGCATATCTAACGAAGTGTTTCAAAACCAATTTCATGCACGTTTCGTCATCCATCAAAACACATCCATTTTGTGAAAATTTTGTCATCAGTCTGTCACATATTTTATCGAAGAAGTATTGGTTACCGCAACGATTTGGCTTTTTAATAACTCGGTAGCACTCATAGCCTCCCTGACCTCGAATTCATTTACTATGGAGCGGGTTGTATTAAATTTTATGGCACTGTCATAATTAAATTTCCCCCGATTAATTTTAATGAAGGTTATAACCTTTTTGTAAAGATTTCTATCGTTGTTCAGCACCAATTTTTAATACGCGGATAGTTGAGTAAGCAGAGTCAATGGTCCTGAAACTGTAGACTCGAGTTCAAGATTCGTCAGCGCCAATACTTTTTTAATTTAATTTATGTAAAATTGGTTCAACACAGCTTCTGTTGAAATCTACATTCAATTTCTGCAAGTATAAGAGCCATCTCTTGTGTATGACCGTAATGAAAATACGGTGATGGTCAGATAAGCATATGGTACATTCCTGTTGCTAAAATTTTCTATTTTCTCTATTAAATTGGCGAACATAAAAGATTTGTATAGCACCTAATTGATCAACGTCGGTGGTGCAGTAAGCAGAGTCGTTGCATTTGGAATTGTGAAATTAATTTTTAATTTAATTTATTTAATTTCTCCCTTCAATTGGCAAATATAAATGATGAGTATAGCGGCAAATCTATATATGGAAATGGTGAGGTGGTAAAGTAAGCAGTGTCATAGGATTTGTTGGAATCGTGGATGTTATGCAGTGTTCGAACCTCGATTAGGCGTAAACAAATTTAGCGGACATCCACACGTTCCTCACTAAAATAAAAAAAATCACTTTTAGATTTAAAAATGACCAATTTGCAATTAAATTAGAAATATATATTGTTGAGGCTTGAACTACACATTCTTATAATCCAATCACACAGATTCTTTTACCACCGAGCCACCGCCATACATATAAATAGTGATATTCCTAGCCTTGATATCTGTCATTTGAATAAAAAAAATTGAAAATTTTAGCAACGGCATTGGTCTCTGCGTTTATTTCACCATCGCTATAATTATACCCACCTTGTATACATGCCATTACTTGAAAAATATGAAAATATTTAACAGAAGCTGTGTGTTGAACCAATTTGAATACATTAGAAATTAAATTAAAACAATACCATGATCTATCAATCAAAATCAGTCCACGCCGTACAATATTCGGTGACAACACCACGTTCCACAATGAATTCGCCATACAAATCAGGTGCAGCTATAGCCAAAAACCAGCGATCAGTGAAACGTGCCGTACTTTCTAACTGATACACAACCATGATGGATATCTTATTGCAGAATCAATTAGCAAAGGCAGGAGGGAAAGCACAACTTATCTCTATAATTACAAAAAGGACACCGCAGAACGAAAAATTAAAAAATATCTGGAGACCAGAATAGCAGCTTTAAAAAGATTGTGCAATGAGTACGTCGACGGTGACAGCAAAGTTCGGAATTTCCAACCTACAGTGGAATTAACACACCAATACTATAAAGATAGACAACTAGTATTGGAGAACTACTCAAAAGGTATTGAGGACATGCGGCAACGTTTTAACGAGCCATACTTATCATCAACACCAATTCTATTAGCAAGAACAAATCCTCAATTTGAATTCGGATCGACAGCGGAAGGCAGTAACAACGTCACCAATAAACCAACAACTATAGCGAAAACCCGAACAATGAGAATTCAGAGCCATCAAAACAGGAATCAATCACTGAATTTCGGCTCAGTCAGTTGCCGAGATTTAATCAGCAATTAAGACAACAAGATATCAAAATAAGCAGCTTGGATCGAGAACTACGAGCAGCTGGGGATGTGATGACAAGCAACAACAGATCCAGATTAGTTGTAAATCTTAAATTAAAAACCATGGAGAGAATAATGATAGAAATCATGGATCTACGTGAGCAAATAAGTATGGAAGCTTCTGAAGAACAAGAAGCACATGTAAATTACTTCGTAGAACAACATTACGAAACTCTTTAAGATAAATACGAAGATATCGTAATAAAGTTAACAACATTATTGGAAGATGACCAACAACTATAATCAAAAGCGAAAACAATGGAAATTCGTGTACCACCAGTAGAAATCCCACATTTTCATGGGGACTACATGAAATGGCTATAGGTTTCGCCCACACGTATAAACTACTAGTTCATGACAACAACCGCTTACCAATACCAATAAAATCAACTACAGAAAAAGTCACGTAGAAGGGGCAGCCGGAAAACTATTGAGCCACTTGGAGCCAACGGGTAAAAACTATGAGGCAGCTTGGGAAATCCTGGAAAATCGGTATAACAACAGGTGGTTACTATAGTAACTAGCTATGTAAATACGCTATTACATCTGCCAAACATCACCTCGGAGTCAGCAACAGCAGTAAAAAATCTTCATGACACGATGGTTGAAAATTTATATGCATTGAAGAACTTGGGCATTGATACTACAATCTGGAACGCAATACTAATTCCAATAGTATTGAAAAAAAAGGGCAATGAGACACATCGTTTGTACCAAGTATATTTAGATAATCCTTGGGATATTCAACCCATTTTCTAAAGTTTCTAGAAAGCCGTTTCCAATCGTTAGAAGCAAGGGGATTTCAACAAACAAGAGTCGTTTTAGATCGTCCAAATGCTGTTTTATCACAACCACCAAGAATAACTTTTGCTGAAATAAGGAAACATGCATTGTAAGGCATCACACGACCTAACGAAGTGTCCCACATTTGTGAAAATGCCAGTGGTAGAAAGATCCAAAATTATAACAGGAAACAACTTATGCAGAATTTGTTTATTTGCCTCACATGGCAAATGTTTGAGTAAGGAAACCTGCATGGTTTATATGGGGAATCATAATACGTTACTACATACAATGGCAGTTAAAACTTCACTACATACCGCCAACACCAACCCCATAGTAAATAATGAAGTAACACTATTAGCTACAGCGCAGATAAGGGCAACTAGTCGTATTGTATATGCACTATAACTACGCACGTTTATAGATCCAGGATCACAGTCATCGTTTATCACCCAAGCAGCAGCCGAATTATTAAATTTACCAAAATTTCGTGTTGATTTATAAGTCAGTGGGATATGGGGAATAAAAACCAGTAACATACAATAGAAGGTGTACGTAACAATATCACCACATTATGCATTGGGTTTCCAGCATGTGTTAGAGGCTTTTATTCTACCAAAATTGACTGAACGTCTCCCAACTGAACCAATAAGGAGAGCCAACAACAACCCGTGCAGAGATTTTATATTATAAGATCCAAACTACGAGACACCAGTATCAGTCAACATGATTCTAGGCGCAGATGTGTACGCAAATATTTTAGTGGACGGGATGGATTCTTAGGATGGATTCTTATGGGAATGACCAAAACACAACCAACAGAAAAGTCGGTTTAACCCTGATATTTCATAATAATTTTGATTTGGAGCTGCGTAAAATTTGGAAAATTGAAGAAATAGGCAGATGTAACCAATACTCAGAAGAAGAAGAGTTATGCGAGAAACAGATAATTTGCTGGCAGATGGAAGGTATGAAGTCACTTTACCAATAAAGGAAGAGTTCGGTTTAGGAGATAGCAAGAAACAAGCCATTGCAAGATGGTTACAAGTAGAAAGGAAATTAAAGAAGAATCCTCAATTAAAACAAGATTACCACAACCCTTTGCATGAATACCTCGAACTGAAACATATGGTTCCAATAAATCCAGGCGACGGTTCTTGCAATAACAACATAAGCATACCACACCACACAGTCGTAAAGCAATCCAGTACAACCTCCAAGGTTAGGGTAGTATTTGACGCCTAAATGAAGACATCAAATGGAATAAGTTTCAATGACATCCAATTAGTCGGCCTGACACTGCAACAGGATCTATTTTCCATAATAACAAGGTGGAGGAAATACAAATATGTGTTTATAGCAGATATCGAGAAGATGTATTGACAGATCTTTGTGACCGATAAATAACCAAACCTCCAAAGAATAGTTTGGATAAGTGATGCTCAGGCCCCAATAAGGGAATACAAATTAAGAACAAAAACTCGCTTAGATGAGCAAAACACATATCCCATTGCTTCAGAAATTCTTCTGAGACTTTTATTTTGATAATGTCGTCTCTTGTGGAGAGACCATAGAGTACGCAATAAAATGTCAAAAACATTTACGAAGCATGCTTGATTCTGGAGGTTTCAAACTTCGAAAATGGTTACCGAACAACTCTATCATGGAAGGAATACCGGAAGAACAGCGGGAAATCAAACCAACGAGCATAAGTAAGGAGCATGAATCCATACTCTGGGCATTATGTGGAATCTACAAAATGACGAGTTCGAGTTCCAAGTCCACATGAGTTCTGATACGAGTCCACCAACGAAACGAACCATTATATCAGAAATAGCCAAAATTTTCGATCCACTAGGTGGTTCTCTCCTACCATTATTATTGGAAAACTCATGTTTCAGGAATTATGGATAAGGGGAGTATCATGGGACGACGAACTACCCGAGGAAATAAAGAAAAGATGGATGAAATACAACTCAACATTTCACCAGCAGCAAAACATAAAAATTCCACGTTGGATCAATCAACGTCAATGTTGGGCATACGTTGACTGTTTGATTCTGTGCAGCGAAACCTCGATTATCTCATCGATTAATTAATTTAATTAAAATTTAAATGTTAATTTAATAAATTTCGTTGATCTCAAAGATACCAAAAATGTGTGTTACTTAGCGTCCTTTGAATACGTTTTAAAAAAAATTCGCATGACACGTTTAGTATAAAATCGAAATGAACATCATTTTAGTATGTCTCCACATCGTTACAATTCTTATTTGTAAATTTTTATGATTATGCCAAGCCAAGCAATGAACCCTATACCCAATGAATAAAAACAGTTTTTATATTTTAATAAAAACCACAAGCGCACAAAAAATAAAAAATAAAACAGAAAAAGTTTAATTTTCTCAACAGCAACAAAAAGCCAACCGTATAATAATTCCCAAAGGTAAATTTATTAAGAAACTGTCCCGATAGAACAATCCAATAATAAAAATAAAAACCATCCGCACAGTACTTTTCATCGTTGCTGTTTTTTTTTTTTTTTTTTTTATTTCTTTTATAACTTTTTTGTTTTGTCTTCTTAGACCTTTTGTGTTCATCGTATAGCTATATATAGTGTTAATCTTGGTTTTGGTTATTGTTACCGCATATACATACACATACAAATTGCCATGAAGCAATGTTTAATTTTATGACTGACGTTATATTTTCATCCCCATTTTCTGTTCCCAGTTTTCTGCTGTATATATAGACGCTGTTATCAGTAGAATTTAAATAATTTAGCGAAAACCATGAAAATTATTTTTCTCGAATCTATATTGTGTGGCGTTTCCATCATCATTTTCTTAGGTTGGTTGGTTTTTTTATTTTCAATTTTGTATGGTAAATATGTATATATACGTGCGGTAGATGGTATATAGTTCAAAATCAACTATTTATATGTATAGTTACAGATATCATAGTGTTTCGTTCTTGCAGATTTTTTATAATTATTTTCTTGACTAAATGGAAAACTGAAAACAGATCAAAAAAAAATCTTAAAAGCGCACGATAGAGAAGCAGACAATTCATAATATTTAAATTCATGTTGCTTTTAAAACTTTGCTTTTCTTCTGTGTGTGTGTGTTTGTATGTATATATTGTAAGCTTATAGCTTCTTTCCTCGTGATGGGGTAAAAATAAAATGATTATCCTCTCGTTATTTGTTGCCAGTGTGTTATCTTAACGAAAATTTTATGAAAACAACAATTAAAATATTTTTTTGTCTGCTATATACCAGCTATACTGCTTTCTATGTATTTATTTATTTAGATAAAGCAAATTTATTTTAAAAATTTATATTTAATTTAAGAATATATACATTAAACATTTTTCTAGAGATGAGTAATACATGTTTGCTTCGAATTTTTTTTATGTTTTTGTATATTTTTGATGTCGAAAAACCTTGGGAAAACTAAATGGGAAATGACTATTTATTTAGTGTTTTATGTTTTTCAAACCATTGGCTTAGTATTATGTTTATATAGCAAATATGTGAAGCGAGTTATACACGAAAACGTCCTGCATATATACCAAAGAAAAAATAACAACTAAAGACCCTTGTTGAACTGGCCCAATTAATACAAATACATAGACATCATCATGCCATAGTAAGTTCCTCAAAATTTAAATGAAAGTTGTGGAATATTGATTTATTGAAAAATGAAGTTCAACGTTTAATGTCTTCACGTCATGTTACAGTTTTATAGAATCGACAAGTGTGTGAAGTTATCCCAGGATTCCATCCTAGAAAAATTGAAAATGTTCATCAGGCAATACTATTCTCATGCCATCCCAGGATTTTAAAAATCATCCCAAAATTTGATATTATCATTTTAAAAATTTGCAAACGACGTGTAAGCTTATATATTCTTGTCGTTATAAGTAATTGGCACAATAGGCTCAGAAATTCGTATGAATATGGCCCCATAGAAAAAATTAGGAGTTTAACTACTGGCTCTCGAAAACCATGATTGCCGGAAAAAGTATCCTTTGTTTCCGACTTGACATGATGTCCACTTGCTGTGGTCAATCGTTGAACACCAACCGTATGTTGCAATTTGCGCACTGGGCTCATATGTATATGGCCCCATATAAGAAATACAGAAACCATGAGTGCCGGAAAATACGGCTGGTGTTCAACGATTGATCACAGCAAGCGGACATCATGTCAAGTCGGAAACAAAGGAAACTTTTTCCGGCAATCATGGTTTTCGAGAGCAAGTAGTTAAACTCCTAATTTTATGTATGGGGCCATATTCATATGAATTTCTGAGCCTATTGTGCCAATTACTTATAACGACAAGAATATATAAGCTTACACGTCGTTTGCAAATTTTTAAAATGATAACATCAAATTTTGGGATGATTTTTAATATCCTGGGATGGGATGAGAATAGTATTGCCTGATGAACATTTTTAATTTTTCTGGGATGGAATCCTGGGATAACTTCACACCCTTGAACCGACGAGCATCTCACAAAACACCATCAATCGAAAATTTCGGATATTTTAAAAGTACTCTAATATTCATTCTTCAATGACCAACCGTCAGCTGCCGCTAAAAGTCATACTGGAGTCGTGGAGGATGGAGGATGAAGATTAACAAAATATGAAATGCTTCAAACTGAATTCAAACCGATCAACAATTTGTCAGCGTTTTTACGAGATTGTTAGTTATCTTGACCAGCGTATATCAGGCATGAACCTGGAAATGTGAAAGGGATGTATACAAATTTTAAAGCAAACCGAAATTGCTTGAGTTCTTGAAGATAGTTTTATTGTTTGGGACGAGTTGAAAATCTCACACACAAAATTATTGAGGCTCATGACCATACCAAGAAAGATATTCGCCATGGCAGTAATGGTTAATATCTGATATTAAAACTCAATTTTTTAATTCTAAATTATATTACTTCGGCTAAATTGAATAACAATCTTCTTAACAGCTTCGGGATGATCTAGAAATCTATCAATATTGATTTAAATAATATTGATGTAGAATTTCTGTGAACAAAATCAATATGCTTTTTGAGCGTGATTCGACACGTATTTATAAAGGAGAAAAAATAAATTTTCTTCCTGTCAACTAAGAGCCGCCACAGGAATATTATGTTACCCGAATATTTTATCCCTCAACAGAACGGTGCAATTTACCACACAGCTATCAAACAATAAATTTATGTATTGTAAGAAATGGCGATGTCAATTTGGCAATTCATGACCAATTTTTTTTTTTAAATATTTTTCTCACCATCTGTTTTGGGGATCATGGCCCTTTCGACTCTTTCGTCGGTTGCTTATTTGCGTACTTCCCTTAAGCCGTTTTCAGCTAAGTCGAGGACGTACGGCCACAGGTCCGATTTACCTAATTGGTCATCTATATACTGACTTGAACGATGGCTCGAGCTCATGGATTCCGCACTCTCAACAAAAGCTCACAGATGTGTTCAGTTTCATCCCGATCGAAAATATTCTAAAATCGACAATCCGAAAGACAAAAATTAAATGAAACCCACAGTTTATCAACTCGAGAAAAACTCTTAACGTTGACGTAGAAAAAATATACCAAAAGTTATTATACGTATTTAAGAATAACATTATGTGGACGTAACTATATATACTTACGTTACAGAAAAACTACAGGTTTAAGGAGTTTTACAAATTTATATAATTAATTTACAAAGAATTATATAAACATTTACACTTATTTAAAATAAAATATACAATTGATAGGATGCGCTATCTGTTGAACAATAATAATAACAGCTTTTAAAGGCCATTACTGGCCCCTTACTGTATCAAGAATTTGGCTCCAACGGTTTCGATCCTGAGCTTGGTCTTCTTACTGTCTTAGACAACCTGAAGAAGCCAACTCATTCTCTAAACTGTGGAGCCATCGTTCGCCATCAGCGATCTCTACGCCTACCACATGGTGGCTCGCCTTTCAGAGATCGCTGCACAATTCGTTCCGGATCAGCACGAACCTCATCAAGGTTATGTAAAGATTCAGCTTCATATGGCACTTGATAGGTATTAAGATTTTTGCAGTGGCCCAGATATTTTGAAGAGAGCCCAGATATTTGAACCTCCTCACTCCTTATCAAACATGTATTGGCTACTACTGCAACCATGTGTGCCATTGCCCCTATAACCATAGATCATGTATTTTGTTTTGGATTAATTTATCTGCAGTCCAACAGAAGCCGAAATTTTTACAAGCGGATCAAGTATTTCCTTCACTCGAAGTATCCCCTCCGAATATCAAGAGCTCCGAATTAATGCAATGCACCCCTGGTGAGCGGTTTCGTTTTTGTCTCTGCATGGCCCTAGTGTATTCCTTATGGGAAGGATCCTCAATGCAAATCTACGCAGTCTGTATTTGAGGTGACTCAGCCACAGTCTGTGACGCATGATGGACATCAAGCAGGTCGGTAAACTGTCCACCCAATGCGTCGGGTACTGCGTCGATGTTGACTCAGAGGTGTCCATCCCGCTCCCGAATTGCGGTTGACGCTGGCTTGAGGGTATGATGCAATCCCTTAAAGAAATTACGTGTACTGCGCTCATTTCTGAGTTGTTGTACTTTCAGACCATCGGCCTTCCACCATTCGCGCTTCTTCCGTCAACAAATCCGCTTGTAGTAATGCCCTAAATATATATGTAAGTATGTCTATACGTTTTCATTGTAAGCTATCCCAAAATATTGGTTTTATTCCCTGTGGAAATATTTGAATGATAAGTGGTTGATACTATGGACTGCAACGAATTTTTAAACCTCAACAACGGGGCTGATTTTTGACATGTTGCTGAACTTTTAATTAAATTCTTCATAAATTCTTCGCATATCTGGAGAGCATATATATTTTTTACTTGAAGCCATTTCCATTGTCTGGTTCAGAGAAGGGTTGACAACCCAGTGGCCAGACATAAATACGAGTACATTTATTAAATCCCTTATACAATTGGTGAGCCTAAAAATTAAGGGAAATTTTATAATGGAAAGCCATTTCCAATTTGCTGACCCACAAAAAAAATATTGGGACCAACAAAATTGAAATTTTTAAAATTATTGAACTTTTAACTAAATCCTGGACTTTTTGGAGTGCTGATGAAATACCAAGAAAACTGAAATATGTTTGGTTCAGATGAACTTTTAATTAAATCCTTTACAACTATTTAAAGAGAAAATTCCAAAGAACAAATTAACAACTAAAAAGCATTGTTGAACTGGCCCAATTAATGAAGGCATGTATATAGATATATAGCAGCGTGTTGAAGGGCAATTTGTCACAGTGCGAGAATATAGAGATCAATAATTACCTGAATAGGCATATTCAAACAATTATAAGAAAAAATGTATTCCTTGGACATGTCTGGTCTATATAGATTATAGACATCATACCTTCCTCAGATGGAACCAAAGTTTGTTACGAATGACTTGTTTGATTTGTTTTATGGAATATACAGACTTAAGCAAACCAACTACAGATTGTAACAGATTTTTGTTCGGTGTTACATCTGCATCCACAGTTTCATTTTTTTTTTGAGAAATTGGAGTATATCAATGTCAAATATGTATATAATATTCTTTCGTAGATAACTACGAAATAACAGTGGCGCAGTAAAAAGATTCTGATTTTTTCAAAACGGCCGCTAAACAATGACTTGCATGTCTATATAGGTTTCACGAAAAGAATCGTAAGGATGAAGATTTGCAAAATTTAAAATATTTGATGAATTCATATGTGATTGGCTCATAATTCGCATTTCATCTCATTTATTTAATTCCGGGTCACTTAAATAAGATTGGCAGTTCTCGAATTAATTAATTAAAATCTAATCAAATAAAAATTTTGTACAGTATGCTACTAATAATTTTTATTGGTATAAATTTATACCTGAGCTGATTAGCGTATTTTGTGATTTGGCCACACCAAATCATTTTGCTCTTTTCATAAATCTAAGCTTTGAAATTTCAAACGATGACTTTAAAGAACATATGCCGTCTGGTGCTCCTGTTGCTATTTTATGGTTAGCCATTTGTTCAGGATGGATTAATTTGAATATTTGGTCAAGTATACGTCAAGTTCTGTATACCATCCCGCTCTGTAAATATTCGATAACAACAGGAAGATCTAAATCTGGCGAAAGTTAAAGGAATTACTATATTCTAACAATTCCACCACAAGGTTTTGTTGTTTTAAACCGTTTAAAACAGCTTACAATTAAACTGTTGGTTCAGATTGAATTGATGCAGAATCCTGGAAAAACGTTTTTTATTTACCATGAATAAGACGGTAATTTTGTCTCTGAAACAAATTTTCTGCCAAGTAATAGGACAGACACAGATATTACTGCACTGGCAATGAAAATACACCAAGTACCAAGGTAAAATCAAAAGATACGGTGAATGCAATTCCAATGTTAACGATAACATTAAATATAAATTCACCGAAACACATTATATTAAGAAACATTAAATCGACACACGAGGTATTCAAAAAATATCCTAAAGGCGCGGCTAGAAAACGAACTAGTTAATTTCGCAGACGGGGGAAAAGTATTATAATTGTCAGTGTTACTCCGGAAAAAGTTAAATTGAGGAGCGACATAGATCAAAATTTACATCAAAAATCGTAAAGCAAAAAAAGCATGCAAAACAGTCAGATTACATATCTTAGGAGGAATTTTAATAAAACTTCTGAAGTCCGCTGACAATTCGTCATAAATTTACCAAGCTTTGAAAATTGTCTACTTTTTTTAAATGCCTTTATACTTTAAAAATATAGATTTCTCGAACAATAAGATTATTACGAATGCCAAATTGAAAAGGACGGTCGATCAAGTGACTTCCTCTGTTAGCTCGGGAGGCTGGCAATCATTTACCAAAATGTTGAATAATTTTTTTGTTGTTGAACAGTTTGAGGATTATTCGTATAAACTTAACTCTTCAAAAAACCTTATAAGAAAAAGTCCAATGGCGTTAAATCGCATGATCTTCGTGGTCAATTCACGTCTGTTTTTCGAGAAATTTTTCGATTATAATTTCGATTCCGTTGCTGTGTAGCATGTTGCACCTTCCAGTTGAAACCACATATTCTGCACATCAATATCTTCCAATTGATTCCACAAAAAGTTTCTAATCATGGAGCTTCATTCTCAGTAATTTAATTGCCATTTTGACTTTCGAAAAAATATGCACCAATTACGCCACCACACCAATATCCATATCAGTCGGACTCGTATCTCCATTGTGATAGTTGCTATGCAATTAATCGGTCCCGGTTAAACCGGTCTTGGTAAGGTAGTGTTTCGTCTTTATTTTGTCACATTTTGCATGCGTAATCGATACAATAAAGTGAATTCATAATTTTTAAAAAGTCTACTGTAAATTTACAGATATTTGAAAATGTTTAATATGTTTTAAATCTCTTCGCTTTTAAAATATTAAAATATTACAAATATCAGAGAATTTGTTAAATTTTTTGAAATATTTTTTAAATCATAAGTTATGAAAACAATGGTTGAGTTGAAATCTTAAATTTATAAAATTGGATTTTATTTTCCGAATTTGTAATTCTAAATGTTAAATTGAAATTCTGAGTTCAAGCGAAAAAAATTAAATAAATTCCGGAAATCTACAACGCTAAAGCGCAAAGTTATTAAATTTTGTATGTAAGAATTATATTATGTGTAGATACCTAAGGTGTCAATGCATCTATTGAGCAATAGACTAACCACAATATAGCAATAAAAAAAATTCTAAATACACTAATACACTGTATTGCATACAGATTTTTGTCTAATCCAGGAACTGTACCTATCCGGATTCTGGTTTATATTCGAAGTTCGGCAGGATTTTTCTAAAGTCCATCGTTCTAAAAACCAGAGCGTGCATTTATATTTCTAGTGATATTGATGCCGCTCTTGTTAATGAATTCAGCACGGCTGATCTTGTGGCGGTGCTAATCACACTCGTGCATGCTAACTCATGTTTCAAACTAGTCATTGCATCAGTCTATTTAATTCCACCTAGCGCCCTCCTTCAGAGGCACTGGTGAATCTTGTAATCTGGTGTAGGGGCAACAATTTACCTCCCGTGTTTGCTTGTGATGCTAATGCTCATCATACCATTTGGAGTAGTTTGAATACCAACAATAGAGGATCCTCACTGTTCAATTATATTTACTCCTCTGAGTGAGAGATTCTCAATATTGGTTGTTAGTCAACTTTCATTGACTTGATTCTAAAGAGGAAAGTGACGGATGATATTCTCACCTCTGATCATAGGTGCATCTCTTTTAATATTAACTTTAAAAGACCACCGGTTAAACCATATCGTAATAGGAAACTTACAAATTGGGATTTATTCTCCTCTGAGCTATAGATTTGCCTAATCAGATTAGATTTATCACACATCTCGATTTGCAGGGAACTGCACTGACTAAAGCAAATCTCGATTGCTTTTAAAAAGTCGTGCCCTCTTATTAACAACCAGAAGAAGCTTAACAAATTCTACTAGTGTCCTGAATTTAAAAAGTTAAGGAAGAGTGTGCGTAAAATTAAAAATAAAACCAAAAATACGTAAGTTTTTTCTGATTGTAATCGATTTTTGGTAGCTCAAAAAGCCTATAAAAAAATCCTAAGATTCGCGCAGAGGGCTGCGTGGAAAAACTTCTGTGAGGAAATTGATAGCTTATCTGTTATCGCTTTAAGACTTAACAAAACTCTATAGCTCAGAATGATACTTGTAAACTTGATAGCCTCGCCTAACTTCCGGGAAACTCACCTCCTGCAGGCGAGAAGTTGGTGGACTACTGTTGTCTGTCCACTTTGCTGGGTGTGACACTATTGGAACTTCGAAAACTGATCACTACTGATGGTCTACGCTGGAGTTTAACTAGAATCGAAATATCACTTAACTACAAAGAGTTTCTTGTAGGCACCTTCCTGGACATTGCGAAAGCTTTTGTTTTCTTCGATCTCGAGTGCGTGTTAGATGACTCATCAGTGTCTGTCAAAGTAGCCAAAGACTGCCCGCAAGGAGGAGTACTCTCACCTTAGCTGTGGTTAATGGTTTTCGATGAATTACATAAGATGCAGCGATCTGGGTTCATCGTGCAAAGCTACGAGGATGATCTCGTTTTGACAGTTTCTGGTAAATACCTGAACGTCTTATCTGATCCGATGCAGAACGCTCTTAATGTAGTGGAAGTGCGTGTCTGGTGAAAAGGGGTTGCACGTCAACCTCTCGAAAACTGATCTGGGTGTGTTTTCCAGACGAAGAGACAGTGCTAATCTATCTGTTCCCACTCTATTTAGTAGAGCAACTACAAGGACAGAGCACGTCAAACAACCTAGGCGTTATTCTATAGATAGTAAACTCTCCTGGAAATTTTACCTGGCCTTTGTCAAGTCCTTGGGTCTGACCCCCAAAATGATGTTATTTATCTACAAATCACAGGTTTTACCTTTACTGCCGTATGCATCAGTTGTATGGTGGACAGTTGTTAAACTGACGTCTATGTCGTCTACTTCCCTTCTTGCTATAAAGTGTATTCTATAATAATAACAGTGTTAAAGGCCATTACTGGCCCCTTACTGAATCAACAATCTGGCTCCAACGGTTTCGATCCTGAGCTTGGTCTTCATACTGTCTTAGACAATCTGAAGAGGCCAAGTCGTTCTCTACATCGTGGAGCCATCGTCGCCTGCAACGACCTCTGCGCCTACCATATGGTGGCTCTCCTTTCAGAGATCGCTGCACAATTCGTTCCGGATCAGCACGCAGAACGTGACCGAGCCAGCGTACTCGCTGAGATCTAACTTCATGTACAATATCGGGGATCTTCATCAGATCTCATCTCGAAATTGTACAGAGCTCGGTATGTACCATCTATTTCGCGTTTAGCGGATCAAGTATTTCTTTCACTCCGTTGCTATTCAGTCCAATCACGCATATGTCATCTGCATATGCAAACACTTGATTGGACTGGCGATATAAGATGTTGCGCTGAGGTGTTTCAGTTTTACGAAAGATGTACTCCAACATGAGATTAAAACATTGCGGGGACAGAGCATCTCCCTGCCGAACACCCGAGTTAACTGCAAAAATTGTCGATTGCCTGTTCTCAACTTTAACACAGCATTGAGACTGCGTCACTGTCATCCTACACAGTCGTACCAATTTTGTTGGCATTCCTAGGTATTCCAGGGCAGACCACAAACTCTCTCGATTGATCGAGTCCTAGGCCTGCCGGAAATCCAGGAAAACCTGATGTACGGAGATGGATGTCTCATAATATTTAGATAGAATCATCCGCAGCGAAAAGACCTGATCAGTGACTGATCGATTCGGACGAAATCCTCCTTGATAGTCACCAACCAAGCCCTCCGCTAGAGGAGTGATTCTATCCAATAAAATGTATGACAGTAACTTGTATGCTGTGCAAAGGAGAGCTATACCGCGATAATTCTCACACTTCAAGCGGTCTCCCTTCTTGAAGATGGGGCATATCGCGGCCACTTTCCATTCATCAGGCATAACTTCGGTTCGCCATACTAATCGAATAAGGTCGAAAAGACAGTTCCACAAAGTATCCCCTCCGAATATCAAGAGCTCCGAATAAATGCAGTCCACTCCAGGTGAGCGGTTTCGTTTCATTCTCTGCATGGCCTTAGTGAATTCCTCATGGGATGGCTCCTCAGTGCAAATCTCCGCAGACTGTTTTAGAGGTGGCTCAACAACAGTCTGTGACGCATGATGAACATCAAGCAGCTCAGTAAAGTGTCCACTCCATGCGTCAAGTACTGCGTCGATGTTGACACAGAGGTTTCCATCCCGGTCCCGAATGGCGGTTGACGAAGGCATGAAAGTATGGTGCAATCCAGTAATTCCTTTCAAGAAATTACGTGAACTACGCTCATTGCTGAGTTGTTGTACTTTCAGAACCTCGGCCTTCCACCATTCTCGCTTCTTCCGTCTACAAATCCGCTTAGCTGCCCTTCTTGCAAGAGCTGCCTTGTTTTTCCTTGCGATTGTGAGACGTTGTTGCACTTCATTATGGGCTATATTTTGTTGCTCAACTGCAAGACGACACTCGTCATCAAACCAATCATTCTTGGGTCTGACTTTCACTATACCTAAAGTCTGTTGAGCAGCACTGACAACCGAAGTTTTCAGTACCTCCCAGACAGAGTTCACGCAGTCAGACTGGTAATTAGCTCCCTCAATGTTGTCGCTGACAAGATCCTGATATCGTTTCTTTTGATCTTCATTTATCAGACCTTCACAGTCGAAACGTTCCATCAGTTTCGCTGTGTTCCCCGACCTGTACGAAAACTTCCACCGTAGCTTTGCAGCGACCAAATAATGATCGCTGCCTACGTATTTGGTTGCTGACCGATAAGTTCTCACATCCTGCACAACCCGAGCTCGCCCTTTTGAAATTAACACGTGGTCAATTTGGCTCCGGGATGTTTTGCGAGGATGTGTCCATGTCTCTAGGTGTATCTGTTTGTGAGGGAAGAATGTGCTTGCTACTCTAAGATCATGAGCAATTGCAAAGTACATCATTCTCTCACCATTATCGGTCGCAGTTTCGTGTCGGGAGTACGGACCTATGTTTTCACACAAGTCGGCCTGATTTCTGCCAGCTCTAGCATTAAAGTCCCCAATTACCATTCTAACATCGTGTTCGGGTATAGATCCCATCAGATCGTCCAAGTCATTGTAAAATGAGTCTTTATCTTGGGGCTGGCTGACTTCTGTGGGCGCATGTACACAAATTATCGATAGGTTGGCTAACTTCATGCGCAGGCGAAGCATACACAATCGGTTATTGACTGCTTGAAAATCCAAAACAGCCTTCTTTACCTGCGGCCCAAGAAGAAATCCAGCTCCAAGATTTCCGAGGTCATCTCCACTGTAGAACAACGTATAGCCCTGGGACACATGGTCTCCACTTTGAGGCCAGCGAGTTTCTTGAAGAGCAACGAGTTCCAGCCGATACTCTTTCATGCACGTGATTAGACCCTCCAACGCTCCTGGTTTTCTAAGTGATTGCACGTTCCACGTGCCGATCCTAAATCTCGTATCCGGGTACTTGAGCGGGGGTCCGGTGTTGTTTTGGCGGTATCCATTTTTCTTTTTGTTGATTTTATAAACAGTTGATTTTTTTACGGATGCGGGTCGTCAGCCCAGCGATCCAACCCTTTAGTCGCCTCCTACGACAAGCGAAGGATACTGTGGTGGTATTCTTAGGAAACATGTTCGTGCAATTAGATTTACGAGACATGTGAGTGCCCCCCGACCACAGGGGCCATGTGGAAAGTGAAGTGTATTCTATGCTTGCCCGAATTGCCGTCTTACATTCTTGGTATGGCGTGTTTTGCTGCGTTTCGACTGAGGTGCATTGGGGCATGGAAAGCCTTCGGGACTTGTACGCGGCATAGACAGATTCTTAATAAGTTTAAGTCACGTATTCAGGAGGTTGAAATGGTGGATGACAGGCTATCGCCCGAATTTAACTTCACCAATTCATTCTCCGTCGATTTCCCCTCGAGAGAATTTGTCAGAGTCAATAGTTTTTTTTGCGGGTCGCTCTCGTTCAGAAGTCATTGCAGGGTTTGAATTATTTTGTCCAAAGTATGGGCTAAGATTGCCGGGTATTCTGGGTAAATACTGCATGGTTTTTCAAGCTGAATTAATTGCACTTACCCAGAGTGCAATTGAGGCGGTTAATTTTCGTGATTTAGGCAAGAATAATATTATCTGCACGGATAGTAAAGCCATGCTCAATACCCTTACAAATCTTTTGACTACATCTAAACTGGTCAAAATTGCAAGTACTTCATTAAAATCCTTTGCTCTAATTTGAGGGACATGTGGGTGCCTGCTCATTGTGGCGTTTTGGGAAATGAGGTTGCTGACTTTTAAGCGAAAGCTGGATCGCGCAATAAATTTTGTGGTCCCGAGCCAGCAATTCCTCTCTCCTTCAATGATGGTTAAGACGCTATTACGAAGTTCGCTTTACTTGAACTAGCACAGACGTGGCGTTCTACTCCTACCTGTCGAAAGGCAAAACGGTACATCATTGAAACCAACGTGAGCGTCACTAAATATGTGTTAGCCTTAAAAAAGAGCCAATCCAGAATTCTGGTTGCACTGATTACGGGCCATGGACGTTTCAAGCTTCATCTCCAACGCATGGGACTTGCTCAGGATGATCTTTGTGACGACTATCTGGCGGAAGTGAACGACATTCTATACTACCTTTGCAGTTGTGCGGCCTTTGTCGAAGCCAGATGTTAAGGGTTCTCGTACGGATCTTTGAACGTAGATCAGTTATTATCCATCTCTTGGTTCATACTTTTACAGTTTGCTAAGGCTGCAGTGCGCTTATGCGAGTAAGGATAGATTCTCAAGGTTTCCACCATGCGTCCACTTCCGTAGGTTCCAACCGTTTTAATAAAAAAAAAAATTAAAAAAACTGATCAATGGCCTTGGTGAAACAATTCTTCCTTACCTACATAGAAAGATAAAACTTAGCCAAAATATAGGTTTATGTATATAAGCCCGCGCTTATACACTATGACGGGATTTTTACGAGGATTAATATATACGAGGATTAAAGTTTAGGAATTTTTAAACCACAGTTTGGATTATTTTTCGATATTTTGTATTTCAAGGTTCGTATATTCTACCCCTTAGCGTATGCTGACTAAGGTTATTTGTATACATTTTATGCTGGTTATTACGCAAATAATTTGAAGTCTACGAACGATTTTGTATATATACTCGACTCTCTGAAGACCTCTTCAATTGAGCTATTTTAGACCTAAATAAATCGACACGTATATATCAGGTATGGTCAGAATAAGCTGGGTAATTATTATTTGCGGGACTAGTGGACCGATGAAAGGAACGTTTCAATTTTCTTTGCATGATAAATGCCACGGTGAAGATAATGAACATCACAGTGCAAATTAGAAGGGTTTAGTTTAGAACTGTAATCCATCTTTTCGATATAGCCAAGTTTGGTCCACAAATATAGTCGATTAAGAAACTACTCTAAACTAAACTATTTATAAACATTATAAGAGAGCTCGAGGCTATAATTATTGCGGTATTTAAGAGGGCAGATGGTAATATATTTCCATTAAATTCATGTAACAATACGAAATACAATTTATTATGTTCTATATGTATATTTATGTTTCTTCGCGTAATGTGTATAATATTAGCATAAATATAACACTTCCTTGAGCATAAAAAAAATGCTAATTTTTCGATTAGTTTTACAGTACATATACAAATTTTTTTTTATAGATTTTTCCGGTATACATACGTAATGTAATACATAAATAATTTTTATGGCCTTTTTATTGGTTTTGTGTTGTGTGCACAAAATGCTGTATTATACGCACCAGAATACAATAATTACAATTTATTATTAGTTGCAGGATTAGAAATTCTAAGTACCGGAAATGCATTTAGTTATATATACATAAGTAACCTCTAATCGGTCGGTGAATATTAATTTCAAGTGGCATCGAACGATAAGCGAAATAATTCAAGCAGCTGAAGATGTGATCGCACGGTTCTTTAATATTATTTTATGAAAAATTTTCCTCCGCAGTATACAGTAAAATCAATAAACATTATTCTAAATATTGGCGGAAAATCATCTATTTTTATAAAAATAATTTTTCAATATGGTTATGAAAATTCATGTCGATTATAATCATCTTACATAAAATATAAAATTGTATTTTCTTTTATTTTCTTCGATCATCTTAAATAAAATTTTATTTTTTTTTTTTTTTATCTATTTTTAGATAAACGCGCGGCTAAATAAACGCAATCTTCGAACAGTGAAACTGGAGAATGTATAAACAATTTAAAAAATAATTAGGAATATTATTACAAAATTATTTGTTATTGTTGTTGTAGATTTTAGAATTTCAGACAAGCATATTCGTCTTCCGCTTAACATAATAGAATTATGTATATATGTATATGTTTTAGTATTTACATAACTAAACAAAGTGTTAGACATGTTGCGCGGAGGGATCGAATTAAGATTACATACATATATTTTGAATATATATAACTATAAGTAAGATAAACAATTTAATTTTTATTTTTTACAAGCAAACATCTGTTGAGACTGTGATTTTTTTTTTGTGGTTAGTGGTGCTGTAGTTGTAGTGTGATATAGATTTTCCAAAAATACATTAATCAATAAATATACAACGTATCATTGCTATAATAGCGACTTACATGCACTTGCAAATGTACCTCATATACGCTGTTCTCCTGTATAAGATATTGAACGTTAGACCTACTCTACAACTAAATCTTCTGGTCAAATTTTGAACTACAATTGTTTTGAACAATTCGAAAATCGAAAATCCCACGACCATATCCTCCTTTGAGTGAGCAAGATATTTATAGCTGCGGTGGTGGCCCAACTGCACTATTCTAGAAATTGGAGCGAGCCAAAGTGCAAATTTCGGCAAACCTATTGCATGTGGCGCCCAACGTGGAGCCTTGCAAAAAATTCACTCGCTTTCTTGCATCAAAAAATTATTATTGTTATTATTAACGCCATTGTGTTCCCCATTTTCTGTCCGCACAGCAGATTTAACTTATTCAAATAAAGGGTGAACGCGTATTTTGAAATTTGAAAAACACGTTTATTTGAATTGTTTTGATGTTTTTATTGTAATAAAGAGTGTAAACATGAAAGTTTTATATGAAACACAATGTCTGATAAATAAATATTATAAATTGGCCCCTGTGGTCGGGGGGCACTCACATGTCTGGTAATTTAAAATTGCACGAACATGTTTCCCAAGAATACCACCACAGTATCCTTTGCTTGTCGTAGGAGGCGACTAAAGGGTTGGATCGCTGGGTTGACGACCCGCATCCAATACCGGACCCCCGCTCAAGTACCCGGACACGAGATTTAGGATTGGCACGTGGAACGTGCAGTCACTTAGAAAACCAGGAGCGTTAGAGGGTCTAATCACGTGCATGAAGGAGTATCGGCTGGAACTCGTGGCTCTTCAAGAAACCCGCTGGCTTGAAAGTGGAGACCATGTGTCCCAGGGCTATACGTGGAGATGACCTCGGAAATCTTGGAGCTGGATTTTTTCTTGGGCCGCAGGTAAAGCGCTGTTTTGGATTTCCAAGCAGTCAATAACCGATTGTGTAAGCTTCGTTTGCGCATATAGTTGGCCAACCTATAGATAATGTGTGTACATGCGCCCACAGAAGTCAGCCAGCCCCAAGATAAAGACTCATTTTACAATGACTTGGACAATCTGATGGGATCTATACCCGAACACGATGTTAGAATGGTAATTGGGGGCTTTAATGGTAGAGCTGGCAGAAATCAGACTAATTTGTGTGAAAACATAGGTCCGTACTCCCGACACGAAACTGCGACCGATAATGGTGAGAGAATGATGTACTTTGCAATTGCTCAAAATCTTAGAGTAGCAAGCACATTCTTCCCTCACAAAAACATACATCTAGAGACATGGACACATCCTCGCGGAACTCCCCGCAGACAAATTGACGATGTGTTAGTTTCTAAAGAATTGGCTCGAGTTGTGCAGGATGTGAGAACTTATCGGTCAACAACCAAATACGTAGGCAGCGATCAACATTTGGTCGTTGCAAAGCTATGATGGAAGTTTTCGAACGAGTCTGGGAACACAGCGAAACGCATGGTACGTTTCGTCTGTGAAGGTCTGATAAATGAAGATCAAAAGAAACGATATCAGGATCTTGTCAGCGACAAGATAGATGAAGCTGATTACCAGTCTGACTGTGTGAACTCTGTCTGGGAGGTACTGAAAACTTCGGTTGTCGGTGCTGCTCAACAGACTTTTGGTATAGTGAAAATCAGACCCAAGAATGATTGGTTTGATGACGAGTGTCGTCTTGCAGTTGAGCAACAAAATATAGCCCATAGTGAAGTGCAACAACGTCTTACAATCGTGCTATTTCTGTGTGTCAGTACTGTTTAGTATGCTTACCCTGGTCCGAGACCTGTTTCCATTTCTGCCGCGTGGAGGTGCATACTTTTCTACTATTGCTTATGCTTGGATAAAAATTTACTTGGATATAGAAGTATATCCAGCGTCAGTTGTTAAAATACTCAATAGAAGCTTTATTCAGCTTTGTGTTCCGTAGGCCAAAAACTAGATTTAATTATTTCATAAATCTTTAGGTTTGCAACCTAGTGTCATCACATTTAAAACTCCTTATAACTAGAATTCTCCTTATAACTTTTCGGGCTATGCCGTTGTCATTTGTTTAATACCTTAAAACGAATCTTCGATCTTTAGCCTACCATCCAGAAAGCACAGTGTCACAGAATCTTTTAAGATGTGCGATATTTGCAGGCATCATCATCACTAGCTTACTTGCCTGCCATTCTGCGTTAATTGCATCAATCATGTTTCCTCTAGCTTCAGTGGCCAGAGCGCAGTCGTAAGGAATGTGCTCATCTGTCTCAGCAGCTTGTCCATATTCACACTGGCTTGAGTCTATCAGATTAAGTCTGAACATATAATCAGCGAACTTTCCATGACCGGCTAGCATTTCCGCACAAGAGCCGCTTATGGATAGGCGCATTTCTAATCTACCTTCGATACTCGGTAAGTAACTAAAGGTAGTTCTCCCTTTTCAGATCGCCTCCATCTGTCTTGCCAAATTTCAATGGATTCTTTACGAATTTCTTTTTTGAGGGATGTCTTGTTCGATAGGTCACCTGGTATGCCTTGCCACTGCATACTGCCATAAATGAACTCCTGATTTTTCCTCAGTTTGTACTTAATTAATCTTTCGTTAAGTACTATGTTCATGGGAATCACGCCGGCCATTACAGCCACGGCATCTGCCGAAACCGTACGGTATGCCTTCGTTATCCCAAGAAGAATTGATCTTTGAGCGCTTAATAGAGTTCTGCGATGGTGACAGTCATTCATCCTGTCGGCCCATCTCGCACAAGCGTTTGTCATGGTCGCAACCACTAGGCCTTCGTATATCGTTGCGAGTGTGCCTTGTTTCAGGCCCCACGTCTCTTTAGCAACTCTTCTTAGTGCGTAGAAAACTTTTTTGCGATTTTTTGCCACCCTTTCCACGTGAGTAGTGACGCCAAGTCTTTCGTCGAAGTCGACTCCCAACCATTTTACAGAGTTCACAGATTTTTATCCTTTCGGTTCGGACATACACCAAGGTTGGTCTCCTTATGTCGAGTGAACGTTTCAATTGGATCATCACTGTTTTGTTGGAAGATAACTCCATCTTAGTTATACCACACCATTTAACCATACTGTCAATGCCGTGCTGAGCAGCCTCCTGAATTGCCTGTCAAGAATTTCCAGTAAAGATCATAACTTTATCATCCGCGAATGCTACTTCTTGGATCTCGTCATGCATGCGCTACTGATGAACACCAAATTCCAGAGATGCGGACCCAAAATGAAGCCTTGTGAATAACTTTTGTTTACACTCTTAGAGAGTGTGCCATGGTTAGATATTACAGTTGCAGGTTGTGAAAGTACAACAACTCAGCAATGACCGCAGTTCTGTAATTTCTTTAAAGGAATTACTGGACTGAAATCTCTGTGTCAACGTCGACGCAGTACGTGACGCATGGAGTGAATACTTTACTGACCTGCTTGATGTTCATCATGCGTCACAAACTGTTGTTGAGCCATCTCTAATGCAGACCGCGAAGATTTTCATTGAGGAGCCATCCCATGAGGAATTCACTAAGGCCATGCAGAGACTAAAACGAAACTGCTCATGTGGAGCGGACTGCATTAATTAGGAGCTCTTGATATTCGGAAGAGAGACTTTTTGGAACTGTCTTTACCTTATTCGATTAGTATGGCGAACCGAGGTTATGCCTGACCAATGGAAAGTGGTAGCGATATGCCCCATCTTCAAGAAGGGAGACCGCTTGAAGTGTGAGAGTTATCGCGGTATATAGCTCTCCTTTGCACAGCATACAAGTTACTGTCATACATTGTATTGGATAGATTTACTCCTCTAGCGGAGGGCTTGGTTGGTGACTATCAAGGAGGATTTCGTCCGAATCGATCAGTCACTGATCAGGTCTCTTCGCTGCGAGTGATTCTATCGAAATATTATGGGACATCCATTCCTGTACATCAGGTGTTCCTGGATTTCCGGTAGGCCTATGACTCAATCAATCGAGAGAGTTTGTGGTCTGCCCTGGAATACCTAGGAATTCCAACAAAATTGGTACGACTGTGTATAGGATGACAGTGACGAAGTCTCAATGCTGTGTTAAAGTTGAGAACAGGCTATCGACAATTTTTGCAGTTAACTCGGGTGTTCGGCAGGGAGATGTTCTGTCCCCGATACTCTTTAATCTCATGTTGGAGTACATCTTTCGCAAAACCAAAACACCTCAGCGCAACATCTTATATCGCCAGTTCAATCATGTGAGTGAAAAAAATACTTGATCCGCTTGTAGAGTTTTCAGATTCAGTTGGACTTCAGATCGATGAGTCCAAAACAAAATACCTGATCTCTGGTCACCAGATTTTAGTATTGGCCACCACACGTTTGAGGGAGTAAGGAGGTTCAAATATTTGGGTTCTCTTATCACTCACGATAACAGTGTGGTTGAGGATATTAAAGTGCCACTGGCAGCTGGCAGCCATACTTTGTATCCTCTAAGGCCACTGCTAAATTCTAAACAGTCTGTTGGGTCAATAAGGGGCCAGTAACGGCCCTTAAATACTTCTTATTATTTTTATTTATCAGATAAATAACCCGCCTCGCGACTGGTGGCACTCGTTTGTCATTTTGACGAATTTTTTGATGCCATTTTGGCAAAGTGTCAGCTCAATTTTATCAACGGCGCTGTCGAATCTCGCTTTTCAGTTTAGGAATTTTTCTTGGGTTATTTATAACATATATTCTTTGGGTCGAAAACTCCCAAAGGAACGAAACCGTCGGCGTCAAATCGCATGATAACTCCAGAAAAGCAACCATCCGGAACAACCGATACACATACACCACGACTCAAAAGAGGAGAATAAGAAGGGCTGAGTAATGTTTAGTTTGCAGAAATATGGGGCAATACCATCTCGGAAATAATCGAAATATTGCAGTAGACATGCTCTCCAGAAAATTATTAAGGCGGAAAACTTGATTTTTTTAAATTGGAATGTTTGACATATTTTGATAATATGATGACGAGGCTATACATTTATGTCGCAACCAAAACCAATGCTACCGATCAGAAAAGTTTGAAACAAGTAAATAGGGATACAAAATTATCAAGCTTCGGATCTGTTGTGTGGCCGGATAATGGAGAACACAATAACCTAACAAAAATATATCAGCTCGTGTGTGGTCACGGCCAAATTCATTAAAAATTATTCCAACTGCCCACTTCTTACGAAATCCGCGCTACTTCGAACATTTTTGCATATTTGGAAATGAACTATCCGAATAAAAAATCGGGTTTGCAACCAGAAAATGGAGAGCTCAATGGTCTAACAGAAAAATATCAACTTAAGTGCGGTCACAACTAATTTCATTAAATTATTCCATAAATTGCCCACTTCTCACGAAATTCGAGCTTTCTCGAAACTTTTTACTTATTTGGATATGAAACATCCAAGTTAAAAATCTTTTGTGTCGCCAGACAATAGAAAACACAATGGCGTAACAAAAAAACTTCAACCCAAGTGCAGTCACGGCCAATTTCATTAAAAAATATTCCTTAAACTGCCGACTTCTTACAAAATCCGGGCTATTTCGGACTTTTTGTATATTAAGATATGTAAAATATGTATTCAAGTAAAAAATCTGTTGTTCAGCCAAAAAGTTAAGAACACAGTAACCTAACAAAAACTGACCACTTCTTCCGGAATTCGAATTTTTCAGACTTCTTTACATATTTGGATATGAAATATCCAACTAAAAAATCTGTTATGCGGCCAGAAAATGGAGAACGCAATGGTCTAATAGAAAATGGTCAACCTAAGTGCGGTCACGGCCAATTTCATTTAAAAATTTTCCATACGAAATTGGAGTTTTTTTGAACTTCTTTAATATTTGGATGTGAAATATCCAAGTTAAAAACCTGTTATGCAGCTGAAAAGCATATATGTTTCTCCACCTAACCAGGATAACTGTAATTTATTGAAACTATACTACGAGCAAATCAATAGTCGACGGAATATAAATTTATAATCGAATTTTTTTTAAACTAATAGAATCGAACTAATTAGTCTACAAGTGATTTCAGACCGATGGTATGTTGTCTAGGTACATACCTCTCAAATTCTAATATCGGCGTTGTCCTGAATTCAGTGTTAATTTTAGGTTTTCGCATATGATTCGATCCCTATACATTGGTCGTTCTGTTTCTTGTCTAAAGTTGGTTTTTTCTGCTTCAATCTTTATCATCGCTTACAAAATAACTATAGCGCTACCTTGCATTTCTCGCTCTATTATTTTTTCTGGGAAACAACCTGACTGCAGCCATCTGCTTGCTCTGAACGTTGCATATTTTCTATAGCATTGCGCTCATATGTCAATGTGACACTACTTCCAAAGTCTAAGAAGCAATGTTGCATATTGTCGTATTTTTTATAAAAAGACTGTTCGAGTTCCAATTTCTCAGCGGTACACAATTTTTATACAATACTTTCGCAGATAAACAATCTGATGTAGATCCCCGATATTGTACATGAAGTAAGATCTCAGCGAGTACGCTGGCTCGGTCACGTTCTGCGCGCTGATCCGGAATGAATTGTGCAGCGATCTCTGAAAGGAGAACCACTGTATGGTAGGCGCAGAGGTCGTTGCAAGCAACGATGGCTCCACGGAGTAGAGAATGACTTGGCTCCTGCAGGTTGTCTAGGACAGTATGAAGACCAAGCCCAGGATCGAAACCGTTGGAGCCAGTTTGTTGGGGCAGTAAGGGACCAGTAATGGCCCTTAAATACTGCTTATTTTTATTATTTATCTAATAAATAACCCGCCTCGCGACTGGTGGCACTCGTTTGTCGTTTTGACGAATTTTTTGATGCAATTGATCGACGGCGCTGTCGAATCTCGTTTTTCAGTTTAGGAATTTTTCTTGGGTTGTAACACAAATTCTTTGTGTCGTATATGTCGAACCCCCAAAGGAAGGAAACTTTCGGCGTCAAATCGCATGATAATTCCAGGAAAGCAACCATCCGGAACGACAAATACACATACACCACGACTCAAAGGCGGAAAACTTGATTTTTTTAAATTGAAAAGTTTGACATATTTTGATAATATGAGGTTTATAAATTTATTTCTCCACCAAAACCAATGCTATCGATCAGAAAAGGTTGAAACAAGTAAACAACGATACAAAATATTCAAGCTACGGATCTGTTGTGTGGCCTGATAATGGAGAACACAATGACCTAACAAAAATATATCAGCTCAAGTGCGGTCACGGCCAAATTCATTAAAAATTATTCCATAAACTGTCCACTTCTTACGAAATCCGGGCTATTTCGGACTTTTTGCATATTTGGAAATGTAAAATCTCTATTCAAGTAAAAAATCTGTTATCCAGCTAGAAAGAACACAGTAAACTAACAAAAATTGACCACTTCTTACGGAATTCGATTTTTTCAGACGTTCTTACATATTTGGATATGAAATATCCAACTAAAAAATCGGTTATATGCGGACAAAAAATGGCGAACGCAATGGTCTAACAGAAAATGGTGAACCTAAGTGCGGTCACGGCCAATTTCATTTAAAATTATTCCATAAACATCCCACTTCTTACGAAATAGGCTAAAAAGTTGGAATTTGTCAAGATTGGAAAGCGTCAAAAATCCATTTTTTACGCAACCAATGACCATAAAATAATAAATTTTAAACGTCGTCATAATTAATCAACTGATTTTGTAGAGTCTGTCAATTATCACGTTATTATGTAGAATTGTAAAGATGTTAGCAACCCCATTTACCTAACTTCATTAAATACGTATAATAATTAGCTGCGCTATCTTATCACTATTGGTCTGAGAGTTGAGTGTTCGGAACCAGTTTTGTTTTGTTTACCCATACTCTGCTGTCTACACACTCTCAGTGGACTATTGATGGCATACGTTTTTTCACCTTACCAGGATAACTGTAATTAATTGAAACTATACAACGAATAGATTAATAGTCGACGGAATATAAATTTGCAATTGAAATTTTTTTAAACTAATAGACTCGAACTAATTCGTCTATAAGTGTTTTCAGACCGATGGTATGATGTCTAGGTACATACCACTCAAATTTTCATACCGGCGTTGTCCTGAATTCAGTGTTAATTAGGTTTTCGCTTATGATTCGATCCCTATACATTGGTAGTTCTGTTTCTTGTTTAAAGTTGGTTCTTTCTGCTTCAATCTCTATCATCGCTTACAAAACAACTATAGCGCTACCTTCTATTTCTCGCTCTATTATTTTTCTGGCAAACAACCTGACTGCAGCCATCTGCTTGCTCTGTACGTTGCATGTTTTCTAGCATTGCGCATATGATGTCAATGTGACACTACTTCCCAAGTCAAAGAAGAAATGTTGCATATTGTCATATTTTTTTATAAAAACACTGTTCGAGTTCCAATTTCTCAGCGGTACACCATTTTTATACAATACTTTTCGCAGATAAACAATTCCTATTAAATAAACTGTTTACACTATCGGTATGTCGCGCCACTCTTACTTTTTTTTATTTGTTAAACTTTTCAAATTATTGTGAAATATTAGAATGTTGATAAATTTTATACTAAACAGAATATCTCTAAAAAGAATATATTTATATACGTATATTATGTGTAAAGTAAACAAGTAATTTAAATCAAATTTGGCAAGATGTCAAAATCCTGTATTTATTGGGTTTTGGATTATTTTCGAGATGCCTATATTGACCGGTCGTGACGCCCATATGAGTTCCCCGGAACATAGTTCTCTGGGTTAAGAATCGCAGTAAATATGTGTATCCAGAAAAATGAAATTATTTTTTGCGTATGCAAACGTATAAACATGAAACTGAAAGGTGAATATTCCATGCATACAAAAGTATACTCGAGTGATTTTAATTGGAAAATATAGTGAAAATGGATTTAAAAATCAAACAAAATGTAAAAATACAAAATTAACCGGATATACTGGTAATTATTGGTATAATAAAATTATTTCGTGATAACAATTATCCAGCACACACGATATATACATTATATAAGCAAGCAAGTAGCAAAAGCACACACACACACACACAGGAAAATTTATCTAAAGTTAAATGAATCGTTTAATTTTATTTTCCATTACAATGTTCTACTTTGGAAATTTTCTAATTTATTATTGCCATTATGTACGTATATATACCTAATTATTATGATTATTGTTATTGTTAGAGAAAAAAAAATCGTTCGTTTGTTTTTTTGTTGTGCAAAGCTTTTATATCTGATTTGGAAATGATTCAAAATCAGTGGGTTGTAACTATGAATTTTATATCTAAAATTATGGAGAAATATACGATTATTTCATTTTATAATTAGCCACGAGTAGGATTCCCAATTAATAAGGTTGCTTTTAATCGCTTTTTAAATACAAAATCTAAATATTTAAACAAGAAGTCAGTCGGAACATTTCTCTTTTCTGTATTTAGTCAAAAATAAATATTTTTTGTAATATTGTGCGCTTTAAGCACCTATTTTCATAGAATCACTGATGCAAGACTATTTTTCGTGTGTTTTACTATGTCAGTGGTTGGCAAGGTAGACTAAAATGAGGTATCGAGAGTTTTTTTTAATTATATAAAAAAAATAACTTTCAATACCAAATTTTAGTCGCCCTAGCCCATCACTCACATAGTAAAACACACAAAAAATTGTTTTTTTTTTGGGATTTTTTATTAGAATTTTATGGAATTTTATAGGAAGACCTGAAATTTTAAGATCCCCACATTAATCAGGTGTAAGCCAATTTAAATTTTTGAAACAAAGTTCAGAATCATCGAATTTCAAAACATTTTCTAGAATTATATATTTTTATTAAATTTTTCGTATTTCTCAGGTATCTGAATTTAAATTAAAAATTCTGAATTTTCGAATTTTTGTGTTTTATTTTTTTTTTAAATTTCGTTTTGCGACCAAATTATTCTTAAACTATTCGGGATACAGAATTTCTAATCGAAGCTTGAGTTTTGTAAATTTCGATTAAAATGTGGAACCCAAATTTTGAGAATCTGTGAATAAAATTTGGGTATGTACGAGAAACATACGGATTTAAAAACGTTTTAATGGTTCTAGGACGTACAATTTACTTACAATTTTCTAAAATCAAATTGAGCTCAGATCGATTTTCTATAATTTTTAATTCTAAATTTTAATTTGAACTATCGGAATTCGAAAAATGTTGGGTTAAACTAAATACATAATAAATTTCGCCGTTGCACTAATTTAAAAAAATTTAGGAATTTTCAATATTTATGGATATTTTAATAATTCAAGTTTCAAAGACAACTTTACAATATTCTGAATTTGAAATGTCAATTCTAATCGAGTTATTAAATTTGATTATTAAATTTGATGCAATATATTTTCAATTAAATAATTTTGAATTAAATAATTTTATCTTTAATCATCCGCTCCTAAGAATGATTTATAGTTTTTTGTAATCATCAACAAAAATCGATAAAGATTTTGCATTTATTTTGATACAGAAATGCGTTATATATTGAAATCAACACAAAAATTAAGTTCAATCACAACTTTGAAATTGTTGAATATGTTTGTTGAATAACTTTGTATTCAAAAACCAACTGTTTTACTTAACTTAATTTAGAATATTGATCTTAAACAGAAGGTGAATTCAACAAAATTAGGTATAGTATAGCTATCTCCGAGAGAGAAAAATTTACAAACAGTACGAAGGTCTTCTATTT
Organism: Tipula unca; assembly: GCA_951394425.1. Taxonomy (NCBI): domain Eukaryota; kingdom Metazoa; phylum Arthropoda; class Insecta; order Diptera; family Tipulidae; genus Tipula; species Tipula unca. The sequence continues at coordinate 103,610,238 of OX596382.1, read as the reverse complement.
TTTCAGGTTGTACTTTCTTTTGGAAGTTAGTCGATGTTCTTAGGTTCAAGTTCACAGAGCCAGTGAAGTGGCAAGGAAATAGGTTTATGAAGCTCTAATATTTTAACATATTATTAAAGCGTTATCAATATTTAATTTATATAAAAGAAAAAAATTTAAATTGTTCTAAAAGTATGTTAATTTTTAGCTTTTAATGAGCGTTCAAGCTTAGAATAAAATTTCCATTTGATACAGGAGCTTTCTTTAAGTTATAATAATTCTAACATATTATCAACAACTGTTTTTTTAAATAACATTTTCGTGTTTCTAAAAAATAATGCAAAAGCTCGCCATTGTGAAAATAAATATTGCAAAGGTCTTAAAATATTGTAGTAAACTCGCAATTTAAAACAACTATCTCTAAACATTACTTTCAAAACTAGGGACTAAGTAGTAAAAATTTAAAAGATCAATGAACTGTATGATAAGGTTATTTTTTATTAAGTTTGTGAAAGCCTATTTTTTATAAGTTGGAGCATTCTTTCCCAAAGTATGAAACACAGAAATTGTTAAAAGCTTTAAAATGTATGAAAGCTTATTTTTAAAAAAATAATTGAATTCATATTACAAAATATTTATTCAAAACAAATTCGGAAAGTCTAAGACAAAAAACAAATCGTAAGTCATTTCGAAAATGTTTAAACTTTCTCGAATGTTAACTGTAAATATTCTTCAAGTTTAAAACAACCCTTCTTTTAATACCTAACAGCTTGTTGTTCATATGAAATAGGTGGGTTATCGTTGAACAATTTTGTAGGAAAAAAATTCAGAAAAATTTGACAGTACTTGGCAATCTTTTGGAAAAACTTTTTGAAATTTGCAGTTTTTGGTAGAAAGCTTTTCTGCATACATTTGCTCTTATTTTTTATTTCACCGTCATATTTTGAATATACGTTAGAGTTCAAGGTAATACATTTCTGGAACCTAAGCTTTCAAACTAAATGATATTAGAAAAGCTAAAAATGATATTTAGAGCAAAAAAAGATTTAAAAGCTGTTAAAAAAATAAAAGCTTGAATTATTTAATAGGGAGCGTTTCAAAAAAGTACGAGAGTTTTACATTTTTGTTTTGCTAAATAATAATAATTTTATGTTTATAATTTTGAACCTAAGCTTTTAAATAAGAAATATAAATGTTAAGCTTTAGATTAAATTTGTGAATTAAAGACTTCCCGAATTCTATAAAACCACCATCACCAATCAATGTTCCTGTAGTTGGTATTTTAAAAAAAATTTGATTAAATTTAAATGTCGTTTTGCGATAACATTTTGCTTATTATTATGTTTATATTCAAAAAATTGTCGTAAACTTTTAAACGAATTTTAAATTATGTAAATTTCGATAAAAATCATAACGTTGAAATTAAATTTTGAGAATCTGGAAATAAAATGGGTTCGAGGGCCATACGAGTTTAAAAAATTCATTTTTAATGATATTTAAGCATTTCTATGATTGCATGACGTACAAATTATACCAACAATTTTCAAAAATCAGAGCCAGCGAAGTGACAAGGCGATATGTTCAAGAATCATAATATTTTAACGTATTATTAAAGCATTAAAATTAAATTAATCATTTGTTCAAAAAACCGTCCAGACTACGAAACTTTTGATGTAAGCTTTGAGAATGTTAATTTTCGTTACTTTAAATTATTATTATTCTAAAATCTTATCAATAACTAATTTTTTTAATAAAATTGAGGGTGTCTCTAAAAAAAATTACAAAAGCTCACCATTTTGAAAAGTCATATTTCAAAGATTTTAAAATATTGTAGTAAACTCCCTATTTAAAACACTAACTAAACACTATTTTCAAAACTAGGAACTAAAAAGTAAAAACTTAAAAACTTAATAAACTTTATGATAAGATAATTTTTATTAAGTTTGTGAAAGTTTATTTTTTATAATTTGGAACCTACTTCCCCAAAGTATGAAACACAGGAATTGAGAAAGGTCTTAACAATTATTTAAGCGTATTTTTAAAAAATTTATTGAATTCATTTTAAAAATTATTTGCTCAAAACAACTTCGGAAAGTCTGAGAGCAAGAAGAAAACGTAGATCATTTCAAAAATTGTTAAGCTTTCTCGAGTTTAACTTTAAATAATCTTCAAGTTTAAGACAACCAATCTTTTAATAGTTAAAAGCTCTTGGTTTATAGAAATTAGGCTATTGTATAGAAATTAGGCTATTAGGCCATCTTTGAACAAATTAGTACGAAAATGTTGTTGGATTTGTTGGTGGATTTGATATAAAGCTTTTCTGCATACATTTGCTCTGTTTTTTAAAATTCAATTCAATCACCTTTATAATTTGAATATACGTTAAAGTTCAAGGTAATAAATTTCTGGAACCTTAGCTTTCAAACTAAACGATATTAGAAAAGCTTAAAATTATATTTAGAGCAAAAAAGCATTTAAAACATAGATAAGAAATCTAAAATATTTGAAAGTTACTTAGAAAATTATTCTTTGAAAGCTTTTCGATGTATAAAGCAGAAAAAGCTTCTCAAATTAAAAATTCACATTTTAAAAGATTTTTAAAAAATTAAAGCTTAAATTATTTAATAGAAAGCTTTGCAAAATAGTACGACAGCTTTAATTTTTTATTTTGATAAATAAAAATAATTGTATCATTATATTTTTGAACCTAAGCTTTTAAATATTATCTTGTGAATTAAAGATAATTCTATAAAACCATCACCAATCAATGTTCCTCTAGTTAATATTTAAATAAAATTGATTTATACTAATAAAGCTTGGTATAAAATAATAAGTTTTTTGGTGACAACAACGTGCTATTTTGAGAAGCAAGAATGTTTATTCCGTTTTTACAACTAAAAGCACATTTTACAAATGATTGCTCATAATTACCTCTGGAAGCATACAATTAGCATACAATTGCTCAAGAGCCAGCAGAAATCTATGAAATTCTGTTTGCTCTATATTCCATAAAAGCTATAATCATTCTTGGGTTGTATAGATTTAGAGAGCCAACACTCTAATTGAAATACTTCTGCCGAGCTGGATAATATATTTCCAATTAAAAAATCAATATTCATCAATAAATTTCAAATATCCCAATCGCTTAAAAGCGATTTAGTTACTATAGGATAATATTAAAGCTTCTTATTAGTCCATAAATTTCCGAATTTTTTTGATGAAAAAACCAAAAAAGTTAGATGATTATGTCAAGGTTTCAATTGAATAAAAGTTTCAATTTATTTGCATGGAATCAAAATTTCAAAACTTATCTTAAAAAGCTCATTAAATCATAATTGCAAGTATTAACAATTATAAAATTATCAACGTTTTACTTATTTGCAAAGAAGCTAAAATAATAAAATGAAGTACATACCTACATCTTTGGAACCATTTCAAGTTTCTGTGGCTTTTTAAAACTTAACATTATTTTTAAAAAATTGGAACTGACAAGTAAAAACTTAAAAGCTCAATGAACTTTATAGTAAGGTTATAGATTAATGTCAAATTCGCAAACAAAACCTATTTTATATGAGTTTGAACTATCTTCCCCGAAGTATGAAACAAAAGAATTTGGAAAAGCTTTAAAGTTTATATCATTAATTAAAGAATTATTGAATTCATTTTACATATTATTTGCTTAAAACAACTTCGAAAAGAGCAAACAGAAATCGTAGGTCATTTCGAAATTTTTTAAGGCTTTCTCGAGAGTTTACATTAAATATTCTTGAAGTTTAAAACAACCCTTAACCTTAAAACAACCCATTTTAAAAGATTATTGATATATTCCATTTTTTGGTACAAAGCTTTTCTGCATACATTTAAAGCTCGTTTATTTAAATTTCACAAAGATAGTTTCATCTTGATATTTTGAATATACGTTATAGCTCGAATTAATAAAAAAATCTTGAACTTAAGCTTTCAAGGTAAACGATATTAGGAAAGTTTTAAATTATGTTTAAAGCAAAATATGAAACTGTAAAATTAATTTCAAATAAGTTTTAAGCATTCTTAAAAATGTACATGTTTGATAATTATAAGCTTGTTCATGGTTAAAATACGTTTAAAAGCTTGCTGAGAATAAACTAGTCAGACCGTGAGATGGAAAATAATCGCAGATAACTAAAGATGGCTTTAATTTTTTGTTGTGCTAAATAATAATAATTCGTTCTTCATATTTTTGAAACACGCCCAGAGTGTCAATAAGTCAATAAATATTTTGAACCTAAGCATTTAAAAATAAAAAAAAAATAAGCTTTATATTAAATTTGGAATTAAAGAATCACCGAATTCTATAAAACCATCACCAATCATTGTTCCTGTAGTTGGTATTTTTGAAAATTTGGTTTATATTAATAAAGCTTTCAAATGTTATGTTTCAAGTCAAAAAAACAGTTTTTTTAAACAACGTGGCTATTATCTAGAATTAAGCTAAAATGTTGATTCCTATTTTTGAATGCATACAATTGCGCAAGATCCAGTACACACTCATGAAATTCTAAATGCTCTATATTCCATAAAAGCTATAATCGTTTTTGGGACAAATAGATTTAAGAGCCATTACTCTAATTGAAATACTTCTGCCGATTAAAAAATCAATATCCATCAATAAATTTCAAATATCCCAATCGGTTAAAAGCGTTTTCCAAAAAAGTACAGTTCATTTCGGATAATATTTAAGCTTGTTAGTTATGGTCTATAAATTTCAGAATTTTTGATGAAAAACCAAAAAAAAATTACTTGATTATGTAAAGGTTTCAATTGACTTAAAGGTTCAATTCATTTGCATAAAATTAAAAATTCAAAGTTAGTATTTAAAAACTCATCATGTTATAAATTCACGTATTAAAAGCTATAAAATTATGAACGTGACAACTTTTATGTGAAGTATATATGAATATGACGTATATTCGTTCTTTCGAAATCATAAAACCAAATCAAGTTTCTGTGGCTTGATTGAAATCATTTACAAATTTATTTTTACTAATAAAGCTTTAATAAATGTAAATCTATCGAAAATCTCTACTCCACCATAAAACCAAAAAATTGTTAAATCTTTAATCAATTTTCAGCAAGCGCTTTAGTAAAACGTTTCACCTGTTTAGTGCGCGTGTAAGAAAAGTGGTAATTAATCTGTAAGACTGACGTTTTCAATTATTTAAATCTTATTAAAGCTTTTTTGGTATTTAATGTATTTTAAAAAAATTAGAATAATTAAATCTCTCAATTTGTTCACAAAAGCGTCCAGACTACAGAAGCTGTTATAATGTTAATTTTCAGTTTTTAATGAGCTTTCTACCTTTTGAAAGTAAATTGAGCTTTCGTGTCTATAAAAACGTAAAAGATCGACACTCTGAAAAGTAAAATGGTTGTAGTAAATTCCCAATTAAACATTATTTTGAAAAACTGGGAACTAGGAAGACAAAGTCCTAGCTGATTTCGGATATTCAACTATATGCGCGATATATGGAATTAAATTTCAATTTGAATGATTATAACTTTGCGGAATTATTGACCACGAAAATTAAAACCATAAAATTAAAATATTCTAGAATCTCTGAGAGTATTTTCATTTATATATGCATACGAATTGTTAACTTAACTTATAAAAAAATAAGGACATATATTTTCTTTTTCCGCGCGCACTGTAAAAGTTTCTCCAAAATATTTATGCCAAATATTGGAATCGATATACCACTTAAAACTTAACTTTCTTATTTGATTTGTTTTAAGTTTTTCGTAAAGTTTTGGAAAACAATCATTGTTATTGTTGATATTGTTTGTTAAAAATGTTTTTTTTGTATATTTATTTATTTATATAATTTTCTTAGTTTTTGATTTTTATTTTTTTAACAAAATCAATCTAAAATTAAAATGAAATCGAATAAAACTCGAAAATTTTCGGATATAGCTCTATATGTATGGGGATGGATGTATAGTGTTTTTTGAAAATACAATAAAAGTCGAGCGGCAACAAAAATAAAAATTTGGAAATAATATAAATTTCAATATTTGATTCGATTTCTCTGCCAAAATAAATAGAATCAACTTTCCCAAATAATAATGCCCGGAATGTTTATTCCAGGAGTGTATGTAATATATTTGTGTGTGTGTGTGTATAGGAATGAAAAACGAGGGAAAACAAAACTACCCACATAACGTATAATGATTACTTCAACTACTTTTGGTTAAGTACTAAAAAAAAAGGAAAAAAAAAAAAAAATTGGGTTGGGGGATGGTATTTTATATGTTCTTTGGGTGGCGTAATTTTTTGTGTGTTGTTTATGTTTTCGATAAGTCTATGTTTTTTGTATATACATGTACGTACGTACATACACAACATACTCGTATACACAAGTACTGCTATATTTATTTATTTTATACGGATTGAATTATTTAAACTTACATAACTCTTGTTGGTTAACTGAATTGAAATAAGTGGAAATCTTATTTATTTTGTGTATACATATAAACATACGTATGGTAGTTTATTTATTTTATTTGTACTTATATAGTCGAATAAAATAACTAATTTTATTTTTTATTGATTTGATTAATCAATCAATTTTTTTTTTTTTTAAACGAGTATACCATAAACTACACATTCGTACAAAATTGAAGTGAGTTTTGCGCATTTTAGTTTTGTAAAACTATTGCGGGTATAGTGAAGTGAATTAAACCGAATTATGATATATATATAGACGTATTATTTGTGGATTAGAAACGAATATATTTATAATAATAATTATGTAAACATGGATTATTGCATGAATAATTTTTATGGTTTAATAAATCTTTTATGTATAATCCGCATTGTATGCATATACACAACATATTGAATAATATTTCTACACAAAAGATATTCCCCTATATATATGTACACAATTTGAATACATATATTACATAATTATTAACCTTATGTAATTATATGTTTAAACAAGCCTAACCCCTAGAGTAATTATAAAAACATAATTTTAAGCTCAATTTATTTAAAAAAAATGAATAAAATCACATCAATTAGAGAGTCGTTTATTATTAAACAAATTTATGAATATTAATGTAAATATAAATTTTTAATTAATTAATTGTTTCATATTATGACTGTTGATTCAATATAAAACGATGATTTTATATGTTCCATATACACATAATTTTAAAATCATAAAGCATTAATATACGCATATATGTACTCACACATCATATGATATATTGTATATAAATTATATAGATTTAAATAAAATGCAATGTAAAATATAATTACCCCTGGTAAAATTTGTTTTTCATGTAATACGCTGGGAGCATTTGCTGCATTTTCCGGATTAAAGTACGTTAAAAACGCACAACCTGTAAAAATATTAAAAAATTATTTTAGTTAAATTTGAAATATATATCAAATGGCGGATGCATGTACTCGTAGTATTCATTCATCGTTTCTAATAAAACTTATTTACATCATTATTCAAAATACCTGATTATTTAACAATATTCTGGCCAAAATTTCTTAATTTGGCAAAACTAAATTCACATAATTAGGACGAATATACATTTTCAAGATAATTGAAAGGAACATTTTTAAAATTTTAAATTGTCAAATAGCTACATTAACATTGAGAAGCCTTTTGTAAATCCTATATGGGAAATTAAAAGATGAGTTAGGGCTTTTAAAAGCTTAGCAATAATTTCGGTAGAGCTTTTGATCGCAGGATAATTAAAAGTCCAGATTGACACTTTGTCCAATTGGAGGAGGAAGTGGAGCTGTTTATCGCCAAAGCGGCTGTTGCTGTTATTGTTGCTACTGCTGGTGTTGTGGTTGTTGTTGGTAATAATAATATGGGTATGGATTATGCTGCTGCTGGTTTCCTGATTCATTAAATTTGGATTGTTTGCATAGTGGCTATTATTATTTGCCATCATATTTCCGCCATAATGATTTATATGCTGCTGCTGTTGGGGATGGGCGGCTTGCTGTTATAGATATTGATGATACTGCCCCGCAAATGAGGCCTGCTGATCCTTAACATATGCTTCAGCCTGTAGAGCATGAGGAATAAATTCGGGCGCTAACGGATTTAGCACATAAGTCTTTTTAAGCTCAACCCCATCTAACTGCGATCTCAAAAGTAACCATGTTATACCAAACAAGTTTTTATTTTGATTGCAAATTTCAATAAAACGTTTCCACACTTTCCTACATCGTCCTATCGAGCACAATGCTACCGGATATCCAACAACCGCAACAAAACTTTGTGCTCTTGTTATAGCCGTATTCAACAATTTGGAATTACTCAAAAATCCAAATCCATATCATCCGATTGACCACTTGTTATTCGTGCAAGTGCAACGTGTGCGTACCGTAGACAGAAATATAGCGCGAAATTGTTTTCCCTGTACATTTAGAACACGTCCCATCGATATTCCACCCATTCGACGTTTCCTTAGCTCGGATCTAATTCGAAACACTTCATCAGTCATTATACCAATGCTCTGATCGTTCATTTTACCCCAAGTCAAAGGCCATTTCTTCTGAAGCTCGCAAACCCGCTCAACCACCTCATACACTTCGGAATTATTATAAAATGCTGTGGAATTTTTATTCTGTACATCCTCCCCACGAGATGTGAAAAACGTCAGCGGATAAAATTTATCATGTTTCGGTTGTTTCCAGAAGCGATCAATTTTTGGTCATAAAATAATTCGGAAGTAAATTTTATAATTGCTTCGTGAGCCCTGTAATTTTCCCAAAATAGAATTTTGCACGGAAAATCGGTCGGATAATCACCGATGGTCACCGGCTAGTACAATCCGAGTGGTTTCGCCGGCTAAGGCGAGCGGCATTATAGCTTCACATTCCATTGCTTGAGCTGCTTCGTCAAGTAGTATATGGGTAAAATGTCCTTTTGGTAGGTCTAGTGACGCTAACTCCATCGAAATACTTACCAAGTAACAAGTGAAAGTAACCACCACGATTCGATACTTCAGTATATCCTCAATCGAGGGACGACGGACATTGCGAACATTTCCAATTTGTTTTAATAAGACAGTATTTTTAAACTACACTGTTTACGGTTGCAACCCATCTCTTGTGATAGTACACACGAAGGGGTCCAGCTTCATCCATACCATCTTCGACGCATGGATGTAAATAATCTTTTATATACAGATCAGCGGCCGAATTTGAGTGTGTAAATATCAAAATTTTTGCATTGGGCAGCCTTAAGAGCTGCTTGATACCTTGAGCCAAAGTATACGTTTTGCCGGTTCCATTCCGGCGATATTTGTTGGTTATCGCAACGACCGCTTCTTTTTGTTTTGAGTTTAATTTCGAATCCAAAGTGTCAGACCATTGTTTCTTGGGGGTCCAAGGAATATTAGGTTCCAAGAAAGTATATCGGGAAATATTAATCGAAAATCTGCGATTTTATCGACGGCATGATGCCATTCACAATATGGTAACCGATTCAGTTGAAATTGTATTTCAGTCTTAAAATCGGTTTCCGCTTTTCAATTGAGCCCCGCCACACAAGCGGCCGATAGTCTTAGGTAGATCATATTTTTCCCTTTATCCTCGATTAAACCTTCGTATACGCTTTTCGTCCACCGAAGCAGGTGAATCTGGTGACGATATATACACGGTTGCGCAATTATTTAAAATTAATCGGCCGGCTGATGTATCCTCCGAAACATCTTTTCCCAGTGTCATTAGGGCAAATAATTCACCAGAATGAGAATATTTTGCTGTACTTGTAGCCATACCGCTCGGTGTCAATAAATAATTCGTTACAATCGATAATTTAGTCGTTATAGATTATATCGCGCCACTTGTTCATATCGGGCGATCTCTTCAACATACAAAAGTTCATGGATCCGATTACGATAATTATTTTTTGTTAATCGTTTCTCCATTATGGTCGACTGAGTAAGGGTGAATGTTGCAGCTTTTGGACATGGATACCGTTCAAGCAAATCTTTTTCACGTTTCACATTACTAGCGTACGCAGGCGTTTGTAAATGCTTATTTGTACAAAACTATATTCTCAAACAATATTTAAAATATTTTATTTATATATATACTTATTTGTGAAGTATCGCACATATAACACGGCAGATTCAACTCTACATAAAGAATGTGCAATTTAGTTATATCAACATACTCGTATGTTGTATGATCTTAATTATGGAAGCTTTAACAACTTCCGTTGTTTCGATTTAAAAATAAACTCTCCTAATACATTGTACAAAAAATTGTTTAAAATTGTTGCCGATTTGTGAGCACAAGAACCTAAGGTTGTGTTCAAAAAGCGGTCAATAGTAGTTTAACTTGAAAATGTTGATCTGATCTAATCTGTCTCTTATTAAGTTTTCCGACATAAAAATCATTCAAATCGGTTTTTCCATTAAACGCTTTCAGAACGATCGATCAGTTTAACTTTCAACACAAGCTACTCAAATTTTTGGAAATATTGTGAGTACATGTTGTAAATGTATGTTGGTTTTTGAACTACTACTATATAGATGTCATAAAATTATTCGTTATATACATGTTTATTGAAAATGAGTCCCTAATTTAACTGGGCGCCTATATGACCATTGCTCTTTTGCTACATCGAAGCTATACCACTGGATTCTGCTGTTATCGTTTCACAATCTTTCAAACAAATATTATTTTGTAAATAGTTGAATGGCATTGAATTGTTTAAAGCTAGATAGTGGTGTATGGTTAAGAAGCAACCAAGTGATCAACAATTTATTGATGATCTACGGCAATAGGCAACGTGGCCTCAAAGTACGGCTGTAATCTTTAATTTTTTTAAATTTAACACATTTTTCCAATTGCTTCTGGTTGCAAAATTAATAAAAAATTACATAATTTCATTGCAAGTATTTTTAAAAACCTCTATACCAATTGTGGGTACGTGTGAATAAAATATAAAACCTTTAAAAATGTATAGGCCCAACCAGTGCTTTATCGAAACTTAGCAATAACTTTATTAGAGCTTTTGAGTAAAATTGTTACGTTCATATTTGACTTTTATCATGCTTATATATAAAAATGAACGCCCGATTTTAGTTTGTTTATAAAAATATTAAAGTGTATGTCAAAGGTTTCGAGAGCTTAATATGTATTAAGATTTAAGATGAGCGCTTAAAGTTCAGATACATGAAGAATCCGCAGTTTGATAATATTAACATATGTCTAATTAATGAAGTTGTATACCGCTTTATGGAGATTTAAAAAAAAATAAAAGCTCTTAGCACATCATACAAAATGATATTTTAAATTTTATTGAAAAGTTTCACAGTTCACAAGTTTTTGAAAATTATCAACACATACCTTCCCATTAAAATTGCAACGGATATCTTTAATATACAATTATCGTTAAAGCTTTTAGAATTCAACCTGCAAATACGAACGATTGATGTCAAAATTGAATCTGTAAGAAATAGGACTGCTCGCCATAAAAGGACGGAGCGCATCTATCTGTACTCCTTCGATAGTAGTTGTCGAATACATAAAGGGAAAACTACATAACCATAGTTTTGTGTCAAATTCTTCTAATAATGAAGTCTCTCGTAATAATTTACCTTTAGAATGTGGATCTGAATAAAGCTTACCCTCATTACATCTTTTTGTTGAAAGCTTTCGGAACAATCAATCAGTCTAAATTTGAACTTTCAATGCAAGCTTTTAATAAATTAAACTATTATTTCATTACAAATGTTGTAAACTATTTAATGTATAAGCTCTCTGTATGTATTAATTAATATTTATATAATTGAAAGCTTAGTGGGTTTTGTCGTTTTATTGTTTTCACAATACACGATCTTTTCTAAAATATGCTTTTTCTACTAGATGTGATAAAACTATTCATTATGTACATGCTTATTAAAATGAGGCGCTAATTTATGGGGCCTATATAATGGGGCCCTAGTTTATACTCATGTCACATGTCTGGATTTCGTTGTAACCGGTTCACCATCTTTAAATAGCTTAAATACTTGGAAGAGAAGAGATACATACGAAAAAAGTAATAAAAAGCTGTATACCGTTGTTAGTAATATTTAATCTCCATTATTCCCTCTGACACTGCAAAACTTCTAAATCAGCATTTCTATTAAAAGCTCACGTTTTAAAAGCATTGTAATGATGTTTACGTAATATGTCAATATCGAACATGACATCTTTCATATAACGGATATCATCAATCCATACGTAAGGAAATGGGATTTAAAGGATTATAGAAATATATAAGCTTTCAATTCAATATTTTCGTTAAAAGTTCTCGGATCCATCAATCAATTTAAGTTTAGCTTTTCAACATAAGCTTTTAATAATTTAAGCTGTTATTTCAACGCAAAATTTACAAAATATTTACTTATTGTGTTAACAACGAATCTTGATATGTTGCTTTACTTTCATTTATTTAAATGATTACAAGTTTGGTTAGAGCTTTTTATAACTTTTTTGTTGTAATAACTCCATTTGTAACAGCACAAATGCTTGAATTTAAAAATATATACAACGATAGTTTTTTATAAACAATTTTGCGTTACTAATAAGCCAAAGCGTTCGAGAGCTTTTCACAATACATGGTGTATTATTTTTTAATTATTCAGTATATATCTGTTTATTGGAAACGTGTCCCTAATTCAACAAGGCTTCTAAGCACCGCTTAATTTTGGATTACGTTGTTATCGTTTCACAAACTTTCAAATAAATATTGAGTTTTTGTAAATTGTTGTGTGCAACTGATATCACTTTTGACTAAAGATAATAATTGCGGTAAAAGGCGAAAAAAGCATCACGTACAAACAACCATCTTTAGAATAAATACAGTAATTGAATTAAACATATTGGAACTGTGCAACTGGCTATCAAGGATTTTCCTAATTTGAAATTATTAGACGTTTAAAAAAAACGGTAGCTCACACAACAAAATACTAGGAAAGCTATGGTTGAGGTTGACAAGCTGAGGTTTCAATTTCGATTTAAAAGTTGTTATATTTTTACTGCTATCTAGTTCTACCTACGCATATTCCTGAATTTTACAAATTTTAAAGTTCACAATTTGGGATCTTCTATAATTTTGTGAAGTGTCAATTCTAAATATGTAAAAATGCTAAAATATTTTTACTTACTAAATTTTTCATCAAATTAACGAGGTTAGTTGATTTATCAGTGGCAGCACCATTGAATGCAGGCACTGTCCATCGGTTTTGGCAAGGTGAGCAGTGCCCACACCATTTATTTAATACACCTTTAATTTCACTATTCAAGAATAATATCACTCATCTGTTTATTGCCTAGCACTGATGCAAAACAATTTTTACTATGTGAGTGCTTGGGAAGTTCGATTAACATCTGATATCGAAATTTGGATGTTCTTTTTATTTACGAATATCTTCATCTCATGCCGATTACGCGGGGAGATAATTAATCTAACTGTAAAACATCTATGACCGTTGGAATTTAGAACTCATGGGCCGACCCACCTTCCATGTCACTATACGGGGTGACATGGAGCTATGCATCGCGCATGTGGTACACTGTACCAGTGTGAATGAGGGTGAATGAGTTGAATGAATGTGTGTGTGTGTGATAAAAAATGTGGGATCAGAACGGACCGTCGCAGGTGTAAGTGTGCTGTAAAAACCCATCTAACCTAACCTAACCTTTTATTAACGAAAGACTAAAAAAAAATTAAATTTCGATACCAAATTTTACTCGACCTTCCCAAGCAGTCACAAAAGCTTATGTTGAAACATGAAGATTAAGATAGTGATGTTCGATATTGACATATTACGTAAACATCATTACTATGCTTTTAAAACGGTAAATTTAAAAAGAACCCACTGATTAAGAAGAGAGCTTTTAAGAGAACTCACCGATTTAGAAGTTATGCATATCAGAAGGATTAATGGCGGTTACTGGGTAAAGTCTGATATTACAAACGATGAGTTCTCGTACCTAATCTCAGAAATCACTAACCATATCAAGCATACAAATTACTACAATTTTTACGCCAATCACACACATTTGCAGATTGGATTATAAAAAGCTACAACACCAATAATTGTATATTACAAAAATGTAATTTAATTGGAAAGGTATATGTTGCTTGCGGATTTTCCATGTAGACAGAATCCTGTCGTGTTATACAGTATACAGTATTGTGAAAACAATAAAATAGCAGAACCATCACTTAGTGGTTAAAAGCTCTAACTAAGCTTTAAATTATTGTAATATTAATTTATACACACTTAAATATTTCACAAAATTAGCAATGAAATGAAAGTTTAATTTATAAAAAGCTCGCAAATTTAGACTGATCGATTGTTCCAAGAAGCTTAAATAATAAAACAAGACGTGGCGACAACCCGTTGACAATGACGACAATGAAGACAACTATTGCGTTTAGCAGGTCTAAAATTGTATCTTGCCAAAAAATAGTGGCAATGTTTTCGGTAAATATGAGCACTTAAATTTAGATAAATTTGCAAAAAGTAGTATGATGGCAAACGATTTGCATTTGTGGACTCAAGAGGCAGGCAGTGGTGGTTTTCGGATGAGCGAGGGTAGCATTTTATGCGAGGCTCATTTTGGTTTGGAAGGAACAAATATTTATAAATATTATGCTATGAAACAGTATATCGAGTTTGTTATGAAGTAAAAATATCACAAAATAAAGTTTAAATTGTATAGTATTTTTACCTGTCTTTCCTAAAACGTAAACAATATGAATACGTAAATTTAAGTTTTTCCTAAATGTTGATTACAAATAAAAATTAGGTCATATAAGAATATATTATGAAGGTTAATTTAACTGTATTTGATTTTACTAAGAATAGATGAAAATAAAAATTAGGGCGTTGTTTTTAGTACGTATATAAGTACGTGTATCCTACGTAATTGATTTTTATCAAACAAAAAATAAAAAGAAATGTTCAATTAGTTCCATTTAGGGAGACCAGCAAAAGCGTGAGGCCACAAGGAGCCGCCTTGTTTGCCTATGCTTAAAACCGCCACTGGGGCGGATGTCGAATGTGTACATAAAAGAACGAGTACAGAAAAGTATTTTGTCCCTAATTCGGTGCCACGATTCAGCGGAAAGAAAAATGGCGGATACGATAACACATCGGCAGTTGTGTATAGAATCTTGTTCACATCAGTGTTACCAATTTAGTACTTTCAGTGCCAGATTTAAGACTATCCAATTGAGTTTAGCACCATAAAAATCAGTTTTGCACCTCAGAACAATTTGGCACTGTATAAATCCGTTTACCACATAGTTTTTTATAGTTTTATAATTTTTTTTTGTTACCAATCATAAACTCGAGGGAATAAACCCACCTTATCCAAATATATAGGGAATCGATTTTCATTTTATTCTATCGTGGTTTCCTTTTCGCCAAGTAAAGTGAATGATCCCTTCCGATCAATATAGGTCGTAATTTTCCGATATATGTAGATCCAAAATAATTGAATAGAGGTGAATAATGAATTTTAATTGATTCTGAGCCGACATAAATGTTCTATTATGAAATGATATGCTTTCGCTAAATAACTTTCACAATTGGAAATTACATTTTTGATATTTGTAAATTATCTGATACTTTTAAAGAACGAGTGTGAATATTTTAATTAATTCCGATCTAACATTAAAGTTATTTTTTAATAGCTTTTGATAAAAAATTTCTCCACTGTCCTACCAATTGGAAGTTAAATTTGTATATTTATTGTAAACATTTTGAGCCACATTGAAAAAATAACTTTCATTTGTCCTTCCAATTGGAAATTCAATTTTTAGTCATTTCATTCATCTGGATTCTGTTGTTAAAGAAAAAGTGAAAATATTTTATTAGATTCCGATCCGATATAAACGTTACACTTATGGTAACATATCACTTTTTTAAGAATGGTTTAACGATTGTTCTAAAAGTTTAGGTATTTGTAATCACGCGCTTCTATAATTAAAAATCAAGTGAAAATATTTAATTTCGCTCTGATCTGACATAAAAGCAGTATCTTGAAAATTTGAGCTTTTATACATAAGTTTCATTCACAATATTGTGCTTCGAATTTGAAATCAAATTTAGATTTTTTAATTATCTGTTTATTTAAAAAGAACAAATATTTGTTTCCGATCCAACACAAATGTTGTTTTATACAAAAATAAGCTTTTTGAAAAAGTTTCATAATATTCATAATCATTTGGTTCTAAATTATAGAACACGCGTATATATTACGTTATATATTAAAAGCAGAGCTTATTGAAAAAAACTTTCACAGTAGTCCTTCCACTTCGAAAATTTATTTTCGAAATTTTCGATCATCGAGATATTTAGGTAAAGAACAAAGTGTAAATATTTCACTTGACTATAATCCAATAATCTGCTTTTGCAAGCAAAAGCTCAATTTTGAAATTATCTATTTCTCTATAATTAAATAATTAGTGTAACTATTTTAATTTATTACAATCCGACATAAACATTATTTTTATGAAATCTTGAGCTTTTTGTAAATATAGATTTCACAGTCTCTTCCAATTGGGAATTCATATTTTTAAAATTTTAACTAAAGAACAAGAGAAACAATTTTAATTGATTCCGATCCGACATGAACGTTCTAAATGTTAGAAAAATATGAAGTTTTTGAAGTAAATGTTCCTAAATTAAATTTTTGATAATTTTAATTACCTGCTTCTTTTATTAAAGAACAAATAAAAATAATTTAAGAAAATTAAGCGTTTTGCAAAAAGTTTACCAATATTGTTCCATTGGAAGTAAACATTTTGATATTTGTAAGTATTTATCTGGTGCTTTAATTAAAAAACAAGTGAAAATATTTTGTTTATCTCTGATTTACTGTAAAAGCTATTTTATGAAAAGTTGAGCTTTTTGAAAATAAGTTTTACAGTATTTTATTCGAATTAGAAATTACATTATTGATATTTTATAATTAAAACGCAAATATTTGTTTCCGATCTGAATTAAAACTTTTTTTATGACATAAGGAGCTTTGTTAAAAAATTTGCATATTTGTCCTTCCAATAGGAAATTAAAATTTTGATATAAGTAATAGTTTTAACAATTATCCTTTGGATTAGAAATTAAATTTTTAATATTTGTAATCATTTGATATTTTGATATAATCCGCATTCGACGTAAAAGCTCATTTTTAAAAGGTTCTTTTTTTATAACGTAAGCTTTTCGATTCAAAAATTAATACCTTAACGTATCATTAAACATTTAAATTCTAAAAGGTTAATATGGAAAGTTTATTAATTGGTAAAAGCTCTGCTAGATGGAAAATTCAAACAATTTTTAAAATGAATTTTCATTTTTTTTGTCCAAAAGATTGATGACGAAAAGTCGAAAATTCAGGTTCAAAATAGTTTTATGGTACGAGGAGGTATTCTACATCGCCCATTCCTGATCGATACTCATATTTTACGAGGGGAACGAAAATTCAAAATTCCGCCACTATAATTTACATGATAAATTTACTATTCGCAACCACCACAATTTAAACCCAATTCAATTTAGAAATTAGCCAGTCGAATGAACTGCACTTTTTTGATGACAACTAAGCCCAGATGGTTTACAAAATAATTTAATAAAAAATAAAAACAATTAAAATTTTATATTTTTTTTTATAATAATTATTTTCAAACTCTATTATTTACATATATAGAATTTATAAAAATAAAAATGCATTATTCATTTATAAATATATAGTTTTTAGTATTTTGATCACCCATTTTAATGTAATTGCGAGGATTAATTCAATAAAAATGACATCATATATGTGTACAGAATATATCATTCCCATAATTTCATTATCCCTTTATGTACATAAAATATATTTATTTATTATTATTTATACATGCATACATACATAAATACGTATATTTAAAACAATATACAATTTTTTTTAAATTTATATGATAGCATAAAAAACAGTCAACTGATAACGCAATAATGGTGTGCCATCATAAAACTACAAAAAAAAAAAGCGCTACTTTTTTTAACCCAATTTTAAGCTTTCATCATATTTCGGTTATTCTATTAACATTTATTTTTATTTATATGTAATTAAATTATATTATGACAGTGTTGTATATTTTTATGGTTGGGAAGGATTATGAATTTTTTTTGGAATTGTACCAAAAGGGTTATTATAACGTAGCTGGTCGAATACATAAATTGAAAGCTTGAAAGGAAATCATATTAAATCAGCATGATTAATTAACGTATATAATATAAAATAATAACTGCTTGACATTTTGGCACATTAGACGAAACAGGATTATATGAGACTTAAATTTAAAAACTATATATAATAGAGAACACAAAAATATATTTCTTGATTATTATAAATAACTATAATTTATTTATTATTTTTGGTACCAACACAAAATTTTGGACGTGAGCCAATATCTACGATGATAATGATGGTGACTCATAAAATGATAGATACGTATATTATGCTCATGCACGTAATAAATAAATTAACAAATAAAAAATATGTTGACGAATATGAGCGAGGGGTTAGGGATTGGGCGACGCCACTTTAAAAAAAATAATCATTTATCTTGCTGCGCGTACAATAAAAATTTTTTTTTTAATAATTAAATTACAAAAACTATAAAAGTGAAATTAAATTTATATTTAATTAATTTTCATAGTTTTATTTTATAATATAATATTTTTATTAATGTATGTACATATATATTATATTATACTTTATGTATTATGTATGTAGATTGAAAATATATTCATTAATCATATATTTTTATTTATTTTTTTTTTTTTTTTATACAGACATTATTCAATGGAAATTGCAATTTATTTAATATATAAACTTCATTAATATTATTTATTTATTTTTTACCCGGTTTTTTTATTTTATTATAATTTATAATATAATTTATTTATTGGGGATTTTAAATTTATATTTAAAAATAAAATAATACAAAATTTTTTGTTGGGTCTTAAATTTGTTAATGTATCGCTTTTTGTTTTGGATGTATAATTATTTAATTCGCGATTAACATCGAATAGGCGTAGTAGTAATATGTATTGGGAAATGTAATTGGATTCTGGTATATTTTATTGTAAAATATTGATTATTGGAAATTCTGAAATTAATCCATTTGCCGGTGAGACACTGATATACAATTTATCTCAATTTTTTGCCATTTCCCATTATTTTTAGGACTAATTCAAATTTGTCTATTTGCAAAGGTTAAAAACATCCTAAGAAGTGTTGTTGTTGTCAACACACGGTATGGGCGAGGTAGATTACGCCATGTAATGTATAACGTAGTTTATTTGGCAGTGTTTTTTGTCAACGTCGACAATTAAAATAATGTCAACTACCTACGATATTTTAGCGATTTGAAATCGAATACGACAGTTCGCAGGAGTGTTTTATTAAAGCGTTCATCTACAGATGATTTTTTCATTTGTTTCTTTTTGACAAATGGCCCATGAATGCTCGTTATTGCTCGTTATAAACCAGCTAGGTTTGAGGCATTGGAAGCCAACATTACTAGTGTCATTCGCCAAATAAAATTTGATATTCTCGAACACGTCATCAAAAAATGGACTTTGACCATCGCAGTTGCGGCCATCATTTGAAAGAAGGAATCGTTAAAAAATTAATTGCAAGAAATGTTCGTTCGAATGATAATAAAATTTCCATACGAATTAATTGAAATTTTTAATTTTTTTTAATTTTTGCACAAATCACCCCTACAGATTTCGTTATTACGGATAAAATCACGCACACGTTGTTTGATGCACCCTATTTCTGGCATAACTGCCGGTGTGATTTAGGCACTTCAGAACTCTTTCCACTATACCCCAAAAATTTTCGATACATCGAAAACCTGTGGACTCTTTGAGATAACATTGATTTGATTAATCTCGTGCAAATTTATTTGGCCAACGAGATATGGCCAAAACTTAACTGCTGAATCGTGTTGAAGAATTAGCGGTAAAATACGTCGTTGTGAAAAAACCTAGCTCCACAACTGCAAATTGCTGTCCAATCATACATTTTTTTGCAAATGTATCCAACTTGCAGTGTTCCACACCAATTTCGTGTACGTTACGTCAGTAGCCCTCATAGCCTTCCTGAACTCAAATTCGTTTTACCAAGGTGTGAGGTGTGTTAAATTTAATGGCACGGTCATAGTTAAATTTCCCCGGATTATTTTTAATGAAGGTTATAACTTTTTTGTAAAGATTTCTATCGTTGTTCAGCATCAATTTTTAATACGCCGATGGTCGAGTAATCAGAGTCAATGCTCTTGAAATCTTGAACTCGAGCTCAATTCTCGTCATCGTCGATACTTTTTTAATTTAATTTCTTTGGCAAGTATTTTGAATTTGAGTTCAAACCTTGGATTGGCCTTAAAAAATTTTTAATTTAATTTAATTGGCAAATATAAAGGATGAGTATTGCGGCAAATTTATATATGGAAATGGTGAGGTGGTAAAGTAAACGGTGTCATAGGATTTGGAATCGTGAATGTGGTGCAGTGTTCGAACGTCGATTAAGGGTAAACAAATTTAGCGGGCATCCACACATTTCTCATTAACTTAAAAAAATATTCCTTTTTGATTTAAAAATGACCTATTTGCAATTAAATTACAAATATATATTGAGGCTTGAATTAGTCATGATTACAATCCAATCACTTAGCGTCTTTTACCACTGAGCCACCGCCATTCATATAAATAGTGATATTCCAAACCGTTTATACTTGCCACTTTTACATGGAGAATATTGAAAGTTTTGAACAGAAGCTGAGTTGGATTTGAGTATGTTATTTCACCATCACCAATTTGACACGAGAGATTAAATCAAAAAATGTTTGGCTCGATCGAGAATCGAACTTAGATCCATAAATAAAAAATCACTGACTTTGTTTACTGGACCATCGCCGCATGTATATTTCATTTGAATAGAAAATATTAAAAATTTCACCATCGCTATGTACCCATCTTGTATACCTGCCGCTACTGGAAAAATATGAAAATGTTTAACAGAAGCTGAGTGTTGAACTAATTTGAATACAGAAGAAATTAAATTTCGAATTTCGGGACTCGAACCTTGGTTCACGAATCCAAAATAAATCACTCTACTATCTCGCCCACCACCGCATATATACATATATTTGATGTTATGCAAATCTTTTATACTTTCCAATTGAGTTGAACCATATATGTCCCAACATTAATATGATCGTTTGAAACTTAACTGAACTGCATAGTGTCAGGTACAACATTTAATGCGATGGCATTCCAAGTAGTGTATTTCGAAGAAATGAAAAATCTGACAAGCTGTTCCTCCTTATGTTCTTAAACATTATAAAACTTCCGTTCCAGTCAATGCTGCCTTAACTACCAAAACATGGCTTCCATTTTGTGAATGGAAGCTATGTTTCCAGGTCCCAAGTGTAATTTGTGTGTTAGAAACTGGTACATCGGTTTAATTTATCCAAAAACAAATACACAAACCAGGGTATAACCAAGGGCAAGGTCACAATTTGCATATCATCTCGCATCCAACAACATAATTGGCAAGTAGAGTGTCTATAATAATTTCAAAAATTATATCATATCAATCCATTACCTTAATCAAAAAACCGATACTTCATGAATTGGAGCATCTGCCGCAAGTTGACCCTACCTTTAATGAACCAAACATAAAATCGACTTGCTATTTAGAAGTGATCAGATTGAAAGCATGTATTATCAATATAAATAATAGCGGGCTCATAGCATCGAATATAGTGCTCAGTTTAGTTGTTGCCGGTAAAGTGATCACACACCTTCAGCGCTATCGACTAAGAGAAATGTTGCGAGGCACATTATGAAAAGACTACAAGACGAATGGAGGGTGGAAGGCCAAACTTCTATTTAAATCGTCATCGGTACAGTTTGGAAATATTAATCACGGAGCATTGAAAAGGCAGGTGGACGTGAATAGAAGATTCGAAAAAGCTTGTTGTATACTCCTGTATTACTATAAGCGTATGTATGTGTGTATTATGGTTGATGACGTCATTGATCTTGTTTGTTGTGTATAGTTTTATATATACATATAATAAAATCTCTGTAATTGTAAAATATAATCACCTTGTTGGAAAATAAAGATCAGTCTAAATCCATCCGCTTATCAATAACATTAATTAAAATATTTATGAGTTGGCGTGGTTGTAACCAAATCAAAAATTTTAACTTAAATTAAAATTTTTGTGTTGAATAAATTTTGTTTTTTTTAACTTTTTAACTTTTTATGCGCTTTTTATGTCGATTGGGACACACACTTATAACAATTATTTCGAAAATAATATACGAAAGCTTTCAGATGCTAAACAAACTCATATTAATAGACAAAAAACATTATTGTAAGTGAAATGTAGAAAAGCTTTTGAACTATTAGGTTTCGATTATGAATCGGATTTTATTTTTGCACTTTCGTTGGATGAGGATGATTCAATAGTTCCCCAAAATTTGAACGATAATAATGATAGTAGTAATTCATCTCGTAAATCGGAATTAAAACATTTAACCCAAGCCGAAAACAAATTCAATTTTGAGAACGATTTAGTTAATACACTTCAATTGGTTATTCAAGGCCTTTCGGATCCAAACATTAAAATTCCGTCATCTAATAAATTATTATCTACCAATATGAGCGATAAATTCGACTTAAAGCTTGCTAATTCGCTTATATCTGATTTTAATGGAAATGCTAATCATGTTGAGGACTTTTTAGTAAATGCGAGTTTTATGATAGCCAACTAGCAGTTGAGGAGAAAGCAAAATTTCTAAATTTTTTATTAAAAGTAAAAATTCTTAGAGATGTAAAATGTAAAATAAGTACAGAAGCAACACCGAAATCGTTCAATATTTTTAAAAGTCTTATAATTACTCGATTCTCAAGTAAAATAACCAAAGAAAGAAAGTTGAATGATAATAGCTTAGGTGACTTTGCTACAAAATTAGAAACTGTTTGTGCTGATCTCATTAAACTTAAAATGAACGATAAGGAAGAAAATGAACGTAAAACCATCAAATCAGAAGTTGAGGAGACTGCAGTTAACGTGTTTATTAGAGGAATCAGACAAACTGAAATCCGTCAAGCTTTAATATATAAAGAGCCAAAGTCTTTATCAAATGCAATTCAATTTGCTTTGGAGGCCGAAGCAAAATTTGGTTCAGAAGTAACGCCGATAAATCAATATTATGTAAGACGCGCATCGTATAATAACCATCCTAATAGAAATTATCACAATCAAAACTATAATCAAAATCATCGTAATCATAATTCTAATACGGACAGAGCAAGAGGATTCAATTCAAATTTTAATCCACAGTATAATGAGCGCTCTAACTATCCGCAAAACAAAAATAAAAATGTTAATCATAAAAATTATAGTCATCAACATTATCGAAATTATAATAACCGTTTTCATAATAACGCCAACTACAATCAGAATCAAAATAATTCTGCAGAAAAATTTAGATCTACAACGTTCCATATAGGCAACAAACCTATAATAATAATAGTTGTGATAATCAATTTTTAAACAAAAATTCAAATCGAGCTAATATACATGTGCTTGATATCGATGAGGTATCGGGAAACGATCCTCGCCCTCAACTGCAAGAACCAAAAACCAACACGTTGGGGGCTACCGCCAATCTCCGTTAGAAGTTTACACTTTCAATAATCTATCTACTTGAGATTTCATCAAAGTTAAAATAAATTCGCCAAATAATAATGATTTATCGAGCGAGATTAAACCTGGAATTTTTGTTGCAAATACCATAATAAATAACGAACCGTACGTTAAAATTTTAAACACCACATTATTCGATACTAAAACTAAATTATTCAAGCCAGAGATAATTCCACTTCGATGTTATGATATTTACGCATTCAAAAAAGATGACTCAATCAACACGAGATTTAACCCCGTTTACGTAAAAAATTATCGAATTCCTCAAATTCATGTTAAAGAAATTCAGCGCCAAGTAGAAAATATGCTTCGGGATAATATTATAGAAAACTCCTTCTCACCCTATAATTCACCCTTACTACTTGTCCCGAAAATGGATTGTAAGGACATTAAAAATTGGAGAATAGTTGTCGACTACAGACAAATAAATAAGAAAGTAGTTTCTGATACTTTTCCTCTTCCAAGAATCGATGAAATATTGGACCAGTTGGGACGAGCCAAATCAGGGTTTCATCAAATTGAAATAGAATTAAATTCTCGAGTATTTTCTACCAATTCAGGCCACTACCAATTTAAACATCTTCCATTTGGATTAAAAATGTCACCAAATAGTTTTCAAAGGATGATGACTTTAGCCATGTCTGGGCTTTTATATGTGGATGATTTACTAGTGTTTGGGTGCTCTCTGCGACATCATAATAATAATTTAATAAGAGCATTTCAAAGATTACGAAGGTACAATTTAAAACTAAACGCTAAGAAGTGTAAATTCTTACAAACCACCGTTACGTACTTAGGCCACCAGATTTCTGATAATGGTATTCTGCCCGATTCATCCAAATATTCAGTTATAATGAATTACCCAATACCACAAAACTCCGATGATGTACGACGTTTGTGCATTTATAACAGAAGATTTGTGAGAGATTTTGCTCAAATAGCATATCCACTTAACAAGTTATTACGCAAAAATGTGATATTCGATTGGTCAAGTGAATGTAATAATGCTTTTGAAACGTTGAAGCAAATTTTAATGAAACCACCGGTGCTGCAATATCCTGACTTCTCACAACCATTTAGATTAACTACAGATGCCTCAGATATTGCATGTGGTGCAATATTATCTCAGATAAAAAATGGAAACGACTTGCCTGTAGCGTATGCGTCCAAATCATTTACAAAAGGCGAAAAACATAAGCACCCAACATTAAAGGAATTAACTGCTATACATTGGGCCGTGATGTATTTTAAACCATATCTATTAGGACGTGTGTTTAAAATATTTAGGTCTAGACCTGAATTTGAATTCGAGATTGCATACATTAAAGGAAAATCGAATGTCGGTGCAGATGCTCTGTCTCGAATTAAAATTGATAGTAACGAATTGAAAGTTATATCGATTAATGCTGTGACTACCCGAAGAATGACACTTAATCAAAATAAAACACCTAGGATTATTTGGAATTCAACAAGCCTGATTAACTTGGATGGAGAGACACCAAATAAATTGTGCGTTATACTGCTTTAACAATAAAGGAAATTAAAAATTTACAAAAATTAGAATTCAAACTTCATGACGGCCTACAAAAAAATGTCGCGACTGTAGAGATTGAAAATAACAAAATTGAATTGAAATCATTTAATGAAGTGAAACTTGCTTTAGAGCGAGCATTTCCAAAATTAGAACAAATTATGAAAAAGTATGAGATCTCAAAATTGAAATTAGCATCAAATAATAAAATTTTTAAAATAATTAAAATTCATGAATTTAAATCCATAGGCCATTACGTATCTATATAAACAATGAAAATATCATCAAAGAGTTAATTCGTAATAACCATGATAGTCCCTCAAGCGGACATGCATGAGTCACAAAACTGTATCGTATTATTCCTAAGCTAAAAAATAGAATTCAAACTTTAATTTCAAAGTGCAAACTATGCAAATTAAATAAATGTGAAAATACTCACAAGGAGTAAATTACGGATACACCAATGACTAGTTTTGATGTGATTTCTATGGATACTGTCGGTCCTTTAATTTGATCAGATCAAGGAAAACGGTATGTATTGACAATTCAAGATGAATTAACTAAATATGTAATGTTAAGAGCGACTCCCAATAAGGATAGCGTAACAATAGCCAAAGCCTTTATTGAAAGTTTTATTTTACTATATGGTGTACCGCGTAAAATTAAAACCGATATGGGAACCGAATATTTAAATTCACTCTTCAAAAATATAGTCGATATTTTGAAAATCCAGCACAACCATTCCACACCTTATCATCCACAAACGATAGGCGGCCTGGAAAGAAATCACAGAAATTTAAACAAATTTTTAAGATCGTATATTAACACTGATTTAACTGATTGGGATAATTGGATAAATTATTACCAATTTTCTTATAATACCACACCGCACATTGCCCATGGATATACACCATTCGAGTTAGTTTTTAGCAAAAAAGCAAATTTACCTACTGATATTCTAAATGGTATAATTGAAGCTCTGTATAATTTAAATGATTATAGTAAGGACATGAAATTTAGAATGCAATTGGCTCATTCTCGAGCAAATCAGTTATTACTGAAGGAGAAAGAACGACGTAAAATTATTTTAGATGATAAAAATCAAACGGGCTATATTGATTTCAAAGTTAATGATTATGTCTTATTGAGAAATATAGTAACCAAAATAAATTAAGAGTCTGTAAAAACTGGTCCGTTTAAGATTATTAGTATCGGCCCGAGCAATGCAATTATTGAAAATGTTAATACTAAAAGTAGAAAAGAAATTCATAAAAATTTATTAACTAAATATTAGTTTGATTACAAACATATTGTATTTTATAAATATAATCATATATTTTCAATAATATGTATAATTGATTGAATTAATTGTTTATATAATTTTAAAATTATTATTTTTAAGAAATAAATGAAAATTTGATTTGTTTTATGATGTTACAATGTATTTCGAGTATCCCAAAAACCGAAACGGCGCGGTCAAACGTCCAACAAAGGGCATTAGTCCTATTCCACTAAATCAGGAATGAACTCCTTCCCAATATCTATTGTACACATTTTTTTCAAATTTATAATTTTTTTAAGGGGTGTATACCCCTAAATTACTATAAGTGTATGTATGTGTGTATTATGGTTGATGACGTCATTGATCTTGTTTGTTGTGTATAGTTTTTTATATAATAAAATCTCTGTAATTGTAAAATATAATCACCTTGTTGGAAAATAAAGATCAGTCTAGATCCATCCGCTTATCAATAACATTAAAAAGTGTAAAGTAAAAATATTAATAAATTACCGGTGTGAAGTTTCCGACAAAACTTGTCAAACAAATATTGACGCAAGTATAAACCTTTTTTTTACAGTGTAATTCAACAAATAATAATTGAAACGAAATATTTTAGAAGTTTGACCAATTTTAAAAACTCTATTAACCATTCTAGTATAAAAATAATTCAATTAATTTTAACAACTAAAATTAACGAATTTCGGTCATAAAGTATAAACTTTATAAAATTAATTTAATTTTTTTAAATACGTAAATCTCTTATATAAAGCAGAGAAAATAAAACTTTGAATGGGATATCATCACAATGCTATAAACAATTTTATAAACATTAAATTACTCATACTTCCAGCTTTCGATGTTATGATCTCAAATTAACGGCTAGTGGGGAACACTGAATTGACAAGTTTTTAAATCGTAAAATTGACCAAATTCATAAGTTATCAGGTGGAAATGTTGTTCAATTTATTTTATTGGGCTGATCCTAGAATTTTTCGAGAGATTCGACCATATGCACTAAATAGCTCATACAATCAGCTATTATGATGTCAAATTAACGGCTAGGTTGGTCAATCTTCTAAAATATTTCGTTTCAATTATTATTTGTTGAATTACACTGTAAAAAAAAGTGTATACTTGCTTCAATATTTTTTTGACAAATTTTGTCGGAATTTTCGCACCGGTAATAAATTACAAAATAAAAATTACTCTGTTTAATAAATTAAATTAATTAAATTAAAAAGTTACAATTTGTTTTGATTTCGGTGTGTATCAATAATATAAAATACCACAAGCTGCACAATAAAACGGTTTATGAATTCTCTCAGGAGAATTCTCTCAAATACATGGAAGAAATGCAAAACCAACAAAATTTACTATAGAATGTTTCAAGAATTCAGCCCTACAACTAAACTACGGGTTGCTTTCGATGGATCTTTCAAATCATTCAATGCCATATATGAGCCTCTTTCATCAATTATAGTGCGATTTCGGCTATATATTTCGCCCTTTCACACAAATCAGATTTAACGAAACCACTGACATACTATCATCTCACGAACATCAGCTACAAATCAGCATCAGAACAATATCGTGCTACACAGGCTCTGCAAGTGATCGGGATAGCCTAATGAAGAAAGACCCGAAGAAAGTAAAAAAGATTTTGCATATCTTCTACATAGATGACTTTATGTTCGCATACCACACAATAAAAAAGGCATACCAAATTAAAGAATCTGTCCATTCCGTAAAATATCGAATAAAAGGAATCGTTCCTACAATTACTAGGCATTCAAAATGCTACCCTATCAAAAACAAGTTCCTGGTCAAAGTTTCTGTTTCTAAGAATAAATCAACTGGGACGAAGCGAGAAATAGTATCGCAATCCGCGGTAATGTAAATGGGAAGGTTAAAATTACTCTGTTAACCTCCAAAACATGAACTGTGTGATGCATCGCTATTAACTACATTAATCAAACCAGGAGCGAACCCTTGGCAGTTTCTGAAGTTAATATCACGTTATGGACAGACACCATCTTACTTTTAGGATGAATATTGAGTGCAGTCCAAACTGGTGGAATTTGATTTCATGGTCACACACTGGTTATGTGAACGGTAGAAGGCTAATTCAAAATTCAAAATTAAAACTTCTTATCTACTAAATTTGGGAGATTAATTTACTACAGCCATATAATAACCCAAAAGAGCCTTGAAGTTATCTGAGAAATTTCATTTCAACGGCTATTTTTTCTTACCGATTGAGTATAGGACCCCATTGGACATTCGCCATAAAATAATGGCCATCCTTTCAAGGACTTTTGAGTCAGTATTCTGTTAGTGGCTATTTTAAATTTTCCTGGGATGAACGTCTGGGTTAACTTTAAAGCCGTTTATTATCAACTAATCAAGAATTTGACAGTATTGTCAAAAAATACATAATTGAGAGCTTATCCTGTAAAGTATATTAATTGGTCAGTTTTTCTTTTAGTGTAGATTATATAGATTTCTCAATCGAAATATCGAAAGACAAATATGTGAAAGGCTATATCGCAGGTCTGACTGCCGTGCCAAATACGTTGGAGTGCTCGTTCTTATAATATATTACATAAATAATTCCAATTAATACAGTAGGTGCCATTAATTAATTTCATGGCGTTTAATTTTAACTCCACTATAACTCATCGTAATGCTAACCACAAAAGCTCTGCTTCTTTTCAAATTTATCCGCGATTTCAATCAAATTAATAATTTGCGTCATAATGGCAGCGTGTGATAAATATATTAAATATGTTTTGATTGAATAAATCTGAAACCTGTTCCATAATTAAGACGAGATCAGATCGAGTAGACTTCAGATTTCTAAATCAGGTCGATCTACGGGATAAAATAAGGAGCATAACCCTTTTGTTGAAATTATGTTTATAATTAGATAAATTGTAAATATTTGCTAAGATGCAAATATAATGTAATCCGGGTACCCGAGTATCTACCCGATACCCGAGTATCTACTAATTTTGTCGGTTATTTACATGCCCTAGCCGATGGTACATAATACTGGTTATTGAGATTTAATTTTATATTTAACTATATGACATTCGGTTTCAACACATTCGGCCCTTTGATCGGCTCATCGATATTCAATCATTGTAACAAACAATGGCAACTAGTTGGAATTTGCAACATTATTACAAATTTTGAGAATGAGTTTAATACTGTCACTGAAATGAGTTAGAATTTGGAATTTAGATTTGTCCCTATGGCAATAAATCCAGTTCAACTATTTACCAAATTCTTAGTTTTTAAAAGAGCAAGTTAGAATTTTACAACAAAATACAAAGAATAAGAGCCGGAAGGTAATGCACGCAAGTCAGTAGTGCTGTAAAGTTACTGTAAATTCGGTAGACCACACTTACTGTATAGTTTTCAACGCATAGGAACCGCAGACTTCGAATTTCTATTAAATTATCTTTACCGGTGTTTTGGCACCTACAAGGGTGCTGCACCAGCCTTAACATTTCAACTAGTTTTTATCTAGTAAGATTCAAATAGTAACTAGCTCTCATTTTTACCTTAATTATAACCTTAATACGCCTAATTAAAATAAAAACACGGGTATAATAAAATAAATAAAATTTGCGGTCATCACCATTAAAAAATAATTACGACTCTATTAGCTTTTCACATACACGTGAAACTTATATGTGACATCCTTAAACCGAGTACAACATATTTAAAATCACTTAATTACCAAAACAAAAAACAAAAGAGTCCGCAAAAAAAATTAAAAACATTTTCCAGGATTTGATTTTTTTTTTATTCATTTCCCCATAATCTAATTAAATGAATCCGTCATTTTTCATATATGTACATATAGCAAAACATATATACGGGACGAGAACAAGGACGACGAGGACATCGAAACATATACACAGTAAACGACGTTTATGGTCTGGTAATTAATTAGCATATAATGTGCAAACAATAGACCAACAATACCTTGATTATCATTGCTTTTTGTGCTGCTATCCAGATAATTAAAATAAATTTCCATCCTTAAAAAAAAAAAAGCTCCTTAATATCCTTTATATGGTTTTCATAAAAATGACTTTTCTGGATTATACACCACCACATATGGTAATGTTGTCTGTACGTACATAAGAATATTTATGATAATAATTACGTACATAATTTTACCTGTTGCACCACACAGATAAAATTGTTGGTTACAAATTATTAGATTATTTAATTTAAAAGTTTAATATTTTTTTTTTAATTTACGAGTGAAAGTTAAATATTTTTCATATAGATTCTAAACACTATTTACATATTTCCAGTTTCGTATATATGTACAGGACTTTTAATTTTATTTATGGGAATAATTAAATACACTTTAAACAATATTTATTACAATTATTGTTAGTTAATGGGAAAATATAAAAGAATAGTTTTAAAATTGTAAACTTTACTTACTTGTGATATGCTCGTTGTGAAAGGCCAACATTTGGACTGGATTGGCAATTTAAAATTATATATAGACTCGTATGTCGTAATAGTTTTGATATTTTACTAATAGTAGTAGTTTTATGTATAAAATTTAAATATTTGTTTGTTAAAATTTGTTATTTAGATTTTATTTTTAAATTTTTGGTTCCGACCAAGCAATGTCTAATTTCTAATTATATATATGTATATATGTATGTATTGTACAACTGTAAAGAAATAATAATTTTTAAATATATCAGCATTAGTATACGTTTATCGAATTGTTTCAGATTAATTTTAAATTAGTTTTTTTAATTTTATTTTTTAATGAATCATGTAAAATAATTATTTTTAACAAACATGCAATGCTTTTGCAGATAACTTTTATAAAAAAAAAATTAAAATAATCATGTTCCAGTTATTCCACCAAATTCTATATAAAAATAATTATAAGTAATTTGTCTAATTGTATTCCATACTGATATTTGGACTTGTCATCCAACATGCAAATGATAACAGCATAATTTCATTTCAAACACGATAAGGTAGCCAGATTCAGGAATTTCGTTTTAATGGTCACTGTATCGTTTCATATTTTCGCATACTCATCAGATTTAATTATTTGAAGTAAAAATTCTTTAAGCGAGGTAATTTATCACATTATATAAAGTAAAATCAAATTATGATAAAGAAGATCACATTCGGGGGGACTAAAACAAAAAATTAAAATTCACGGATGGCGAGTACTATAATAACGACTCACTATTTAGGTTAGGTTAGGTAAGGGTGGCCTAACTAAAGGACTAGCATAGACACTAAACACTAATATTGGTCCATCTTCACTCGCTAAACCATCCTGAGCTTACCAAGAAGCGTTTAAAGTCCCGGATCTCGATCTAACTAAGATCCGTGAGGTCGTTCAAAGGGGAAGTTCCCAGAAATTTTGTTCTACTGTACGCTAGACTAGGACAGGTGCAGAGCAGATGGAGTACATTTGCCTCCTCCTCCTCATCACCACAGCACCGGCAGAAATCGCAGGCTGGGACACCCAGTCTGCTCGCATGTTTCCCAATGAGACAATGTCCCGTTATAGCTCCTCCGACCATGCCAATATGGTGCGGTCGAAGCGATATCAGTTAGACCGGTCAAGTCCAGGCCAGATCTGCCTGGTTATTACACACGAACTGGCGTTAGACCATCGGACGTTCGTTTCTTTTATGGCTTCTTCCTGAAGCAGCAGTTTAAATGAAGCGAGCGGTATCTTTATATCCCGCCTGTTTTGGGTTATTAGGCGTGTTGTACCCTTGCGGGCCAACTCGTCTGCCATTACATTCCCTGCGATATTGAAATGCCCTGGCACCCACGTCAAGCAGATGTTGAACTGATCAACCATCTCATTTAAAGATGCCAGACAGTTCTGGGCAGCCTTCGACGTCAGGGAGTATGATTAGCAACAGGCGAGGCCCCTGTTGCATAGGATAGATGAGTGCCCTGCATTGTTACAGGTCCACATAGATATGGATTTGAGCCGAATGGCTGTGCAAGATGCAAGCTGCTCTGCCGGAATATCCAAGGGAGTAAGATGAAAGAGAATCTCCACAGCTTGAGTAGGTGTTCTCCTGAGAGCTGCACTTATACACAAGCAGGCCGTTCTTTGGACTTTCATCAATAGTTTACGGTTGGCCATAATTTTTAACGCTGGCCACCAGACGACAACCCCATACAGCAGTATAGGTTTGACCACTGAGACGTAGAGCCAGTGTACTATATGGAGCTCCATACCCCATCTCTTTCCAATGACATTTTTGCAGGAGTAGAGCGCTATAGTAGCTTTCTTTACTAAGCGAGTACCATTTAATGTTGCCGGGTCACACTGAGGAAGTTTGTGCTTCCTGGTAAAGAGGACCAGCTCTGTTTTCTGTGGGTTTGCGTTCAGTCCGCAGCCACGTGCCCACTCAGAGAGGTAGCCAAGCGGGCACTGCATGCGCTCACTCAGCGTACTAGGATATTTACCGAAGACCGCAATAGCAACGTCATCCGCTTAAGCAACCACCTTGAAGCCTTGCCCTTCCAGGTTTAGTAACAGGTCATTTATGACCAGGTTCCAAATAAGAGGGGATAGAACCCCACCTTGAGATAACCCTCTGCTCACGTATCTGCCGGCAGACGTCCCACCCAGATAAGCTGTCACGATCCTGCCTCTAAGCATATGATCTATCCAGCCTCTGAGTGACCCGTCTACCCCCAGACACGCAAGTGCCCGAGTGATTGCCCCCGGTTTGACGTTGCTAAAGGCCCCCTCTATATCCAAGAAGGTTACTATTCCTTATATTCAAGTGATTTCTCAATCGGGCCTATAAGGGAGTGGAGATCTGTTTCCTCCGATCGTCCCTTACAGTATGCGTGTTGAGATCCCGACAGCTCGCCCGGCTTGATTGAGCCTCTAATGTTAAACTCTATTGGTCTTTCTAGTGTTTTCAACAGGAAAGAAGATAAGCTTAGAGGCCCAAAGTCTTTGGGATAGCAGTGAGAGCTTTTTCACGCCTTATAGGTATAAATATTACTTTTACTTCAGCCCACTTTCTAGGAATGTGACAGAGTTCTAGACTGCCTTTGAAGATAACTTCCAGCCAGGGTAGGGTTAAGTCAATAGTTCGCTGGATATCCGCAGGGATAATGCCATCAGGCCCTGCCGACTTGTATGGCATAAAGCTGTTTATTGCCCATAGGATATTCCGCCTTTTTACTATATGACTTACGGAGTCTATACCCCTATTTATCATGGGTCTGTCCGGAGCTAGTACCGAGCTCACCGGGAAATGCGTTTCTAGTAATAGCTCCAGGGATTCTTCACTACATGTAGTCTATGAACCATCCGGTCTTTGTAAATAACCCGAGATGGAAGGACTAGAACATAGTACTTTGCGTAGCCTGGCCGCCTCCGAGGATTCCTGTATATTGCCACAGTATAGCTTCCAGGGCCTCTTTTTGGCTGCTTTCAGCTCGTACTTGTAGGTTTTGAGGACTTCCTTATAACAGTCTGAATCTGCAGCAGCATTTGTGTTCCTCGCTTTCTTGAACAGTCTCCTGCATTTCATACGAGCACCTTGGAGTTCTCTCAACCACCAGGGTGGCCGAGATTTATACAAGGGCCTACTGATAGGACATGCACCTAACATGGCCTTGTTGAAAGCATCAGATAGCTTGGTTACTAGAGCATCAAGCTTCTGTGTAGCTGCAGGAAGGTTTGGAACCGATACCGGTAATAAGTTAACCAGAATGGTCCTGAAACAATCCCAATCAGTTTTCCTCCTATTTCTGAAGTGTGGTTTGCTAGTGGGTTTTGTATATCCACTTCGTACTGGGGATAACAATGGTCAGAAAAGGAATGATCTTCGGACACTTCCCAGTTCAATACCATCTCCTTAATAAAATCCGAGACAAGTGTGATATCCAACACTTCATGTCTATTTTTAGTAATAAAGGTTGGCTTACACCCGATATTACATATATTACACCCGATATTACATACATCAAGGAGTAACTCACCTCGCCTGTTTATATTTGTACTTCCCCAGATTGAGTGCTGCGCATTAGCATCGTTACCCATGATGACACCTACCTTTCATTGTCGAGCCTCCATTATTGCACTGGCCAACCTACCTGGTAGTACATTTTCCACCTCGTATGGTAGGTAGGCCGATATTAGCCAGAGATTTTGCCCGTCCATCTCGATGCTAGCCACCACTACATCAGCGTTGCTGTAATTTAGTAGTATACAAATATTTAAATTATTTCTAGCGAGAATGCAGGAACGTATTTTACCTTCATTTTTCGCATGTAGTATTTTATATTTGGGAGTTCTGAGGCCCAGCATCCGGTCACCATTGACCCAAGGTTCCTGGACCAGAACCACTTTACAGTGATGGAGGTTGATCTGAAGAATCTTAAGCATTAGATATTGCTTTCCTTCACCACTGTTGAGTCAGACTCCTCTGACGTTGACTCGTCCGTTAGGAGCCCACAGCTTCGTCCCAATGATCTTAAAATCTCCGAGTCCAGGGATAGTGTCTCCTGCGGGACACCAAAAGTGGTTTCCCCCCATGCTGCAGG
Organism: Tipula unca; assembly: GCA_951394425.1. Taxonomy (NCBI): domain Eukaryota; kingdom Metazoa; phylum Arthropoda; class Insecta; order Diptera; family Tipulidae; genus Tipula; species Tipula unca. Next base: position 103,575,056 of record OX596382.1, on the reverse strand, counting down.
TGCCAGCTCTGTCAGCCTCATCGTGCTTATAGATTTTGAGCGTAATCGCTCCAAATCCATAGGTGACCAAGCCTCCAGATTTCGCCAAAGCACCCACGGATTCCCTGTCGATGATAATGACGGCCGATCTGTGATCTGCTTCCGCGTTTACCTCTTCTAACCTGACAATCTTCCAGGTGGCCTTGGATCACTAGGCTCAGCAGGTATCCAGGCTCGCGCTCTTGGCCTGCAGGGAATTTCTTCCCTCGTCAACATGCTAACTAACGTGCTAATTTGGCCCCCGGCCAGACTTCGCCGAGGCTGCCGATTACCTTTTTATAGAGGATCACCGACCTTTCATCGACACAGGCAGTCAGTTTGACGTGACCCCGGTGCCACCCTCCGTCTCGGCAGGACGGAGCAGGTCCTGGGTTCTCCCTCATAATGTTTAGGAAGATGACGACTAAGGCCTTCTCCACCTTCCTCCAGTTAGGGGCCGTAATGCTCCCATCTTCTTGAGCACTGTGAACGACTGCCATGAGCAGGTGCTCCTTTAGCACCTCGTTGAAGGGTCTGGTAACATTATCTGGAACCCGCTTCTTTTAAGCCACCGTAGGCGGTTCATCATCAGATCTCTGCCTTTTCGGCTGTGAGATCTCGGAACCCTCCTGCTGTGGCTCAGTGATACGCCTTGCCCACGCAAGCATATTCCTGGTCCCTATCCGTTCTCTGCTCCAACGGAATGTTGCTGATCTTGGACTACATGCGCGAGCCTCATTTGGTCCTATGCCCCTTTTTGCACTTTGGAGACCGGGTCTAAAGGCTGATGTCTCCACAGCACTGGTTTCCGGTTTTTTAAGAGCGCCGGCCTCTTTTTTGATTTTTGGATCTGCCATAATAGGTCCCACGAGTAGCGGAGAAAGGAGGTCCACCAGTGCAGAGATCCGCAATACACAGGTAAGGCTACATGATTCGGAGGGCGCCAAGTATCCGGATACACCGTTAGAGGCTGGGCTAGTTTTAATACTGGGCCCCCAGCCTGGCCGGTTATCAGCACGGTACGGTTGACACCTTAACCCGGCCCAGTTGTTTAGCGCCGTGTTTTCGCCTAGTACACCACATAAAAATATGGTGTATTAGTTTCCCGGTGGTCACCACGGGGAGGTCACACGCACACTTGTGGAAGCTGCAAGATACGGAGCTGGCAACAAGTACCAACATGATTCCCCCAAGACAGCTTCTCACCAGACCACCCTGGCCTATAATGATCTGTGGTTCAGATTATAGTAAAAAGTTCTTTTACTATTGCTGATTAATTTTTTTCAGCACTGTGCAGAACCCGACTAGCATATGCGACGGGTAAATCAGTTCTGTTTGTCTTTTGAGGCAAGACTGAACCAATCGCAACATCATTAGCGTCACAGGTTAGAACAAATTCCTTAGAAAAATCTGGAAATTGTAAAATAGGAGAATTTACTATAAAAATTTTCATTTTCGATTAAGCTTCGTCACAATAAGCATCCCATACGAAAATTTTATCTTTTTTCAGAAGGTCAGTTAAAGGTTTTGCAATGCTAGAAAAATTTGGACAACACTTTCTATAATATCCAACAAGGCCAAGAAAGGATTTTACGTCTCGAGTGTTTTTTGGAGTTGGATAATTTTTTACTGCTTCGATTTTAGATGAATCAGGTTTAATGCCAGAAGAAACTGACATTTTTCGGAATTGACTTGTCTTAAACATGAAAATACATCATTTAAATTTTGATTGTGATCTGCTATACTTTTACCGTATATTACAACATCATCTAGGTAAACTAGGCACTTTAACCCATTTAGTCCACATAAAACGTTGTCATCGCTATCAGAAAATTTAATCTCTTATCTAGATTATGGGGTAAGGTGAATTTCAAAAACATTGAAGAAATAAAATCGGTTTTAACAATGTTTAAGGTTGAAATGATGTATGATATTTTTAAATCGGATGTGTTGGTTTGAGCAATTTGAAGATTGGAATTTTGAAAGATTAATTCAGAAAAATTTAAATTTGTGTCAGTAATATTGGAGTTTGGTATTTTAGAGCTAGATTTAATTGAATTATTTAAATGTTGGTCCTCTATTGATAATTTTGGATCCGTTGAGGAGTGACCTGACTTTTCGGATCCCTACAAGTATCCCGTATTGTTCGAAGAAGAAGTTATAATATTTTGTTGGTGTAATTTTTTCTATTCGTTAAATTGCCTCTTCATAGAATTTTGAATATGGTGCCCTGTGGTGTGGCAATATGCACATAAAGAGTTATTTGGTAATTGTGGAGGATTATTTGTTGATAGGTTTATAGGTGAATTGAATGAAACATTTGGTTTAGGGTTATAAATTGATTTTAATTTGAAACAAGTAGAAGTGACCTCTGTGACCAATTTTATCACAAAATGATTTGGAATGATGTGAAATTGATTTTGATGAACTAGAATTAGACGAATAATTTGGGTTTCGTTATTGCTTCTTTTAAAGTTAGAAATCTATATGCTTTTACTAATAATTTCGTCGGTTCCAACAACCCCTCCTGAAATGATCGAAGAGCCATTCGACTATTTAAATTTTGTATATCCTTTGTAGATTCAACATTTGGTTCTGATAAACAAGCTTCATTTAGTTGATAAACTTTTGAATGCGATTTGAGAAAGTTTTCACATCTTCAGCTGGTTTCTGTCTTATAGAATTTATTTTTAATAGAATAGACTCAAGTGATCGTTTTGAGGTGTATTGAGATTTGAGTGCAACTTTTAGACTTTTCCAATTTTTAAATTCTTCAAACTTCCCTACTTCGTAAGCTTTTCCAATCAGTTTAACTCTAAGAATTTTTAAAAATGACTCAATTTCTGTATTTTTAAAGACTCGTGAACAATATCACAACACGATATGAATCTATGCAAATTTTCCGTAGAACCATCGAATTCAGGGATTATTTTTAATGGATTTGTATCAAGTATTTGATTTGACACAACTTTGTTGTTTTGTTAAAACTTATAACATGTTCAAATTTTTTCTGCTACTGCTGAAAACTTCGGTTGTCAGTGCTGCTCAATAGACATTAGGTATAGTCTAAGTCAGACCCAAGAATGATTGGTTTAGCCCATAGTAAAGTGCAAAAACGTCTCACAATCGCGAGGAAAAACAAGGCTACTCTTACTAGGTCAGCTAAGCGGATTTGTAGTCGGAAGAAGTGAGAATGGTGGAAGGCCGAGGTTCTGAAAGTACAACAACTCAGCAATGAGTGCAGTTCACGCAATTTTTTTAAAGGAATTACTGGATTGCACCATATTTTCAAGCCTGCGTCAACTGCCATTCGGGACCGGGATGGAAACCTCTGTGTCAATCGACGCAGTACTCGATTCATGGAATGGACGCTTTACCTACCTGCTTGGTGTTCATCATGCGTCACAGACAGTAGTTAAGTCACCTCAAATACAGACTGCCGAGATTTGCACTGAGGAGCCATCCCATGAGGAATACACTAAGGCCATGCAGAGGCTAAAACGAAACCGCTCACCTGGAGTGAACTGCATCAATTCGGAGCTCGGAGGAATATTCGGAAGTGATATTTTGTGGAACTGTCTTTCCGACTTTATTTGATTAGTAATGCGAACCGAAGAAATGCCTGATGAATGGAAAGTGGCCGCGATATGCCCCATCTTCAAGAAGGGAGACCGCTTGAAGTGTGAGAATTATCGCGGCTGGCAGGTGGCAGTGGTGATTTGTTACCTCTAAGGCCACTGCAAAAATCTAAATACGTATCAAGTGCCGTGAAGCTGAAGCTTTATACAAAGCGTTGATCAGGCCCGTTATTATGTTTGGATGTGAAAGTTGGGCGTTGACGGATGAGTACGAGAGACGGTTCCTGACATTTGACAGTAGAGTCATGCGTGTATTTTAAGGCCCAAAACGCGAAAAGATGGCACATACCGAGCTCTATACAATATCAAGACCAGAGATCTGATGAAGATCCCCGATATTGTGTAGGAAATAAGATATCAGCGAGTACGCTGGCTCGGTTACGTTTTGCGTGCTGATCCGGAACGAATGGTGCAGCGATCACTTGAAAGGAGAGCCACCATATGGTAGACGCAGAGGTCGTTGCAGGCGACGATGGCTCCACGGTGTAGAGAATGACTTGGCTTCTTCAGGTTGTCTAGGCCAGTATGAAGAGGATCGAAACCGTTGGAGCCAGATTGATGACGCAGTAAGAGGAAAGTAATGGCCTTCAAACACTGTTTATTATTTATTATTAAATTATAGGAAAGAATTAGGAATAATTATCTAATTTATCTTATTATCATCACGGTCCAAAGCTGATCCAAAAAGAAATTTTCAAATTACAATTGTAAACTTATACACACACAATCAATACGCGAGATAAGTATTTTCCAAATAAAAATAGAGAATCTGTACTGGGAGATAAAAACGGATTGATGTACCATCGATCAATAATTACAGTCGATCCAAAGATGAGTGATACATCACTACAAATGATTTTTTTAGTATACACTACATTTTTGTTTAAGAAATTAAATTTGTGTATGTACATGTATTAATGTATGTGTATATACGTTCTTTTAAGTGCATTAGAGTGTCATCACTCCAATGCACTTAATTTATAAAGTTTTTAGGGAAATGCTTTACAAATTATGTTGTCGCCCACTTTTGCTTAAATTATAAAAACGAAAATTGTTAAATTTATTTTGTTAAAACTGTTGATAATGGATTTTTATTTAGCTAACACTGTAAAAAGATGTCTAGGTACTTAATTTAATTATTAATTTATTTTTGATCAATTTTATATTAAAACTTCAACGTAGGTCCAATGGACAAAGAAGTCAGACCTCGAGTGCAAATTACGTTCAAATACATATGTAGGTATGAATAAAGCTATTTTTCGTGCAATTTTAAAAACAATAATTTTTATTATTCTTTTCGGACTGCCATCTACAGAGCAATAGATTCATTTTATAAATAGCGAATAATAGATTTATGCTGTGTGCCTCGATCGACTAAATTGACTAACTAAACTAAAGTAAGGTTAATTAATGCAATATATGTATAGATGGCATTAGCATAAAAGTCAGTGTATGTGCCTCAACTTTAACTAAACTAAATTAAATGTCAAAATCATTCGAAAAACTACATCCAAAATACATAGAGTAACAATTTTTTTTTTACAATTATTAAAGGATAATGATAAACAATAATAATTGTGTAATACACTTTTTGTGTATTTAAATATATTTTTATTAAGATGGATTATAAAAAATAAACGGCAACGGCGAACAAAGTAATTCACAATACAATTTGTATTTTGATTTTTAAGGTAATCCATGTAAATATAATTTACATATAATTTCTTACGTAATATAATATTGTTAAATATTATATGTACATACGTATTACCAGTTTTGTTGAAATTATATCGCGATACACATTACACAATAGGAATAGCTCTATTTATTTAAAAACAAAATTCTTATGACAAATGACAACCAGTTCATTTGGGAACACAGTTAACTGATTTAAGAGTACCATTAATAAACCTTAAAATAAACGAATATTAGTAGGATAATCATAGTCAGACACGAAGATAAATGTTCAAATTTCTTTACATCATAATATACATTTTTGATTCACGCAATGGAAAACTGGAAAATCAACCTCTTAAATGAACACACAAGTATCTTAATTGAAAAAAATTCAGCCACCGAGGAGAGTTGTTCACAAACATACTATATGCTTTGTATTTTTATAACAATTTTAAACGTAATAATTATTTATAAATGTCATGTAAATTGTTCGACAGGGAAAAATGAGATATATTCTTGCGAAAAATAAATGACATCATTAAATGAAGTTTCTCTCGAAACATGTACAAACTTAAATTACAACTAACTTCCCAACTGAAATGAAAAGTCGACGAAAAGTAACCTCGGAAAGAGACTTTTCAGCTATAACCTGGTGTTCAATAGTGAAAGTTCAATTTATTTTAGTTTAGTCAATATTTAGTGTGTTAAGGCACACAGTATTAGTCTATTTAAAGATTTACAGTCGGGAGGAAATCGCATACACATACACATAATATAAATTCGGATTCGACCAGGATTATGTGATTTGTTTAAAACAAAAAAAGTGGAATATTAATTTATTTCTTTGTCTTGTCCTTCAGCATCTGTTACGATTTGAAAACAGAATATTTTTTTGTTTTTATTTTTGTTCATACCGTAACTCAATGAGTACATATTCAATTAATTTATTTTGCTTTTTTATTTTATTTTTTATGTCCAATTTGTTTAGCACTTCAGAAAAATGTCTGCAAATGATTTCCAGCAAACCACTATTATTAATACACACACATATATAGTAGAATAATTACAAAGAGGAAAACAAATTGCTCCAACACCATCTCGTGTATTTTATACCAAAGAATCATCAACACGGAAAAACTTACCAAAAAAAAATTAAAAAATGCTTGTTGTTGTTATAATTAAAACCTTAAAATCAACTTCAACACACAATAAAATAAAATCACTTTTCATTCTTTGCAGTTTGGATGTTATTTGTGTTAAAGCGCATGAAGAAAATTCATGAATTCCATTTAATTCTTTTATTATATTAATCAAGTCCAGACATTTCAATTTATTTCCACAATTTTTTTTTTTTTTTTTTTTTTTTCACTTTTCAATGCTCGCTGTACTATATTTTATGTTATAAGCAAAGCTTTTACACTTTTCTGTAAATTTTTTGCAATTTATATTTTCTCGTCTTTGGATGATAAAAATGATCAAAAAAAAAAAAAATGTTGAAAAGAAAATGTCCTGTTTTTCATAAGTTTTTTGACTTATTCATCATAACCATGGTATATACATATACAAAACGAGACTGCGTTGTTTTTGTATTTTATTCACTCGTCTAGGTCGAAATAATTTAGCACGTAGTTTATCATGAATATATATATATATATATTTACAAGGGGTTATACATAAGTAAAATGGGGATCATATCAAAGTGTTTTTGTTTTTATTTTATAAACTGAATGATATGGTGATGAAACGGGGCTCATTAATTAAATAAATTCACATATATGTATACAGGATATATAAGTACATACAATATACAATTTGTAAAAGGAATTTTGGTATATGTATATACTCGTACATAATGCTGAGTACTTTAAATAAAAGATGAGGAAATATAAGACCCAACACAAAACATCCAAAACAATAAAACATTTTGTAAGCTTTTGATATTTATTTATGTACACACGAGTGTGTTTGTAACACAAAAACCTGTTTTTTTTTTGTTTTGTTATTTTGTGCTTTTTCATCCTCATCATCGTCGTCGTCGTCATCTTATATACATTTTGTGCGTCTGCTGTGTGTGTTTAAAGAAAAAAAAATACAAACTGACAAAAGAATTTTCTATTTATTACATTTCCGTGTTGTTGTTGGTTTTCCCCATTTTTTTATGACAGCAGTATATATTATGTGCGGGAAAAATACTTTACCAATACAAAAAAGCTTAAAACGAAAGCTAATTTACTTTCCCACACACACACACGCACACAGTGGCATATTTAAATGAAAAACCATGAAAATTCGGTTTTGTATTATACATCATCATTTAGTCAATTTTTTTTTGTTACAACAAATACACATAATTTTCCCATTGTTCATTTTATGGCTTTTCATTTTTGTCGATCAAAGATAAAGCGAGCAGCGATACCGCGATTTTGGTAGAATGATTAGATTTTTTTTTTTTATATGTTTTATCATAGCTTTTGTTGTTGTAAACTATGTTAACAGGGTGGCACACACACACACACACACACGCACGCCCAACAAATTATGTATCAATTCGCGATATAATTTATAAATATATTAAACGATTAAATTATTTTATCAATTTGGTAATATTTCAAATTATCAATAATTTCCTCGCACGATTTAGTGTTTTGTTGTTATGTGTAAAGGGGTTTGTTGGTATAAATAGTGCGGGGGATAATAATTTATTTTATCGATGTAATTAATTTTTATTTTTTGTGTATGTCTGTGGAGTAAACATTTAATTAATTTTTTTTTTGTGATTGGTGCGCGGGATGGTGAATCTATGCGTGTTGAAAATCGATACATGTATATACATGGTTAATAAATGGATCTGATTGTAAATTATGATGGTTGTCGCGGTTGTGTTGTGTGCGGTGTTTAGTGTTGATTGTCTATATATATATATATATATATAGTTAGGATAGTGTTTTTACACAATATATCAAAATTTGGCTTTGGATAAATTTATATAGAATCCAGAATTTATTCAAATTTAGATTTCAGAATTTGTCAATTTTAATTTGTCAGAATTTCTTTATTTCAGTGGTAATGCTCAGTCAGTACTGAATGTGTGTTCTGTTTGAGACCACTTTTATGGTTTTTGAATTTGTATGCTCTGTACCACTGAGCCTGTTTTAATCATTGCAAAATAAAACTGGACAGAAACTGGAATGCGATTGGTTCATTCTTGTCTCAAGAGACAAACGGAGCTGATTTACCCGTCGCATGTACTAGTCGGGTTCTGAACACTGCTTATTCAGCAATAGTAAAAGAACTTCTTGCTATAATCTGGACTACAGATAATTATAGGCAATATATCTATGGTAGAAAATTTAAAATTATTTGTGATCATAAACGATTAATTTGGTTGTGTATAATATGAAAAATCCGTCATCGAGGCTAACAAGATGGCGAATAAAATTAGAAGAATATGACTTTACTATTATTCACAAACCAGGCAACGCAGATGCATTGAGCCGAATTGTTCTGAATAATCCTGAATGCAATGTTATAACCCGTTCAAAATCTAGAACGTATTTGCCACTTCTCAACAGGACAAATTTTCAACTTCTTCAATTTGCTTTTATTTCTTCAAATTCACAAAATCAAATATTAAATAACATTCAAAATTCACCAATTTCTAATAGTATGTACCACTTCCTCTAATATAGAGAATAAAAATAAAGTTATCTCATTGACAAATCAAGATGATATCAACACAATAATCAAGGAATATCATGATAGACCTTTAGGGGCGCACCAAAGAATTTACCGAACATTTAGAAGATTAGTAAATAAAAATATTCCTTTGAAAATTACAACTACGTCTTCAAAATCCTTCGAAAAATGTGTTCTTAATACCGTTGGACCATTTTCATCTTCTCATAAAAATAATAAGTTCATTCTAACAATGCAGTGTGATTTAACAAAGTTTAGTTTAGCTATTCCATTACCAGATCAAGAGGCTGAAACAGTTGCCAAAGCTTGTGTTGTAAATTTTGTTATGTATTACGTCAATTTTGACAGACCAAGGTTCGAACTTTATGGGAACGTTATTTAAACACATACGCGCAAACTGTTGAAAATTCAAAAATTTAATAGTAAGTAGTGCGTATCATCCACAAACAAATGGCGCACTTGAACGCAGTCATAAAATACTCTTCTGGAGTATTTTGGGTTTCAGTTGTTCCCAATTCATAAATTTTCTTCTCGAATAAATAAATAAATGCACATACACAAACTTTGATTAGTTAATATAATATTTATTTATATGTTTATTGTTAAATTTATTTATTTATATTAATTTTATAATGTTATGTTTGTTTGTTAAAGTTCACAATTTATTTATTTAATTTATTATATATTTTATTATGTATTTTTTTCACCACCAAATGGCTGACTTGTTGTCAGTAGAGATTGTAATTTTTTTGTTTTTGTGATGAGACGTGTTGTCTGTTTTCTGTTTGTTTTGGTAATGACGTCGCCTTCGTCTTCGTTTTTTTTTGATGAAGGAACACATGCGCCGGCGACGGTGAATATTGCACTTACGCATTAGTGTTGCATCACCGAACATTGTTGTTCGTGGTGATGTTGTTAGATGGCGATGTGTTTTTACTATAAATGTTTTATAGTAATGGTTCGGTTATTAGATAGTGGTGGTTGGATAGATGGATATGTGATGGGGTTAGTGAACGCTTAATTCAAATAAGTTGCTTTATATTTGAATTTCACTAATTGTTTTGTTTGTGGCAGAATCGAATATCGGTGAGTCGAATATTCGAGCTGCTACAGTACCCCCCCTCCAGATGAGAAACCATAGGTTTTGAGACGTTATACGGTGAACCGGACGGTTTTAAATCGTTTGCTGGCTGATATTTGATCAGCCGTGTTGAGAATACCGTAGGCCGGTTTCAATCTGTCTATGGAGATTGAGTGATGCTTGTCTTTGATTGAAACAATGAATTGCTTGCGTAAGCGGCGTATAACTTTGTATGGCCCATCGTATGGAGATTGTAATCCAGTACGAACCTTATCAACCCGGACAAAGACCTAATCGCAATTGTTGAGCGATTTTGGAACGAATATATTGGTTTGATTCGTTGGTCTTGTTGCCGTAGGGATTAGATTTTGCATGGTGGTGCGGAGTTGGTCGATGACTGTGTCGGTTGTGGATGGAGACGGTAGAGGATGTTCGACGAAGAACTCACCGGGTAGCTTGATGGTTTGACCGTAAACCATTTCAGCTGGTGAGCACTTCGGATCTTCTTTAACCGTTGCTCGAATACCAAGTAGAACGATTGGTACTTCGGAGCTCCAGTGAATTGTGTTGCCTCGGGCCTTGAGAGCAGCTTTGAGCTGGCGGTGGAAGCGTTCGACCATGCCATTGGCTTGCGGATGGTAAGCCGTTGTACGTATCCGATGCGAGCCGAGGAGTTTCGTTAACTCCGAGAAGAGCTTCGACTCGAATTGGGTTCCTTGATCAGTTGTGATGTCAAGTGGAACGCCAAATCGTGATACGTAGTTTTGAACGAATGTGGTGGCAATGGTTGCTGCAGACATGTCGCTCATGCAGTACGCTTCTGGCCATCGAGTGAAACGATCGACACAGGTGAGTAAGTATGAGTATCCATTGGATGGAGGAAGTGGTCCTACGATATCCAAATGAATGTGCTCAAATCGACCAGGTGGAATTGCGAATTGTCCAAGAGGCGATTTTGTGTGTCGCTGGACTTTTGATTTTTGGCAGGATAAACAGGATTGTGCCCAATGGGTCACGTCTTTGTTTATGCTGGGCCAAAAGTATCGAGCAGTAATCAATTTACGAGTTGCGCGGACACCAGGATGTGAGATACCGTGTAGTGTGTCGAAGATGGTTCGACGTAGTTGCTCTGCGATGTACGGGCGATTTGCACCCGTAGATGTTTCGCAGTAGATTTCGAGGCCAGGTAGTTTGAAAAGCTCCAGTTTCAGTGATGAACTGGCGTGACAAACAGAACCAGAAAGTAAATTCTGAAGTTCCAAGTCTGCTTTTTGCGCTTGTGCGATCTTGTTGCAGTCGAAGTGAGTCTCGACTGTGGCCGTTTCGTTTGATGTTGTGGGCGAAAGTGTATCCGCGACAACGTTTTCGGTACCTTGAACATGCTGGATGTCCGTGGTAAATTGACTAATATAATCCAAGTGGCGTGCTTGCCTTGGATTGCGTTCAGTTTTAGACTGAATTGCTCGAGTGAGAGGCTTGTGGTCGGTGTAAATTGTGAAGTCCCGACCCTCGACAAAATATCTGAAGTGTTTTATTGCTAGATATATTGCGAGTAATTCCCGATCGAATGCAGAGTATTTCTTTTCGGCATCCGAGAGCTTCTTTGAGAAGAATCCCAGGGGCTCCCAACACTTGTCGTTGTACTGTTGCATGACTGCTCCGACAGCAGTGTTTGATGCATCAGTAGTTATGCTGAGCTTTGAGTCGCTCAGTGGATGTGACAAGAGTGTTGTGCGTGCCAATTCAGCCTTGATTGACGTGAATGCGTGTTGACATTCGTCAGGCCAAGAGAAGTTCTTGGCGGTTTTGGGCTTACGTAGTAGTACTGCCAGGTGGCTGTGAATTGGGTTGAGTATTTCAGCGAGCTTTGGTATAAATCGGTGGTAGTAGTTGACCATGCCGATGAATCGCTGAATACTTTTGATTGAGGTTGGAGCTGGGAATTCTTTAATGGCATTGATTCGGTCTTGTGACGGAAGGTTGCCATTAACGGTAATCTTGTGGCTGAGGAAATCAAGAGTGGATGCGCCGAAGACGCATTTTGAGCTCTTGATGTGAACATCAAACTCGACAAGTCGTTGGAAAAGTGTTTCCAGATGGAGTTTGTGTTGGTCCTCAGTTTGAGATGCCACAAGAATGTCGTCTATGTAGACGAAAACGAAGTCGAGATCTCGAACGACTTCGTTCATGAAGCGCTGAAACGTTTGCGCGGCATTGCGTAATCCAAATGGCATTCGGGTGTATTCGAAGAGGCCAAATGGTGTGGTGATTGCCGTTTTGAAAACGTCTTCAGGTGCCACGGGAATGTGGTGATAACCTCTGATGAGATCAAGTTTGGAGAAAACTTTGCAGCCATGCAAGTGCATGGTGAAGTTTTGAATGTGGGGTATCGGGTAGCGATCCGGTATCTTAACCGTGTTTAAACGCCGATAGTCCCCACATGGCCTCCAGTCTTGATCTTTCTTCTTGACCATGTGTAATGGACAAGAGACGGAAGATGTCGATGTTCGACAAATCTCTAATTCCACCATGTGTTGAAATTCTGCTTGTGCAGCTTTGTGACGCACCGAATCTAGTCTGCGTGGTCTCGACACGGGAAGATGGCCTTCTGTGACGATGTGATGAACCACGTTGTGTCGGACTGGCATTTTGTAGTTCGGCTCTGCTGTAAGTAGTGGGTACTTTTTGAGCAGAGTGCCGTAGCCGTTGTCGATATTAAAATGGATCGGTGTTGGTGTGTTAACACGAACCATTGTGGCGTTTATTGACAGCTTTGTAGCTGGGTCAATCAGCCGTTTGTGTTTGACATCGACAAGAAGTCCGAATTTGCTTAGAAAATCGGCGCCAATGATCGGACGATTCACTGCAGCTAGTATGAAAGCGTGCGTGAAGGTTCTTTTGAGTCCGATATCCACGTTAAGCAATTTTGTGCCGTACGTGTGGATGATTGAACCATTGGCAGCCGATAAGACTAGATCTGAATTTCGATTGGCTAATGAGTATTTCATTCTGAAATTCATTGCTGGAATAACCGAAAGGTCAGCGCCAGTGTCGACTAGGTAGGTGAGTTTGTTGTGTCTATCGTACACAAACAAACGGGTTGTATAGGGTGTCAGGGGAGTTGCGTAACTCTCTACCCGTGACTTTCCTAGTTTTTTGAATTGTTGTTTGAGGTAGATGGGTAGGGTTGCTGTGCCGTATGGAAGTTGCATGGCTGTGTGCATTTCTGTGCAGCCGTTCCATATTTGGCATGATACCAGCATCTACCTTGCCGCGGGTTTCTTTGTGTCCGGGCACGTGATTGAGATCGTTGTCTGCGTGACCGGCTCCTGCGTCGGAGCAACCCATCGAGTATCGATTCGATTCGCGATAATCGATCCTCGACAGTAACACCAGGCCCTGTTATTCTACGCCTTGTTGGTCTAAAATGTGAATGCGCGTCGTTGCTCATTATTCACAATTTAATTTTAAATAAATGACCAAAAATTATTAACAAATAATGATAAGGCGGAATGGTTACCGTGTAATGAATGGTTTGAAGGCCGGGATGTTCCTTCTTCTTAACGCCCGATGCGAGATACCCCCGAATATGGAGTTCCTATGCGTCCTACCTTATATTGGGGGGGCTCGTTGAAATTTGAATGCAACCAAAAAAAATTATATAAAAAAAAAGAAATGCAAGAAAAATGTTTGCGACGGATTGTGTGTAGTCACCGTTGTGGTTGCGGTTTTGAGAAAAACCTTTTATTATTCTTTTTTTTATTTTAATCCATAACGGTGATGGCGGGAGGGCGTGCAGCGAGAAACGACCGGTGTGTGAAGTATGGATGGGGAGCGATGTGGTGGTGAAAAATATATATAAATAAAAATTGTACAATTGAAAATGATTCTACGTTACTTGTAAGAAAAAAAATAAAAAATGATTCTACGTTAATTTGTATGAATAAAAAATGATTCTACGTTAATAAAAAAAAATAAAAAATTTTAATGTTCAAAGAAAAAAAAAAATTTATATAAAAAAAAACTTTGGTACCGGTTTATTTTGTTGTTGTTTCTGCTGCTGCTGCTGATGGTCCTGCTGCGGTGAGGATAAGTCGCTTCACCGTTGTGTCGTCCCGCGGTGTCCCGCACTGCGTGGGTGGGTTGCGTTCCCTTCGCCACGTATTCGCTTAAAATTTTGATTTTATGAATCCTTCGTTGGGATGGCCCTACCCGCGTGTCTTACTTTGTTTGCTTGCTGATACAATGGATGATGATGTTTATATATATGTACTTCGTGCGGTTGACGGTGTTATTATTCCCTCATGGAAAGAATATAAAATGTGTTGTTAGGTTATGTAACATATGTGTAAAACATTTTTTTTATGTTGGTACGTACCATGTGTCTGGCACGGTACACGTGCCAGACTCCCGCAATTGTAGCGCTATAATGATAATATATAATGCTGGTGTGGCTGCGTGTTCACTGCTTTGTGTAAAAAAAAATGTTTTATTTTTGCGGTAAAAACCGCTGTCGAGGTCACCACTTTTGGGTTTCAGTTGTTCCCAATTCATAAATTTTCTTCTCGAATAAATAAATAAATGCACATACACAAACTTTGATTAGTTAATATAATATTTATTTATATGTTTATTGTTAAATTTATTTATTTATATTAATTTTATAATGTTATGTTTGTTTGTTAAAGTTCACAATTTATTTATTTAATTTATTATATATTTTATTATGTATTTTTATCACCACCAAATGGCTGACTTGTTGTCAGTAGAGATTGTAATTTTTTTTGTTTTTGTGATGAGACGTGTTGTCTGTTTTCTGTTTGTTTTGGTAATGACGTCGCCTTCGTCTTCGTTTTTTTTTGATGAAGGAACACATGCGCCGGCGACGGTGAATATTGCACTTACGCATTAGTGTTGCATCACCGAACATTGTTGTTCGTGGTGATGTTGTTAGATGGCGATGTGTTTTTACTATAAATGTTTTATAGTAATGGTTCGGTTATTAGATAGTGGTGGTTGGATAGATGGATATGTGATGGGGTTAGTGAACGCTTAATTCAAATAAGTTGCTTTATATTTGAATTTCACTAATTGTTTTGTTTGTGGCAGAATCGAATATCGGTGAGTCGAATATTCGAGCTGCTACAAGTATTTTCGAAATTATATTGAAAATGATCCTCTTGATTGGGACTTATGGTTACAATTTGCTACATTCAGCAACAGAATACATGCCATATGAATTAGTTTTTGTGTCTAAACCTCATACTCGTATACGAGACTCACGTTCTAAAAATGTACATCTTCTCTTCAAAATTATTTTAAAATAGCTCATTACCAACTTGTAAAATGTAAAGAAAAATCAAAACAATCCTACACAGCAGTACCATCTTATCGCTCTCCAACGAATCTTAGTAAACCAAATTTCGTGTGCGTATCGAATACAGCGGTAAGAAAATTTCGATTCATCTGTACAAAAAAGTTGCTCCCGACTTTATCGGCAAATCGATTGAGGTGAAAAACTCATGAATTTGTGAAACCTTTGATCGTGCCACAAGGTTTTCTTTTGCAACGATGATTTGACAACTACTTTTATAACATAAATCCAGGTTCAGCCAATACTTTAAAAATAGTTTGTGTTTTATATATTGTGTGATTGATCTGTTGGAACTGTACAACCAATTATATAGCATTGTTCTTCATTCTTCTATTCAATCGACGTAAAATAATTTTTTCCAATACCGCAGATTGATTTTTATAAAGATTATTGGGAAATTCATTTTGTTCTTGCAAAACTCTGGAGACAAAGGTTTCCAAGTTCCGTTCTTCCAGTATTGGGAATAATAAAAGGTCACTCACTCACTAGCGGCACAATGGCCAATAAAAGTAACAAGTCCAAAAGAAGCAAACAAAAGAATTATAATTTTAAGCTTAAGGAAGCTGCTATTTTTGATACTTCCTCGATGCAGATGGAAACTGAAGTTATCACCAGAATCTCAACTGATTTTGTAGATCGAAGTGAATGCTGATAGGACCTAGTCTTTTCTATTGGCGCTACGAGTATCATCAGTTCAAATATCAGTATCATCATTAAATATTTACCCAATTGATAAAAATATTTAGTTTTGAATGAAATATTTCACAGGTAGAGGGTTGGGAATTAATATTTCTGCACCATCCTGTAAAGCATAAGAAAGATACTTCATATTCTGGTGGTCTGTGTAAGGCTTAAAAATGTTGATTACCTGTTTAATTTTAACGCCTCAACGAGACGCATTCATCGAATGTTTTATAGTTCTCTTATGTCGAATGTTAAAGGTCTTCCGACCTAATTCCAACTCAATTTTTTTGTACCATGCTGTTGACGGTGGTAGCTTTAGCCTTATTGTATATAACGGGTGTCCGCCGGGAAGTTATACTACTTTGTCTGTTTATAATTTTTGATGAAATGAAAGAGAATGGATCTTATATTGATAAATGTTTTATTTTATGTCGGCAATTATGTATGGAATATAATATCAGATAAATGTCCGCCTCTGTTAGCCTCACAAATGCGAGCCCATTTGAGCACATTTTTCATTACATTCTCACACATTTCACGCGGTATTTCATTAATTTCATCACGAATATTTTTTTTGAGTTGCTCAAGCGTTTCTGATTGGTTTGCATATAAGCCTTGCTTTTCAGATATCCCCACAAAAAGAAGTCCGGAGCAGTCAAATCAGGCGACCGTGGAGGCCAATCAACATCACCATTTTTTGAAATAACTCGTTGTGGAAAGAGGTCTCGCAGTAATTCCATTGTAATCCTGGCTGTATGCGATGTGGCACCGTCTTGTTGATACCACATGTTAATCAAGCCCAAAGCATGCAGTTGTGGCGTTAAAAAGTTTTCAATCATATCACGATATCGCTCCCCATTCACAGTTACCGTTACGCCGTTTTCATTTTGAAAGAAGTAAGGTCCAATGATTCCTCCTGACCAAATTGCACACCAGACTGGCACGTTTAATGGATGTAATGGTGACTGATGAATAATTTGAGGGTTTTCCATTGCCCAGAACCGACTATTCTGTTTATTCACATATCCATTCAAATGAAAATGTGCCTCGTCACTCATTATGATTTTTTCATGAAAATCGGGGTTGTCATGGGCGAGCTGTAACATCCTATTGGCATATGTACGGCGGCGTAAATGGTCTTGTGGAAGAAGCTCTTGTGTCAACTGAATCTTAAATGGAAACAAATGCAAATCCTTGTGCAAAATTGTGGCCAAACTTGTTCTTTGAAGACCAAGCTCCTGAGCACGGTGTCGAATTGAGGTTGATGGATTGTTTTAAACACTTTCTTGAGCAACAGCAATGTTTTCAGCTGATCTTGCAGTACGTTGTGGCCCATGCTTGGGCCTATCACCTACAGACCCTCTTTCTTCGAAATAAAACACGATAAATAGTGCGTTTTGTTGGCACGTTGTTTCTCCCAAAAATTTCACGTAACTTTCTCATCGTCACAGTAATCGGTGATTGATTTTGACAAAATGTGTTAACGATTAAAACACGTTGGTTTATCGAATATTTTTCCATAACAAACTTGCCACGTGTCTACTTCACGACTGCCAAATATGAACTGTCAAGACTAACGTTTAGCAAAATGGCGGCAAAATAAAGTAGTATAACTTCCCGGCGGACACCCTGTATATAGTTTCATTTTGGTCTCCAATTTAGCCAGTTCTCCATTACATCACTCTTTGCCGTTTTTAACGTTTCACAGTTTTCCTCGTATATGCTGATATCGCATATTGTTTGTTAGCAATTGAAAGATTTCCTCTAGTGGATCTTTTGTTGCCATATGGAAACTAACTGTTTGTATTTTAACCAACTCTACTCTATTAAAAAATGATATAATTTTTATTGAGAATCGTCAAATTTGTGAGGTATTTGGAACCCACTATATTTCAGCTTATTTTTAATATTGAGAGTTACCTGAGCTGGCTATAATCATTATTTGGGTTTTTATTCTTCGATTCTTCGTGCGATTCTTTTAAAATCATTTACGATTATCTTCTGCCCTTATTGCATCTACTTTACTGGATAAAGGTTATTTTTTTATACTTTCCTATTCCTTCCAAGTATGGGCGATCTAGATTTGTATACGATTACACGGCGGTTATTGATAATGCATTAAAAGTGATAGTTAAAAATAGTCTGCAATGGTTTCCGTTTATTTAAAGCGATGCATTCAAATTTCAGACATTTGGTTAAAATACTTGCTAGGGTTTAGTGTAGCTGTACGTGAATTAAAAATATCTGATAGTGAGCGGATGCGAAGCTGTTAGTGATTATAGAGATTCAGTTAAGCTGTATGACAGACAATAAATTGATGCGTATGTGAAATTTGACCTAAACTTGTTCTAAAAAGCAACAAAATCAATTTCCGGGTTGTAAATACAGGTACATAAGTGAACCCATCGCGTACACATACATACGAGTACCGCGATGTCACTAGGTCTAAGTTATCCGAATTTTTTTTCAGTTTTTAAAAAAGGAGGGTATTAAGATTTTCATTACAAACTTGGTTGTTCTAAAATTCTCAATCCTTTGTTTTTTTTTTCAAAACTGAATTGTTTTTCGGCCAATATACCCAATGACATCTTGGAATATTCGGCGTTATGGAGATAGCTTCTGAGGATTGTCCCAAGTAAATCCGGACTAAATCATATAGTCGACAAATATGAGGTTCGACTCCTTATATACCGGGTGTTTCTTTTAAACTGAGAAGATCAAATATCTCGAAAAATAGCCACTCTACGGAAAAAATGTCCATAATCAAAATTTAATCATACCGCGGGGGAAATACATTAGTGCAAAAAAAATAGTCCCGCACCCCCGCTTTGTAGGTGGGGCGGGGGTAACCTTTAAACTAAGATAGGAAGCCACATTTTTTATTGCAGGTACGGATTCTACGACTAAAAGTACGTATGATTTGAATGAAATATTTTGTTCGGTTCATGATAGATGGCGTTGTAATTGACGAAATTCAATTTTTTCAATTTTTCCTTCTTAGAACACACGCATTTGATTCTGCAGTACGTTTGAAATAAAGAACATCACGTTTTCATTGGAAATACTCGAAATTCGTCATCAAAACAATTTATTCAATTTTGTAAATCACATTTAACGTTTGTGTTATTTCTTATCTTCATGTTTTTCGTAATTGCAAAATAAACGACAAAATACTTTAGAATGGAGCGTTTAACTGTGCCAGAGAAAATTGAAAAGGTAAGAAAGGAATCTTGAAAATGCTGTTGCTATTTACGCTCAACTTTTTCCGAATAGGATTCGTTCACGTGCTTCATTTGGCCGTACTATCAAACAATTTATTACTGATGGAAATGTTCAACCGAAAAAGAGGACCCGTAGAGCAATAGTCACTGGAGAAAATAATGAAATTGCTGTATTGGCAGCAGTGGCTCATAATCATCATATTAGTACACGAGAAATAGTTCGCGATTCCGGATTGCCCCTCACCAGTGTTTGGAGAATTTTAAAACGGCACAAGTATCATCCATATCATGTGTCTTTACACCAAGATCTTCATGGCGTTGATTTCCAAAATCGAGTAACTTTTTGTCAATGGGCACGTGAACAAATACAACAAAACCCCAATTTTTTTCGTTGCGTAATGTTCTCCGACGAATCGTCTATTACAAACCATGGAACGGTTAATCGATACAACATGCATTATTGGAGTGTTAGAACGTGTGGTGTGGAATAAATGGCAACAAACTCATAGGCCCCCACATTATTGAAGGCAACTTGAACTGCCAATATTACTTGAAAATTTGAGCTTAGAAGTGAGACGGAACATGTGGTTTCAACATGATGGTTGTCCTGTACACTATTCGTTGATGGCACGTGAAATACTTGATCGTGATTTCAATGGTCGCTGGATCGGTAGAGCTGGTCCGATAAATTGGCCCGCCAGATCACCAGATCTTACTGCGCCAGATTTTTTTTTGTGGGGCTACCTCAAAAACAAAGTTTACACACAAAAAACATCAACACGTGAGAACATCATTGAGCGAATCAGAAATGCGTGTGCTGAAATTCAACCAGACACACTTCTCAGTTGTGTACAATCATTTGAAATGCGGATTAATAAGTGCATTGAAGTCGCAGGCCATCATTTTGAACACTTATTTTAGATTTACAAAACTGAATAAATTGTTTTGATGACGAATTTCGAGTATTTCCAATGAAAGCGTGATGTTTTTTATTTCAAACGTATTGCAGAATCGAATGCGTGTGTTCTAAGAAGGAGAAATTGAAAAAAATGAATTTCGTCGATTACAACGCCATCTATCATGAACCGAACCAAATATTTCATTCAAATCATACGTACTTTTAGTCGTAGAATCCGTACCTGCAATAAAAAATGTGGCTTCCTATCTTAGTTTAAAGGTTACCCCCGCCCCACCTACAAAGCGGGGGTGCGGGACTATTTTTTTTGCACTAATGTATTTCCCCCGCGGTATGATTAAATTTTGATTATGGACATTTTTTCCGTAGAGTGGCTATTTTTCGAGATATTTGATCTTCTCAGTTTAAAAGAAACAGCCGGTATATACAACATTATGGTGCTTAGCTTCCTACGAGTTTCTAAAGAAATTCCGGAAAAAATCTTATATTTTAACGATTTAAAGAAATGGAGACTGTTAGGTATATGCTTTTATAGTTTTCGTAATTTTTACCACTTGTGTATAGAAATCAATAAGGTTCATCAAGGTTCTGATGAGAAGCATTCATTCAACTTGCTTAAAAGAGAATATATAGGACTTTAAAAAAAGAAGAGAAATGGATGTCTTTTTTGTACATTGTTGTTAAGTGAAATGAGTCTCTATAATCTTTATTCGCTTCCAGTTGTTTTGTCGTTTACAAAATGGCATACATGGTTGTGCCATATAATATTGATTCGTTGTGCGGCCCGTGGCTTTTAAACCACAGTGAGCAACATTTTAAAGTTGGACGTTAGAATCAAACTAGGAAATTTTAACATTCAGCATTAAGATTGTGCATGAAATAAGAGGAAAATGGGCGGGAATTTTATAGCACTTAATTGATTTAATTGGCGGATAACAAAGCATCAGACTTTTAACAGTATTCGTGCACCAGGCTTATTAACTTTACTGGCGACAATAATTTAAAAGTATGACCAGGTTAAATAAATAAACCTTTGATTTTCTTAAATCATTTGAATTAATTAAAAGTTTAATTTTATTCTGTTTACCAATCGTGGGATGGAGGAATTAAATTATTTGACTGGGTATACCTCGTGCTATATATAGCATTTAGAATTTTCTAAAATCGATAAAATCCTCTTTGTAATTCTAAATAAAATTAATTGCAAAATACATAATGCATGTATACATAATTCCAAACTTAATGTAAATAAATAAATCATTTGTTAAATTTAAAATAAAATAAAATTAAAATCTACATTATAATTCCATTTTATATGTAATATATATTTAGATGCATACAATTTTAAATTAATTTCTGTATATATAGACGAACATAAAACTATTTATCTAAATTAAATGTTTAAAAATATATTTTATAATAAATTTACCTTAAATTCAATTTCGTATTGTACATCTACATAAATATAAAATTATAAAATTATTAGGAATTTTAATTTGGTTCGTTTGTGCGACTGGATGTGTCCACAACAACTATACCTTTGAATATTAATTCCTCGACAAAAAGCTTTTCGTATATAATTACAATGAATTCCAAAAATTACAGTAACATACATTACCTTAGGCAATTTTAATTCCTACGAACAGTATATATATATATATATATATATATATATATGTATATAGTCGCAGCCAAATATAACTAAAAACTAGAATTTATCTTCATGATAAGACAAAATGCTTTTTCTTCACAAAAATTCTTTTGGGACAAATTTTATGTTTAGTTTTATAGCTATATGGTATGCTGCCATCACCACCACCACACATATAAGTTGATAAAACCACAGAGCGCCTTAAAAAAAAGTCATATTTGCCTTTTTTATTGATTTTTAATCTCAGAGTTTAGCTCATTTTTCAAAGTATATATAAATACGAGTACCATCCTTATACCGAACAGCTATACGATTATTGTTATTACTATTTAGCTTTTTATACTATATATGAATACATTATGTATATTATGTATGTATATATATACGTATATATAGACTTATAAATAGCACGTCAAGAAAACGAAAAATTTATAAGACGACAGAGAGATGATGTTGATGTAGCTGATGATGGTAAGTGATAATAAAATAAAATAAAAATGTATATAATAATAAAATATTGTCTAAGATGAAGTAGCTGCTGTGTAGTATATATATATATATATATATATATATATATATATATATATATATATATATATATATATATATATATATATATATATATATATATATATATATATATAAACGCAAAAAATAAGAAGAAAAATTTGACGATTTTTAGTCTGCATATGATAAAATATAAATTGAGGTTATTGACAGTGAATCAATTTTCGAGAATTTTTTTTTTTATATATATTTCGGATATATATGACTTAAATGAAAAATACTGAGTAATATACAACAATACAAGGATTTTTGTGGGAGGCAGGAGGTGGAGGAAAGAAAATCAATTTTAATGTACATTCGATATGTGTTCCCATTATTTAGAGCTTGAGTGTGAGACCTCTATACGTTTGCTTTTAACATTTTTGTAAATCAATTTACGAAAATGAAAATTGTTAAACTGTTACTACTCCGTTACCAAAAAGAAAATGATTTCCAAAGATGTGATGCACAATAACAAAGATAAATTCAACCATACAAACTGCAGATGGTTTGGTATGGCCCAGTTTCTCCAGTCTGTAGTTTATTTAAGCGTATATCAACGCTGCAACATGACATAAGATAAGCGAGCAACGAAATAGATTAGATCATGTTATCTTGTAGTTCCCGTCATTTGCTTCTAAGCATTTGGGTATTGCAAATAGTGGAGTCTGTAATAGACATCGAAAGTGCAAATAACCAATTTCTGAATCAGTTTTTTTTTCTTTTACTATAGGCGTATTTTGTTGAGGTTGTTACAACAACAATTGCACTGAATAACTTCTGACATGAGTTAAATAACTCAAAAATATTTCTTGAGTTATTTAACTCTACTCCAATTTTAATTATAATACCTGTCACCAGATGTACATTTTAATTTTTTTTCTTCAATTTTACTTTCGAAGGTTGTCATTTTGGTAATTAAATGACATTTCGCAAGCGTCAATTTATATAAAATTGTAATTGTTTTTTTTTCATCAAATTTTTCTTGTATTTTCCATGATATTATGACAACCAATGATATTATGACAACCAACGATATTATGACAACTAATTATTCCATATTATTATGACAACTAATTTTCAAAACCACTGCCAACTAATGAAAAAAAAATTAACTCAAAAAAAAGTTATTTTGTTGAGAAAAATTAACTCCGTACGGATTAGAGTTAAATTGTTCTCAACAAAATACACCTTATTTTAAAATAAAAATCAAAAGTCAAAATCGATAAAAAAAACCTGTTAAGTCAGAGCTACTATTACTTACTCCATTTAAAGGAATTTTTGTATGAGCAGCCGAAAGTTATATTTTTTAGTGATATCTATAGTATCTATTTAATTAGACATGTTAGTGAACAAATTGTAGGTTCGAAATTATCTTGAATAAGACAAGTACATTCTTTCCGCGTTCTTTTACAATGTTACAACTATAGCGAATGGTGATCGATTCAATAAAATTGTTTAAGAAGGAGTTTCACCAAAAATGCTATGCTATTCGATATTGGATATTTCCCACGTAGATGCATCATAAAATCGCATAATCGAAGAAGATAAAGAATTTTTAATAAGTCAACGACAGGTCAACCTGGTTAAGGAAAGAAGACTTAAGAAAAGAAGAACAGAGAACAGTCAAATCTCACGTAGAACCAGAGTGAGATATGGTGACCAAAAAATCACGGTTGGGTGTTTTTAATGTGTAAGTATATGTGTGTTTGTCCGGGTATTGCACCGTGGGCCCATTTGTGGCATTGAGAGCTGGAGTGATACGTCCAATTTTAATTTTTTTTGGTGCTGTACTTGTGTTTGCTAAGTTCTAGAAGCAACTGCAGCAGCTCTATCACAAAATATTGATAAATTAATCATAAATAGTTCGTCAATTCACCGCTGTCGGGAAAATTGAGGGTTCAATGTGCAGCATTGATTCAAAATCGATTTAAAGAATATATGTCCAATTGTGTTATGGGACGGAAAATGATTACCAGCATTAAATATTCGGGATAACGCAACTGAATTTTTACCTGACATTATTTTTAAAAAGCTTAAAACTCGAGCTTAAAGCTTCACTCGCATTTGCGGTGAAATTTCCACAAGTCACTACAAATCCACGATTATTCCATAATTTAATTTTTTTTAAAAGAATTGGAAAGATATTGACCCTACCAAATATTTAAACCCGCTTAAAAGATGTAGACTTAAGATTGTAAACTTAAGAGCCCTTGAGGGACTGGTAAATATTGTCCGATTCGGGTAAGATTTTGTATAGATACATTACATACTAAAAGGAAAAAATTGGGGAGTATGTGTTACAATAATTAAAAATAAAACAATGTCAAAATAAGGGACACCCTAAGTACACTGGTTCAGCTGTCAATTAAAATTAGCATCAAGTTGCATCCCTTAATACGTATAGCGTATAACAGCCAATGTTGTTGGCCAATTTTCTTATCTGTATACAAATTATCTTGAAAAGTGGTTTAAAACGACTTTTTCAATATATCCCTATGACCTAAAAATATCTTTGCAATATTGTGGTAACAGGCTTTTTCACCTGCGATATAATCAAACTAAGATTAAAACGAGTTCTATGCCGACCCCATGCGTGGCAATTTTCTGATGTATTTTATTATTTTTGACAGCGGCCGTCGAAACATCGTCACTATTCATCGATTTTATTAATATTTGAATCAATGTTGTCACATGGACATTTTGTTGCTCTATCAGATTGAGCAGATGTGATGTGTTTTTAGTTTAATTCAAAAATCCGATGGATTGGAAATGTTACTAAATCAAGGAATTTCTTCTGATATTTTACCAGTAAATTCTAATGTTTTTTCGGTATTTCGGTAAGCCAAATTAAACCGGTTAATTGATAATGCCTATACCCTACTCAAAATAGCCGCCTTTACTGTACTAGGTAGTTTTCGCTTTCAGATCATCCCGTTTGGGTTGTATAATGCACCTCAAACGATGAGCAGATGGCTACAAGAAAGAATGTTTGTATATTTAGATGATCTGGGTGAACTTTAAACTCTCGAAACTGCAATTGGAAATTTTCCGATTTATTATTAAATGCAGGCTTTGCCGTCAATATATAGAAGAAATATGAATGTGACGGTTTTGAGAAATAACAAAACATTTGTGTTATTGGTAAAGTGACTTAATAAAAGTAGGTCCACAAATTGACGTTTGGTGTAATGATAGTTTTGCAATTTTAGAACCAACATATAATTTGAAAAAAGTAACTCACATACATAGATGTTTCTCAGGTCTGTCTAATATTTAGCTTTAGAGATACACTTTCAAATAAAAGTAGCGGGAGCATCAAACGCATAGAAAAAAAGCTTTTCTTGTTGAGCGTGAAAATTAAATTAAATTTTATTTGTAATAGTACAATTTTGTGGTGTGCTGTATTGCAGATTGGCAAAGTCACAGTCTTGTACTCGGGGTCTGGTCTATACCAAAATTTAGCTTATGGGATTTGGCTTATGCTTTAAAATAGCATACGAAGAGAAGGCAGCTTCAGATGAGTACACACAACAAATTAATATTTTTTAAAAGTTAGTTGGAAGTTTAAGTATTAAAATAGATCAGAATTGCCGGATTAACACGAAAAAACTGGTCAGACCATATGGGAAACTTTTTAAATCGTCCAAAACGTCTCAATTAGTATTGGACCTTTTAACAATGACGGTACCAAATTATTATAAATTACGAAAGCTTTTGAGAAATATTTTTCTTCATTTAAGATAATTTTTGGTATGATCTTGCAAAGTTTGATGTTATAGTTTTCATTGTTATAGTGTTGATTTAACATTTGATCTGCGGCAGATATTTTCTCTCGGATTAGGAGTTGACATTAAAGGTTATGAAATTTTGATCGACTTTAATTTTTGTCCCGTTCCCATCACTTTTTGGCAGTTTTTTAAATTAGGATTCTGATTATATTTACCAAGTGGGAGCGCAGCAATTTAAAATTGACACAATCGTTTTTTTAATAGTTTTGGTTTTTCCAGCAAGTCAAAACTTGCTTGACTATATTCAGATATATTGATAGAATTAAATAATTCAGTTATGGCATTTACGCCCGTCCAATGTCCATAGCTTTCGGCTGTAAATAAAGAGTTTTAATAGATCGAAGCACGCTTGAGCTAAGCAATCCGAACTATGCATTTCAGTTTTGAACTATGAAAAGTAACATAGCTCATCTTGTCTTCGCCTTACAATTTTCAGCTATATCGCTGAAACACATACATACACATACATACATAAACTAAATGGGAACATCAATGTATGTGTGAACTAATTTATTAACTTAAATGTGCAGTGCGTCGATCTAGCGATCTAAACTAAACTCTAGTAAGATATGTTTTCTCGCTTAGCTTAGCTGAAATGTACAACGGCCCGTTTAGTTGTTTTGCAATACCAACTTTCCATTTCTTTCTCGACTTCCAACGAAAATTTCCCGAAAATCTCCCGGCATCGTGTTGGCAAGAAATGAGATATAAATATATGAAGCACCATCAATGCTCCGTGTTTATCGATGGTTTACATAATTTAGTCGGGGTCACAGTTCACATATGAGCCCGAAACCAAATAGCTTAAATGACGGTACGGATGTTGCAATGAGAGCTAAATCCAACGAAAGTTGGTCGCGCAACTTCGAAGCAAATGATCGCCTGTTTTTCCACAAAAATATGTGCAACTTAGAACGGTTAACTTTGTATATCAAAATAATTATAAGGAAAACCAACCGCCGACGACCGATCAATCTCCACCACGGCAATGCTACCTATCATCCATCGACTTCATTTTATTTTCGCACATCAAAATGAATTGCGAGGTCAACGTTTTTCGAAACCGGAAGAGGCGGTTGATGCGTTGAAAAGGTGGTGTTGTTCAAAGATGATGCAAGTTTTGGGCATATCAGAAACTTGTATCAACTTTGGGCTTACTCAATCTAAATAAGTGTTGAGCGCACTTTATTTTTCGGATATAAGTTTCATTTTATGGTGCTACGATACTGCCGGAATACTTTTTCGCTATAAAGTAAATAACTTCATCTTCATTATACCGTGAGTATAAACTCTCATTTCTTTCGTTTTAAAAATGTTAAATTAATATTTTTTTGTGCAACTTATCTTTGCATGACCCGTATACTACAACTTTTGCATTCTTTTTGTAGTGGTTGGATTGTTTGGATTGTTAGAACGTAGATTGTTAAAAAGTTATGCGAGAACTTCCCAAATTCAAGTAAAAGATGTAAAAATGCTGTTGATGTAAAAAATAAAATTCGCTATATATCGAGACTTTCTGCCCACTAGCGCACACGCATATACTCGAAAATTGTTTTCGTTGTTATTTATAGGACAAGTTTTGAAAATTTCATACGTAAAATCATACACATCACGAATATTATACACCTAGCATGTCAATAAGAGACTGGTTCATAAACAGATTCAAAAACAGACCACATTGTACTTGTAGAGTCGGATGGCAAACTGCACCACTATATAAATAGAAGGGAGACAAACATAGCTCCAAAAAATTAAGCCTGGGTACTTTGAACCTAACATATATAAAAAACTTTGTAATTTCTTTTATTTTAGAACTTCGAATTAACGAAAAGTTCTATAACAGTTAAGCCGAATCCCTTTATTTTTAGTTTGTGTCGGACTTTAAAAAAAAGGATATTTTAAGTTAAGCATAACAAAGCCAATACTGGATTTCCTTTTATTTTAAAAATAATTTCCAAAGTTTATGGATGCTGGACCTAATCCAGGTTAAGGCGTATTTGCCAAAATATAATTGCGGCAGAATTAATTTTTCTGTTGTTTTCACGATTAAAGTATTTTCTAATAAGGTCGAATTTTGGAACACTCAAGAAAATGTATCCAGCTTATGGCCGTGAATAATTATCGCCACAGGGAAAATAACTATTTCAAATCGTCAAAAACTTAAAAACTGAGCCGATTTTTGATTAATCACGTTTACTAAACAATTTCTCGCGGGAACTGACTCGTATTAAATCGCAATGCTTTTTGTCTTGCATCGGAGCAAGCGTAGCTGCCATCACAAATATAAAAAATATTTAAAAATTATGTCTGAAAATTAGTATTCTCAGGAACAATAAAAACCGTTTTGACAAAATAGCAGTATTGATCAAACGCAGTGCAGTGTCTTAACATGGCAGTCAATTATGTTAAACATAAACTGTTTGTGACTCGAATATAGAGTTTTTAGAGTAGATTTTTTTTATATTTTGAAGCACCTCGAATAATAAGTTTAATGATAAAAAATGATTGGAGATAAATTCATATGAGATTCCCGAAATTTTCTCTTGAAATCATTTAATATCAATTATTGTTTATAATAAATGAAACTATCGTTCCAATAGAAAAGTTAACTATTGCATAGTTATAGATAATAGTGTAATCTATATATTAGTTGAACATCTAAAAGCTGTAATTGTAATCGTTCTCCTACTAATAACTGATTACAGTGAAATAACGGCATCATATTATGTAAAAGCATACGCCAGAAGATCAAAGACGCATTAAAATAGGAAATCTTTCCAAAATATTGTCTTGGATGGCCCATATCGGTGCTACCAGCATTGCGTGGTTGACCAATATCGATTTTTTTTTAAATAATTTATAAATGTTACTAAATGATGTAAGAACCGTTCTATTTACGTAAAATACTGAAAACAAATGCAGTGACACAATAACTATTATTAATCATATAAATAATACAAATTCAAGTATTAACACACCCATTCTCTGGTTGACAAATACAGTAAATCATTAAAAATGAAGCAAAAAAAATGAAAATCCTTCCAAACGAACCAAATGTACCTCCTTTATTTTATTATCCGTACACACACATAAAAAAAATTTAACAAACAACATTTCTTTTTCTTTTTTTTTCTTGTCCAAATCCTTATAATACACAAAAGGAGATCATCACATACACACAAGTTTATAGTAACAAAACCATAAATTATTAGTGTACATACGAATATATAGCGCATACAAAAAACCAGACACACATTACACAATATTTTTGATTGTAACATGTAGATTTGTTACACACTATGGTCTTAAAATACATACCATAATGTCATATTAGGCAGATAAAGATCAACAATAAATCATTAGAAAAATACATTTTTTGTTTGGTTTGGTTAGGTTTGGATTTTGTTTTAGGCGCTGTACATACATACGAGTGGGTGTATATAGTACGTCGAGCATATAATATGGATATACATAAAAATTGGAAAATTTGATTCATTTTCATTGTACTCGAACATAATACTTTATCTACTCGTACACATACATGGGGATGTGCAATAAACCAAGAAGTATTATCGAACTAGAAATGGGTATTAAACCTAACATAATATCGTAATCATGGTTACAGATGGATGGATTCCATATACATATGTACATACCAACAAAACAATGCATAATATAGACAAGTATTATAAAATATATATGTTTATGTTGATGCATCCTAAATTTGTCTCTCAATAATGTATTTGCATATATTGTACTTACAATGTATTTTAAGGTACAATGGGGGAAATTAATTTTCTAGTCATGAATGTAACCAACGAAAACAACATTCTACCAACAAAAATAGCAAACAGATAAGTAAATATTTTGATTGGATATGTGCAGGCGACCTGAAATCATGATATTAGTTTTCAAGAATCTCAATATTTACTTTTTGAATAACGTTACAAACTTATTTATTCACAAAAAACATCATGCAGGAAAATAGTGACCTCGGAGTAGTGTGGTACTTTTTCCGCCGATCCAGCAAAAGTAAAATGGCAGTCTAACACATATACTACTATGTCAAATAGCGAATCACCAAACTCAACATGAAGTCCGAGCACACTGACAAAATTTAGTTCACGATGCATGTGAAACATCGTTCTGGAGATAAATCCAAAACGATATATCCAACCATTGACGGTCTGAGATTCTGCTATACATAAGTATTAACGTATATAGCAATGACGGATGTTTGGTGTAGGAAACCGCGTGGAGTACCACGCAACACCACAGAAGTTTATGACTAACCAAATGATTCAAGATCAAATAAGTGCGGTAGCACATTGGTCACAATCACGATCCCGATTTATTTTATTAAAACAATGAATAACCACTTACTAGACGTAGTTTGTTAAAAAAAATACGTCCTAAGTGTGACGCTTGGTAGCGTTTCATTCCAAATTAAGTAGCCCTACAGTGACTAATAAAGTTCTCTACAAACTCCAAAACAGTCCCGGTACGAGTTTCGATGCCTGTTATTCTGATGATTTTCTAAGAACTTCTTAAAATAGTGAATTAGTTAAATCGAGACATGTATTAATATTTTTTGAAAAACTGCTCCTCGGAGTGATAAAGTTAGTCATCTGACTGATTAAAATACATAAATAAGATCATGATAAAGTCGTTGTCTAATATGACAAAGTGATTAGCTATTATATACCGAATAAATTCTGTAAATTTTTCTGGAATGCCTTCTCGTCGTCTTTGATTTAATGTTGGCAGTCCTTTAATTTATTGTGAAATAAATAAAATCTTTACCAAAACAGTTTAGAAGCAACAATTTTTACTGGAGTGCACAAGAAGAATCTATCTAGTCTTCCTTTTGCGCAAATTTTAATTATCTCATCTATCAGAAAGTTCTGAGCAACACTCTTGGCCCAATTTTTTACCCAAACACTTTTGTCTTATTTCATCCATAGAAAGCGGAAACTTCACCTACAAATACGTTGTATGTGGTTGACGCGAGATCGATGCGTAAAAATATATACATACGGGGAATTCCAAAATTATTGTGAGGAGAAATTTTAAATTATAAACTGAGCGGTTTCTTGAACATTTCAGGATTGGCTTGAATATTCCTCCTGTAGGTGGGTGATATAGGAGTTGAACTATTACTAAGGGGAAATTTATTTTCTTTAAAATTTCGCCATTTAAGACGATTTTTTATGTTTTAAACGGGATTTTTGAACAGTTTTTTGGAACATGAAGAATTGGCCTATACGACACAAAACTTTATAGTTCGTGATGAACCTTAACAATATTCGGCGTTTATACATAATTTAGTCACGACGATGATTCTGGATGATGTCGTTACAGGCTTTTTTCTCCACTGCCATGCTTGGAGTTAAATGTTTCCTGAAGAGCAATTTTCCATTTCAATAATTTTATAATGAAGCTATGGTACGTAATTTTACTTCGGTAAAACAGAAAATTTACTTCGGTACATTAGAAAAGGAATAAAATGTTCTGTACCGTTTTGCGAAAACTTTAGGCCTTGCTACGTCAACAGTATATAGAAACACTTTATGCGATAATCAATAGCCCGAAATTTAAAGTCCAGCTTAGTTGTTATTGATTTCAGGGCGTTCTTACAATTTTTCAAAATTATCTAATCATATTAGGATTTAGTTTCTGCCGAAAAATTCCACTGCGCTTTGTTTAGCCAATGAAAAACCGCCTTGAAGTTATCCGAGGCTTTCATCACATGAAAATATAAAATTTTCTCAAAATCTCATAAAGCTTGACACTCTATTAACCACCACTATGCTAACATTAATAATTTTAGGGTTCCGTACATCACATATTAAACGGAAACCCTTTGGTACCACTGCGGTGTCCGTCGGTTCGGTCTGTCACAGACCGGTGTGAAGTTTTCCACAAATAACAAAAGTGTAGCTACACAATATAATAAATAATGTATGTGTAGTTACACAATTTAACAAAAAGTGTAGCAATCCACAAAAAAATGTAACTTAGTAAATTATATTTACTACGATTATAACAAAAAAATTAAATATAATTATTTTTAAATGAAAATATGCGTTTGTGCAAATTTAATATGACGTAATTTTTAATTATAATTAAATGCTAGCTAGAAATAATCACAAACATTAAAATACGTTAAGCTATTACTATCAACCTTTAAACAATTTCCAAAATATACTTTCCTATGAAAGTGCAGGAGTATTTTTGATGGTCATTAACAGGTGATCCTAGAGATGTCTAGATAAATCTGAGTATGCCATCTCGTTGTGTGTAGTTTTAAGATTATTTATGGTTGAGATCAAATTAACGCGACCCTCAGGGGTAAGTTATCGATATTAAAAGAAACAATGAAAGTGTAGGAGGATTTATTATGGCCATTAATAGGTAATCCTAGAGATGTCTAGATGAATCTGAGTACGCCATCTCATTGTGTGTACTTTGAAGAAAATTTTTGGTTGGGACCATATTACCGCGACCCTCGGAGGTTAAGTTATCGATTTTATAACACCCTTTCCTATGAAAGTGTAGGAGTATATTTGATGGCCATTAACAGGTGGTCCTAGAGATGTCTTGATAAATCTGAGTATGCCATCTCATTGTGTGCTGTTTTTAGATTATTAATGTGTGTACTTTAGTCATATTAGCGCGATTCTAAGGGGGTAAGTTATCGATTTTAAAAGACATACATACTCTACACTTTTTTATTATATTTTTGTTTAATATTTTGTAAAAATTACAATTGCTGGATTTATTTTGGTGGTTGGAGTTATTTGGAAAGGCTAGCAGGTCGTCATGTTGCTCCCATTTGTTATTTTTTCGTTTAATATACGATTGGAAGTGTCCAGTCACATTTTTACTAGTTGATTTTTCGTCATGAATTATGCCTTTTAAATGAAATTCATCTCCAGACAAATTAATTGTTTCACTTATTTCACTAATTTTTGTATTGTAGTTATTATTATTTGGCTGTACATCAGCAACAACTATGCCATAGTTACTAAAATATTTCATTTCCCGATAGGTTCGACCTTGCGGACATACAGTTTGATTGGAATCTATGGCATTTTGTATATTGCTTAATGTTCGTTGATTAAAACTAAAAACATTTTCAAAAGGAAGATAAAATGTTTTCTTCAAAATATCTGGGTGTTGGTTTTCTGGACAACAACGAATTTCTGTTAATGGATGAGGTATAAGACTTTCTCTAAAATGAAAGGAACAGAACAAGTAGCATCTAGGTTTGTGAAATTTTTAGTACGTACGAGGCTTGTGCTATTTTTATAAATTAACACCTGAGGGTCGCGTTAAAATGATCCCAACCATAAATAATCTTAAAACTACACACAACGAGATGGCATACTCAGATTTATCTAGACATCTCTAGGACCACCTGTTAATGACCATCAAAAATACTCCTGCACTTTCATAGGAAAGTATATTTTGGAAATTGTTTAAAGGTTGATAGTAATTGCTTAACGTATTTAAATGTTTGTGATTATTTCTAGCTAGCATTTAATTATAATTAAAAATTACGTCATATTAAATTTGCAAAAACGCATATTTTCATTTAAAAAAAATTTTTTTTAATTTTTTTGTTATAATCGTAATAAATATAATTTACTAAGTTACATTTTTTTGTGGATTGCTATACTTTTGGTTAAATTATGTAACTACACATACATTATTTGTTATATTGTGTAGCTACACTTTTGTTATTTTGTTATTTGAGAACTTCACACAAGTCTGTCACAGGCTCATATCGTTTGAATTAACATTCGTCACGAGCGAAAATTTTTTTGTTTGTAGGAATTTGTTTAACGACTAATACAAGCCAAAAAACAAAATTTGCTGAAAAGTACTTTATAAATATAAATAAACAAATGAAAATATAATTTAAAAAAAACAACTGGTGGGATACAACACAAGTTTATTTGAGATGTATCCACGCTGTTCAGTCGCCAAAGATACAGTATAGTCTTAACCAATTTGTTGATAGGTCGGTCAACCTAATCTCTACACAATGTAATCAATTATGCATCAATCGAGTTGGCATTTCTGCTGGATGACTAATGTTAGTGAGACTCGTACATGGTTGTTGATTTTGTGAATTTCTTGGATGAGAACTTTGAAGGACTGATGATTTGTCAAAAATAACCTAAGCTGTTTTTTACACTCAGTTTTATTCCACTATATTTTTCGTGAGTTAAGTACCAGTGATAAATGTGATTTTAACGTGTGGCCTTAATAATTAATCGAGGAGGAACTGTTATAATTCATTGGCTGATGTATTTTGAGGTGACGGATATTATCCATATGTTTGTTGATTGAAAATAATTCGCAAGCATATACATATCGAGCCGTTTACATGGCCCTAGGAAGGCACATATGTTACCGGATATTTTTTAGTGGATTTTGGTTCAGATTTAATCGTATCTTGAATATATTTCATGTTGCTTTCGAAGTCATTTTGGTAATAGATCGAAGAGGTATTGGTATTGCTTGATGTATACAGTTCCCACTAAATTTTTGCAGTTTCTTGGTGGATGCATGCAGTTTCTGCACCATTCCCGTAGTTTGTGATTGTATATTTTGTAACCAGATGCGCTGTTGCCATTAGTTCTGGGATTTTCTCAATATTTTATATTAAAGTATAGTTTAGGGTATGAAACCGTGGCAAACCAAAATCTAGGGAGTCATTGTATATAAATAGGCAAATACAAATTGTCAGAATTGGTCAATTTAGGAGTTTATACGCTTAACGAAATGAATGCCATTTTGTTATTTTCTAGAGTTGTTTGAATTAATTGACGTTATTTTTGCCACAAAAACCATTAACTAAAACTAATCATTGCTCAATGCCTCTTTATAATAAATTGCGAGACTGTTAGAAAGATTTATTAAGGCATTATCGTATACCAATTGAACCAATCGTGTGTCATGTGTTTGGAATCACAGGTAAAGCCTTCGCTAGGATCTGACACTAAATTTTATGCTGTTTTACTGCATATATGATTGTCGTTGATCCGTTGGACGTTGTAGTTAAGAGAGATACAAATCTAGCCGCCGTCCAGAGTTGAGTTCTTGCTACTAATCAACAATTAACTAATTTATTGGAACGTTTACCGATATTCGTAATTATTATGTGTAAAATTGTTCATCTTGTGGAGCCCCTGTACGACGTTCCCGCAAAACATTAAAATATGTTTCTTGTATGTGTTTCTTTGCATGAATTGTTATCTCTTCGCTGATGTTTTCCAGCCAAGGTCCCTGTTTAGGTTATCGTTTCTTATGTACCAAGGATCGTTCTCTATTCCACGTAACACTTTATTTTGAAAAGCTTGTATTATTTTAATATTTGTTTTCTTAGTACAGCCCCACAGCTGAATACCATAAGTCCATATAGGTTTTAAAACTTGTTGGTATAGTAGGAACTTATTAGATATTGACAGCTCTGAATATCTTCCAATTAGCCAATGCATATTTCTATATTTAATGTGTTCCTCCTTTTTCTTTTTAATGTGCTTTTTCCATTTTAACTTAGCATCGAGAGTCATGCCAAGGTACCTGGCTGTGTTAGCATAAGGAAGTTGTTTGGGATTTAGTTCTATTGGTATCCAGTTAACTATTTGATTGGTGAAGTTAACGTGCGTTGATTTTTCTTCATTTAGCTTAATGCGCCATTTTTTGGTCCAGTTACTAAGTTGGTTCGTAGCCCGTTGCAGTTTTCTGGTTGCTTCGTCTACTTTATAACCAGTAGGTAAAATTGCTGTATCGTCCGCAAATGTTGCTATTGTTGTGCCGCTTGTGTTTGGTAAATCACTTGTGTAAAGTAAATACACCACTGGCCCTAGCACGCTACCTTGGGAAACCCCTGCAGGTACCCTCTTTAGCTGGGAAAATTCTTCTTCACATCTAACGCGATAATGTCTGTTAGCAATATATGATTTCAATATCTGAAAGTATTCTTTTGGCAAATCTCGATGCAGTTTGTATTCCAATCCAGGGTGCCATACTTTATCGAAGGCATGTGCTACATCCAGAAATATTGTTGAGTATATTTTATTATTTTCAAGTGCATTTTTAATAATACTTGTAATCCTGTGAACTTGTTCTATGGTGGAGTGCCTTCGCCATTTCACCTGTAATTATATCAAACCCAGGAGATTTTTTCGTATTTATGTGATGGTTAATTTTAACTTTCAACTCTCGTAGAGTTACATGTTGTATTTTCTTACAATCCCCGTTGTGCACTGGTATTATATTTTCATCCGCTGATTGTCTAGCATATGGTTGGAACGTTACTTCAAGATGAGATGCAAAAAGTGCTGCTTTTTGTTTGGCACTTGTCACTCAATTTTCCTCATCATTTTTTATTGGCGGTATTTGATAATTTGGTCTTTTTAATTCTTTTGTAGCTTACCATAGAGAATACTCAGTTTCTGTATCGTCTGTAAGACTACGAAGATAACGGGTGACCGATTCATTTTTCAGTTCTCTAATTCTTTGCTTAAGCTTATTGCAGAGGTAATTAAAAATTATTTTGCTTTGTGGTGCTCGGTTTCTCTGCCATGTTTTCCTTGCTTTCCGTTTTTTAATAACCAACTCCCTGATCTCGACTGGATAAATGAAATTATTACGCTACTTGTTTTGGACTACAGGGGTGCTAAACCTATGCTGCTTGTTGTATATTATTGATTAATAGTTTCACTTCTTTTTCTAATTGAACCGGATGCTTCATTGGTACAAGAAGATCGGTGTTGTCTTCAACCAATTTCCTAAATAATTCCCAATTGGTTTTGTTATTTGTTAAGCTAGGTGGATTTTTCTTGTTAACAATCGTGGAACTAACAGTGAGAGAGACTTTCACTATTTTCTAGAAAAATGTGGTTTTCGGATATACTCCTTGTAATGTAGAAATCAATTAGATCCGGAGTTTTCCTTGTGTCAGTAGGCCAGTACGTTGGTTTTCCTCCTGGGAGAAATTCACAATTGTTAATATAGTTCTCTACCCTTTGGAGTTGTTAATCTTGACCCCAGATATTTTTTTTTGATTAAAATCACCTCCAATGATAAAATTAAGTCCTGGCTGGTTCAATAACTTTTTATAATCCTCTTTATTTAAATTATGTTTTGGAGGACAATAAAATGAACAGACATTGAATATTTTCTTGTTGTTAAGTTGAATGCTGATAGTAGCTACTAGCTACCTGCATACTTTCTTCTTCAATTTTTATTCCCTCATGATGTTGAATATTTTCTTTCACAAATATTGTTGATCCCCCTCTTGCTCTTTCTGCTGGTTGTAAAGCGTGATAAGAAACGTAACCACGTATTTTGGTGTATGAGGTTTTAGTAAGATGGCTTTCTGATATTAAACATATATCAATTTTCTCAGTATTTAAAAAGATTTCTAACTCTGGAATATGTTGGATTATTCCATTTGCATTCCAGATTACAATTCTTAATGTTTTATTTATCATATTAGTTTAGAATAATATGGATGTTATTTCATCCACTGTTTCTTGGCTATCCAGTCGCCTGTTCAAAGCATCTATGGATCTCTCTTGTCTTATAAGCCGTGTATTTAGCGCTTCGATGCTTTTAAATATTTTTTCAAGCATAGATGTATCTTTGGAGTCTTTAACATTTACTGATTTGTGTGGGATCGTACTTTGTAGCCCGGATGCCACCACTTGTGAAGATGACTTGCAACCAATTACTCTACTAGGTTGGTGTTTACGCTATTGGCTATCGGCGTTTTATAATATGATGGACCTTGCCGTGATTTGTCTCTAATTTTTTGTAGTTCTTTAGCTACTATGCAGTCTCTGTAGTTTGCAGGATGTTGCTCTTTGCAGTCATGTGTAAACTGAAGGGGAATTTCTATTTAGTGGACACACCTGAGCAGGATGCCTTCCAAGGCACTTTACACATCTTGGCTCTCTAGTGCAGTATTTTTGCGTATGGTTAAAACCTTGGCACTTCTTGAATTGCACTATAAGCCCAGTGGATTTCCGTAGTGCTTCTATTTTAACCCTCATATTTTAAATAGGTTTTATATTAAAGATGGCTTCTATCATTTCTTTGTTATTGAAAGTTAACTTTAAATTCGGACCCTTCTTTGACCTTCTCTCTTTTTATTAGATTTGCTGCATTTTCTATTTGCAGTCCTTGTCGTTGTAGATCTTCCATAATATCTTTTATTGCACAGGTTGGATGGAGGTCCCCTTGACATAACCTTTATTGGACGGTTGCTTTTATTTTCATATGTATACCAGTCGATTTTCTCTAAATTAAGCTTTTTTTTTTGATAAGGCTCTATTGTTCTTTAAGGATATTACTCTGTATTCCTTATCTGTAATGGATTTCAAAATATTTTGCTCAGCTCCATATTCGCTTATACAAATAATATTAATTGGTGGTGGTTTTTCTTCTTTCGTTGATCCGCATGGGGCGGTCCCTTTGCCTCCTTCCTATTAGTAGACTCTGTCTGCGAACTACTAGCTACTTCCGGAGAGTATTCTGGTTTCCTGTTCTTGCTTGAACATTTTTTCCATTTGACAATCCATTCGGTCTCGTATAGTGACCGGTATAGAACTATGTAGTCTAGTTACTAATTTAAGGTTCATCATTGACTTGGGTTAAAAAACCTATTCGCATTTTCTCTTTCTAACTGAGAGTAACCAGTTGTGATGATGGGATCAGGCTTGAAAGCCCTTCTTGTGATAACAAGTCTAAGTTAAAATTTCCACATTTCTGGCATTAGAAGCATCGGCTTGATCAACTAACGAGTTACTACTTTTTTTTTTGTAGGGGATCTTCTTATATTTGTTCTTCTTTGGAACGGATTTGATGTTCCCTGGTTATGCACCAGACTGTCCTCCTCAGAATCCATAGAGGCCAATCTCCATAGAAGTTGGATTTACCAATGTTGATATTGGTGTACCACCTTAATTTAAATTGACAAAAAACTCATCGACCCAATAATTTTGGCCGGGAGTGTATAAAAAATAACAAAAAAAAAAGAAAAGCTAACACTGCACTTTTAATTTTTTCACAATATGTACTTATATAAAATATTTAAAAAGAAATTACTATCACTGTACTTTACATCGATTTCACGTCCAAACCCCACAACGATTTGAAAGAGGAATTTTTTTAGTGAATTATTACAGAACTCACCGAGCAAATAGCGCAGTGGTTAAACTGCGACGTTTGGATCGAGAGGAACCGGGTGCGAATCCCAACAGAGGCGGGATGCAAA
Organism: Tipula unca; assembly: GCA_951394425.1. Lineage (NCBI taxonomy): Eukaryota > Metazoa > Arthropoda > Insecta > Diptera > Tipulidae > Tipula > Tipula unca. Next base: position 103,535,469 of record OX596382.1, on the reverse strand, counting down.
AGAGATATCTCTCGATTACGATCGGTGATTAAATTGAAAACATTTGTGACCCTCTGTTGGAATGTAGAACTCATGGGCCGACCCATCTTCCATGTCTCTGTACAGGGTGACATGGAGCTATGCAATTTGCAGGTGGTATACTGTACTTGTGTGAATGGGATGAATGGGTTGAATAAATTTTCGTGTGATTGTCCGGGTATGCAACGTTGGCCCGTTTGTGGAATTGAGTACTGGAGTGGTCCGCCCAACTGAATTTTTTTTTTTTTTTATATTACAGAATTTAAGATATGACGGTATTGGTTTTTTGTTTAAGAATATACTTACTTGATGCTGGATTCCTTTGATGAACAATTAACTAAACACTGAATTTGAATTACAAATTTTAACTGTTTAACTAGAACTTTTAATTGAGGTGAACTATTTTAATTATTGACTTGAACTGTCTTATTGACTAAAATTGTCGATTATTTATACTATATTTTTTGAGTTAATTGAACTTAAAATTAATTTACCGTAATGAGCAATTTTGAATTTCTGTAACTTGAATAGTTATTGTGAAATTATTTTCGATTTTTTTTTGGATAGCTATTACGAAATTATTTTTGAATATTTGCAGCGCAAGTATTTTATTTTGATTTCGCGCGTGTGAGTTTACTTTGATTCATAAATTTTATAATTAGACTGTGTCCGAAACCTGTGATAAATATTTTTTAGTACAGAATTTTGACATTTACATGCAAAAACCTAAGACACCCAAATTATTATAGTCTATCGCTATCATAATTTTTGACAGATACGAACAAATAAATTATATCATTGTGTTGTAGGCCGAGCAATAGATAAAAAATTATATACATATAAAATGGCGGATGGATCGTAATTTTATGATGTTTTTGGCGGGATGATACTATTTATATACATACGAGCATATATATAATTTATATGAACACACACACTGAATTAATATAAAATGAAATGATTAAAAGATAAATAAAAATAAATAAAAGTTCGAATATACAAAAATGATTTTTTTAATAAATAAAAGCTTTACAATTTAATATATTTAATGTTATTAATTTAATTATAAGAGTAAATCATCTAGAATACTGCACATAAGTCTGTCGTGAGGATAAATCCCATCTTCACCCGCCCCATTATTCTGTGAATCGTTATCCATATCGAGAAAATTATCAGGCAACATGAGTTTATTGTCCAAATGTATATTGTCTGGTAATGTTGCGAATGGATTTTTGACAATCTCTCTCACCTTCTCTAAATGTCTTTGGAATCGTTCAGCAGTCTCAACTCGTTGCCTCTTTTGCATCTCCATAATAACGCGAAAGGTTCCACGCGCCTGACGTGGCCGAAATTCATTTAGCAGGTGGTGGTGGATGTGGACGAATAGAAGATTAAAATCTTCAATCTAAATGAAATATACTTTTAGAAATATGATCATGATTTATATAAACTAAAGGAGTCCTTCATACCTTTTCTGTTCGCCTCGGGCTGTCCGGGTAGTGAATGAGTAGGTTGGTAAGGTCCAAGAAATTTACAAATAACGAATGATTCGGCTTCTTTAATTCTTTCCGTCGATCACAATGCTGTGGATTTAATCGCTTGAACTCTTGACTTTCAAGAGGTCTGATTATAGTGTCATCGTTGTTAAACGAATTGCCAAACATAGAGTATGTTTCATGGATGGGTGGTGGAGGTCGCGTGGCACAATTTTTACGTATATTTTCCTCTGTGATAAATAAATAATTCACATACAGGGCCGGAGGTAATGGTAGTGCTATTACTTGGGCTGTTTCAGCATTAGCCATTTTTTTAAACTAATTAATATAGGTTTTAATTGTATATAAATATTTTGATGAATATTTAGATGCTTGGTTTTGCATTGCTATTTCTGGATCCATTTTATTGTAAAAAAAATCCAATGTCACTTTCAAATTTATTTTTTTATTTATCACAAACACAATTTTACACAGAACACAACAAAATTTGTATTAATAAAAATAATTATTATAATAAAAATAATAATAAATATTAATAAAGCTTTATTTAAATTAGTTTTTATTTTATAAAAATATCGACACGAATTTATTATTACAAGAAAAACACGACTGAATAATGGCGTTCATTTTCACAAAAATTTGACGTTTAAACGTGGTGAGGTATTTGGTGTGGGGAGATTTATTATACATTTCGGACGGCATAATAAAAATTTGTGAATGAAGGAGAATAATTCTCAAATAATGTCAAAATTCTGTACTAAAAAATATTTATCACAGGTTTCGGACACAGTCTTAGCCTGTGTCCGAAACCTGTGATAAATATTTTTTAGTACAGAATTTTGACATTATTTGATAATTATTCTCCTACATTCACAAATTTTTATTATGCCGTTCGAAATGTATAATAAATCTCCCCACCTCAAATGCCTTTTCTACACGTTATGTTTTTTTTTAAACGTCAAATTTTTGTGAAATAAAAATAAACAAGTACATAATGGAACCGATAATCGTTTTTCTTGTTCTTTATTATTATTGACTTTATATTCAACAACGATTAAATACCAGAATGTTGTTGAGTATAAATATAGAGATCCTGTATACACCACAAAGCCAAAACCCAATAGTTAAAAGAATTTTGTCATACGACGACACAAAAACCCGTAAGCAATTACGCGCATCAGCCAAAACTTTCCAACAAATTGGATTGTTTTTAGATAAAAAGTGTCATGGATGGTCTCCAGAGCTTGAACTAATGGCATTTTTGTTATGGCTGGGAAGTGGAATTATGGATAAACCGAGGTCAACAATATATGACATATTCCATAAAATGCTGGATTTTACGATCGACCGTATAATGCCGAGGGTGATTAGATTACCGTCTACCAGTGATTTACCAAACATTGGGCGAAAATTTGGAAGACGTGCTAGGACATCGATTTTTAATAATTGCGTTGCTAGAGCAATCGATGGGACACATATAAAAATAGCTTGTCCCACACATCTTCACGACCAATATATAAACCGGAAATTAGACTATTCCATACAATGCCAAGCGATATGTGATGCTATTTTCCGATTTCTTGATATATTCGTTGGTTATCTAGGGTCGGTTCATGATACTCGGGTGCTGTATAATAGCCCTATTTTTAAAAACAAGCTATATCCTCCACCATCATGGGTTTTATTAGGTGATAGTGGTTACCCTTGTCGGTTAACGCCAATCGGAATACTTACTCCATTTAAAGAAAATAGGCCATTGACAGATACCAAAAAGAAATTCATATAAAGCATAGCAAAGCAAGATCGGCTATTGAATGTGCTTTTGGGCATTCAGCGCGTTTTCAGCTGGCGTAGTATCTTCAATAAACAACTGGAGTTAAAAATTGAAAATTGTGTGAAAACCGTGGTTGCATGCTGTGTGTTCCACAATATATGTATTGCCGCAAATGATAATATCACGATAGATTGGTTAACACTGGAAGAACCGGAACAAGAAATGCATGAACATTTGAACGAAGTTATTGAGGAAAATGCCTGTTCCTATAGATAGTTTGTGAAAATTTAAATAAAAAAATTTGATTTGACTTTTAAATTCTGACTTTTAATTATTTTTATTTATCTTTTAATTATTTCATTATACATTAATCACACAATCATGTATATGTGTGTAATATAAATGTATAAATATGTATATATATATATATATATATATATATATATATATATATATATATATATACACCCATAAAATCATATAAATATATATACCATCACGCAACTACAACATATACCCGACATTAAAGGGAAACACATAAACCTCATTATCATGAAAAAAAATATCATAAATATCTGATCCATCCGGAATCACAACTTAAATCACAACTCAAACCACTTGTTAATTATAATTAAAATTAATTAATTAAGTAATTTTTTTAGGCTATTAAAGTTATTTGTTCAAATTTAGGCGATCTACTTCTAAAATTTAATTTTACTTTTTGATTGTTTTCGCCTAAATGTAGACTTTTATAGGCGGGACCTAATTTATATTTTTTAGTAGGTGTTAACATATTACTTTATAATCGGGGGTACACAACAAAAGCCTGCCATCTATTGAGCAATATCAAAACTATACAAATATTTAAATTTGCTATTTAATCCACAGATAATTCAACTATTGTTTAATAAGAGAATTAATAAATAATTGTATAAGTACCAACAAATTTAATATCATTTTAAAGGGTTAACACTTTAGGCATTGTAAAAATAATTTTAAAATTTTGATAATTATTGATCGCGAATTTTTTGAAATTGTATGTACCAGCTTGCCACTGTTTACCATATTTCTAAAATGGTGAATTACGATAATCATCCAACCATACATAAGTATGTATATGTACAAATTGTAGAAATTAAACTCTCATTTATACACAATCATTATAATACATATGTCAATACGTCAATAACTGATAATAATTACATCATTTTGTATTTTAACCACTTGAGACAACTTAAGCTTAATTTAAATATATTCACCCCCCTCGCTTCCTCCCCTATATATGTATATACATATATTGTCATATTATTTTATGCCAATCACATTTAAATAAATCATAATATTTAACATTAGTAAATGTATGTCTATTATGTATATATGGAAATCACAAATTTTCAAGTACTGTATCGAGATTGAATGATTGGAATGATGATATCCGAATAAAATCGAAATTATATATTTTCCGCACACACACACAAAATTTAATGAAAATAAATTTCCCTCTTATCAATAATAATAATAATGGATACAGTGTATATAGATGCATACATAAAGATATCAATCATTTTGGAGCAATTAAAATACATAGTCTATGTATTGTGTACTATGTACATACATGCGAAACATAATTTGAATAATTAATATTTAGTTTTTCAATTAAATATTAAAATCTAATACATAGTTATTTTTATATATAGTTTATAAATATATAAGATATAAATAATGTTATATAAAATATAAATGTTATCAACAATAACAATTACAACAATAAATTATATTTTATTTTAATTAATTCAGTATTTCATTTCCATTTTAATGATTTAATACATGATTTATTGTTTTATATACCATGATTTGCATATATATATGTACGTACTCAACCGCATATATACAATATCTACATTCTACACTATAAGTACGAGTATGTATATTTTTGCAATGACATGTTATATTTTTATGATTTCAATTGATTTTTCTTGTTTTGCATACAATGTATGTAACGACAATTGACAATTTCAACAGACAATAATATTGTATCACCATTATGTATTTATAAACTATGTTTAACTAACTGTTAAGATTTATTCATATATTCATGTGTGTAAATATTTAAAAATATATACAGTGAACGACACCTGATGAATCGTCGTAGTTACAACTTTATACAATTTTATTGTATTTTAAAAATACCACTGAGTGCGCTTATGTAAATTAAAATCATCCGACATCATCTGTGGGCCAGATCATACTCTATATACGAATACTTATGAAATGAAATTCCAAGGCGAATTAAACTAGTCTTTCTTGGACAATCTGAACATGGGCTGGTGTGGGTTATGGACTTAGCCATAAATGTCAATTTTGACTTTATTAGTATTATTATTAAAGTTGACTGGAACCTAAGCAGGTTCCGCACTCAATGCCACACTGGGCCCATCGTGCAAAATTGGTGCTCTGGCAAACTGTAACAGTTTAAACCATGGCAGGTATGACAATTGACTTACATTTAAAGATCTATAATTAAGAAATCGGGACCTAACTATATCTCGAAAGCGGGACAGCCATAGACAAAGTGAATGCTGTCACCGTCATCTTCAAGACAGTTGTCACACAAGGAATCTTGGACAAGTCCCATTCTTTTTAAATGGAGTTTAAAACGACCATGGCCAGTCAGAATATCGACCAGAACTCTCAGTTGGTCTTTCTTCAAGGATAGAGCAAACTTTGTGAGTCGCAGATTAGGTTCACAAATGAAGTACTTAGCCACTCGGCAAATAGTAGAAGCTAGCTAATTACGCTTAGCCTGCAAACAATTATAGTTTTTAATAGTTTCCTTACCACAATTGAAGGTCAGAGGCACTGCCGGTTCAGGTCCAATGAATTCCATCCTTGAGCCTGTTTTAGTTAAAACATCAGCTATCTGATTACCTTCAATGCCACAATGAGCCGGAACCCACGTAACTCTGACACAATTATTAGAGCAAAGGACGTTAATAAAATGTTTACAGGTGACCAGTCTGGAAGTGATCATAGGATTTCGTAATGAATTGAGCACAGGTTTACTATCACTGCATAGAATAATGTCTTTTCCGGAATCAGCGAGGTTAGAAGCGTCAATCGCACAACGTGTGAGTGCAATGAGCTCCGCTTGGAATACAGCGCAATTCCGGCCTAGACTCCCACATGATTTTAGGTCATGTTCAGGACAATAGGTTCCAAAACCTGCACCAAAATTAGAGTGAGACCCGTCAGCAAAAAACACTAGCGGCTGAGCCACCCAGTCCTTGAATTCTTTAGTCAATTTTGACTTACTACTTAGGCCCGGATTTTGACTTCATTAAGGGCATAATCAAGGGTTGGATACAGTTGCCCGTATATCAAATTACCGTATTACAAAATCCCGTATTCCAAAATCCCGTATTCCAAAATCCCGTTTGCCAAAATCCCGTATTCTATAATAATTCATCGGGTAAGGTTAGGTTAAAAATGGCGCGAATTTTAAACTTACCTTAGCCGATAAATTATTCTAAAATGTACATGTGTGTGTATATAGTGGTTATAACTATAGTTACGGTGAATAACTATCAGGCAAATGCTAATTGAAATCAAGGAAAGGAATTTGAAATGGTAAAAATGGGAAAATTATCCTAATTTTAACACGATCCAGCCTTAAGCTCTTAGCGGAATTCAAATGCTGGTTGATGGATGGAACATTCAAGGTTGTTCCAACCATTTTTAAGCAACTGTTTATCATTCACGGAGATGTAAAGGATGAAATTGTAACCGTTTTGTTCTGTCTTATGAAGAAAAAATCAAAGGTGGTTTACAATGAAATGTTTTTTGAGCTATGTCGTGTGGCTTGTGATTGGGGAATAAAATTGAATTCTACGCATATAATAACTGATTTTAAAAAAACATTTCATTAACGGCAAAAGGGTATTTTACCTTAGCCTTGTTTAGCGGAAGTTTGTACCATTTTGGGCAAATAATTTGGTGGCAAGTTCAAGCCACGGGATTAGCCAGGAAGTATAGGCTAATACGATGAGTTTTAGTCAATAAATCAAAGTTATTCAAAGTTGGGCATTAGTGTCAGCTGATCAAATTGCTGACTATGATTGAAGAACTGCATAACAGTTTTACGGATCCGGATTTAAAGAAAATAAGTATATGGTTTAAAAAAAATTATATTTCTGGTCCTAATCACATAAACCCTCAATACTCCCCAAAACTTTTGGACCGTTGCTCATCCCATTGAAAAAAAATAATAATAATCTACGGGATTTTGTACATTCGGTATTTTGAAATTCGTACATTCGATCGTACCGATCACATAATCAACTGTATAAGAGGATGTAATGATCCTCGCAGTGGTATCGAGAGCGTGCTATCCCAAAAATCAGAGTCAAGGGAAGAGCATCCTATAGCGTATTTTTCAAAAAATTTAACTACTTCCCAACGCAACTATAGTGCTACTGAGTTGGAGTGCTTAGCTGCAGTACTCAGTATAAAAAAGTTTAGGCCATACATAGAAGGTTTCCCATTTAAGGTCATTACGGACCACGCAAGCCTATAATGGTTAATGAACCCAGCGTGAGTTGTCGGGAAGATTGGCTCGATGGAGTTTAAGTTTACAAAGCTTTAACTTTACGATTGAACATTGTCAAGGGAAAAACAATACAGTGCCGGATGCTTGGTCACGATTTCATGCTGATGAACTTGATAAAGCCAACGTCCTATGTGAAACGGATATAGAAATTCTCCCACTCCTTATTGACGTTGAGTGACCGGCATTTCAGAGTTCTGTCTACTTAAATCTTATTAAATCCATTACACACAAATCTTATACCGATTCCGACCTATCGGAATGGAAATTAGGCATTCCTGAAAAACTTACCTCCGTCTTGGTTAAGCAAGCACACAATCCTCCTAGTGCATCACATCTTGGTGTGGCCAAGACACCTGATCTTTTTCAAAGACATTTTTATTGGGCAAAGATATGGCTACGCAGATCAAGGAGTATGTTTCCCATTGTAAAATTTGTAAAACCTGTAAGGCTACAAATTTCGCCACACGTCCTCAGATGGGGTAATTTGCAGAGGCCAACCGACCATGGCAATATTTATTTATAGATTTCCTTGGACCATTTCCAAGATCAAAATCTGGCAGCACCCATATATTGATTGTGTTAGACAAGTTTTCACGATTCGTTGTGGTGAAGGCGGTTCGAAATGCAACAGCACAAAGTGTAGTTGAGTATTTAAAGAATCATGTGTTTTTCTTATTTGGAGTTCCCGAATCCTTATTTTCGGACAATGGCAAACAATTTGAGTCAAAGCATCTGGCCGATTTACTTTCCAAATTTGGAGTTAGGCATATTTTCACGCCAAAATATTCTCCTCCACTATTAGCAGCAATTAGCTCTTATGTAGCTGATAATCACAGGGAATGGGATATAAATTTGCACAAAATTGATTGTGCCTTACTTAATGTCGTACATGAGTCCACTGGTAGATCGCCACTGATCGCCATGGACTGATGCGAGAATGCAATACGTTAGATAATAATTTTCTTGCAGTTTCGCATAAACCAGATAATTTGTGTTCGGTTCAAAATTTCGTGTTAAAACATTTAAAACAGGCATGAAGTGCGAATCGTTATAATTTAAGAAGCAAGTCTCGTAAATTTAAAGTGGGCCAGGATGTGTTGGTACGAAGCTTTGCACAAAGCGATGCTACTCGGTGAAGGGAAAAATAGTCAGCTTAGTTGGGTCCGTGGCCTATAAAGTGGTGGATGACGATGGGAAAAACATAGGTGTGTATCAAACTAAAGACATACATGAGTAGAATCAAAAATCAGAGTATTTATGCCCGGGCTGCTCAAATAGAAGAGCAATGAGTAACTCAGGGGTGAGTCGTAGTTACATGTAACGCATGTCACGCTACCGGATGACAAGCAACCGGAAGCCAAGTCAAAAACAACGATATCGGACTTCTAAAGACATTGTTGATGACAAATATATAATGTATATACATTGTATTTATAATGTATACGATCAAAATATCTTAAATAAACAAACTAATAATGCTTGCTCTCATCTAGATCAGCATAATATAATCAAAGATATCATATTAATAATAACAATAATCAGCATGAATAATGCACATTTTACAATAACAAAAAACTAACTTTATTATTCCAAAAAATACAGACAAGCACTTTAAAAAACTATATAAACTAACAAAAATATAACACATTGTTCATTAATATTCACAAAATTCAATAGATAAGTTATTGTAAAATCAAAATAAAATAAATAATGGTTAATAAACCTATAAAAATATAAAAATAAAAGAGTTTCATTGAAGAAACCATAATTGGCGCAGTTGATAATTCACGGTAATAGCAATTTTCAAATTGCATTCCTACGTTTAAAAGTGTAAATTCTTTGTTTAGTGGTTTTTCGCAAGAAAAACATCTCGACAGTATATCGAGAAATAGTGCTAATAAAAAGTGTTTACGAGTAAATCTTAGTGATTAATATTCAAAGTAACGGTTTATCACAAAGGGTATTTCATTAACATTTATTACGGGTACCACAGTATATGGTAACCATAATATAAATACCTGAACGTTTCATAATAAAATAGTTCGACAGATTATCGATCTAATAATAAAATTAACGTTACGTACAATCAAAAGTACATAATTAAAATTTTTTTTTCCTGAGAAAATTACCAAGGTAATACGTAATATTAATAAAATAAAATAAAAACTCGACCGAGCGAGAGTACTCGAACAGTGAAAATTAAAACACGGCGAAAAAATAATTCGACATAATTGGCATCCGGAAGTAAAAATGATGACAATCCAGTTATTATTCTTGTAAGTAAAGTGAATTAGTGAACCCTTCCAAATAAATTAAATAAAAATTCCACAAATTTTTTTTTGTTGTACATCAAAATAATATATAACCATTGTTATAAATATTTATATAAAGAAATTTTTTTTCTTATTTTTCACACATTCTTTTTTTTTGTTGTTGTTGTACACCAAAATAATATATAACTATCGTTATAATATAAATATATAAAAAAAAAAAATTGAATTCTTATCTTCCACAAATTTTTTTGTTGTTGTAAATAAAAATAATATATAACCATCTAAAAAAAAAAATCAAGAATATATTGCATTAGAAAAGTCAAAATTGGGCAAAACAAGAAATCATTAAATCTAGAAATAGATAGACTAACAAATCAATTAGAAAAAATCAAAATTACACAAGACAAACAAGTACAATTAAAAATGGAGGATGTAATGACAAAAACCATTAGAATTTCAAAATTAATCAAAGACGTACCAGTATTTAATGGCAATAGATCAGATTTAAATAATTTTATTTCACACATCGACAAAGTACTCGAATACGCACTACCACCAGAATCAATTCACACAAATTTGATAATCCGAAATATTAAAGCCAGACTAACAGACGACGCGGTAAGATGTTTACAGACTTATAACACACAAAATACTTGGGCAGACATAAAAAGGGATTTAATCTCACACTTCGCGGATAAACGCAGCGAAACAATTTTAATACAACAATTACACACATTATATCAGGGAAATAATTCAACAGAAGAATTCTTTTCAAAAGTACAGGATACCTTAAATAATTTAAAAAGCTGGTGTGAACTTAACACACTCACGCAAGGAGGAATAAACGATGAGAATACAATCAATTTCAAAAAGACATGGTATGACCAAATGGGTTTAGCAATATTCATTTCTCACACACGCGAACCAATAGGTTCAATGCTAAGAATTAAAGAACCTCAATCGATTCAAGAAGCAAGAGATTTTTGCCTTAGAGAAGAAAACCTCAGACATCTAAGACAACCACAAGTTCCTCAACGGAAACCAATAACATCTCAATACAGAATTAGACCTCAGTCTACACCACAATATCAAAATTATCACAATTATAATCCATCATTTCAGCCTATAATACCTCAACCAATAATTCCACAAATAGGTCCAAAACCTATACCCAAACCATTTAATAATCAAGCCCCGCAAGTTTATTACAATCATAAACCTTTTGCAACACAGCAAAGACAAATCATGCCTAAACCATAACCAATGGATACCACATCCAATATGGATAAATACAAACAACCTACATATCAAGTAAAAAGACCCGCATCATCAACCAATCCAGGTAAAATTATACAAAGACAAAGATTGTATAATATCGAACAACTCGAGGATGAACATTTCCCAGACGAAACAGGAGAAGAATTTGAAGACATCGAAGAAAATCCAATAGTGGAGGAAATTGAACTCGAAGAACAGGATTTTCACCAAACTTTATCAGGGACACAGGATGCTTAGCGTTAAATAACTCCAATAGTAACCTAGAAGGTTCTAAATTACCATACATAACAATTACAATTAATAATAAAAACGTCAAATTACTGGTAGATACAGGAGCAAATAGATCCTTTATTAACCCAGATATAGCCTTGAAAAATCAAATAAAACACATACACCCCGTAAAAATATCAACTTTGTTTAATTACACCAATCTAAGTAAACAAGCCGAAATCATAATAGACGAATTTAAAAACGACACACCTTTACAATTTTTATTATTTAAATTTCACAAATATTTTGACGGACTACTAGGAATTGATATATTGAAAAAATTGCAAGCAAATATCAACATCATTAACGATCAATTAAGCACACCCAAAATCACTATCCCATTACAATTTAAACACAATATGACTTCAAAAACACATAGGATACTACCCAGAACTAAAACAACAGTACTTATTCCAACAACAATAAAAAACGGAGACATATACATAGAACCACACAAACTACAAAATGGTTTAATAATCCCTGAAGGAATATACAAGAGTACAAACTATTATATTACCTCAGAAGTCATAAATTATTCTCCAAGAACTCAGTTATTCTCAATAGAACACCCATTGGAAGGCAAACCTCTAACAAACACCTTAGCTACACACGAAGTAAATTTTGCAAGTATAGACTCGACAACGGAGAATATACAACAACTCATAAGGCTGGAACACCTCAATGAAGAAGAAAAACAAAACCTAATTAAAATATGTAAGAAATACGAACATATATTCTTCAAGGAAAACCAACAACTTACGTTTACCAACCACATAAAACACGAAATCAACCTCAAAGATGAGAAACCGGTGTTTACAAAAACATACAGATACCCGTACATACATAAAACGGAAGTAGAACAACAAGTAATGAAAATGTTGGAACAAGGAGTCATCAAACCAAGTTACTCACCATGGTCATCACCCATATGGATAGTACCAAAAAAAGCAGATGCCAGTGGAAAAATTAAATGGCGTATGGTCACCGACTACAGGAAATTGAACGAGAAAACCATAGATGACAAGTACGCTATACCCAATATAACGGATATATTGGATAAACTGGGGAAAAGCCAATATTTCACAACATTGGACCTAGCAAGCGCATTTCATCAAATCGAGGTAAATCCTAAAGACCAACCTAAAACAGCTTTCTCGGTTGAATTCGGACACTACGAATTCGTAAGAATGCCGTTTGGCCTTAAAAACGCACCAAGCACATTCCAACGTGTGATGGACAACGTTTTAGGAGATTTACAGGGAAAAATATGCTTATGCTACATGGATGACATCATCATCTTTTCAACATCACTTCAAGAGCATATGGAAAGTCTCACAAAAGTATTCAAAAAATTGGAACAGGCTAATCTCAAAATTCAGCTTGACAAATCCGAATTCCTACAAAAAGAAGTAGAATTCTTGGGACCCATCGTAACACCAGATGGCGTAAAACCCAATCCAAAGAAAATAGAAGCAATAAAGAAATTCCCGTTACCTAAAACGGAAAAGCAAATAAAAAGTTTCTTAGGACTTCTAGGATATTATAGAAAATTCATAAATTTTTTTTCTAATTTAACAAAACCAATGACAAAATTCTTGAGAAAAAATGAAAAAATCAATATACAAGATCCTATGTATATCAATAGTTTCGAAAAAGCAAAGCTCACACTAATGGATGAACCATTATTACAACATCCAGATTTTAACCGACCATTCATAATAACAACCGACGCAAGCAACTTCGCATTAGGAGGAATATTATCACAAGGAGAAATTGGAAAAAACCTACCAATTTGCTATGCCAGTAGAACTCTTACAGCAACCGAACAAAATTATGCTACCATAGAGAAAGAATTACTCGCAATAGTAGGGACAGTCAAATACTTCAGACCGTATTTATTCGGACGAAAATTTAAAATAGTAACGGACCATAAACCGTTAACATGGCTGTTTTCTCTCAAAGAACCGAACTCAAAACTAATTAGATGGAGACTAAAACTCGAAGAATACGACTACGAAATAGTGTATAAAAAAGGAATATTAAATGCAAACGCAGATGCATTGTCCAGAGTAGAAATCCACACATCAGAAACATCAGATGATGAGCCACTAATTAAATATCAGCTACCACGTGTGTATTTGCATCGGATGAAGACTTTAATGAAATACTAAAAGCTTATGGAACCATGACAACAACGAAACCACGTAAAACCATACCAACTACAACATATCAAACAGGTACACGAAAAGAACGAACACCGCGGAATATTAGAAAATCTCGCGCAAATTAAAACAAAATACTATTTCCCAAATCAAAAGGAAAAAATACAAGAATTTATAAGAAAATGTGACACGTGTAATCGGATTAAATACGACAGAAGTCCACCCAAATTACATTTCATGATAACAGAGACACCTAAAAAACCAATGGAAATCATTCATGTGGATATATTTTCTCCAAACAACCATTTCTTTCTGACAATCATAGATAAATTTAGTAAGCATGGAACAGCTTTTTACTTAAAACGAAAAACGGGAATAAAAATTAGGGAAAACTTAAAACAATATATTGGCATACACGGAATACCAAATAAAATCATTACGGATTACGAAATAACAAGTTCAAAAGAAGTCAAAGAACTACTAACTAAATTCAACATCGAAAGCCACACGACAATACCATACAATTCGACAGGCAACTCACCGGTAGAAAGATTTCACTTAACGTTAAAAGAACTATGCTCAATAATAAAAATACAAACCCCGGAAGAAGAAATCCCTTCGATAATGAAAACTGCTATAATAGCATATAACAACGCAATACACAATACAACAAACATGACACCATTCCAAATCTTAAACGGACATTTTTCAGATAACCCAACATTCGGAACAGAAATAGAATACGTACAGAAACACAAAGAACACACAGATAAAATGTATAATCAAATTCATGACAAAACAAAAATAAACAAAGAAAAAATAATTAATCGACTTAATAAGGACCGAAACATTCCTGAAGACATACCCACAAACGCACAAGTATACGTAAAGAAAGTCAAACGAGGAAAATTAACCCCACAATATAGACAAGAAATAGTAAAAGAATCACAAAACCCATTAGTTTTAATAACCAATGTAGGGAGAGTTCATAAAAATAAAGTCAAAACTTCTTTGCAGGTTCACGGCGACTCTAGCACATGAACTGACAATAATAATACCGTTGACCAACAACAGGGGGATAATACCGGTAGTTCAAGGAATAACACATATGTACAAAGACCACATAAAATTATTACACGTAATACCCATGAAACAATACGAACAAAATATACTCGACTGTAGAAACTTACTAAATCACATAGACATAGGAACAACTCAATTATACAGATCGACATTTGACAATAAAATTAAAATAGTTACAACCAAAATAGTTAACGCAAAAAAACACTTAGCAGAACTAATACCGAAAAGACAAAAAAGAAGACTAATAAACGGACTAGGTACTAGATAATAATGACCTAATAGACATTAATAACAATATATATAATCTCGAAGCACAACAAAATACCATAGTAGACAATAATAATAAACAGATATTGATAAATCAACAAACAATAGATAAAATGAATAACTTAAGTGCAGTTATAAACGAAAACTTAAGACTAATAAATACAACAATGTTTGGAACACAAAATAAACTTAATGACTTAGAAAAAGCAATAATGTTCTATGAAGAAATATACAGATTAGAATTCATAATAGATACAGTTAATTCACAGTTAGAAGACATTTTAGATACAATAGCATATTTAAAAACAGGATTAATATCTGGACACGTATTAAGTGTAGAAGAAATGCAATATATTCGAGATATATTTCTAAATCATAACGTAAAACTCGAATACGAAATCGCGTTACTAAACTTATTAAACATAAAAGGTGTAATAACTGACAATCACGATTTAATATATATTATTAAGTCACTAGAATAATAACAGACGGGAACAAGTATCAAGAAAACACGCAAGAATGTATAAATATTTACAATACATATTATTGCCAAGAAGATAATATGCAAGAAGTTAAAGGTTCCTGCGTTCCAGCAATAGTAAACCAACAACAAGCTATCTGCAACTACACCTCAAATAAATTAACACCACAGGTTATGCAAATATCAGAAGGAAAACTCTTCATAGAGCCAGCTGATCAACAAATACAATTTACAACGAATTGTACGCAAAAAACCAATAAGATAATGGACACAGCAATTTTATCATTCTCAAATTGTCGAATAAATATATTAAATAAAGAATTCTCGGCGTCAAACCCAATTGAATTCAAAAGTACACTCGACAGTCTACCTTGGAACGACATCCAACTGGATCAAGAAATCAAAATTCCAGAACTCCAAGAACTTCATAACTGGACAATAACCAACCTAGATTATATAATGGCACACAGCTCACAAATCAAACATCAACAAATAACATCACATATTACTATGGGAACCATCTTAACCATCGTAATAATAATAATAGTTCTATATCTTTTTAGGAAAAAGAAAGTATGGCCATTTCTCTTCCTTAAAAATCGAAATGTTCATCTTAAGGGGAAGGAGTTACATGTAACGCATGTCACGCTACCGGATGACAAGCAACCGGAAGCCAAGTCAAAAACAACGATATCGGACTTCTAAAGACATTGTTGATGACAAATATATAATGTATATACATTGTATATATAATGTATACGATCAAAATATCTTAAATAAACAAACTAATAATGCTTGCTCTCATCGAGATCAGCATAATATAATCATAGATATCATATTAATAATAACAATAATCAGCATGAATAATGCACATTTTACAATAACAAAAAACTAACTTTATTATTCCAAAAAATACAGACAAGCACTTTAAAAAACTATATAAACTAACAAAAATATAACACATTGTTCATTAATATTCACAAAATTCAATAGATAAGTTATTGTAAAATCAAAATAAAATAAATAAATGGTTAATAAACCTATAAAAATATAAAAATAAAAGAGTTTCATTGAAGAAACCATAATTTCGTCCCCACCGCGATGTAATGATTATTACAGCTAATTGGGCTACTGTATGTGTGCTTCAATGAATAACTGTAAAGGTATGATAATTCTAAATCTTTTGGTATTAATTGTAGCGATAATTGCATACAAAACAATTGGGAGTTTACTACTACCTGTTTGATGAGAATATATACGACTCAAACAAAACTTGCATATCTCATTGTCGCGAAATTAGAATTATTCTTTTTGGTGGTTGCTGTGATTGAGGAAAGTCGCTTGTTCGTAACTCAATTATTCATTACCTTAATTTATCTCCCTGTTTGCTCGATTAATAATTGATAATTTTCACCTTTTTCTGTAATTTCATTAGTGAAGTATACGTACATGGTAAACCTAAAGGGACATTGTCCCCCTATTATGATGGCGGTATTGCGAACATCTGGAGAAATTTAAATCGATAAGTATAGCTTGATTAGTTGCCTGTAATCAGTGTCAGTTCAATCAACACCAGTCACTGTTATTTAGTACGGGATAGTTCACCGCATAATTGGGTGCGCTATAGAGCGACTGTGGCCGGCAACTTTGAACCACCAACACCACGAACTAAAGAACATTCGTGATACTCGCGTAATCAAAAGTTAATGTGAAACCAAAAGAATACAAACCGAAAGAAACCAAAAAAATATTCAATTCTTAATTTTACGATTAAATTGTGGTTTCAGGATTTCATAAACAAGTATTTAAACTTTAAATTATAGAATTTAACTTTATGGTTTCTTAATCAAAATATTAATTCAATATAACTTCAACCAAATTCGTAATCAAAATTTGTAACCTAAATTCTGAAAAATGTGAAGGGTCAAAGTTCAAAATTCTCTAAAATGGCAGATTCACATTAAAATAAATCCCCTTATTTAAATTCCTCAGATTGTCTTAGACAGTATGAGGAGAGCATCAAAACCGTTGGAGCCAAATAGATGACTAAGTAAGAGGCCAGTAATCGCCTTTAAAAACTGATTATTATTAATAAAATTATTTTTCTTACTATTTCCGCTTAGTACCAGATTTTAGTAGTGTCCACCACACGTTTGAGAGAGTGAGGAGGTTCAAATATTTGGGTTCTCTTATCACTCACCATAACAGTGAGGGTGAGGATATTAAAGTCTCTCTATCCTCTAAGGCCACTGCTAAAATCTAAACACTTATCAAGTGCCGTGAAGCTGAAGCTTTACAAAGCGTTGATCAGACCTTAAGATATCTTGGTATATTCGTCATTATTGTGTCTGCTTCCTAGGATTTTCTCAGGAAAATTAGAAAAATCAGATACATAATCGATATACATGAGGTCATACCAAATTTACCGAGCAAATAGCGCAGTGGTTAAAGCTGCGACGTTTGGATCGGGAGGTACCGGGTTCGAATCCCAACAGAGGCGGGATGCAAAAGGGATTTTTCATCTCCCGATTACGATCGGTGATTAAATTGAAAACAAATATGACCCTCTGTTGGAATATAGAACTCATGGGCCGACCCATCTTCCATGTCATTGTACAGGGTAACATGGTGCTATCCAATGCGCAGGTGGTATAATGTACTTGTGTGAATGGGATGAATGGGTTGAATGAATGTTAGTGTGAATGTGGGTATATCACCATGGGGCCATTAAAGGCATTGAGTGCTGGAGTAAACTCCGCCCAATTTTAATTTTAAATTTTTTTTTTACATGAGGTCAAACCAAACATGGTTGTCCCAAACCCTGTAATCCCCTACTTTTTCCAAAATAGAAGTATTTTTCAAATAGCTTAGACCTTAGGACATCTTGGTATATGCATAATTATGGTGTATGCTATCTAGGATTTTCCCAAGAAAATTAGGAAAAATCAGGTACATAATGAAAATTTTTTCGGATAGCTTAGACCTTAGGACATCTTGGTATATGCGTCATTATTGTGACCTCTTTCTAGGATTTTCCAAAGAAAATTGGTTATCGTAAACCCCCTAATCCCCTACTTTTTCCAAAATTGAAATATTTTTCTGATAACTTAGACCTTAAGATATCTTGGTATATGTGTCATTATGGTGTTCGCTTCCTAGAATTTACCAAGGAAGATTCATAAAATCATGTGTTCGTCGTACCAAATTTGGTTGTCCTTATGATAAAATTCGTAATATCGAGACATTCTGTTTTGCACACTAACACATTTAAGAGGAAATTGCTTTTGCTATTTTTTAGGACAGACTTAGGACATATTTCACATACGTAACATATTTAGATGTAAGGTTCCATTCATAGATTTAATTTATAGGATTCTACTCACATACAACATCCAAATATTCTTTATGATATTGTATTATCTGCTAATTGAAATGAATCATTAACACTTTCACAATTGACTGAGGCGTTATATAAATCGTTTAAAAAAGCATTATCGGGTTCTAGTATGTTCTAGTGCGCTAGCGTCCACCAGCCGAACTTAATGTTAAGATGTACAAATATAATTTAACAGAACAGGATATTTCCATCGTGGATATAGTGGAAAAAATAAAACATGACGGTTAATGAAATATTATGTTCTATCTAAAAATGTAAAGTTAAAAAAAATGAATAATAATTTATTATGTCACTCGAGCTCATCCAATGTATGTACATAGGAAGACATGGATTGACATGGGAATCAAAATTTTATTTTTATTTTTACATAAAGTTGGTCACCGAAATATAAAAAAATCTCTTCAAAATGTGATTTATTGGACCATTAGTCATTTTTCCAAAAAATAAAAAAAATAAAAAAATACAAATTAATTCTGATTAGTAAAATACTGGACAATAAATTATTGTTTGAACCAAATGTGAAATAAACAAACATATAATAAAATATGATTTTGATGAACATTTCCCGCATCCAACAATGTACAAAATTAACCAAAACGATGATGAAATTTCATGAATAAATAATAATCCCCCTGGTGGATTTTTTTTTTTTATGGTAAAGTGAAATGCTCCGATCCCGACTCGTATACATTATCATAAAAATAATTTCGAAATGAAATATGAAATAATATTATTTGATTGCGTCCAACCGACAAACAAAAATTACAAAAGAAAAAAAAAAAAAAAAGTTTGCCTGGAAAATTAATTTCCCCGCGCACTCAAATACACACACCACTCCATATTCATGTATAATGTATATAGCTATATATGTACATACATCCATCCAGTTCTTATTTTTAATTTCATTGAAACATTAATTTTGTTGAAAATTTCCGTTTTTTTTTTTTTTTTTTTGTGTAATGTAGTATTTTGTGTTCTTGGAAAATGTATTTTTATTTTCCTCTCTCGCTGGTTCTTATCCTGCTTAGTGGAAATAAAAAAAATTAGGTTTTACTGAAGTATAATTACAGCTATTGTTTATAAAAGAATCTGTATGTAGTTTATGATTTTGAAATATAATTTCATATAATTTTCCATCCACAGTTTTTTTTTTTAGTTTTCTTTTGTGGGCGCGCACTATAATAATAGTAATGTGTTCTTGTACGGGTAGGGAATTATCCGTTATTTTCCGTCTGAGTTTTTTCAAGTATGAAGACTTATTTTCCTTTTTTTTTTTGTATTCGTTACTTCATCCTCTCAAATACATATATACATTTTTTACTAACTATATAATGTTAGAATACTACATATGTACATACTACATACTTAAACTAAAAAATTTAGTTTTGAAAATTTTCTTCTGCTATGTATTTGAGGAAGAATTTATTTTTTAAGAAGATATGAATTTAATTTTCCTAAGCACATTAATATTACTGTTACAAAATTGACGTTAATATTCTTGAGATGTGTGCGGTTTGGTATATGTATACACGTTTTAACAAAGTTTTAGGTTTCTTTCGTACAAAAATATTTCTTTGGATAGTTTTTAAGTCGGTTTGGTCTATGGATTCGTGGTTTTTCTATACATTTCGGATAAATTGACATTAAATATCAGACTTACACTGTCTCGAACTTTATTCTTTCGAAATCATTATACATTGTGTGCGGTAACAGATTTTTAAGAAAAATCATATTGGTTGCGGTTTTGGTTACTTGCATCTCAAATGTGATTTAAATGAGATTATTCACCCGAATGTGATTTAATATGGCATAACAATCCATGTTTGGGTAAACTTTTACTGTATGTGGATCCTAAGATCATAATTAAATATTAGAACTGATAAACCTTTCTCAAAATTCGTTATTTAATTAATAATTATTTTTGCGCTATAAAGCTATATAGGATCACTCAAATAGTTGACATGACCACTATTGAGAGAATGGATGCAAATGAATCTAATGTATTGGGAAAGTTGAAAAGTTCTGCCAATAAAAATTGAGAATTTTTTGTTTTTATTGACTGCGGTTTGAATGATTTTTGATTAAATTGGTATTTGTTAAATACCGTAAATAATCAAGTTTTTTTAAATTTATTTTTTAATGAGAAATATTTGAACTAGAAATGTCAGAAATTAGAAAATTTAGGAATTTCTGATCAATCCTATTTTAAAAAAAATTAATTTTAGAACTCGATTCATCGTATACACTATTGCAAATAGAGTAAAAGTTTGCTTTCCTTCTAAATTGAGTAAAACTTGATTTTATTATTTTTGATTCCCTCTATAGCTTGAGTGGTTTTTGCTTAAATTGACATTTTCTATAAGATCAAACAATCATACCATCTATATCCAATTACTCACAGTTTCAATATTAACTTGATTAGTCTTAAGCTAGGGCGTCGAATGAAAATTTGATGTCGTCCTGACAGTCAAAATTATATAAAATATTGGTGTTCATTATTTTTGTCTAAATTGACGTTCTTAACAGTGATAGGCCAACTATTCAAAATCAACCAAATTATTTAGATCAAAAAAGCTAGAAATTTGGGTAAAAATTCGAGGTCATTTGCCATAAAAAATTGACTAAAATTTTAATTTCAAAATTGTTTTAATTCTTTTTGTTTGGCTAGTTTGAGTGATTTTCGCTTAAGATGTTGTGGTAAAGTCAATTGAAGTTACGAGTGCCTAAGCACCATGTGTTGGTCATACACTAAAAAGTTGAGTAAAAATATTTTCCTTCAAAATTGAGTAAATATTGAAAAAGAAGTTGTCAACTGTATTGTAAACGAAGTAAAATTGTGGTTTGTAATGTTTTTTTTGTAAATTAGGAAATTGAGTGAACATTTGATATCGTTTTTTTCATAGTTTGTATTCCTAATCAATCAAAATTTTTAAAATATTAATTTGCAACTTGATTTTTTGTTGCTCAGAAAATTAAGTAATAGTTTGATAACGTTTTGCCCATTAACAGTTGAGTAATATTTAAATTTGAATTCTGAATTTGACTATTTTTGGTTGGCTATGGTTTGAGTGTTTTGTAATTAAATTGGTATTTTTTACAGGATCTAACTTTCCGTAAATACAAATGATCTTTAGTGTTTAGGATAGTGAAAACCCAACCATTCCCAATCGGTTCAATTGTTTAAAATTTTAATTTGGAATTCTCTAGATATATGATTCAATGATCCAGTGAATACAATGAAACCAAGTTGTACAATCAATCTTGAGACTCTTCAGAAAGATGAGTGAAACATAAATATGTTCACAGAATATTTTGTATTAGGTAAAATAATTTAAAAAATTTTGATTTAAAAGTTATTTACTTATATATAGGGTAATTCTCAAATTTTCGAAATTCCATCGCTAATTTACAGCTTCGTCTCAAAACTGCAAAACGTTAAGTTTTTTAAAATCACAGCAAGAGGACATCATGCCAAGTCGAAAACAAAGGAAACTTTTTCCGGCACTCATGGTCCTCGAGAACCATTAGTGAAACTGCTAATTTTATGTATGGGGCCATATTTAATTTTATGAATGTCCATAGTGGACGTTTGTAGAAGTCGACGGAAAACTGTAGAAATGGAATTGGCAATCATTGCTGCAAATCAAAAGTATATATTTTAACACTCGATTCTTTCTTAGCTATATAATTTAATCGGCCCGTTTACGTGTCTTTCAGCTATTGTTCTTTTTCTTAGATTAATCTATCTTTTTCTACAACTTCTGGCGATACTTAAAGTTTCAATTTCTCGCATTTATACCAAGTATCTAATTTAGGATTTTTGAAAGAAATGTTCAAATACAGGTGTTTCAATATTAAGATCACTGAGAAATACTGTGAATATGATTTAAAACTACGATGTACCAATCTCCAGAAATTTTGGTATTTGGTGTGTGGCTGCCTCGTCTATCCATTGGTGTAACAATACTAAGAGTCAATCTATTTTTGTTTAGTGGTTTTAAAAAATTGATCACTTTGGCAAAATTGTGTTCGTTTGGTTATAGTATTGGTAGCTAGCTATATATTCTATTTCGTCGGTTCACCGCAGTACTTAATTTTTGCTTTGTTTTTTTTGTTTTATTTCAATCAATCCAGTTACATATAAAAGCTTGCCCATATAAGATTATAGCTTCCTTTAAAGCTCATATAGTAATCATTGAATATTTGTCATTGCTCGCCCAAGCTAATTTCCTCTTTACACTTTCTGCTTCAAATATTTAACGGTTAAAGCGCCTTTCCATTACCAGTTTCCCTTTTTTTGTTATAGATATTTTTTTCCAAAATCATTTTTTGTTTTTCTGATGGTCCTTGATTCGGTGTCCCCATGACAAGGAACATAATTGACAAGGAACATAATCTATATACCAACATCAATGTCATTAGTAATATGACTAAAAATGTTTTCATAGTCGTCTATTAAATAATACTTTCATGTATACGTGCTCATTGATCGTCTGATTAATTTCATTATAAATATTCAAGGTACTTACGTTAATTTGTCACAGATACTTATCCTAATGGTTGCTTCTCGGATTTGTGGGCAGGGATGGGGTTTACGCGTCATTTATTATTTTCTACATTGACGAGTCGACAACCTGTAGATAACGTCAACAACGTAGACAATGTCGATAATGTAGACAATTCCTAGAGTGATTTTGTCAATTAGTTCTAAACTAGAGTGACCAAATTTATTTAGGAACAATGCGTCACTTGTGACAATTTTATAGAATTTCTGTCAATGCATTTTAATCTTTTTGCACTCTTTTCAAAAAGAGCGGGATTGAAAACTAATCGTGCTCAAATAAAATGAATATACTTCAGTGTGCGGCATGTTTATTCATTATAAAATCATTAAATTAGTGGGACCCTCTTTATAACGGTGTAACGGTAGAACAGCTCGCACAAAAATCGGAAAAAACGCACAAAAATCAGAAACATGGCACAACTGATAGAAAGGTTATTACCTTTTGATACATTTACAAATACAATTGTATATGATTCGGCCAGCAATTAGCATTTATGGTGCCAGGATTTTGCCTAACTCGCCAACACGATTTAGAAATAAAATTTTGCCATTAAGCTAGTTCACACGATTCTAATGAAGCAATAAATGCTCAAAGAAGCTGAGTCCACTGGTTTTCGAACGAAATCAAGAGGTGATTTTTGTAAAAATTAAAAAAATCAAAAACTTCAATTTAATCGTATGCGGCAACTTTAATATCATTTAAAAGAACTTTTTGCCATTTCTTTCTATCAAATATTAGCCGCAACTACGATGGTCCTTTCTCAAAGTCCAGTTTATGATCTGAGTGAAATTCATTCCAGGCAACAAATAGTGGTTTTGACATTATCCTTCATTTTTGAAGAAATATGAACCGATTATTTCACAGGCCCATAAACCACACCAAACCATCTATTGGGTTGCGTATCATCCAATACTGTAAATTGAGATTCAAACGTTTCGATGGTTTTTCAAATAGTGGTTTTGACATGCCGATTATTTCAACCGTAACTTGGTCTAAGCGCACGAAGCACATTCCTCACGGAACGCTGATATTTGTAATAAACCTGAACAATTTGTAGACGCTGCGTGCCGGGCTCAATCTTTCTATGTTGAAATAGCAAACAATACTGAGTAAAATTACTATGACAGTTTGACACTAATTTGTCAAAAAGAAACAATTTCAAATCGCTAAAATATCGTAGGTTGTTGACATTATTTTAATTGTCGACGTTGACAAAAAACACTGCCAAGTAATCTACGTTATATTTTACGTGTCGACAACCGTGTAGATTACATGACGTAATCTGCCTCGCTCATCTATGTTTGCAGTACGGTCTTCTAACCTTATATATTAAAGCTTTGATCGAGGCCATATCTTAAAAAGCTACAGCAATTTGATTCATAATAACATTTCCACTACGTCCACTAGAAGTTTATTATAAGTTGATTGTTTTGACCCTCCATTTACGAGGTTTAGTGCACTCTTCCATTTGTGATCCCGATTTCCAAAGTTTTTTAGTTCTTCATGTTTGGTGTTATTCGGATTGCAAGAGCTTAGCAATACCTGTCATTAGATCAATATTTGTGGGGTTCCGTTTTAATAAAAGATTATTTAGATCTATTTTCATATATGATGACCTGTTTGGTATTCATATGGTTAAATGTTTCCAATGGTATTAATTGTCCAAAGGACGACACTTTGGCCACTTTAAGATACGCATGCTTCTTCAATTTGATATAATTAACAGAATTTGTATTTCAAACTTGATATTCATGCTGTTGTAAATGATATTAAGTTAACTTTAATACTATCTAATTAACCCCACATCTTGTGTATTTACTTATATACAAATCTTATTTGTATTAAAGTACAACACATAAATATATGTATAACCATATACACTTTTGTAAACTTGTGAATTTGATTTATATTAGTTGATAAAGTTCTCTCTATGTATGTATATAAAATTAATTTACTTAGTTCCCAAAAGAAAGTTTTTTTTTGTATATACATAACAACAACAGACACCAGATAATGTGAAGAAATGCCAACAACAACAACAACAATAATAATAATAAGGCGACAGTAATAACATAAGGAAACGAAGTGTGGAAATGATATCGCACATATAACGACAAAAAACAAAAATAAAAAAACTTACAAGAACTAACTTCAATAAATTTAGCCAGAGATTATCCTCATAAAGTACTAAAAATTTAGTTAGTAAACCAATCGTATCACAAAAGTATAATTTTAAAACTGGAACTATTTATATATGTATATACATACATAACCAAAAAAAAATAGTTTTTAGTATTTTAGTTTTATGGACATACATAGTTTATTCCTCCTATACGATAGTATATATTTAGTACATTTCGGAATATTAGGGAAATGAAAATGATGACGGTATTTTATTTTATGTGTGCGGTGGTCGTTAGATTTCTATCTAAATTTTATTGGTTTGGTGCTATTTTTCAAGCTTAATGTGCTCACCCATTTCTCTCCATATGGTCGAGTCAATTTTACAATTTTACTGTGTCTGTCTATACTGTATATAATATAGACGTGCTTGTTGATTGATTTATGCGGTTATTGCTACATTATGTATACGTATATGTTATATAGATAGATACATAAAAATGCCAGTTGATTTGAAAACCATTTAAATGCTACAGTCTATACAATCTATCAACAAATTCAACTATAAATCTTTGTTTGTATATACCGACACGTCTATATAAGTATACAAATCGAAAACGATATCTAAATCTGTAACTAATGAGATTTAATCAAAAAATTTAAATTTCATCAATTTCCCAGAAAAATTGTACCACACTCTCACACACACACACACATTGTTTTTTTTAAATTAAATCATCAAATTATCCTGATACGATAAAATAAATATAAAACGAAAATGAAAAGTACCAAAAACAACACAAAAAACTATTTTAAATAAAATTTATTTTTGTGTATATCCTGGGCTGGGTGCTGTACCCAAAATGTGAAAAACTAACTCCTATACATGTACGTATTATAAAGAAAATGTTGATTCACTTGAATAAGAAAAAAAAAAATTACCATATAGACAGGAATTTGTTATTTGTAGCCAAATAAAATGTATTTATACATAACCTAGTATATATGTATAGGTTTATACATATACATGTAATGTATATACATATTTCAGTTGATAACAAATCAACAAAAATAAGAGTTTTGTGTGTTAGTTTATGAATGCTATGTGTATAGGTATGAAAAGGTAAACTATCTGCAAATGGAATTTAAATTTTAAATTGGATGCTTTTTCCAATTTATAATATTAAAAATTGTAATTAAAATTTTCAAATTACACAATTTCATATACATATCGTCGGCTTGCAAGAATAGTGACACAACTCACAAATTGGCAATTTTCACATTACCACTACAAAATGCTTGAAAAGTATTAAACTTTTATATGAAATAGTGTCACTTCTGAATTAAACACAATCGCCGTTAGAAAGCACTTGTGTCGTTATTTTTTTTATTGAATTTCGTTATTATCTTTGCTTTAATATCGGCACATCAGTGGTTAATACTAAAGTGCGCTAAAAGGACCAAGCATATTTTCTGTAACAATGTCACATTTCGTGTTGTAAACAAACCGACAAACATTTCAATACCGGCAGCTATATATCGGGCATAAAAATACCGTGTGTCGGTAACAATTATAACAACAACAACCGAAAAATACCGATCATCGGTCACAATTACAAAAACAACAACTCAAAAAATACTACAAAAGAGAATAACAAAAATTTTTTGTTTTATGTTTTTTTAGTTAACATATTATACTGAACTATTTGAGTGAGTGAGACAAATTATTATTTGTCATTTTACTTCATGTCGTCGTCTACATTCATTTAAATATTTAATTTTATTTGGTTTGCGCGATGAAAAGAAAAATTAATTACAGGGCCAATACCGGATTACCAAATAAAGACAATAAAATTACAATAAAATAATAATTTGAATTGAGCTTGATAAACTAACATTCAATAACAAAACAACGAATTACTGAACAAATAGCTGAGAAGAAATTAAAACTACTAAATTACCGAGCAAATCCCATCAATTTACCGTGATATAGAAATTTGAGATTATAAAAACCAAAATACAAAAACAGAAAAAAATTTAGACTAATCTCCCAAATCCTCTGAAATTACATGGAAATAATGGCAAAAACTTCTTTAGTTGTATTAATATTAGTTGACATAATTAATGTAACATTGTTTTGTTTTGTATTTCATAATAAATTATTAAAAAAATTTTTTTCGACTATTTCGGGGTAATTTAGTGGTCTTTGTTCAGTCGTAGTTTTTCCTATTTTAAGTTCAATATTGTATCAAATGCTTTGTAACAATTACTCGGTAATATTTTGGATCTAGCTCGGTAAAGAATTTTTATTTTATTTTAACGAAGTACCGATCAAAGTCCATAAAATTACTGCGAAATAGTAAAAACAAATTGTAATAATTTATTATTGAAAACACATATTGATGTAATCACGTGCACGTATTCCTTTTTTTATTTATTTATATTCGTTTCGTTACAAATCGTCAGTAAGGTAATAATCGTGGTCAAGTTAAAACGTCAGTTTTTGAATAAAAAAATAATTTAAGTCAAAAAAATTTAAGGAAATAATACAAATTTTTATTATCAAAAGTATTTTTTTTTAATTTTTATTAATTTTTGATTTTTTTTCTGCATTTCAATTATAAATTATTACAATATTTTTTTTTTAATTATAAATAATTACATTTATAAATTATTTTAAGTTATTTTTTGACGATTTCACGGTAAATTTATGGACTTTGTTCGGTAATAAATTCGTAACTTTAATATTTTTAATTTCAAAATTGTGCTTAGAGGTTGTGCAACAATTATTCGGTAATATTTTGAATGAAGCTCGGTAAAGAATATTTTTTTCTTGTGTATTTCAATTATTAATTATTACAATTTATTTTTTGACGATTTTGCCGTAATATTATGAACTTTGCTTGGTAATTCGTAGTATAACATATTTTTAATTTCAAAACTGTGCTAAATTGTGGTTTTGCAACAATTGTAATATTTTGGATAATAAATAAATGGCTTGTGACCAAAAATGATAATATTATTGCTTTTCAATATTTAGAAAAAATTGATAATGAGTTATACATCTATGGTTCGGAAACAACAGCAAAATAACATTTTTATAACGTTCCGGTAGCATCAAGCCATTTCAAGATTTTTAAAACTACTACAGTTCAAACAAATCCTGTTTATTGGAAACTAAATGACATCGCCCAAAACCCATTTTGTATGGAGTGCTCTGAAGGAGAGGGATATAGAGTTTTTTACCAATTAGTACCTACTAGTTTAACTCATGTTTTACAATTACGCATTTGTGTTTGCTTGACTAATTATTAAACGTTTAACTTAGAACATCTAACATCAGTTTAAATATATGCTTTTACGCCTTTATATATATATATGGTTTTGATCGCTTTGTATTGTTAATCTATATAGATAATTCTATTACATGTATTTTATTGTATATCGCGTTTCAATTTAGGTAGAATGTATTGCGTAGTGGAAACCACTAAACCCAGTTGGATTATTGAATGTGTTGCGGTTTGCAAAAAATGGGTTATAAATTCCAAGCTTATGTGGCTCACGCATTATTCGAAGGCGAATGAAAATGATGCAGACGTGAATAAGGACTGGGTACTATATGATTTCAAAATGCTAAAAAATTATATCGGTAAGTACTGTGGATTTACATAGTATCTCGCTTTGTCATATTAATTGTAATATGAATTTTTTTTTTGTTTTATTTCAGAAACACAACCTGTAGCCTAATTCTATAACGAATAAGCAAACGTGAAAACGCGAAAACGAGTGCTTTACACGTTTTCATACCAAAATGGTATTCTATAACTTTACACCAAGATAAATTAAAAAATGGGTAAGATATTAAACGTCAATAAATTACACATACAATTTATCTTGTGTAGTTCGTTTTCACGGTTAAAAATTTAAAATATAAAAATAAAATTTCACAAAGAAGGCGATCTAGTGCCGAACAAAAAAAAACATGTTTGTCCTTGTTACTCTTTATATTATATTATGAAACGAAACACTAACAAAACGTCAAAGTGGTTTTAGACACGATAAAATTATTCAGCAAGAAAAAATTTACATGCTGACTACTTTGTTTTATAGAATACCATTTAACATAAATAAGATAGAAATTGTGTAATTTTCTTTTGTGAAAACTTTTTCAATGTTTCGTTTTTTCACATTATCTTGTTTTTACAGAATTAGACCACAGTAGCCTAATTCTATAACGAATAAGATAACGTGGAAACGCGAAAACGAGTACTTTACACGTTTTCATACCAAAATGGTATTCTATAACTTTACACCAAGATAAATTAAAAAATGGGTAAGATATTAGGCGTCAATAAACTACACATACAATTTATCTTGTGTAGTTCGTTTTCACGGATAAAAATTTAAAATTTAAAACTAAAATTTCACGAAGAAGGCGGGCTAGTGCCGAACAAAAAATCCATGTTTGTCCTTGTTACTCTTTATATTATATTATGAAACGAAACATTAACAAAACGTCAAAGTGGTTTTAGACACGATAAAATTATTCAGCAAGAAAAAATTTACACGCTGACTACTTTGGTTTCTAGAATACCATTTAACGTAAATAAGATAGAGATTGTGTAAATTTTCTTTGTGAAAACTTTTTCAATGTTTCGTATTTTCACATTATCTTGTTTTTACAGAATTAGATCACAGAGGTCTAATTCTGTAAAAACAAGATAATGTGAAAAAACGAAACATTGAAAAAGTTTACACAAAAAAAATTTACACAATTTCTATCTTATTTACGTTAAATGGTATTCTAGAAAACAAAGTAGTCAGCGTGTAAATTTTTTCTTGCTGAATAATTTTATCGTGTCTAAAACCACTTTGACGTTTTGTTAGTGTTTCGTTTCATTATGATATAAAGAGTAACAAGGACAAACATGTTTTTTTTGTTCGGTACTAGCCCGCCTTCTTCGTGAAATTTTAGTTTTAAATTTTAAATGTTTAACCGTGAAAACGAACTACACAAGATAAATTGTTTGTGTAATTTATTGACGTTTAATATCTTAGCCAGTTTTTAATTTATCTTGGTGTAAAGTTATAGATTACCATTTTGGTATGAAAACGTGTAAAGTACTCGTTTTCGAGTTTTCACGTTATCTTATTCGTTATAGAATTAGGCTACTGAAGTGATTAACGCTGAGGAAATATATGCGCAGTTCACCAATTCGGAATCGGAAAATTTTACCCGTCAAAAAAGTCCAACAACTTAAAATTTCAACGATGAAATGGAATATACTGGCTGAAGATCATGAACTGGCTGAAGAACATAATAAACCGTTTCAAGCTCCTCCTATTTCAAGTTCGAATATGAATGATACTCTGGTTTTTTAGCCTATATATTTTTAAAAGAAATAGAAATTTATTTATTTATTAGTCAAAACCACTAAACCTTTATTGTTTTATTATGAGTTTTATTTTACAGTAATTTCGTACCACAAAATTACTGATGTGGTGAAGTAAAATATTCCTGTAAAAATTCTAAAAATGTTAACGTATGAATTCCACAGTAAAGGCGGACATATTACAGTAAATAAAATCGTAAGAATACCGATCCGTTAATGTAAAATTGACACGTAAATCTTCAGTAAAAACACTGACATTTTACAGTAACCTTGTACCACAAAATGCTGATTCGGTTAAGTAAAATTTTCCAGTAAAATTTTTAGAAATGTTAACGTATAACTTCCACAATAAAAGAAAAAAACCACAATAAAACCGTAAAAATACCGACTTATTAATGCAAAATTGACTCGAAAATCATCAGTAATAAATACTTACATCTTACGGTAACTCGTATTACAAAATTACCAATTAGGTAAAGTAAAATATTCCAGTAAAAATACCAAAAATGTTAACGTATGAGTTCCATAATAAAGGTTGACATATAACAGTTTGCACGTAAAAATTCAGTAACAAACACAAACAT
Source organism: Tipula unca (assembly GCA_951394425.1). Lineage (NCBI taxonomy): Eukaryota > Metazoa > Arthropoda > Insecta > Diptera > Tipulidae > Tipula > Tipula unca. The sequence continues at coordinate 103,503,701 of OX596382.1, read as the reverse complement.
GTTACAGTAATTTGAAACTGAAAAAATACCGAATCGGTAAAATCGGCCTGCCCAAAGAGCCACAAATTGCGTTCTTTTGTAGGTATTATATCGGTAATTGCCCGACACGGTTATCGGTATTTTCTGAGTAATTTTGCGGGTCAAACATTTGAAAATGTTTGTCGGGAAAGGCGTTTGTTTACGGAATAACGTTACATTTTGTGTTGTGTCACTTTTCCATATAAAATTAATTGCAGTTAAGTATTGTCATTTTCCAAAACAACGTTGTATTTTAAATTGTGACATTTTTTTGGGAAAAATCGTAAGTATTACTGTCAATTATTTTTTAGAAAATAGTGTAGTAATTAAACTTGAAACGTTGTTATTGAAAAGCAATAAAACCTGAAAGTGATTTATTTTTAGTTGTGACAATATTGTTGAAATATTAGTGTTTAAGAAGCATCATTTCGATTTGTGTCTTAAAATATATTTTGTACAATAACGGCAGTTTTCGTGTAGTACCGGTATTTATAATAATATTTTTGTAAAATAACGATACATTTTTTGTTGTGTCATTCTATGAGAAAAATTCATTCGGCCGTTACCTATTGTTGTTTCTAAAATAACGTTATATTTCGAGTTGTGCCATTATTTATGAAAAAAGTAAGTATTACCTTAATTTATTTTTTTAGAAAATAATGTAATATTTAAATTTAAAACTTTGTTCTCGAAAAACGGTAAATTCTGATAGTGGTTTATTTTGAGTTATAACGATATTGCTCAATTAGTAAGGCATTATTTCGTTGTGTGTCGTTATTTCAGCTAAAACTTCGGGTCAATATTTCTTGTGAGAAATTATGATTTTCAATTTTACTGCATATTTTAATGCCTTATTGCACTCTATAGATAATATTACGACAAGTCGCGGGAAGATGTCGTACAGATGGTATTAGATCAAGGAAAAAAAGATAAACTTGAAAATACCACCATACTAGGAGATGCACTTAAAAATAATATTAATACAGGCAACTCAACAGATTCAGAATTAATGCAAAATAAATCAACATAGGAGCAGCCCAATGCAGCCGAATTGACGGAGCCAGAAATTGAATTGGAAGGTCCTATGGTAATAGGGCTTCCACATCATTTCAATTCAATCTTACTCATGAACCACGAGTTCACGACGCTAGAAAACTGGATAGAAGGGGCTATGGTAATAGGGCTGCCATATCAGTCGAATTCACACGTACACCTCATCAAATGAAGCCACCATGTAGTAACAAATGCAGATTGAATTGTTCTAGCAAAATTTCGGAAGAAGAACGTCATCGAATATTTACGATTTTCTGGAAGTTGGGCAATCTAGATAAGCAAAGACATTTTATTGCTTCCTGCTTAGAACCAGTTCAGCCAAAATATATAAGGGTATATAAGGGAAAACTCCAGAAGATCTTTAAATAATGCATTCTATTTCAATTTAAAAGAACAGAAACTTCGTGTCTGTAAAAAAAAATTCAAAAACATTTTGAACATTAATAACAGGCCAATTAGGACTGTACTTCAAAAGCGTTGAAGAAAAGGAACAAACGAAGGAGAAGTACGACACCCACTTAAAGGAAAAAGATTTAGCTCGGGAAGAAGAAAAATCTGATAAAGAAAAGTTTTCGAACACACCTAATATTATCGTAGCAGTATATGATTTGGAAGCCGTTTTTCAGTGTCCCAAAGGCAAAGCTTCTGTATTCTTCTAGAAGTCCAAGTTAAACGTTTTTAACTTTGGCATTTACGACCTTCGATTCAAATCATGAAGGAATAGGAAATAGCGGTGTTTTACGGTTGCTTCAAGAAAAGTCAGCTCAACAAGAAGAAATTGAAGTGATATTCTATTCAGATAACTGCCCTGGGCAGCAAAAAAAGCAATTTATGTTTAACTTATACCTATATGCCGTTAAAACCATGAATACCAAGCCGATCACACACAAGTACCTTATTAAAAGATATACCCAAAATGAGGGTGACTCGGTCTATTCAACCATCGAGCGTGAACTGCAAAAGCAATTACGAAGTGGTCCATAACAAACTTTAGTCAAAATAACATATAAAAATAATAAAAGTTGGAAAATGCTTATACTTCTAAACCTGGAATATCCGACAATAAGCGAAAAGACTTGCTTGATTTACTAAAGGGGAATTATATTCCTAAATATTACTCTAGTTTTTTTTGAAAGTCTGTAATGAAAATTGTTATTGTTATTCTTTCAATTTTATAGTAATGATCATTACAATCTTAATCATAAACCTTTTATGTTCCTTTTAATTATTAAGCGTTATTTTGTATTATTATATTTTAAACTTTGTTGAATTTGAAATAATAAAATAATAAAATAAACTTTTTTTGCGTGTCTGTCCACACTTATTTCAGGTATTATTATTAAAACCAGCAATTTTAATACCTATCACTACGTGAATTATCAAGAATAACGACGCATTTCAAAATGGGGCTATTTTAACCCTTAAATAATGAACATATAGAGCAAAGAATGATATTTTTTGCTAGCCATCAGAACTCTAAGACTGTTAGCTGAAATAACCAGAAATAAAAAATATAGTTTTCTTCGTTAATGGTTTACTAATTAACGATTTCCTTCTAAAAAAACATTCAAATCGATTTCCTAAAAAACTAACTTTTTTGGAATGTGTCACTATTCCTGCAAACCGACGATATATAGAACCATGTTTCATGCGCCTATATTTCTCAGACTGATGTCATTCATACATTTATAAATAACTAACAGTACGTACAGGATCCGAGTGAAGTATAAAATTGACAAATGTGTTAATGTTTTTTTAAAATCAAATACAAAAACTATATGGTTGTAATTTGTATTCAGCTACGTGTATTAGGGTATTCCTAGGTCCCGCAATGAAATTCGTTAATCCAGTATATGGTGATTAACGAATTTCATTGCGTTGCATTATCATCAAACAAAACAGCCCTGAGAGATCTAAAAATTCAAACTAGTCCCTCGCCAATGGCATAACAATAAATACCTTCGGTATTAAATTGCTGCACGTAAGTATTGGACCAAAACAAACATTCATGCGCATGAATTCATTTTAGCAAAAGTCAATTTGTCAATTTGAAACGAAAAATACCTGATTGATCAATAGTACGAGTTAATACATCAACTCCGGTCCATTTCGCTATTAACAACGGATAAGCCACGCTCTTGATGAAATTTCCCTCAATAACAGAGACGCCCAATTACAATAGACCAGTCAAGCATAATGTGGTTCATGAAATAATTAAACCAGGCCATTAACCCGTATCAAAACCATGCAGGCAAGATCTATATGCGAGCCACAAATCATCATACACAGAGTTCTAACTAATTTACAAATGGCTAAAAGGCTGATCGTTATCTAAATGCCTATACAAAGTAAATGCACTTGCATAGTTGCAAAATTTTCTTCAAGAATATTCTTGTGAGAGAATACCATCTAATTCAATTTCGTCATTTTGGAGATTGTCAGAGATTCGAACTTTGTTTTTGTCTATATATCGACGCTATTCCTATGGCATCGTAAAACAAGGAACAGCTTACAAACTTCATTTGGAACAATTCATCCAAGATCACACTTAATAGCATTCTCCCTTCTCCAGAACGAATTAATGCCATTAGAGAACTCCCAGCACCGAATTCAATCAACCAAATTCACTGATTTGTCGGCACGGCTAACTACTACTACTACTACTACCAGTCCATCACAACATAACATAACCGAAACATTTTTCTTGGTCTGGGCAATGCCAAAATGCATTTCACATAGCTCAAAACTCATTTGGAAAATATCGCTGAATCACACAAAATTACAGAAACACTATCGTAAATTTTGAAATTTTATCGAAGGTCGGAACTTCACCATTTATACCAACCATAAACCTTTGAGAAAAAAATGTCAAGCATAAACTGAAGGAAATCCATGACAAGCCGTCATCTGCATTTTAATAGCCCATAATCTGTATAGAACACTGTATATACATATTATCTAGATTTGATGTACTGATCAAGAAAGTTAATTCGGGTCCAACTTTTCGCAGAGTTAACGAAACACTTGGCCTCACATCGAATTTGGACTATACTAACCGCACGCACAATCTTATGGCATGTTCGAACTTTTTCACCGACAGCTTAAACCAACTTAAAGGCCCGGGGTAACACAAAAACTATGGAGCTCGGAAATGTTAATGGTTGTTGTCAGTGAAAGAAGATCTAAAGTGCTCACCAGATGAATGTTTACGGTGAAACCATCAAGATGTCGTTAAAAATCCTCTCACACCCCACCAACCAGTGACACAGTTATCGACCAACTTGGTAGAAAAATGCAAAACCACAAAGACACAATAATCCAAATAAAACGATATCTTTGTTTCAAAATCGTTGGTCAACTATGATTTTGATTTCGTGAAGGTAGACAAAGTGCGCATAGATTAAAGTTTTTAATTTCGATTAGGCAAGGACCACAACGTTTCAATGTCGTTTCCATATAGACGCAATTCGTCGAGAATTTATATTTGGAGCCATCGAAAATATTTGGCGAATTGCATAGTAGGGCCACTGTATTTCTGGGGAGTTCTCGCAGATTATTCAATTATGCGCAGAACAGGTATCTCTGCGCATATACTCAACGCTGGCTTCCCATAAATACCGCCAAAATGGCCTATCGCGTTGTAAGTCGGAGTCTTTGGTGATTCTAGTGATATTTTCTGAAAAGCTCTCATTTTAAAGCTCTCAGTTTAAAAAAAATGTTTAGTGTTAAATTTATCATAAAAGCCATAACATTGAGCTACTATGTTTTAATATTTTCTGAAGAGAATGTTGACGTTTTCTCAAATAAATTAGCAATCAATTAGCCGTGAATTGATTTTTTAATCATTTAAATGTTACATTTTGAAGTGGTTGCAAAATTTTCTAGATTCTCCTTCTATAATGGAACATGAGCCCAATACAACATCAGAATGAATGATATACGGTTTCTGATTAGTCGCTTGGTTGATAGCTGTCTTAGAAGATAAATAATGGTTTCAGAGTTTTCTGTCAGAGATTCCATACAACTCTTATAACTTAATGGGTAATGGTGGAATGTTTTCGAATGGGATGAAATTTGAAAGACATGAACTTCCATTTCGGATAAGGGTCGAAATGATTTATCTTGATAATTTTAAATGTGGCACCATCCAATAATAAGCTTTCCAAACTAGGCGTAGAATTATCATATTAGGTATCGTCTTTGCCGCAGATTCAATTTGCCTCCTGCTCCTGCTTTGGCCGAGAGCTTAGTAGTTATTGGCTATTAGACACTCATTATCTTAGTCGTAAGGTAAATCATCATTCATTCCGATTATATTTTTCATTAATCAGTTTAATTAAAAATGACCATTTTACAAAAATTCGTCATTTTGAAGGAGAGTAATTGGTGATCCGAATGAATGTAAATAATAAAAATTTTGGAACCCGTCATACACTGTTTGTAGTTTTCTCATTAAACTCGTTTCAATCATCACAACAAACCTATAAATAGCGACTTAAATAATTTATTTAAGATTTGTTGTGGTGCACAATCCATAAACCTGAATTATTAACTATTTATGGTTGTGGTGATAAATCTTCGTTGTATTGCTCGGCGATGAGTTAATAAAACGTGAAGCGACAGTAGAATTTGAATATATCGAAGATGATGTTTTATTACGAGTATTTTAAGTAATTATGCAGAAAGTGACAAAATGTATGAACTTCCCAACACATAAACGGAGGAGGGAGATACAGCCACTTAAATTTATAGGAACGGGTTTGCCAGTATGTCAGTCAAACGATAAAATAATTGAAGTTAATCGAATATTTATATAATTTAAATTGGTGGTGATACAAACGAGTTGGGCTCAAAGGGAGGAACAACGATTTTCTACGCAGGTAAGATCGCAATGTGAAGTTCAATCCAAATTTAAACCAAACTGATGACCAGGAAGACTCATCTATACATTATACATTTAAAACGAATCGACCAATTGTTACTTATATGTTAATAGAACATGATTTCGACTATTCGATCCGAAAAAACGATGGCCGCTTTCTTATTTAAGATTTCTATAGTAACTGAACGATTATGGAGATTTAGATCTAGTTTTGTCTGACGTGACAACAAAGTTTGGGTAATTGATTGTAATATCCATATCAAAACTTATCGAGGAATGTCCCCAATATTAAAATTCGAATGGAAGTATAAAAGGGGCGCAGAATATAGTCTATGAATTATTAGTACATGAATCTTTTTTGTTGAACATCGATCCAAATGGACAATTGAATGATAAGCTGGCAGTTGGACTACAAGAAAAGTTTAAATTTTTACTTGATAAGTAATTTGTAAATGTTGAATAAATTTTCCCAACATAACAATAATGGTTTTTTAATTTCTACATGAATTTCTCACCACTCGTTAATTGGCACGCCCGATTTTATCATGTTTGAAAACAGTTGAGGTAATAGAAAATACTTGCACCACCGTTTTGTTATATGCATCAAATGCAGTAAGCATAAGTAGTCACAGCTGTTCATTTATTATTTTTTAATTTTCAATTATCCGACCATTTTGACTCGGCCAGTCTTAATTCTAACATCTCTACATTACTATTTCAATCATCCGGCTATAAAAGTAAAAAAAAACATGTTTCGGCATTCAACCAATATTTCTTATATCGATGGAACAAACGGTTCGATCAAAACGAGTAAGTTTAACGTTAAGTCTAATTATTTAGTTCTATATAGAGTCAACGTACGTATTTCTTGGACTACTAAAGAAAAAATTGTAAAGGAGGAATTTCGCCACAAATCGAAGTGCCAAACAAGTAAAAGTTGAAAGTTGGTTGAACCGCAATGAAAAAACTGAAATAGATTTTACGAAAAGTGACCGACATGAAATTTCGTCGAAGAACGACGAAATTCCAATGCTAAACTAAATAAATTGCACTCGGCGCTCTCCATACTTCAAACGAACGATGTACAACATAGCGAGTATAGCACAAATGATTGTTGTCTCACATCAAAAATAAAACCGGATCATAAAGTTAATGTCGTGAATTGGGTGTTGCTGTTCGAGTCAGAAAGTGATCTATTGTAAAACCGAACCAAAAATAATACCCAACCCCGTATTAATGGTGGAGGGAAAAGAAGAAGAAATTGTATATGTTAATAACTTAAATACGCAAAGTGAAAAGAAATATTTGATAATTTAAAATTATTTAAAATTTGTAGAATTAATTTAATTTGCAATTTTCAATAAATTCAGAATAATATGTTTACCGCAGTTGATAATTTTTTTTTGTGGAATAGGATCCTGCTTCAGATTCTAATAACGTTTTTGCTCTAAGCCAGAATAATAATGCCTAGGACATATAGGCCAATTGAGTTTACCCTAAATTTACATGTACAAATACGTGCTTACCAAACACAAAAACTATTTGTTTAGTATAGGGATACCAACACTCGATTCTTGTAGCACTAAGCTTTAGTATGAAGCTTTCATAACGTTGATGCTAAAGGGTGTTTTTTATAGAGTTACACAGGTTTAAATTATAATAAAATAAACAAATATATTTTTAATCTCAATATAACGGGCTTAATTGGATAGAACATTTTATGACATTAATGTTTAAATTTGATTTCGGCCATGTGGCCACCACGGCTGGTGCGTACAAGACGCAATCTGGAGTTCACGCACAAATCTTGTGGCCGTATTTCGCCAATAACTCTTCGAGGTGTTCAATTGTCTCTGGTTTATCGACGTAGACAAGTGACTTCACATAACCCCAAAGAAAATAATCCAATGGGACTAAATCATACGATCTTGGTGGCCCATTAATTGAACCATTACGCGAAATTATTCTTTCATCAAAAGTTTATTTGAGTAAATCAATTGTAGCACGTGCTGTGTGGCATGTGGCTCCGTCCTGTTGGAATCACATGTCAGCAAGATTAATACCAGCTAATCGATGTAAGAAAAAATGTCTAATCATGTCCCTATACCGTTCACCATTGACAGTAACATTCTGACCATCATCGTTTTTGAAGACATATGGACCAATGACTCCGCCAGCCCATAAAGCGCAACAAACAGTAATTTTCTGAGGATGTAATGGTGTTTCGACAATAGCTTGTGTGTTATGACCACTCCAAATTCAACAATTCTGCTTATTTACATACCCATTCAACCAAAAATGGGCTTCATCGGAGAACAAAATTTTGAATGGAAATTCAACATCAATATCAATTTGTGCTTCAGCCCATTCGCTGAATTGGCGGCGCATACGATGGTCGTTTGGCTTTAATTCCTGCACAAGTTGAAACTTGAAAGTTTTTAAGCCAAGATACTTTCGTAAAATGTTCCATAAAGTGGAAGGACACAACCCCAGTTGCCATGAGAACGGTGACGAATTGATTGAATTGGATCTTGTTCAATGTTTTCCTGTACAGCGGCTACAGCCTTGTCAGTGCGCACTGTTCGGTGTCTCACGGGTTGCACATTATCATTAAGAGTAAACGTGGTCCGAAAACGAACTATTGTTATTCGAATTAGCCGTTCTGAAGGACGATTATGTACGCCATAAAACGGACAAAGTGTTTTATTTAAAAATTTCAACAATTTGCAATCGTTGCTCTGTAATGTAAATCTATCCATATTGAAATGTCAAACCAATCCATATTGAAATGTCAAACCAAACTAAACAAAAAGGAACTATCAGCTGTTAATTGGATTGTCAAAAAAGCAGTGTTGCCAACTCAAAGTTGTAAACCTCTAAAACAATCCTTTAGTCCATATCATCAATATATGTAAATTTGCAAAGTAAGTTGCAAAGTTATAGCCTTAATTTGTCTTATTAATTGAAGATGACTGGTTAGTTTAAATGTGGCGTGGAATTCAATTTGCGGAGGTCGAATATTAAATTACCAGTTTACTGATTCGTACTTGGCGGTCTACCATTTTTATGGTTATTTGTCTCATTGCTCTTCATTAATTGTTATAATGGTTAACTTTTTACCCGTACACGGCAGCGAGGAACACAACTTTGATGGTCCGGGCACTTCTATTTCGTCTTCACTGTTGCTATTAACACTCGTAATCAAACCAGTTTGTATGTTTACACCGCATGCCAAACAGCACGATACTGCATCTATGCTTTTAGCACTGCTAAATAGATTACATATATGATGGATGGCTTTAGTGTTCATTTTTTGAGTTTTATGAAGGCTCTGTAATACTCCATCATTTAATCGGCAATGTCAACCCCAGCCATATATTTATTGTTCAATGCATATATTGGGCAGATAACCGGTTGGGGCAATTTAATCACCTTGTTTCAACGGTTGACAATTCGCGTTTGATTAGTGGAAGCTATACTCGAAAGAGTGGTAACACGGGCAATTTTTTGAATCTGGTTTTCGGAACGGCCTAGCGCCCTTGGTCATTAAAACACGTTTGACACACGTTTGTTTATATTGCGGCATCAGAATAATATTGGTCAGTAAAATATTAGTGGAACTGCTCAAACGGCGATTTTGCAGTAAACGTTTGAATCCCAAATAATTATTTATTTCAAGGAAAATTGCTAACCATTGGTAAACCGGAACAACATCTGTAGTCTTGTATCTGCTTCTGCCACCACCTGTTCAATTTCAATGGATTCATTCAGATTGGCATGTACGTACGACACATGATTCGATTTTCTATCCCAAATTTGATTCATTGTTAAATGTTAAGGTTAAATATTTGAATGTTAAACTATATTTTCCATGAAGTAATTAATGTTTTGCATATAATAAAATATTTTTTTAACAGGTGATAGTAGTAGGTGGGATACCTGAGCTGACTTACTTTCGAATGACCTATTAACCGGAGAAAGTTAAAGCATCCACTCCACGAGTACAGTGCTCTAATTCTGTAAAAACAATATAATGTGAAAAAACGAAATATTGAAAAAGTTTACACAAAATAAATTTACACAATTTCTATCTTATTTAGGTTAAATGGTATTCTATAAAACAAAGTAGTCAGCGTGTAAATTTTTTCTTGCTGAATAATTTTATCGTGTCTAAAACCACTTTTACGTTTTGTTAGTGTTTCGTTTCATAATATAATATAAAGAGTAACAAGGACAAACATGGTTTTTTTTTGTTCGGCACTAGCCCGCCTTCTTCGTGAAATTTTAGTTTTAAATTTTAAATTTTTATCCGTGAAAACGAACTACACAAGTTAAATTGTATGTGTAGTTTATTGACGTTTAATATCTTACCGATTTTTTAATTTATCTTGGTGTAAAGTTATAGAATACCATTTTGGTATGAAAACGTGTAAAGTACTCGTTTTCGCGTTTTCACGTTATCTTATTCGTTATAGAATTAGGCTACTGGTCAATGGAAATTTTGCCAGACGGTAAAAATGTAAATATCCGCCTTTCATAAATGAAAGTCACATTTTCTACTTTACATTGACATACTTCTGGAAAAGTGAAAGCACTCCTCGTCGTTTTCATTATTGTTTTTGTTTTAATCAGTTTTCATGATCTAATCCGAAATATGTCACCTAGTAAAACAGTAACCCAGTAAAAAAATTTAAACATCCGTACCAAACTGCATTATTATAGTGGATATGTGTGGCAACGGAATATCTACTAAAACACAATAAGAAAATATCTAATGGTTTAATTTCGATCGGGTGCTATTTAATTCAAAACAAAAACCCTAAAGTAATTTTTTTAGATTTTATTTTCATGTCTTCTAGTACCGACCAGGATGCAAACAAGTTTTGCCGATCAAAATATATTTGTTTATATGTATGTAAGTGCAAGTTGCATCTGTTTATCACAAATGATATTCTATGTTTTTTGATATGACTATCCAGCAGAGATGGCGGCAGCTGAACTTTATTATTCATGGATTTGATACAAAAAGGAAGATATGTAGAACCTCAGCTGGGGTGTTGTGCACCCTATAGCACACTTAAACTCTGTTTAATTAAAGCAATTTGTTTGAGCTATATGCAAACATAATTGTTTTGTTCTATAAAGTACGTTGTCCTGCATTCGAGGAATGCCAATACTTTCACTTCCTCCAAAAATAGGTATGTAGGTCGTTTGAAAGTACATCAGCTCAGGTGTCGCATCTACTACTAATTGTACCACAATTTAATAATTTCAAAATGTTTTTTGGTGACGCTATGTTGTGTACACAAATTTGTACGTTGAAACAATGTTAACGTAATATCACAAAATATAAGCGCCATATATAAGCGCCATGTAATGTATTCTCTATTAAGCAACAGATAAGTTCAAGTTTTATAACTGATTTTCGTTGCTTAGGATAAAGATTAATCGGATTCTGAAACCTTCGACTTAAGTTACTTAAATGAATTGGCATAAATGGCATAAAACGAAATATTCTGCACTAATCGTAATTTAAATACAGATATAATTGTTAATGATAATTATGGTCTTTGACTGATTCCATAAATGTATATTTCCCGCCATAAAATATATCATATTTACGATCCCATTAAAAATCACAAAAAGCTCTATGATTAATCGTAAAAACTCGACTCTTGCGTCCCATCATATACAAATACATATACACAAACACAATACATCACCGATATTTCTCTTTAATTATCGAATTTTGTTGTTTTAAAAGCACAAACAGAGAGTTTTATGTATCCAAAAAAAAAAAGCATAAAAGATATAAAAGCTCACAAAAATAAAATTATAAAAAATTAAATTAATTAATCAAAGTCATTTTAATTATTTTTACTTTTTTTTTTTTGTTTATTTCATTTATTTAATTCTTTGATTTAAAACATGCTATAAATTTTGTTATTTATTTTATGTCGGACAAAATCAATTAGTCTAAATACTTGAAAAGTTTAATTTTTATTTTTCTGTTTTTAGCTTTTTAGAAAAGTTCTTGCTTGTATATTTTCCTTTTTCCAATTGATCCCTCCTCCATCTGCGACCGTTTCGATTCGATTCGATTTTTTTTTTAAGTCCTCACTTTGTTTGTCTATATACGTTTATGGATTGTATATGGATTTTTAATTGAATATACAAACATACTCGTACATATGTACTATAATACACGAAAAGAGTGTATATACATATAGGGTGTATATAGAAGAAGAAAATAGAAAATCAATTATGATTTCACATTTTACTTTAAAATTAATTGGAAAAGCTTAATCAAAGTGTATTTTATTGGTGATTTAATTTTATTATTATTGTTATTTATTTTTGCTGTATATATTCTCGTTTACGATCTCGCCGTCGTCTATATATATATGGAAAGAAAACACAGAAACAACAATCCATCTATGTACATACATATATGTATATAGAGAAAATGGAAGGTATAAGTAATTTCGAGCTAAGTGAATTTAAGACATGGATGGATGTACATACCATCTTATGTTGGTTTTTCTCATTATTTTCGCTATAATCTCTTATGGAATATTAATTTCCGCTTCTAGCTTGGTTCAATATTTTTATATATTGTAACGAATATAACACATAAAATCACCGTGTGTGTGTAAGAAAATTAATAATTTATCAGATGGAAAACAAAACAAAAATCTCGATTCGTTTTTCATTATCGAAATGAAAATAATTTTATAAAGATTAATTATAGATATGAAATAGCAAAATGCTTAAATATATGATATGGTATAATCTTGATTGGGGGTGATTTTCCAAAAAAAAAAAATTATCCGAGAAAATAACTTTCAGTTTTCTATATATGTATACATATATATTGTGGTTAACATGAATTAATTGATTTTCCAGTATTTTGTATTGTTTACGATGGATATAATGACTTTTAACTTATTTTGATACGCTCTATCGATAATACAAAATTATTTCGGCCTTCTGACATGCAGCTTTCTACTCGTCATAAAACTTTTAAAATACTCTTGTCAAAAAAATACAAATTGCACATTGGAATTATGTTTTTATACAAAAAACGAAGTGTGTACGAAGAGCTTTATTTGTTGCAAACAAACTTTAATGTTTTGCTGTTGGTTTTCGTTATAACATAACTGATGCATAGATCAGGAGATAGTGTTTTACATCATACATTTTTATTGTCAATCATAAATTGCGGTTTATAATAAACTGTATGTTCAGTATGAACATGATTATGGTTAACCATATCAGGTACCAACAGAGTTAACCATACAATTAGTTAGTATATCCTTAGGGCTACTAGTTTTTAAGCTGATTTTAAACAACAATCTCGGAACTACATCCTCGGAACTTAGACAAAACCGGCCGTGAAAATATTACTAGCAACATTAGTGAGGAACAAGACAACAAAATAATTAAGTATTTCACAGATCAATAATTTGAAAAAATTGGTAGTCGGTATCAAACTGTCATCCTTCAAATAACAACAAACGTAGAAGGATTCAGCAACATAAACCAGCAATCCAAATAACAATCCTCGAGAATACTCAGTCTGCTGCAGTTAAATGAATTAGTCACAGTCAACCAACAGTATAAAATTACGAGGTTGCTTGATTTCAATATACTTAAACAAGTTGTTCGGTCAAACGAATATAAATGCCAAATCTGCCGCAGCATTGAAAAATCTTGACGATACAACAACAGAATGTCCGTATACGGGATCCAGAATGCAGCCGTAAACCTTGAATCATGGAATTAACCAAAAATGTAAACTTTGACTAAAAAACTGGATAGTGTAATAATAATCACGTCGACTCTATGAGATCTCGCTAGAAAATCCAAGATTTAACGTGTTATAAAAGCAAAAGAACCAATGCACTATATGCAATATGGAAATCATAACACAAGACTGCACATCAATTACAAGCTAGACGTGAAACAGAAATCCAAAAGTAATATGACGATACCATAAGCTCCCAAGCACCGCATATAAAGAAAGGCAATGTTCCAGACATCGACTTTGATACCAGTAAATGGGCACATTTGAAGCATTTGTAACTCGCGGATCCACAATACAACAAATACAGCAGTATTTACGTCATAATCGGCGTTGGCTACTAGCTAGATTTTCAATAGTAATATTTTCAAGTCCCGCCCACAAGATGTAATTGGCCAAAAAATGAATTAGGTTGGATCATAATGAAAAGAACAGGACACAAGTAAGAGATCAAAAGGTTGACTATGTCCACCACTGACCGAGCAAATAGCGCAGTGGTTAAAGCTGTGACGTTTGGATCGGGAGGTACCGGGTTCGAATCCCAACAGAGGCGGGATGCAAAAGGGATTTTTCATCTCCCGATTACGATCGGTGATTAAATTGAAAACATCTATGACCCTCTGTTGGAATGTAGAACTCATGGGCCGACCCATCTTCCATGTTACTATACAGGGTGACATGGAGCTATGCAATGCGCAGGTGGTATACTGTACTTGTATGAATGGGATGAATGAATGAATTGAATGAATGGAGTGTGAATGTAAGGTAAGGCTATGGACCGTAAAAGTGTCTATGCCAAGTCCTTTTTAAAAAATAAAAAAAAAAAAAATGTCCACCACTAAAATAATTGACCAACAAATAAACGTGTTCTTAGAAAATAATGCTATTCCCCAAGAAAGAATACACACACACACACAAAACTATCCAAAGGAACAACAGTGTTGCTTTCAGATTGAAAATGTATGGTGCATTTGTCATTTAAGGTAGAACCAGCAGCAGCTATGCTGCAAGAATTCAGAAAGAGACCATTCTCTAGCAAAACTACATCGGGACAATTCCTCAATGGCATAATGGGACAATTCCGAGTCACCAAAACCAGCAACGAATATTGTGGAGAAAAAGTCCGTCCTATGGAACAACAGCAGCGAACAACTATCCAATAGCAGCACGGATAATGGAAATAGATTTTTAAGTACGTGATCTATACACACTAGAGGTGGCAGCGTCAAAGAGGTTGTAACCACACAACAACAGATAGCGTAACTTGCAGTACACATGGGCGTCAAATTCAGCAGAAATCTTATCTGAGCACAAACGAGCAGCGGGAACGCTTAATATTAAGACCAATGAAATAAGAAAATCACTTGGGATTATCTTTAATCCAGAATATGACAATTTTGAATTTGATATAACCAGGCTAAATTTGTCAAAGGAGGAACTAACGAAACGTCTTCTATTGTCCGTTTCAACAAAATTATTTCATCATGTCGACTGGCTATTTCCAATGACAATAGCAGCAAAGCTGTTAATGAGACCTGGAAAGCTGATGTACAGTATTATGATAAGTTACCAGAATCTATAGTTATAAATAAGGATAAATTATAATTCGAATTAGGTGAAATTGACAGAACAAGAGTACCAAGGGCGCTTAAACATTATCAGCTCAAAAATGGATATGCTAATACTTCACAACAAGCCTATGCGGCAGTGATATATATTTAAGCACCACGAATGCATTCCAGCAAACCACAACCAGCTTGTGTTCCGCGACTGGAACTAAATATACCTGATTTTTTATCCAGGCTTCTAGTGTATATCTTAAATACCATGAACTACCAAGATGTGGAGATGTGCACTTGAACTGATTCCGACATAAGCGGGATAAGAACGGGTGTCACAAAGCTAGAAACCTTCATGGCCAATTGAGCATCACAGATTAGAGATAATATACCCCAGCTATCATATGGAATTAGGTACCAACCGATAAAAACCCAGCTGATTTAGCAAGAAGAGGATCAGCAGTATGCACCATCACGCAACAAAACTTGTGGTAGTGGACAAGAAATCCTTTTTGGAGGAAAATCCAGATATCTGGTGCGGTTTTTAAGAAACAAAGTAAATGATAAAGATAAAAAAACAAAGTCAAAGATAACGTCCCTTTTATAAACTAAGCGACTAAAAACAAATTCAAAAAAATTAGGGCGTTTTTTTTATTTAATTACACAACCATAAAGATTATTGGTACAGTGGTTTCTCATATTAATCCAAATATTTATGTCACTATTGTTTGTTTAATTTGTTTTAGTTATGGTTATACTAATACAAAACAACGCCCGAATTTTTATTTTTATCACTTAATTCCTTTGAAATTTTAATAAAAAGTGTTATGAATTGGAATACTTAAATTTGCTTGACTTCAGATTAAGTCAATAAAATAACCGCCCTCGTTGTCACAGCAAGTAGCGTCCTTGCTTTGTTATTCGAGGGTCTCGGGTTCGATTCCCGGTGGTGACCAAAAACCACGGTTGGGTGTTTTTAATGTGTAATTATATGTGTTTGTCCGGGTATTGCACCGTGGGCCCATTAGTGGCATTGAGTGCTGGAGTAATCCGCCCAAATTTATTTAAAAAAAAAAAAAAGACAATAATTTTATTTAAAGGTATGGTGAGAGGAAATAAATAAAGTGTGCAAGTTTGTAGAACCCTTCGCGATACTATATAAAACTGAAAAATAGAAAATGGCATTAAGAACAATTTTAAAAAAATATGCGACCGCCTCTTACTCGCGCACTCAAATATATTTGAAAGTTAAATAAAAAGTTTTGCAATATATTAATATATTGTTGGGTTCTTTTTAAATTCCAATCAATATTTCGTCAGTCCTCGTAATTTATGTAAGTTAAAGATTCAGAACTTTTTTCAAAATTTAAAAGTTTTCACGAATTCGATGTTTAAAATTTGGAATTTAATTTTGAATTTTCGTTAAAATATGAGAATCTGTTTATGAAACGTTGAAATTCGAACAAAAACATTTTCTCAAATTACAGTAAATTGATTCTATCAAATTCTACAATTCCTTTCGATATCTGTATATGCTTTGAAGTCCTTAATTTTCATTGCAATTAACATGGACAGTGAGAGCAGCACCAGAAATGAGAGTACCGAAAAGTACAATCATCATAAAAAAACAATTTAACAACTAAGTTTGACCGAATAATTTATTCATTTTTGTCGTACCATCCGATTATTATCCAACTATGTATGTATCTGTGGACATAATCAAAACTGTTCACAAAATGAAAAATTCGAAAATCCATAGAATATTATACCTTAGGGTATTTTTCCAAACCCAACCACAAATATTTGTAGTCCCACTCTCATTTTGGGTCTTCACATATATATCCCTATATATGTATAGTGAGATGTGTAACATCGATTATTACAACAACGATGACAACAACAACAAAATGATTTTTAATTCATCAGGTAATTTTATTAAATTGTTGAATAAATTCACTTGCCTGCTTGGAATCATGGTGTGTTATGTGTCTGCTGTTTTCAGTTTATCCTATATATGTATGTATATACGTGTATATCCATTCATTCAGGTGGAGTAAAATTGAAAATGATAAAAGAATTGAACATGAATTGATAAAAATAAAAATAAAAATTGTGAATTTAACATTTTAATGTTTTTTAAAGTTTTGTTGGCTGGAAAATTCGTGTATGTAGGGTAGATATAATGAAAAGAATTTTTTTTATTACCAAATCATTTTCTGAAATTTTCTTTTGCTCTGTACTTGTATCTACATATGTATATGTACGTACGTATCTGTTCTGAGAGAGTTTTATCTACGTATCGATAATCTAATTTCGAAAAAATGGAATAAAAACGTTTTTCAAATATAATTTTTTTTTTTTTTTTTACTTTTCAATTTTAAAGAATTTTTTTATTTTTATTTGGGGAGCTTTTCTCGATTTTGTGAAAAAGAAAATATTCACACGTTTTTAAAATAATTTTTTTCATTTTAAATGAAAATATTAAAATGAGTTAGACACTCTTGGATGTGCAATCGAATGGTAATTGAATTTTGTGGTTTGTTAATTAAATTATCATAATAAAATTTTTATGTTGATTAAGGATTGGGAATTATGGTTTATTGATGTGTGTGGGGAAAATAAAATTTGATTAGAATTTTAACTATGTACATTATAAATTGCTAATTTAACGGACCCCGCGCATATACAAAAATTTGCTACGGAAATAATTTAGGTATATTGCATACTTACTTACTTACTAGACATATAGATTTAATTAATTCAAATCAATGTACACACACACACAGAACAAAACGAAAACAAGCAACTATCTTCTTCGAGAACCAAAAAGTGTCATAAATTTTATAAAAAACCATACCATACATAAAATTGGATGGAATCCAAAAAAATTTATATACAGTTTTAAGACGATTACATCTATATATGTTTTATCCTACATGTAGCTAGCAAATCCTCGCACCACATACACTATTTATATAATATGTACAGAAAAAAATTTAAAAAAAGTTCACAAAAAAAAAAAAAAGTAACGAGACTTGGAATTAAAAACTGTTTTGAAATGTTGGTAAAAATTACTTCCGGAATATCAAAAAATTCTAAATCATACATAAAAATGTTTTTGTTATTGTTGCTGGAAAGCCTTCTTGTGTCTTGTAAGAATTATTATTTTTTGTTTCCTTATTTCCTTGTAATAGTTAGCAAAAGCTCTACACTATTCCTTAAAATTTTGATAATGAAAAAAGTTTAACAAAAAAAAATTTTACACAAAAGTTTTAAATTAAAACGAAAGTTTTATTTTTTATCATACACATAATTTTTTTTATTTATAATACGTATATGTATATCTTTATAGTTTTTAAGCTTTTAAGTTTCAAAACTTATTATAATGATGAGGATACAAAAAGGACGTGTATTGTTTTGTACAAAACTAAATACGAACAACAAAATTATCTTAAATAGGATATAATTATGTTGCACTAATTTTAAAGAATTAACTGGATATGTTTCAGAGGTCATATATAAGATAAATATATGTATTAATAAGTCGGCCCTAAAATTTATTATTTAAGTAGTTACACACAATAAGCATAAGCGATTTATAATAAAAATACATAGAGCACCTGATTACGTGCCTCAATTGCATATAAGATGGTGAACTTACCTGAAACGAGAACAAAATAAATATAAATTTAATAAACCATTCATTTTAAGAAGAAAAGCTTTTCGTCTAAGTTAACAAAAAGTTCAAAAATTAAAATTTTTACTAATAATAGTGATCAGTTGAACTTTATGTTAAATAAATAAAAGCTTGATTTCTATAGTTTGATAATACTGGCTCGGTTACGTTCTGCGTGTTGCACCATATAGTAGGCGCAGAGTTCGTTTCAGGCGACGATATAGAGGGTGACTTGGCTTCTTCAGATTGTCTAAGACAGTAACCACAGGAGCCAAATTGTTGACATAGTGAGGGGTCAGTAATGGTCTTTAAAATTTTCTATTATTTTTCATCAGTTTTACTAAATTTGAACCAACAGATTGGCGAAATGCCGGAGAATATACTATAATGTAAATAACTTAGTAATTAATTGACATAAACACAGTTGTACCCATTGCATAAATTGCATTTTCTACATAGATTTCAGTGCATTCAGTTAGTTAAGAAAACTCTAAAAGAGTTTGACAAATATATAAGAGACTGCTTTTGTCGAGAATTTCTAAAGTGTTTAAAAGAAAAATCTCACAAGAAAATTCTTTGTGGTGCCGTTTTGAAATACTCTACTTAGTTTTATCCGAAAGCTTTTATTAATAAATAAAAAATCGCACACAAAATCACACATTCCAATTATTAAGTGGTGATAAATTTTTGAAACATTTAAAGCTTAAAAGTTAATTTTTGATTTATGTTATGACAGATATGAGTCCATAAAAGTCGCATTATATAGTTTGAACTCATTTTTATTGGTATCATTTAAAAGCTTCCAATGCCGGTTTATATTAAAGTTTGATTAAGCTTTATAACATTTATTGCATTTTCTGCATAGGTTTCAGTGCCTTCAGTTAAGTTAAGAAAGTTCTAAATGTTCTTTTGCCGCAAAACTGCACACAAAAGCACACATTACAAGTATTAAGTGGGATGAAATGTTTAATAGCTTTAAGGATTCGTATGTAAAATAATAATAATTGTTCATCAGCTTTGATATATA
The DNA here is from genome assembly GCA_951394425.1 of Tipula unca. Lineage (NCBI taxonomy): Eukaryota > Metazoa > Arthropoda > Insecta > Diptera > Tipulidae > Tipula > Tipula unca. The sequence continues at coordinate 103,483,682 of OX596382.1, read as the reverse complement.
CAACTTAATTTAATTTCAAATTTAAAAGTTAGCGAATGTTCTATCAGTGAGCTTTTCTTATCATTCTAAAAAATATTATAATTTTTGTATTAAAAGAAATCGTTTTATAAATTTCATAGGAAAATATGTATAAAACAATGCCGCTAACGAAACTGGTTTGGATATTTTATGTTTGTAAAGCTTTGAAATGGAGCTTAAAGCGTAAACAATTTATTTGGCAAATAATATGTTTCATGAGTTCAATAGTTTTTAGCGTTAGGAGAGACGAAGGATTGACCTGTAATGTGAATGTCTATGTTGCATTTTTTGTTTAAATTTCAGATAGTTTAAAAAAGCTATACTATATTAAATTTATGGCACAGTGCTTTCTTGGAAGATTTGTTTAGTATTTGTTCAATTGTTGCATCGAGCTTATTTTATTGATAAATGAATAAAAGTTCACATGGTTAAGTTACCGTTCTTATATCGAACTGCTCGTAAAAAAGCAAAAAATTGCCTTCTTAGGTTTCAGTGCTTTTAGTGTGAAAAACGCCCTTCAAATGTTTGATAAATATATTAGAGTTTTATACAAAAATCATAATATTTTGTAAAATTATAAGAGAAGCTTCTTGAATCTATAAATTTGCTAAGTTGCTTTCGAGAGCAAATATGTATAATGTGATCGCTGTACAGAAAACTGACTATGACTTGTAACATTTTTGGTGTCGCAAATGATTATGATTGTGTATTTTATGTGATAAATTAAGAAAACTTTATATTTGTAAAGCTTTTCGATTTATATTTCCATAGAGCTAATAAAATCGATAAAATAATAAATTTTTTCGAATCCAATAATTTTAAGCTCTTATTGCTTTGAACTGATAGATGTGTGTGTGGAAAGAAAGTTCTACAAAAATAGTGCGTTCTTCGGGAATTTGTTTTGTTTTTTGTAATACATAAAAGCTCACAGTAAAACGGTTGAGTTACCGTTCTACAAATCTGATTGCAAGTTGATATCGAATACGTTCGTTCAAATTTTGATGCAATTAAAGTTTTATTCAAAAACATTCATTAATTCGATAGAAACGATCTTAAAAGCACACATTTCCAGGACATATATTGAAATGAAAACTCCTGATTTCACCAATTTGAAACATAAAATTTAATTTTTAATCAGGCTCAAGAATTCATAAAGGCTCACCATATAGTTTGGACTAATTTTTAATTAAAAGCTTTCATAATTAGTCAAAGTATTTATTTTAAAACCTAATCACAGATTGTTATTTGTTTGTAATTTTAGCTTATTTGAGATGGTAAATAAGAAAAAAGCTTTAATTAATTATTTTTATCTCATAAAGCTCGATGAGCTATTGCATTAAATTGGAAGCCCTGCATTACCTAAGTTTCATTTAGGTTTTCATAAATTTTTAATCGGCAAAACGTATCTATTTATCTCTGCTTTATAATTCTTTCCCAATTTGACAATCAACTAGTTTCTAAATTTTGCTGAAATTTGGAAGCATGGGCAGCAGTAATTTAGATGGTCAAACCCTCCAGAATGTGAAAAATAATTCAAACAGTGCATTCGTATTAAAGTTCATTTTATGATTAGACAATTACAATTAAACTTTATGGAATGCAAAATTGAAACTTTTGTTAGAATTCTTACATCGGAAAGCGTAATTTTGTCTCCTATAATAAGGGGCCAATTACTCCTAAGAATATCGACTAAAGTATAATTTATAAATTAACTCAACATATTACGTGACAATCAACTCCATTACTATAATATATAAAACTAAATTATCATCAACATCATCATCGCTAAATTTTATATTTGTACTTTAAGTAGATTAAAATTATTCCACTGATACTCATTAGACAAATCGTTATAACACAAATAAGCTTTTACTAATCTTTCTTATCGATATTAACTGTAGCAAAAAAAAAAAAAATACTTTTAATGGGATTAGTTATCTCATATATAAAATGACATAAATATATTATGGCTGTGTTCGGAGTGCACGGGGTATGAGTATGCAACAATTTTGATCGGGTAACGCGATGATTTTTGTATGTGTGTGAGTGGTTTATATTATATGCCGTAAACACAAAAGGATCCAACCTTATAGATAATTTTTTTATTTTTTGTCCGGTACAGTATCATGTGCGGACATTTATGTTGACATTATCGTATTTTTTCATCAAATTTATAGTCGCATTGTATGTATGTACGTAAAATACGTAAAAAAATGTTAAAAACGAAAAGCACATAAATGACAATTAATCGATATACATAAATATGATATATAGGGGAGCTTTTGCTATATACATTATTGTGCAAAAATACTCAGACTGATTTAATCGTTTTAGTGTACGAAGTATACGATAACGATAAATTTTCTTTTATTAAAAAGGCAACATGAAAATGAAAAAAAATAAATAAATAAAATAACATCTCAGGTGTTGTCTAAGTGAAATTTATTTTCTTCATACCAAATAGCTTAATTCATGTTTTAAACTTTTAATCTATATTTCAAGCTGCACTATAATATCCACCGCACACCATAATAATATAAAAGCGGTATACGGTTCTATAATTCGTCTGACGTATCAAAGTCACGAGATATTAAAATGTTTTTCGAGATATATATGTACACAATAATAAAATACCACGATGCATCTGTACATCAATTTTATGATTAGACAAGCGAAGATTTTGTGAAGAATACACCATATTTAAGTTAAAAATCTTAAAATACGAAGAAAACTTGTTCACTAGATGCTTTATGTTTTGTTTTTTTGTGTAATTTTAAATCATGTGCTTTATAGAAAGCAAATACGAAAAAATATATAAAAATTCATACAGACAGACTAATGTAATACATAAATCTATGTCAAAAAATAAATTTAATACCATTTTATTGTTTTCTATTGTTTGTTGCTTCCCCAGTGCGCCTCATCTCTCTACGGGTACGCTCTATCTATATATATATATATATGTATGTACATATATGCGGCATGTATGGCAAATAGTAAAAATATTTTTACTTACATTTTATACTTCTTCCAGTCTTCTTCAACATAATTTAAATGCATGTAAAGTAGGAAAATAAATTTCACAAAAATTATTTTTGTAAATATATATACGAGTATGTATGTATGTATGGATGGCGGAAAATGAGGGAAATATTATTACGTTATTTTGCTGTTGAATTTATAAAAATTAAAGAACGAAAGTTATAAAAGAATAAAAAAATTGCAATCACAATAAAAATACAAAATTTGCTATTCTTAGTGTTTTTTATGTACGAGTATATATGTAAGTAAATCTAATCTGGGGGTGTCAAGTTTTTGACATTTAAAGTAAAAAATTTCCATTTCCGTGTGCCATTTTGTTTGGATAGTTTTTCTATTTTAAATTTTTAAGTTCCTCATGTAGAAATGGTTTATTGCTTGAAAGCTTTATGATAAAGAATTTTGACAGCTTGAATCAAATAAAACGATATGGGCGCCCTTCGTAATTATAAAATAATAAAACTGGCTGATAGCGATAAAATTTATTGAAAACATTTTTTTGTTGTATACGATGAGCCAACAAATATGACCTATCCGCATTGAAGTATGTTATTTTGTGATCGCACGATATTCTATTGTTGTAAATAATACAAATTTCCGAGAAGGTTTAACTTGTCCATACAAATTTACTCATAAAACAGGTCAAACACTTGTCCAATTTGGGTCTGAAATAAAAGAGATATAATCCACGCCGACCATATCTTTATATTATTCGCACTTCATTGAGATTTATATAGAATCATGACAACTATGCGATTATATTAGTTTTGAAAATCGTTTCGCCAAACAAAGCCTAATTTCACTAAAAAAAATTTCAACGCGTCTTAATGAACATAAAAGTGATTTAAATCACCTAATTTACTATAAAATGTTATTTATTTATTCATTTGGCTGAAATTTCGTTTCCAACAGCTAAAAAACTTGATTAATTAATTCACAAAGACAAATTAATAAAAGCTGAACTACATATGTTTGTTGATTATTAAAAGCTTACTTATAATTTCCAAGCCTATTACGTATTTAAAATATACAACAGCAATATGATCATAAAATTCACCAACACAAAAGCTTTCTGCAAGTATAAATAAACCTATAAGTTTTGTAAATTACCCCAAGAATAAAATTATTAATTGATAAACAAGATCTATACGTATAGCACCAAAAAGCCCGAAAGCTCTAAGTAACAAACGGCTTTTTGCATATTCATCTGAATGTAATCAAAACTTACACGGGATAAAATTTACTTAAAACACTGTATTTTAAAGTTGAGAAATTGTGGAAGCTTTCATAGAGCTTATGATTTCATTTATCTGTTTCCGTTTGATTTATTCCATATATAGTTAAAATTGAGCTTTTTAAAAGTTTTTGGCCTGGGAAATCGTGCACCTTCAAAAGCTCATTCGTGTTTCCACGTGTATGAGCTTTCATAACAATATTAACGATGGAAGCACTTTAGTTAGAAAATAGAGTGCTCTACTTTTATAATTTCTTTTGAAAGTTTTTATAAATTATAATTAGCGATCATATCACAATTATAATTAGCGATCACTCTTAAATTTACATATTACGGGTTCTCTAAATTACACTGATCAATCTTTTTAAATTACTAAAAATATAAATCAGCAAAATGAATTACTATAAAGCTCATCAACAAAAATTAATTATTTCAAAATCAAAGCTTTTTAAGTTTTTAATTGAAAGCTTTTTATAGAAAATTGGTTTGTAAAATAAGGTTAACACTATTAATTTATAAACTATCTTTATACGTATAGGATCAAAAAGAACATAAAAGCTCCAAATAACAAACGGCTGTTAAAGCTTTAATAACCATTAACTTTGTAAAAGATTTCATAGAGCTTATTGTTATTATTAAGCGATATATATCAATACAAAAACCGTTGATTGATGATTCAATTGAAATCTGAAATGAATCTTCCGAAAAGTTTCTGACTTATGAAACTGTGCAACTTCAAAAGTGCATGCTGGTTTCGTGGTGGATGAGCTTTCGTAACGTAACTAACAAATATTACAGTATACTTCGATAGGAGTAGTTTAGTTAGTAAATATGGTTTTACATCTGTAATTTTTATTTTTATTTTATTTATATTCATCACACCCAAGGCACGTAAGGCCAAAAGCCTTGTCGATGTATGCCTCAGTATACAATACAATTAAAGTTTTAATACTATGGTATACATAATATCAAACCATACATTTAGAGTTATAAATACAATTATCATAATACATAATAAATACTAGTAAAAACTTACATTGACATCATGATACAATAGTTCGCTATACTGTTATTTGTCTTGAAAAAACTCAAAGCACGCTTTTTTAAATTAATTAATGGATTTTGAAAGTTTAATTGCTTCCGGCAGCGAATTAAACTGAATAATTCCATGAACGAAAGCGGATGATGAAAACTGATGACAAGCGAATCTAGATGACAAGGAAGTGATTCTAAAAACTCTCGGTGATGAGCTAAATGACAACAATGAGTACAGATAAGCTGGATGCTTAATGTGCAATAGCTTAAATATAAAACAAATAACTCTAATTAAAAGATATGTCATTAATGGCACACCCAGTATACTTTTCTGAAAGCAAGAAACATGATCATACTTCCGCAGAGAATTAACATATCTAATACACGAATTAAAAGCCAACGTCAAACGATACTTTGACTGATAATCGGCATTATATACAAATATCTCGCCATAAGTAAATAAGGGCATTATCAAACTCTTGACCAACAATAACCTGATTGTAACAGGAGTTATGCAACTCAGTTTTCTAAGTGAATACAACACATACTTAACTTTTCTACAGATCAGATTTGTATATGCGGTACACCAGAAGAAATTAACATTGGGGATGATAGTTCCTCCTGATATTTAACTACACCTTGTCTGTCTGCTAAGTATGAAATGATAAGACGTGTAGAGTAATCAGAAAACTTGAAGTAGAGTCTCAGCTTCTGTGCAAGTAAAACGTGATCAATGCAATCAAACGCTTTCGAAAAATCCAGTAATACCAAAACAGAAAAGTAAGACTGATTCATACTCTGCAGTAGATCATAATATACTTTTCCTAAAGCAGTAGTCGTGGAGTGATTACTCTTGAAACCAGACTGGAATGGGTCTAAAAGATTATTATCATATAAATATTTTTTCATATGCATGCATAAAAGACTCTCAAAGACCTTTGATAAGTAGGGTAAAATACTAATTGGGCGAAAGTCTGATGCTTGAGATGGCGTTGAAACTTTTGGTACAGGAATCACGATAGCCTTCTTCCACGAATCCGGGAAAGTGCATGTTGTTAGTATGTGATTAAAAATATGAGTACAGTAGGGTAAAACTACTGGCAATAAAATTTTCATTAATTTAGGCACTATATTGTCATGACCAGTAGCATTTGATTTAACTTGGTTGAACGCCAATGCAACCTCACTTTCACTAAATGCAATAAAATTAAATTCATTACAAAAATCAATATTCGATTCAGTCATGGGCCAAGCAACAGCCTTTGCAGCCACCATGGAAAACTGATTCTTAAAATCTTCAGCAAATAAATTTACTGCACAATCGTTTGTAGGTATCATTCCCAAACTCTTAATAAGCTTCTAAATGTTACCATTTTTATGCCCATTGTTCAACTTATCAAAATAGTACTTTCGTTTAGCATCCCGTATAAGGCAAGTAGTTCTGTTCCGTAACTTAGTGTAAGCCGACCAATCTGCAGGATTTTTACTCTTGTGCCTGAGTAGTAACGTACGATCTCGTTTTTTAATGGACTCCAAAATGAAATTATTGAACCATGGAGTTGACTTATTTCTACATAACTTGCGTTTAATTGGAACATGGTCATTAAATAGTTTAATAAAATTGAAATTAAAATAATTAACTTTACTGTTGATGTCGGAACACATGTAAATATTAAACCAGTCCAGCGACAAGCTATTAGTTAAAAATGCAGCCTCGTTTAATTTGCTGAAATCTCTAACATGCTGATATTTCATTTTAGAGCGAGGATGTCTGTATCTGTAGCACATAAAAATCAAATCATGATCCGAGATACCTGGTATAGCCGTTTGCCCCAGCGCAATTATATTGTCACAATCCATGCTGCCAATCATCATTAAATCCAATGAAGACGTTAATCTTGTATTAGAGAAAGGCAAAATGTCAATGGAAAGCGATGTCATCGAATCAACAAAGTGTTTAGCTGCAGCAATTAGATCCGTCATTTTCAGGTTAAAATCGCCCATAATGACAATGCGATGGTACTCATCCATCGAATTGGATAAAAACTCAATCAACTCATCAGCTTGCACTATAGAACAAACACGAGGATTATACATAATACCAACTAGCAGTTTCCCTGTACATAACATCACTTCCAGAAAAAGTGCCTCAAATCGCTCTTGATAAGATCGATTAACTAGTTTGACCTTCAAATTATTGCGTACATATATCCCAACGCCACCACCAATATTAGTTCTATCATTGATTCGATCATTCCTTAGTAGTGAAAACCCAGGTACCTGGAATACGCAATTAGGCATTCCGTCACGAAGCCAAGTTTCAGAAACTCTCACAATATTTAAATTGGTAGATGTCATTAAATGAGATATTTCATCAATATGAGCAGGAATGCTACGTGCATTTAAATGAGCAATATTCAAAAGATCAGTTGACCCATTCATATTCTTATTCAAGAAATTCACAACCGAATCGTCATCAATGTTCTCATAAACATTATACTTTCGCCCCATTATAATGTACACAAATATAATATATCACAATACAAATTCCAAAACAGCACATCATAATGCATAACGATGTCAATCCAATAATTACGCATTCAAATATAATCATGGATAAAATACAGCTACGAGTTAAATAGTAAATAAAATTCAAAAATCAAAAATAATTTTTTTTTTATAAATACTAATAAAAATGATAATTTAATAGTAATTGAATTAAAACAAAACAAAAATAAAAATAAAAACAAAATAAAAAATAAAATAAAAAGTAGTGTATAACAGTTATAAAATTTAAGAGGTATGATTAAAACAAAGGTGAATGAATTAAATAGTGTAATACTTAATTGCAAACTATGATGATTTTTTATTTCCGGAAGCATCAGCTCGACGATTGATTTGACTGTTGGAGTATCACGAAATGTCGTACTTCCGCTGATCCGTGAAACTTCAATATTTTGATTTTGGATTGGAGTTTCGGCGAGTTCCAAAGTCTTATTGATCCGTGTGATGTCATTGAAGGATGAGATGAAATACACATTAGATTCAGTTGATTTTCGCAAGTAAATTTTATTATCTTTGCACCATAAAAATTTGAACTTATATTTGATTTTGATTTTTTTAGCTTCATTATACAATTTGGATTGCAATATAGTAAGATGATGCATAATAATAATCTGATGAACCAAAGAAAACTTTGGGTAATGACTTGCTTTTACGAAATGTAGTTAAAATATTGTTCTTTAACTCAATTGTTTTTAGTGTCACTACATAAGAATTTTTTTAAAATGACTTCGATGTATTGTTGTGAGACATTTGTTGAACAGATCTTATGTCATCATCAGATATTGAGACACCAATCTGGACAATAAGATTTTTTATAGTGTGAAGGACTTCTCTGCAATTTGCGGGTAGACCGACGATAACTAGATTTCTTCTGATTGTATTTTGACTAAAACGATCAATCTCTGCTTCCAAAAGGTTGATTTTTTCTTCACGAATCTCACATGTTTGCCTAAGGTTGGTAAGTTTGGCGTTAATGCTTTTATTTTCATTGGTGAGGCTGGTTATGGTTCCCTTAAGATCATCCAAAGTTTTGCATAAGAAATTGAAAGAGATCTTGAAATCATCCAACTGGTTCTGGATACATTTGAGTGTTTTGCCAATATCGCTAATGTTTAGTGTATCAGTGGGGTGTTGAATATCAGATTCGTCATCATCATTATCCAGTATTGACAGATTAGTATTGGTACGACAATCAGGACATACCCAAGTAGCAGATCCAGTTTTTAGACCACACAACAACTCCACAGAAATTTCCGCACGCTTAATATGATAAATCTTTAAACAATTATTGCATTTGATACCTGGGAAACGTTCTCTAGTAACACTTTTACAACACTTAGTGCAATTTCTTTATGTAATTTGTTTTGAAGGCTTTTATAATTCAATTTCTCAAAAGATTTTAAAAGTGATAATAGGAGATTAATTCGTAAATTCGCTGCTCGAATCGAAAAATGTAATACATTTTTGTAAAGAGTTTAGAGATTTCTAATTACGAGCTTTTTATTTAAAAAAATACAAAATTTGTGGAAATTAAAAGCTTTTTTATTTTAGGTTCCAACAAATTTTTTTATTATTAATTTAGAAACAAGCTTCATACATAATAATTTAAAGCTAAAAATAACAAATGGCTTTTTAAGTATGCATATACTTGTGTGTATCCATAACTTATACGCGATAAAACTAATTCTTTATGTTAAAATTTTTTAAAAATTTAAAAGTTTTGGTCAAAGCTTTCATGGAGTTACTGTTTTAACGGGAAAGGTTTTTTCAAAAATTCTGCCATAGTTCTACTCACATCTGCATATAAACAACTATAAAATGTTTCCATTTTATTAATGATGAAGCTTTGGAAAGTTTCTGACCTACGAAAGCGTGTAATTCAAAAGCTTATGCGTGCTTCCATGTGGATCAGCTTAAGCTACATTATTAACAAATATTTTAGTTTAATTTGATGGGAGAACTTTTCTTAGGACATAGTGTTTTACTTTTTTTAATTTGTTTTGAAAGCTTGAATTGAATTATAAAATTAGAAAAGATTTCGATTTGTCAACGATAAAAAGTGATAATTGGACTATATATATGAAACCAAAGTTGGCGTAAAGTTTTTTTTGGAGCTTAAAGTTTTTAGATTGCGTATGGGTCAAGTTATATATCAAATGAAAGGTATTTTTACAAGCAATTCAGTGGGCTACAGTGGCTTACAATTATTAATTATTAAAGTGAATTATTATTGAAAAATTAATAGAAGATTAATCTCTATATAGACAAGTTTGTATAATAAAGTCATGTAATGCACACACCAAAATTATAATTTCGGAAATGATTATCCAAAGCTTTTATAAGTATATTATGCATTGATTTCTAAATAAGAGCTTTTTATGGAAGATTATGTTTAATTTAAAGACTGTTTCTTATATGAAATTGGTTGCTTATATAGAAAAGAGGAGTCCACATGCAATTAACGATCAGATTTACGATTTAAAGGTAATTAAACAGTTTTATTTCTTAAGGTTAAATCACATTACTCGACATTGAAGCTCAGTACATATACCTGCGGGAGTGAGTCGAGAAATTTGTGTGAGTAAGAAAATAGTCAACTCGAGTGTGATGAAAAAGGAAGAGTTAGTGTGATGATTTTTTCGATTCACTACCGCAGTTATGTACTGAGCGTGAAAGAAAAAATTACATTATTGATGTTATTGTTTTCAATCCACACCACTTTAGACATATGATTAAATAATCCGACGAATAATTAGCCGGTATATTGAATTTAGTTTTGTCAATCGATTAATACGGTTAAATGACGTTTTGACAACTGAACGCGAGAGTTCATTCCAGGCATCAACAATGAAAAATGCCACGTCTTTTATATTGATGTTTTTGAAGAGCATAAACCATATCTTTATTTTCATTGCTACTGAGGGCCGCGAGGGTTGCTATAAGAATTCTTTTGATTCCGTTGTTTAAGTATTGTTAGGCGTAAAACAAATGACCTGATACAACGGTATTTGGACATTCTACGTTGCCTTCCTTCCAGCAGCAGTCTTTTCACAAACGGTAGCATTTGTTGCTGTTTTTTTGCAATCCTTTGAAAATAAGACCAGTTTCGTCACAATTATGGATTTGTTCAGGTATAAAAACCATTTTCTGAATTGATCCTTTTGAAATTGCTTGTAAAGGCAGTAGCATTATCAAAATTACAGGGAAGTTTTTCGCCATACCTTCAAAATTCAAATTCCGTGACATTTTTTGTATTTCTCAAAATTTTTTGTTAATACGCTTTAATCACCTCGTTCGAAACCATTTCGTGAATATAATTATTCATCGATATTAAAGTGTTTTATTCGCTTCATGCGTTTAATTTTCCTCTGATTCATTCAAGTTTATGATCAAAGTTTTCTTTGTTACTTTTTATTCACGTAATCGTCGACATGGACACTTTAAATTTAAAATTGATAATTTGACTTTTAAAGAAGTAAAGACTCCTTATTTCTTTATTTTTCACAGTAAATACAAATTAAACATGAAATGAAGTGAAATGAAAAAGCAGAGTGGCTTTTATGAAAATTGCCGAATCTCTAAGAACGCTTACTTTACTACAATTTATTCATAAAATATTCATCAAGTAACAATATGTGTCATATTGGTAGATTGATTTTCAAGCCCATGAAAAATTTGATTTTTTTTTTTGAATTATTTCTTGATTCTATATAAAACATAGATTAATAACAATTTGTCAAACTTAATATACAAAAATTTGGAGACGTTCGTTGTTTGGCTGTATATATACACTTCACACATTTAATAGCTAACATATGTACATATATACAAAACATCTGATGGTTTTCCCAAAATGAATGATAATCATTAAAGTGTATATATTGGTAATCATAAATTTATTATTTCGATAAACACATAAACATAAAACATTTATTACCGATAAAAATTCGAATCCAACTGCTGCCATATTCGATATACATATATGTTCATTCATATAGAAAAGCTCGTTTACTCTTCTCATATTAAACAAAAGACCATAATAATCTCAACTCAACATATAGATAGAAATTGAATAATTCAATTTATGTGTTTTATAGTCTATCTCAGTACTTCTTAACCTTTTTCTAATGATGGGCCAAGTATTATCAATTAAATTTTAATCAAGTTTCACTTCATAATTCGAAGATACACCGTTCAAAATTCAAGTTGAATTCAAATCCTTTAATACAAAAATCAAAAACTGAATGCACAACATGAGACACAAGATATCCTAATTAAATTTGAATTCAACAATTTTTTTAAATATAAATACATTTGAATGAAAATTGGACCGAGTTTGAACGGTTCTGAGGAGCTATTTTAATAAACAACTAAAAATTAAACAAAATTTGAATGAAATTTAATGCGAAACAAACCAATCCGCTCAAATATGAATGAGACCTCAGATTCGAAACGCCAAGTTTGATCGGTGACATAGTTAAAATTTGAATGAAAACCAAAAAGGATATATTGGCAAGGGTTTCGCGGATCACCGATTATGAACCGCATCATATTGTGCTACATATAAAAAATTCGCCTTAAGTATAATTGAAAATTCTTTAGTTCCAAATGAATAAATGAATAAAATAGTTCGTTAGAATGTATCAAAGTAGTAAAACTTAGAAATTTATTAGATTTATCCACAATATATATGTATGTATATATTTTGTCGAGTAGAACAAGATGTATCCACATTATGTACATAACCATATACACTTATATATGTCACAAAAATATAAGAAGAAAATATCGAGTCAAGGAGACACAAAACTAGACCATAAAAGACATATTATCTGTATGTATATAGATTCGGTACATAAAAGTTGTATAAGGTGAAATTTTTACCTGATGGAAGAGCACATGAAGAATGTATAGTTCAATTTTTTTTGTTTGGTAAAGCTTTCAAATCATTGTTCGTGTGCTTTAAGAGTATAAATATAGAATTAGATATGAAAATCCGGCCCCAACAAACAAAAAAATTAATTTTCTAATTTCCAATTCAACCAATTCATATATAATATACATATATAACATACATACAAAATTATGTATATATGTAAATTCATAAACATTATTCCGTATTATATTATATATATTTACAAAAAGATAGATCCTTCCCAACATAAAATTTATGATAATTTAACATTAAAATAGTTTTCGTTTATATTCCATGTAATTTTATAATAGTTTTCTACATACATACATTATATGGGGGATTTTTATCATCCCATATTATCTCATTCGAAAATTTGAATTATTTTAATTCATTTAAAATCATTTAGAACACATTAGATAAATCATTATTTGATTATGTTTGTGATAACAACATATATATATATATGTATGTATGTATGTAGCTCTAGAAAAATCTCAAATATATAAAACTAAAAATTGCCAAACGCTGATAATGCTTTGTATGTTACATACATATATTGTGCTTTATGTAAAGAGAAAAGTCATATCCATATATACATATTCCAGAAACTATATTCATACATATATACAACAATAGAATTATTTTACTACCCTTGTCAATTTTAAGATAAAACAATTTATATATGAAAGCTAAATTTTTGTGTGCGGCTTTCGTATATCTCTAATCTGAAATAGCTTTTTTCTATTAATTTTATTTTGTTTTGGGTGGGATTTGGATATATACAAACATAAAATTACATATTCTTGTTTTATAGATTTTGATGCGGGGTTGGATATAAGTCTTGACATAAAATTACATATTCTTGTTTTATAGATTTTGATGCGGGGTTGGATATAAGTCTTGGTTTGGTTTTTTGTTATCATATAGTTTTTACTAAAAGTATATATTATGTATATGTGGTCCATCTACATATTGAATATTTCAATAAGTTAAAGTTCGGAATTTTCTACGATTCATTTAATTCACTCAGCTTTAACGCATTAAATTGATGCACGAAACCTAAAAACATAAGTCCTAAATATAAATGCTCCTTCTCATACACTATATTCAGCACAACTTAGTTCAACAAAAATCTGTTCAAAATGATTTGTTTGTATGTATCCGTATGGTTGATACTGACCATCCAACGCAAAATGAAAAAAATGATGTTCAATTCAAATCATATTCAATTCATATTCAATTCATATTCAATTCATATTCAATTCATATTCAATTCATATTCAATTCATATTCAATTCGTATTCAATTCATATCCAATTCATATTCAATTCATATTCAATTCATATTCAATTCATATTTAATTCATATTCAATTCATATTCAATTCATATTTAATTCATATTCAATTCATATTCAATTCTATTTAATTCATATTCAATTCATATTCAATTCATATCCAATTCATATTCAATTCATATTCAATTCATATTCAATTCAGATCCAATTCATATTCAATTCATATTCAATTCATATTCAATTCATATTCAATTCATATTCAATTCATATTCAATTCATATTCAATTCATATCCAATTCATATTCAATTCATATTCAATTCATATTCAATTCATATTTAATTCATATTCAATTCATATTCAATTCATATTTAATTCATATTCAATTCATATTCAATTCATATTCAATTCATATTCAATTCATATTCAATTCATATTCAATTCATATTCAATTCATATTCAATTCATATTCAATTCATATCCAATTCATATTCAATTCATATTCAATTCATATTCAATTCATATTTAATTCATATTCAATTCATATTCAATTCATATTTAATTCATATTCAATTCATATTCAATTCATATTCAATTCATATTCAATTCATATTCAATTCATATTCAATTCATATTCAATTCATATTCAATTCATATCCAATTCATATTCAATTCATATTCAATTCATATCCAATTCATATTCAATTCATATTCAATTCATATTCAATTCATATTCAATTCATATTCAATTCATATTCAATTCATATTCAATTCATATTCAATTCATATTCAATTCATATTCAATTCATATTCAATTCATATTCAATTCATATTCAATTCATATTCAATTCATATTCAATTCATATTCAATTCTGGTTCAATGCACATTCAAACATTACCAATCAATTCCTGCGTTCTGGTCATTAATCAACATTCACTAGCTACGTATTACAACATGACATGTAGTGGCTTTGTCGACTATATCAAGACATTTGAAGTTGATTTAAGCTTATTCCGGTGATTGCAAATGATACGTGCATCGATTTGGTAATGAAGCCCAAACACAGCTCCTTTCACATGGATCTGGCTTGTTGAAGATACAAATGTTTAAATAATGTAGGACACGCAGTGTTCATATGGTTTTTGAGATTGGCTTTAAATGTTTATGAGAGCTTTGAAAATGAGTAGTTTCTCGGTTACCGAATCTCGAAACTATATGCATCTTTATAAAAATCTTTTACGACCTACCGTGATTTAAAAATGCCAAATAGAAAGTACCACACTATAAACAAAAATTGAATTTAACAATGACGAAAGTAGACGCCATAGTTTAACAAACAAACACACTTTGTTGGACCAAGAACGAGCTGGCGTCGAGAAAACCATTTTTTGCAAGTTCAGGGTAATAGAAAGCTGCGAGCAGGTACGACGAAAACCAAGCAATGCACTAAATTCGGCTAATGAATTTGTAAAGTTCAAGGGTCCACTTTCCAACAATGGTTCAACAATGGCGCAATAAAATTGAAAATTGCGGGCGAAGAGGAAATACGACAGGATATGTCAGACAAAATACATTCGCTCCTTAAAGTATTAATATATTACAAACACTTGATGAAATATTCCTGATTCAGTGCGTGATGCTAGTTAAACTGTTTGGCAGCATCAATTTTATAATGTTCAGCACGTCGTCTGTTCGGGAAAGTCTCTGGGAATTGAGACAACCAAATCACCTTTGACGAACATTATCACTAGCAATAATCAGGTCGAATAATGGCAATCACAACCAATTATCGAATTTCGCATGCCATTAGAAATGGTTACAAATTTCAGTCAACAATCCAGTGTAATGTGAATTGATAAAAGACTTTAAAAAAATATAAGATGGCTTATCGACAGTTTCGTGAACTAAAGGGTTTTCCAATATGTACATATTAATTTTGTACTTGAATACGTATCCTTGAATACAATTCTGAGTTGATGTCCGTAACTTTAAGAGCGCTTACTTCAATTTTCGGTCGGAATAATCGTCCCACTAGATAGACTGTGCGCGCTATAGTGGAAAAATTCTAGTCAAAATATTCACTATTGGATGCTCTTGTGCCAGTGAGACAAGACACCGGTCGAAGAATCGAAAATGTCGCTGCCGTAAGAACTTCAGTCCAAAAAATGAGCCAAACCAGTCGATTCCACGCCGTTCACAGAAATTAAGAATCTACCAAACCACATTGCGTCGAATTTTGCGTAAGGAAATTGGCATGCACCCTTATAATATCAAATTAACTCAAGAACTGAGACCTTTTTATCATTTTAAGCTGAAGATTGAAGAAAATTCTGAATTTCATATAGGTAAATCATCATCAGCGATGAAGCTCATTTTTAGCTTAATGGCTTGGTCAATAAGCAAAATCTGCGGTATTGGACTGCAAAAAATCTACATGTGCTTCAAGCGATTCAAGTACAACCACAAAAAGTAACCGTGTGGTGTGGCCTTCATGCAGGAAGTGTGATTGGACCATAATTTTTCGTCGATGAAAATGATCACAAAATTTCATATGAACGAAATCTTGTTTTATTTGAATACAAATAGCAAAAAAAATTTTGAGTTTTGATTTTCGAGAAATTGACCAAAGAGAAATTTCAATTGAATGATTGAAATCATATTACCGCATAAGGAATATAAAAGGAATCTGGATAGAAATGTGATGTAAAGGAATTTAATGCAGAGAGTTGCTGCTCGCGGAAACGATATTCGATAATTTGTAACGGAAAATATAACTAAATATTTTGACAGTTAATTTATATAATCAGCCAGCTATCTGCATTGTGATGACCAAGAGGTAAGACCACTGTGATCGATACGAAAATGTTAAGAAACATTTTTTTTTTTAAATTTTAATGAGAGTCTTGGGACTTTGAGGTCGATTGCGTTAAAATTGCAATGGATCAATATGTCCAGTAAAATACGAATTTTCACTCAAAGGTTTTAATTTTTTCCATAAAATGTTTATTCGAAGCTCTTCTTGAACCCGGAGTCGGAACACTTTAAAATTTGAATACATAAACCTCTAATTTTTAGAAATTTTATCTTTTTACTATATGCATATGGATAAGTTGGTTTAAAACGGATTAATATGATCGACCCAGACATAAGTCAAAAGTGTTTCAAAAATTGGAGTAGGCTATCATATGATGATCGATCTAATTACCGAGAGTCTAGCTCATAAATATTAGATGATGAATAGTCAAGGGACGAAGAGTTGCACTCAGTGTTGTCTTTTATAATTCATCAACCCAGAAAACGTTTTTGGATATTGTTAATGCTGTAATTGGTAAAACTGTCCATGATATTCGAAACAGATACACAATAAATTAGTGAAATTCAAAATATAAATCAATATTTTGTAATTAAATACATCAGACAACCACAAAAATATTTGTCCTCTTCGAATATACAGCAGAATACCATTTGGATTAAAAAATGCTGCACAAACTTTTTCGCGTTTCATGAACAAAGTACTAGATTTAGTATTCGCGTATACATTGACGACATCCTTGTAGCATCGAAAAATGAGGAACAACACAAACTCCACCTGGAAATCCTTGGAACCCTGACACCAATAAATGCCATTAGAGATTTGCCAGCTCCCACAACAATCAAAAGTATACAACGCTTCATTTGCATGGTAAATGCACACACCCATCGACTCAAACTTGGCCACTCTACTCAGGAGGGCCAAGAACTTATCTTCGCTCGAAAAATGTCAACACGCTTTCTTGACACTCAAGAGTGAATAAGGTAACATACTACAGTTAGTACATCCACACATTTTGTTGAAGGTCGGAACTTCATAATTTACTCCGATCACAAAC